>CM019697.1:6121967-6781873 GCA_009760885.1 Achatina immaculata | reverse complement strand
TGTAAGGAAGATGTTCAAACCACAGCTGTTGCATTGTCTCCACCATTGGGATGTGCATTGTCATTCTGTGATAAGACTGTTTTTGACAGCATACCTCTTCTGCTGCAGATTGCAGGTTTCAGTTTTCTTTAAGCATAGCACAGTATGTTGCACTGGGCATTGTTTGTCTGTGTTCCTTATACATGGCAGGATAGGATCATTTATGTCTCAAAAGAAGGTCAATATGATTGTACTGGCAGAGGACTGTTTTATTTCTTATTTGCCTGAGAAGATGGGTGTCTCCATGCATGCTTTGTCTCTTACTCTCTGGTTCACGGTGATGGACCTAAGTGTTGTCACCAGTGACTGTCACCCCAATACACTCAGATCTTCTTCATAACATTTTAGAAACTGGATTGCAACCTCCATGTGCTATTGCTCGTGTTGATCAGTAAGCTATTTGAGCACCTATATTGTGCAAACTTTACAGTATCGCAGGTCATCATGCACTATGACATGTGCAGATCTATAGCTGATATCCAAATATGCAGTAACAGCAGACAGCATAATCTGTCAGTTTTCTCTGATCAAGACTTGCACTCTGTCAGTATGGGCTTATCTGTGCAATTTACCAGACTGAGCTTCATAAGTTATAGTTGTTCTTTTTGTTTGAAACCTTTCTACCCATTCAAAAACATTTTCTTCAGTCATGCTGTTTTCACTTCTGTATTTAGCTAACATCCTGTGGAAAATTTTAACAGGTCTGACATCTTTCTGCTCAAAGAAGTATCACTGTGGCATGGCACATTGTTGAACAGCTATGCAGTCCTGCAGTGGAGTGTCCATGATTATTTGACCTTGGCTTCAACTAGACAAAGGGCAAAGCTGTACTGTGCACCTTCAAACTACCTATCAGTCATTATGAACATTTGTATCGTGTTAGCTTCTATCCTTTATCGTTACTGCATAATTTTGACTCTCCCTTGTGTGTGTGTGCGTGCATATATATATATATATGTGCAATGAGTTACTACAGTAAAACTAATGGATAAATATGTTTTGTTTAAATATACTGACAGAAAGCAGTTTGAAATAAATAGTGATGACAGAATATTCCAAATGGACAGAAAAATTTAACTCATTGCATGCCTGGGGGTTTTACATCAAGTGACCAAACGGTTAATTTCATAAAGTGGAATGAGATGGTTGTCACATTTAAAAAGATCACAAAAGCATAGTCTGATTTGCAGTTCATTCATTCATTCCTTTGCATGTCCCTTGCGGAACTTTGCCTCCCAAACAGCACTTCTGTAGGCCTCTTCGTTGTGAGCAAGATGGCCTGCTGCTGCTGCATCCATTTGCAGATCGTCAACGATGTCTTGCAGCCATTTTCATTTTGGTCTTCCTCTCTTTCTTTATCCTTCTAATACGGTCTTCTCTAGATTATCATGACGTTTAATGTGTCCAAAATATTTAGTTTTCTCTCTTTAATCCTCTGTACTAGCGAGCCTTCTTCAATATTAAGCTCTTGTAGTATAGATATGTTTGTTCTTTTTTGTGTCCACGATATTTGGAAAACTCTTCTGTAGCATTTACATTCAAAGGCATTTATGTGTTTCTCAGCTGTTTTGTTAAGTGTCCAGGTCTCACAGGCATATGTTGCGATGGGAAAGATGCATGCCCTTAAAAATCTTATTTTTATGGTTCTGTCTGGTTCTCTCCACAGATTCTTTATTTGTTTTACTTTCTGAAGAGCAATAGATGTCCTCCTTTTAATTTCCCTCATTGTATCTCCATTATTAGTAGTGATCCAAGATATTCAAAACTCTCCACTTCTTCCAGTTTTTCCTCATTGATACATATTTCAGTTGCCTTGTTTGTTTTGTCAGTTGTCATCAGTTTAGTTTTCTTTGCATTAAGATAGAGGTTCTGCTCTTCGCTGTTCTTGCGGACTGACACAGCTACTTAGGATAAATTCAAAATTAGAGATCAACGTATCCCAATGCACTAGATATGGGGGGGGGGGGCATAACTTGTATGGTCCCCATCCATGCAACGCACATCAAGGAGCATAGAAAGAATTAAGCTTAAAAATACTTAATAATAGTAAAACAATAGGATTACTATTGTTTTTTATTGTTTTTTTATATTAAAAAAAACAATAGTAATCCTGGGTAAAGCTGGGGCGACCATCCCCAACCCAGCGCATCACAGGTGGCGGATGGTGAAAGTCCTCCAGATATGGAGGATCCCTGTGAATAAGGAGTTATCCAAATAAGCAGGCGCGGACCAACTGGCGGTAGACTCAGAGAGCGAGGTGGGGTAGTAGGTGGCTCTACTACTCCTATAAAATGCCTCAGGTGCTCAGTGAAGGGAATACCAGGCGGGTCAGAGGCGCCTTAAAACCTCTCGCTCCCGCTGCCTTGCGGGTAGGACAGGGAGTCCAAAGGCTAGCGGAGAGTCCGTACACAAACCGACAGAAGGCAACAGGAAACCACTGTTGTAATTCCCAAGAATAATTATGCTTAAACAGAATAATCGATTCATCATGAACGACGTTAATGGATGTTCCTCTGGAACAGCCTCGTCCGGTAGGGCAGCTCACGAGCCACAGGTGAGGCCAGATCGTCATCAAGCTACTGGTGGCAAAACTAACAGGTTCAAAATAGCAACATGGAATGTTAGAACTTTATTCCAGGCTGGAAAATTAGAAAATGTAAAGATGGAAATGGAAAGGATGAAAATCAACATATTAGGAATGAGTGAAGTTAGATGGACAGGTGCAGGGAAGATAAACTCAGATAAATATACGATAATATATTCAGGAGGTGAGAAACATGAACGAGGAGTAGGAATTATATTTGATGAACAAACGGCAAGGACAATTGTAGGATATTTGAACATCTCGGACCGAGTCCTGCTAGCCCAACTGAAAGGACAACCAATAAACATAAATATTATACAAGTGTACGCTCCAACATCTGAAAGCTCTGAAGAAGATTTACAGCTATTTTATAATGACATAGAGACAGCACTAAAACACACAAAGTCACATGAAGTTACCATAGTCATGGGAGATTTTAATGCCAAAGTTGGTAAAGGAAGAACTTCAGACATCGTTGGTGACTATGGACTGGGGGAGAGGAATGACAGAGGTTATAAATTAATTGAATGGGCAAGAATACACAGCATGGTTGTAGGAAACACCTGGTTTAAACAACATCCTCGAAGACTGGCAACGTGGTGCAGTCCAGACAAAAAGACTTTTAACCAGATAGACTACATATTAATCAACAAACGATTCCGCAATGCATTACTGACAACAAAAACCATGCCAGGAGCTGACTGCAATAGTGACCATGATCCACTCTGTGGAAAAGTTAGAATAAAACTAAAGAAAGCAGGCAGAAAAGTGAGAAACATCAAACTAAATACAGAACTTCTTAAAAATTACCAAGAACTGCGAGAACAATACAAAGTTATTATAACAAATAGATACAATGCAATAGCAAAGATAAATAGCATAGATGAACAATGGGAAATGTTAAGAGATTCTATCCACCAAACTGTTAAGGAGATAATACCACCAAAAAAAGAAGCCCCTAAAAATAAATGGATGACAGACGACATCTTAGGACTGATGGACAAGAGGAGGAGGAGTAAAAATAACGAGAAAAAATATAACAAGATAAATAAAGAAATAAGACACAAATGCAGAGAAGCAAAAGAAGTGTGGTTAAATGAGCAGTGCAGACAGATAGAGGACTCTCATATTAAAGACAGCAAAAACATGCACAAACGAATTAATGAACTCACAGGCAGGAAAACAAAATATACCACAGGATGCCTGAAATCGAAAGAAGGTAAAATGTTAATGGGAAAAGAAGACATTGTGGACAGGTGGACAGAGTATATCGGTGAGCTATATGGAGGAGAAAGACCAGAATTAACACCAGATACTGAAAACTGTGATGGACCAACAATACTTGAAGATGAAATCATAGATGCCATCAAACACATGAAGAAAGGAAAAGCGACTGGGCCTGATAATATAACAATAGAAGAAATAGAGGCACTAGAGGAAACAGGAATAAAAATAATAACCAAGTTACTGAATGACATTTACAACAGTGGTTATATTCCCAGTGACCTGATTAAATCCACGTTTATAGCACTACCAAAGAAACCAGGTGCAAAGGAATGTGACGACCACCGGACTATCAGCCTCTCATGTCACATAACGAAGCTACTTCTGAGAATAATTATGAGAAGAACAAGGAAAAAGATAAAAATGGAAATAGCAGATGAACAGTTTGGATTTGTTGAAGGAAAGGGAACACACAATGCCATTTATGCTTTACGAACACTAACAGAAAGAGCTTTAGAAGTACAGAAAGATCTCTACTTATGCTTCATTGATTACACCAAGGCATTTGACAAGGTGAAACATAATGAAATTATTAAAATGCTTGAAGACATCAATATAGACGGCAAAGACCTGAGGATTGTAAAACATCTATACTGGCAACAAGAAGCAGCAGTTCGAGTTGAAAATAGAACTGGAAAATATCGCCATGAGAGACCAGTGCACTAACCACTTCGCCACTCAGACATCCAATAGATATGAACTCACGATATATTTGATGTTGCTATTATTTTATATGCATAAGCAAATTATTGAATGTATACAATTAAAAGTTGTAATTAAACATATATGGTGATTTATGCTAATCTTATGTAATACTGATCCCATATATATAGCAGGGGCCACTTTTTTTTATTGTGCCTTTTTTAGCTTGAATTAGCCTAGGACCACATAAAATGGAAACGTATGTCTCTAGTGCATGTTGGTGTATAATTGATTTTATTTACATTTATGAATCTTAAAAGAAACAAGTCAAATGGTTTGGCCACATTACACAACTGTTACCAGACAGTATATCACAGAAAACATTCATCCTAAGAATTGTAGGAAACAGAGTGAAATTTTAAATATCCCATTCTTATATCTTATATCCTTCCCGTGCTGTTAAACGTCACATAGGTCTCGCAGGGTAGTTCACCAATTTTTCCTGTCTTCGGCGAGCCTTTCAACCTCATCAAGTGATTTTATGCCTGTTAATTTGGCCTCTCTTAACAATGTCCTTTTCAGAGTTTCACGCGGTCTGTCTAATTTTTCTTTGCCCTATTGCGTTCCACTTGATAGCTTGTTTTGGGATTCTCTGACTGTTTATTCTCATCAGGTGACCAACATATGTTCATCTCCTTTTCCTCATCACCCATGAGATTGGTTGTTGTTCAGTCATCTGTCTTATCTCTGCAATGTTCTTGAATTCATTACACTTGATTCTGAGTATTTTCCTTATGCATTTGTTTTCAAAAGAGTCTAATTTCTTGTCTATTTCTTTAGTTGTTTTCCAACTTTTGCATGCATAAATGAGGGTGGATATTACATTTGAATTGAATAGTCTTAACTTGGTTTTTGTGCTTATAACTTTTGAATGAAATATGTTCTCAAGATTCTTGAAGATTAATGCTGCTTTTGCAATTCTAATTCTGACTTCCTTTCTGGTGTCACCATCCTGGTCTGTGTAGCTGCCAAGGTATGCAAATTGATTGACTTCTTCAATATCTGTCCCTTCTACATGTATTTTTCCTTTTTGATTAATGGAAAGCTTCATTATTTTTGTTCTGTCCTTGTTAATTTCAAGCCCTATTTTGCTACCAGTGAAGACAGACTATCTGTTTTTCTTGCATGGAATTCACACTGTTACTGATAAGGGCTATATCATCAGCAAATTCAAGATCTTCTAGTTGAGTCTCATGTACCCAGTCAATACCTGTGTTACCTGTGCAGCATTTTTTCATTATGAAGTCTATTGTAATTCCAAACAGCAAAGGAGACAGTATACATCCTTGTTTTAATGCCTGTTTCAATCTGGAACCATTCGCTCATCCCTTCTTCTGTTTTGACTGCACAAACATATCCATTGTCCTTAATGATGTTGACAGTTTTAGATGGTATTCCATATAGACTTAAAATTTTCCACATTGAATCTCTGTGTATGCTATAAAATGCCTTTTTAAAGTCTATGAAGTTCAGTATTAATGGTTTCTTCTTTTCAATATGTTCTTCAAGTATTATTCTTAGAGTAAAGATCTGATAAAGATAGCTTCTCCCCTTTGAAATCCTGCTTGTTCTTCTCTCATTGCGGTATCCACTATGTCTTTAAGTCTGTTCAAAATGACCTTGCAAAATACTTTTGACACAATTGATATTAAGGTTACTCCTCTCCAATTGTTACAGTCACTAATGTTGCCTTTTTTTGGTATTTTAACAATGATTCCTTTTTTTTCCATTTAGAAGGGACCTTTTCTTCTTTCCAAATCTTATTAAACATTCTCTGTAGTTGTCTCATGTTGTCATTATTGATAGCTTTTAGCATATCGGGTGTTATTTCATCTTCACCTGCAGCTTTATTGTTAGCAATTAAATCCACTGCTGTTTCAATTTCATGCATTTGTTGTTAGCCATTAAATTCACTGCTGTTTCAATTTCATGCAATGTAATTTCATCTAGGTCAACATTTAATTGTTGGGCTGGTAAGTCGGTTTCAAGGTTTAACAATTCTTTTGGATGTGGTTGATTAAGTATTTCTTGGAAGTGTTCAGCCCATCTTTGCTTTTGGTCTTTACTTGATGTTAATAGGGTTCCAGTTTTTCTAAGGATTGGTCTTTCTTTAGATGTAATAGTACCTGTTAGCCTCTTTTGTATGTTATATGGAGTTTTGCTGTCTCCTGTTTCTGCTGCTTTCTCTGCTTCTTTCACCATACTGTCTATGTATTCTCTTTTATCCCTTCTAGCTGAACTTTTTACTTTCTTGTATATTTCTTTGTATGTTGCTTTTTCCAGATCTTTTCCAAGATCTGTTTTTACATTCAACATGTCTAATTTGGTTGCTCATCTCTCATGTATGTACTTCCATGTGTTTTCTGATATCCATTCTTTTCTATTTGGTTTTTTCAGTCCAGTTCATTATATGAAATAAATTGCCAATGCCTATCAAGATATCTATTTCTTTACTCAAAACTGAAAGATATGAGGAAGGAGACAAGACAAGAAAAGTTGAATCTTAGAGAAAAAAATCTGGTCATTGCATTTTCCTCTCAGATGACCAGCGCAGTCATTGATATATGTCCACTGAGATGCTGGTCATTAGAAAATTTGCAGGATAAGTAGATCTTTTATGACAATGTCTTAATGTACAGCTGAAAGTAAATTTTCTGCAAATGAACATTTTTATAACAAGTGTTGTTTGCTTTATAACATTTTAACTTGTCTGTTCATTTCATTTCTAAGGAAAAGTAACTCTGAGTGTCAACATTATGCCTGTAACTGGTGAGTTTGAGATATCTGAAAACAATTCTCTGGTAGTCAGTGGCATTGTCTACACTCCAGAGGGCTCATTTCTGGACAAGGAACAATACACAGCAATACAGGAGCTAATCAAGAAGAAGGAGACAACAGAGTTTGACCTGACGAGAGAGGAGATTTACAAAGATCTGAGGCTTAAAGGATATGAATATGGTCCCACTTTCCAGGGCTTTGTCAGATTGAGCCAGTCAGGTAAAGCATGGTAAAACTATTACCCTCATCAAGTATAAAATCATCACTGTGTTGTTTTCTTCATGGAACATTTGTTCCCTTGTGAAAGCAGAGTAAGGAAACTGTAATTGAAGAGTAACTTGAGAGAGCAAATGGTGTTGAACCATGACTGTGTAACCCATAGAATGAAAGCGGAATTATAGCCTTCATATTAATAAATGCTAACTAATAAATAAATGGGGTGCCTAAGTGACAAAATGATAGTGCACTAGCCTCATAGCAAAAGTCAGTGGTTTGAATTCATTTTGAGGTGCTTCAGTAAGCTTGCTGTAAAAATAGGACTTGACTTCTTCTGGAGCTGGAAAAGGAAAGGCAGGCAGGCATTGTGCTGACAACATGGCTCTCTGGTGTGGTGAACAATCAAGGAAAATGCCGGCGCTAACATCACATCCCCTGTGTCCCTATGGTGTACTAAGGATACCATTATCTCACCTTTTTAATAAATAAATGAATTTTAATTAGTGATATTAGTGATATAAATCATTCATTTAAGAAAAATGACAGAACTCAACATAAAATATTTATGTTGTAGAAATATTTCCATACTGTCTTAAGTGTTTTGTTATTGTCAGGTCAAACAGGTGAGCTGATCTGGAATGGCAAGTGGATCTCTTTCATGGACACCATCTTACACCTCATGATTACATCCAGCTCTGGTCTGCATCTGCCCACAAGGATAGAATCTGTCAAAGTGGATCCCAGGCTGCAGCCACCTCTGCCTGCTAAAGGAGAGGAACCAGTTAGTAAGTAACTTCTTCTGACTTCTGAAAAGCAAGTTGGTAAATGTCATTTTTGTATTTCACAATCTCAGTTAGCTTATTTAAAATTGTGCATAAGAAATTCTTATGTAGATTAAGATAAAAAAGAAAGCCTGGGCTGAAAATAAATTATTTAAATTGATATTTGATATATGAGAATTCTTTTACCGTAGCAGATAATACAGACAAAAGATGTTAGAAAACATTGATACTCGTGTGAAAACTGAATTCTGCTTTTGATCTACAGCAATTCCAGCATTTGCAGATCATGTTTTGAACATTTTGGTTTGTGGAGGTGTGGAAATCAAGGGTTTGACTATGTCTCATGCACCAAAGAGAGGTCTCCAGACTCCTCCAGCACTTGGAGATTATTGCTTTATCCCATACAATGCAGACAGCATCCCATCACCCTCACTGGAACAGTATGCCACAGACTGTGTGAACTTTACCTTGGACAAACTGAACAGGTGGTTACAAGAAGACTCTGTGGATGCTGTACCAAACAAAGAACTTCTACAAGATGTGGTGAAAAATAACAGAACCACAACAAAGGCTGATCTTCATGACCATCTATCACAACCCAAATCAGGTCTAGCACAGACTCTTGTGAAAGTTTTTGGTCTTCCCCTTTCTCCAAATCTGAAACCAAAAATTCTTGATAATCTGAAGCTGTTACAGTCTGAACTGTCCTCTGATAGACTTTTGTCAAGTCTACATACACAAGACATTCTCAAGCCTTGTATTGATTTAGTTCTTGACAATGTCCTCACAAAGAAGATTACAGTATTTGAAGCTGGAGCAGCCCAGAGTGCCCTGTACCACAAAATCATTCCTATGATCAAAGCCCAGCCACTGTTAAGTGTGAACTATATTGCTGCTGACAAGAACCCCTTGGATAAAGATGCTAAAAACCTTGGTGTCAAGCCATCACTGTGGGATCTCAGCACATCAACATCCCTTCCTCCAGGTCAGGTGCAGCTGCTTGTTCTGAAAAATGTTCTTCACAGACAGGCTGACATTGATAGCAGTTTTCAGACAGTTTCTGGCATGGTTTCACCAGAGGGTTTCATCCTGGTAGAAGAGGTCACCAAAAACTTCACACTGTATCTAGCATTAGAGGCACTTGCTGAAAAATTAGCAGATGAAAGCTCATCTGATGTCTGCAGAGTCTGTGGGTGTTATTTGACAGAAGGTTCCTGGATGGAGGTGTTTTCACGTCATGGCTATGAAGTTGTTTACAGAAGATCAGACAGTCTTTTGTCCACAATTTTCCTGCTGAGAAAGAAGGCACAGGTAACAAGTTCTCCAATCTTATTTCCCATTAATGACCTAGAATGTACATGGTTGGAAGGTCTGAAGGTCAAGATTAAAGAACTTGAAAATGCACCAGATGATGCCAGACTCTGGCTTATTGCTGAGGAAACAACAAGTGGCATTGCCGGTTTCTTTAACTGTCTGAGACTGGAAGCAGGTGGAGAGAAGGTCAGAATCATCTTCATCAGTAACCTTAACTCATCATCCAGCAAGCCTGTTATATCAGCCACAAGCCCTGAGTTTCAGAGTCTAGCAGAGAAAGATCTGACTGTCAACATATACAGAGATGGAAAGTGGGGATGTTTCAAACACATACCAATTCCTGATGGTGAGTTCAGTGGCTTACATCTAAATTGTTCTGTTTATTTGAAAAGCATTTTGTCAGAATGAACTTTTTGTTTTTTGTTCAGTGGTGCTGCTAATATTTTATCATGCTTTTGTTCGTATTTTGGACTGTCTACAAGAGAAGAGGCACATGAGATGCAGTACATGGCTTCTTAAATTCCAATACTTGATTGGAAATCTTTTTTAATATAAATGTGAATTAAGAAATCAATCATACGAGGGTCATACTGGAAGTTGCGAGTAAAATTTTTTTTAAAAAATCAGAATTTATAGATAGAGAAAATATAAATGTATCACCTTAACTGCATCCTTTCCTTAACTTTTCAACATAATCTTCATTTCTCCGCACACATTTTCCTCATCGCTCTGCAAGTTTGAAAATACCCTCCTGGTAGAATTCCGTTCCAGCTGACCAAAGGCACAGACACGCTGCTTTCTGTGTCGTAGTGATGGCCTCGCATTTGCTCTTTTATAAAACCGAAAAGATGGTAATCACTGGGTGCCAGGTCAGGGCTATAGGCAGGGTGAATTTCCCAACCTATTTTCTGAATTTCCTCAGTTGAGTGATGATTTTTCTCACAGCTTTGTAATCTTCAGTCAACAAATGTGAGACCCAGCGGGCACAAACTTTTCTATAGCCTAGGGTTTCAGTCATTTCCTCTACTGCATTGTGTCCTATTCCAAGATTTACAGCGATTTCAGATACTGAGACCCATCTGTCTTCTTTTATGATGTTGTCAACTTTTCCACTTTGCATTCACTGGGGCAGAACGAGGGCGACCACTGTGAGGCATAACTTGGAAACATGACCATCTTTCTTTGAAATGATTCACCCACCTCCTAACACTGCTAGCACCCATACACGCACCTCCATCAACAAGTTGAAGTCTTTGGTGAATTTCAGCAGAGAGGATTTCCTCTTAAAACTAGGAACTCAATAACAGCACGTTGACGAAACGAAACTTCAGCACCCGCCATTTTGCTTCTGCCCTGTGTGGTTATGTAACACATGATGATGACGTCATGTGACCTCTACATGAAGTGCAAAGGATGCAGATTAAGATGATAAATTTATATTTTCTCAATCTATAAATTCTGATTTTTAAAAAAGTTTTTGCTTATGACTTTTGTCAAGATATTGTAGTATATGAGAGATAAGAGAAATGATGACTGAGCTACAATGGGTTCTAGTAATAATGTAGATAGAAGTATATGGTTCAGTTTCACAAAATAAAAAAAAAACCAGAAAGAGTGAAGAAATTGGACAGGAACGAGAATGGCAGAAAGTAAGATCTTACATCTTGCATCCTTCCTGTGCCATTAAATGTCACATAGGGTTCCCAAGGTAGTTCGCCAATTTATCCTGTTTTTGGCGAGCTTTTCTACCTCATCAGGAGGATTTTATGCCTATTAATTTGGCCTCTTTTAAGAATATCCTCTTTAGTTTCACGTGGTCTGCCTCTTTTGTCTTTGGCCTGTTGTGTTCCACTTGATAGCTTGTTTTGGGATTCTCTGATCATTTCTTCTCATCACATGACCAACATATTTCCATCTCCTTTTCTTGATCACCCATGAGACTAGTTGTTGTTCACTCATCTGTCTTATCTCTGCCTTGTTCTTGAATTCATTCCACTTGATGCTGAGTATTATCCTTTGGCATTTGTTTTCAAACAAATTTCTTGTCTATTTCTTTAGTTGTTTTCCAGCTTTCGAATGCATAAATGAGAGTGGATTTGAATTGAATAATCTTAGCATGATTTTTGTGCTTATAACTTTTGAATGTGATATGTTCTCAAGATTCTTGAAGGTCATTGCTGCTTTTGTAATTCTAATTCTGACTTCCTTTCTAGTGTCACCATCCTGGTCCATGTAGCTGCCGAGTTATGCAAATTGGTGTGCTTCTTCAACAACTGTTCATTCTATGTATATTTTTCATTCTTGATTAATGGGAAGTTTTATTATTTTTGTTTTTCCTTGTTAATTTATAGTCCTGTTTTGCTAGCCAGTGAAGACAAAGTATCCTTTTTTTTTATTGCATCAAATTCACATAGTCACTGATAAGAGTTATATCATCTGCAAAATTAGGATGTTCTAGTTGGTCCCATGTTCTCTATCAATGCCCATTTTACCTATGCAACATTTTTTCATTATAAAGTCTATGGCAGTTCCAAAAAGAAAGGAAGATAATATACATCCTTGTTTCACGCCTGTTTCAATCTGGAACCATTCATCATCCCTTATTCTGTTTTGACTGCACAAACATATCCATTGTAGAGACCCTTTAATGATGTTGACAACTTTAGATGGTATTCCTTCTTCATCGTTCGCATTGTCTGTCTATATCTGCAGTCCTGTCTCTTGGATAAATTTCACTGTTTTTTGTAACTCATGTATGGAACCGTAGAGCTTATCTTCTTTAGTGGTTTCACTGGGCCAGTAATTATTTCTCAGTGTCTTGTAGTTGATGCAGTTCTGGAGGATATGTTCCACAGTTTGGGGCACCTGGGCACATGTACATAGATTAGTAGTACCAACCTTAAACTTTGTATACATATGACTTCGTAGTCGGCTGTGTCCTGTTCGGAGACAGAAGATGGTGACTTGTTCCTTTCTGTTTAGCAAGTGATAGTCATCATGTGGTGGTGTTTGTGGCTTCCTGTAGGTTTTTATCATGCTTTTCTTCTGATTATAGGTGATTGGTATGTCTGGTTGCTCCATTTCAGTGCCCTCTTTGGCCAGATGGTCAGCTTTCTCATTGCCTGGTATCCCACAGTGGGAGGGAATCCATTGCAAAGTGACTCCATGTTGTAAGCCAATTTTTGACAAGGCATCTTTAAGGTCTGGTAGTTTGTTGCACTGAAGAGCTTCCAGTACTGATCTCGCATCTGGAGAATTACTACAGGACATGTATCAATTCTGGAGTCTGATAGTTTTTCAACTGCAGCAATAATTGCCCTAACTTCTGCATCAAAGTTGTTACAGTATTTACCAGTGGGTATGGAAATCTTGTCAATGGTGTTGTTTGGATATTCAATATATGCTCCTGCCCCTCCATTCTTTATGGCATTATGTGCAGATCCATCTGTATACACACGTATCCAGGTGTCACATGGATATTTGTCATCTAGAACACTAAGTGTGGCTGTTGATCTTACAAGACTGCTCTGCATCTCACCATTCTGCACACCTTTCACTTCAGTCTGAATAGTTATTTGTGTATAATCTGCTTCTTTCCATGGTGTATGCTCTGGTACAGATGATAATGGAACGACTACAGTTGGAAGGTCAGGTATCAGCTTACGCATACGCTTGGCCTGATGAATGAAGCTGCTTCTTTTAAGCCGTCCTAATGCCAAGTTATTGAATCTCTCCTTCAGGGGATGGCTTACAGAGCTAAGGAATTTTTCTCCCATGGTCATGACCTTTGTGTCTCTACGTTCCTTTAGCGGTTGAACACCAACTATTTTCTGCATTTCTACTATTGGTGTGGACCTCATGGCACCTGTGATAATCCGTAGTGACTGATTTTGAACCTTGTCTAGATTATGCAGCGTAGTGTTTGATGCTGTGCACCAAGATGTTGAGCCATATTCTAAATGTGGTAGAATACTTTGCTGATATACATTCTTGAGGATTCTTTCACTAGCTCCCCATGTGGTTCCACTCAATTTTCTTAATATGGCTAGTTTTCTTCTGGCTTTTGCTTCTGCACTGTTGATGTGTTGCTTCCACGTCAGTTTTGAGTCAATAGTCACTCCTAAGTAAGTGGGTTGGTTGTCCATCCTTAAGGGTATTTCATTTACAAAGATCTTACCTGTTTTCTGTTTAGATGAGAGGGTGAACAGAGTGGTACTTGATTTCTCTGTGTTGATACTTACACACCATTTGTTTGTCCATGATGTCAAGATGTCTGCTGCTCTTTGGAGTCTCTGCGTAGCAACTGTCACATATTCATCTGTACACCACATGACCAGATCATCTGCATACAGTGCCACTTTGATTTCATAGGGAAGTTCCTTGACCAGGTAATTAATGAATACAAGGAATAGTGTAGGCGAAAGGACTCCTCCTTGTGGTACACCGTGTCGCAGAAGTACTTTCTGGCTTTTGTGTCCATCCATTACTACTCTAGCTCTTCTATTGTGTAAATAGGACTTTATCCAGTTGTACAGTCTTCCATTCACATTGCAGTTTCTTAGTTTCCACAGCAGACCTTTTTTCCATACTTTATCAAAGGCTTTCTTCAGGTCTATCCACGCTGCTAGTACAAGGTTTTTCTCTTGGAATGCATCCTCAATCTCTTGAGAGAGATAGGTCACTTGATCTTCCGTACTGTAGTACTACCTAAATCCTGCTTGTTGTGGAACGAGAAGGTTTTCACTTTCTAGGTACCATTTTAGCCTCAGGTCAATGATGCGTTCCATCGTTTTGCATAGGCAGCTAGTGAGACTGATTGGCCTGTAGCTGGAGGCAGTATCACTGTTTTTCCCTGGTTTTAGCAGTGGTACCATGCTTGCTTCCTTCCAGATTTGAGGTAACTTACCTGTGCTCCAGCACATATTGAAAATATCCAACAGCTTTCCCATTGATGCCATTCCCAGGTTCTTGATCATTTCATTGGACACTCCATCTGGTCCTGGTGATTTCCTTGGTTTCAGTTTACTAACTGCTAGGTCTAACTCACTGCATGTGATTGGTGCATCCATGACCTCCACTTTTCTGACTTGTTCCTCCTCTTTCTGTGGCTCGATGCGCACTGTACGCTCCTTCTCTGGATGGATATCAATGTTGCAGTCCTGTGCAAACATGCGAGCAAAGTGATCTGCTACCTGCTTATCTGTAAGAGTTTTCCCATCCTCTATTAGTGTAACCTTTGTACTTCTTCCACTACTCTCATCATTTAACTGTTTGATTAGTTTCCACAGTTTCCTTCCATCCTTTTCAAAGTTTAGGGACTCTGTTTTCTCTCTCCAACTTTCCCATCTGGCTTGCAGCTTTGCTGTCTGAAATTTGGCCTTAGAATGTTGGTAATTATTGTGGTGTTCTTGGCATGGTCTATTTTCTGCTTGCTTTCGAGCTGCTTCCACGTCATCATGGAGTTTTCCCAGCTCACTAGACCAGTATGGTTTATAGTCCCTGCGAGCTCCTCTGGGAATGGTTTCACGAGCGGCCTGAAGGATACAAGCATTGAATTCCTTCACTATGCTGTTAATATCCTTACCTTCTATGGACAGCTGTCCCACCAGGATACCTGTACGATGTCTGTACGTTGTCCAGTTTGCTTTTTTATAGTTCCATCTGGGGAGAGGGCTACTGGTGTTAAGGAGTTCATTTTCTATTGTCAGGAAGACTGGTCGATGGTCGCTACCTCCAAGTTGTTTTCCAACTTCACGTGTAATGTTCCACTTCAGATCTGGAGAGTGGAATGCCAGATCTGGTGTTGATTTTGTATGCCAAGCCCTTGAGTAAAATGTTGGGAGATCCATTGGCTGGTTTATCAGGAGAAGTCCATTATCATCCTGCCAGCTCTCAACTTCCTCTCCTCTCTTGTCTATGTGGTCATAGCCCCAGCTCCAGGAATGGCTGTTAAAATCACCACAGACCATCAGTCTCTCTTTGTGTGGGATTGTTTCTAAAGCAAGTGGGCGGTCATTAGGACGGTAATAGTTAAGGAGGTGGAAATCTGTATTACTACTTTTTAGATGGATCATCTGGTATTCGGCTCCTTCCATGTACACTCCCACCTGACATGCACTGATGTTATTCTTAACAAGTGTAGGTACTCCTCCTTTTCTTCTTTCCTGTCAGTCTGATCTAAAACACTGGTAGCCTCTGATTTTAAAGGCAGCATCTTTGGTTAGGTGTGTCTCCTGTATGCAGCATATACTTACCTGCTCTGCAAAAAGTATGTTCTCTAGTTCAACCTTTTTGCTATAGCCATCTCTAACACTGCTGACACCCTCAGCATTCCACTGCATTATTTTAAGTTCTTGCTTTTTGGCTGTTTTCTTCCATTGTATTTTTTGGCCAGTAGCTCTACTCTCATGTCTCCTGACTCCATAAGACGAACTGAGAGGACCTCCATTAGCAAGATGGTATTCCATATAGTCTTAAAATTCTCCACAGTGAATCTCTATGTATGCTATCAAATGCCTTTTTAAAGTCTATGAAGCTCATGAGTAATGGTTTCTGCTTTTCAATATGTTCTTCAAGTATTATTCTTAGAGTAAAGATCTGACCATGACAGTTTCTCTCTTTTCAATATCCTGCTTGTTCTTTTCTCTTTACAGTATCCACTATATCTTTTAATTCTATTCAGAGTGACTTTGCAAAATACTTTTGATGCGACCAATAGTAAGGTTACTCCCCTCCAATTACTGCACTTGCTAAGGTTGTCTTTTTTTGGGTACTTTAACAATGATTCCTTTTTAGAAATTAAGATGAGCACATATAAATGAAGAACATATATTTAGTCAGTCATCTGCATATTCACTGCGGAACTTTGCCTCCCTAACAGTTCTCCTTTAGGCCTCTCAGTTGTAAGGAAAATGCCCTGCTGCTGATGCATCCTTTTGCAGATCATCAATGATGTCTTGCAACCATCTTCGCCTTGGTCTTTCTTTCTTTTTCCCATTGTGTACCCTTCCAAGACTGTCTTCTTTAAATTATCAAGACGTTTAATATGTCCAAAATATTTCAGCTTTCTCTGCTTAATCTTCCTTACTAGCCAACCTTCGTCAGTATTAAGTTCTTGTAGTATGGATATATTTGTTCTTTTTTGTGTCCATGATATTTGAAGAACTCTTCTGTAGCATTTACATTCAAAGGCATTTATATATTTCTCAGTTGTTAAGTGTCCAGGTCTCACAGGCATATAATGCAATGGAAAAGATGCTTGTCCTTAAAAATCTTATTTTTGTAGTTCTGTCTGTTCCTCTTCATAGCTTCTTTAGTAGTTTTATTTTTTGAAGAATGATAGATGTCCTCCTTTTACTTGTACGTATATGAACTCCCTGTAACTGAGAGCTGTTGTTCTTTGCAGCCGATGCTGTAGAGATGTTGAGGCACAGCATCATATCAGCATGGGAGCGGGTTATGACAGCTACTTTTTCAGTCCTGGAGTGCAGCTGAAAACCAGAGAGTGTGCAGTGCTTCTTTAGTAGACTCCACCACCATGGGGACTATGGTGATCCCTGCCCTGTTAGCCATTCTAGGCCTGTTACTGGGGGTACCAATGAGAGGTGGGACAGGGTTTTAGTCAGGTATGGTTCGCTTACCCTGATGCTGGCATGTCAGCTATGGTTTGCTTACCCTAACGCTGGCATGTCAGCTATGGTTCGCTTACCCTGATGCTGGCATGTTAGATATGGTTCACTTACCTTGACGCTGGTACGTCAGCTGTGGTTCACTTACCCCGATGCTGGTACGTCAGCTATGGTTCACTTACCCCGATGCTGGCACGTCAGCTATGGTTCGCTTACCCCGATGCTGGCACGTCAGCTATGGTTCGCTTACCCCAACGCTGGCACATCAGCTATGGTTCGCTTACCCTGACGCTGGCATATCAGCTATGGGTCAGTGATTGCCTCATCGGATGAGTGTCTTCAACCCCGTCCTCCTTTTAATTTCCCTCATTTTATCTCCATTATTAGTTATTAAAGATCCAAGATATTCAAAACTCTCCACTTTTCCAATTTTTCGATATTAATACATATTTCAGCTGCCTTATTTGTTTTGTCAGTTGTCATCAGTTTAGTTTTCTTTGCATTAAGATAGAGGTTTTGATCTTCACTGTTCTTACAGACTGACATAATTAGTTTTTCTATTCCTTTTTTTGTTGTGGACAGTGATACTGTATCATCAGCGTATCTAATTTCATAATCTCCAACTGTTATGGGATCGTAATATTCTTTTCTACATCTAACACTCCTCATATTTTCAGTATACAAGTAAGGAGACAGTATGCAGCCCTGATGGACCCCTTGTTGACCCCTTGTTTTATGTCAAACCTTGTTATTGTCTCACCATTTATTCTTACTGCTGCCTGTTGGCCACAACAGTCCAATATTTCGGCAAATGCCTTTTTTCAAGGATCACTTACAAAAACAAAGCAGCAGATGAAAACATGAAAAAATAGATAAAAAATTAAACACTTAGCTTTTTTTGGAGAGTGTAAACAGGCAAATGGCTGAGAAATAATTTAAAGGGATGATGACAAAAGGTACCATGAAGTAAACAACATCGCATTGTGTCCAGCTTTGTGGACACCTATGCCCTAAACAAAAGCTGCCCAGGTGGTGCAGATAATAAAAATGAGAAAACAATAAGGGGGGAATGGAAGGGGGGAGTGAATGAGAGAAGGTTCAGAATGAACAGAGAACACTGAAAGGACAAGACAGTTTAGGATGCTTAAACAGGGAAACTGCTAGAGAAGAAGAATAGAAAGGACTGGAAAATTAACCATAAATCACCTACAAGAAAAAAGAGAAAAAACAACATAATGAGTGAGACTAAGACAAGAAAGTTGGGCATGAATAGCAGAAACAGAAAGAGATAACAACTAGATGGAAACGTAAAGCAGTTTAAAGAAAGCTGAATTTATTGTTAATTCAGCCCTCTCTATCCCTCTTCTCAAGCTGCTAGAAGGTCTTGATAGCTTTGACTATCTGGGCACATTTTGTGCTCATGTTTCTTACAAGGAAGATACCAAAAAAGCTAAATGTTTAAATTTTCATCTGTTTTTCAAGTTTTTTATCTGTTGTGTTGTTTTTATATGTGATCCTTGAAAAAGGCATTTTCTAAAATACTGGATTGTTGTATTTTCTTTATTTGTATGTGCTCATCTTACTTTCTGCCATTCTTGTTTCTGCCCACTTTCCTCACTCTTCCTATTGTTTTCATGAAAGTGAACCAAATACCTCCATCCTCTTTATTTTAATGACAGTATCTAACAGGAATTATCAATCAATGAGGAATTTCCACAATATAGAAAGCTCTATATAATCCCCTCCCCCGTTAAACCTTAAAATTCCCTCTTGGAGGAGAATTCCCCATTAGATGATAACCCTGTTATATAATACCATAGTTCTTCAGCACAGAAGTTCATGTTGGAAATTGTGTGTAAAGTGATGTGACAGTTTGTGAAATGTCAGCACAATGGTTATCTATAGCAGTCCACACTCAAATACTGTTCCAGAAATTTTGCTGTGAAAAGCCAGTTTAAAATTCCAGTCATCCAGCATGTCTAATTGGACTTGATTAAGTTCTTTGTCTCAAGTGACCTAAGGCCTATGTTATCTTAACTGGAACTAACTGGACCATTACTGATTATTCAGAAAACTTAAATGTGGCTCAAAGAACTGGTTAATTAATATTTTGTTTCAAAATTTTGCCTGTTATGAAAATCTCTCTCTCTCTCTCCCCCTCCCTCCCTCTCTCCCTCCGCAGCACTTCAAGCCCTTAAGGTTCATTGCTGCAGGTACAATCTGTCTCTTGCCCCAGATTTCTTTCTTTAGTTATTTGCTCTCTAAGTTCTTTTAGGTCTTCTTTCATATTATCTTTCCATCTGTACCTAAGTCTGTCCCTTTCATCTTTTGTGTATGTGCAAGTTTGTCTGACAGCTCTCATTCATTCCTCCTACAGGATGAGCTAGGCACTATAATTTGCTGTCTTTCATAGTGGAGGTGATTAGTGGTCCTGTGTGCAAGCCACGGATTTACCTGTTGGTTCTGATTCTCCTGCTCCATTATTATATTCTCTGATAGCACAAAAAAAATAAAGATAATTTAAAAAAAAATTTTTGGTTACTTTTACTCCCGTGTTTCCAAGTAATACAAGACTATACTGATTCTATGATAGTTCTGTATGGTTACCATGGCCTCCTAGAGTATTTGAAGTGTATATATAAGATTGTCATGTTCAGTAGTGCCATAGCAATCAACTAAATTATATCTGTCCCCTAGATGATTTGGTTAGAGAAAAGACTACATCATATGCTTATGTGAATGTGACAACTACTGGAGATTTGTCAAGCTTGAGGTGGATCGAGTCCCCATTGAAGTTCTTCCACAAGAGTGGCCACAATACTGAGTTGTGCAGTGTCTACTACACCTCACTGAACTTCCATGATGTCATGTTAGCAACTGGCAAACTGCCACCTGATGCCATCCCAGGAGACATGGCAATGCAAGACTGCATCCTGGGCTTGGAGTTCTCTGGCAGGGACTCCTCAGGCAGAAGGGTCATGGGAATACTACCTGCAAGGGTTTGTTGTCTTTTTAGACACTTTTTCTGAGGGTTCAAAGTCATTGAATAACATGGTCTTCCCTGTTGATTGTTACTGTTGATGCTCAAGAAGACTGGAATATTTAGATAGAACTAAGAACCATAATTCAGATAAATGAATATAGAGTTTCAGACACCAGCATATTTAGTTATTACTTTCATGTCCAAGACCGAACCAGCAGCAGAAATGTTAAGCAGGAGCAGTCTGAAAGACTTCATTTTTCATCAGAAGAAAAGAATGCCCCTCAGTTTAGGTCTGCTTCATGGTCTCCTCTTCTCTAGAAGGTTTTAATCCATCCTTCCAAAAATCTCTAAACATCAGCTTTTCTTTATTTTCATATTTGATAGAAAAACTTATTCTAAATGTTTAATATAAGTATTAATATGCATAATTTAGAAATCCTCTCCTTGATTACATTTCATGGAGATCAAAGATGACTTCATGACATTGTCATCAGAGAACAATTATACCACAAGAAGAACTAAGAGCAATCAAATAAATCAATATCACTACCATGCAAAAAAAAGATGAGCGTTGAAGCTCTTACACATGAATACAGAAATGTCAGATTCAAAGCAATAAAAAAACAGCATAATTTAGTATCTAATTATCAGAATTCTGGCTAGAGGATAGGAAAGGATTTGTGTTTAGTCACATATTCTATATTGTCGAGGTACATAATAATTGTGTTATTCATTCTTTTTATCTATAATTAGGTTCTCTACTTGCTCTGCAGCAGGACAAGATGCTCACATTTGAAACAACAAAACACTAAGCTGAAGTGCAGCTAGATCCAAAACAAGGATATGTTTCAGTTCAGTCTCATCTCAGTAATAATTTTACCTTAAAGTTAATGCTGTGGTAATTGATAACTTTTGCTAATAAAAATTACTTTATTGCAGCTGTTATCTTGAATTTATACTATTTTTGCAGGGCTTGGCAACATCTGTGGAGACAGAAAAGCGTTTCTTATGGGAAATTCCAGACAAATGGAGCATGGAAGATGCTGCCACAGTTCCTTTGGTTTACTGCACAGTTTATTATGCTCTTGTGACAAGAGGAAGAATCCAGAAGGGAGAGAGAATACTCATTCATTCAGGCAGTGGTGGGGTGGGCCAGGTAGAGTCATCTTGTGCTATTTATTCTCTTCTACTTTTTAAAATGAATTAAAAGGTTTTGGACTGTTTAAAAATAAAAATGGCAAGTCTGAATGCAGATTTGTAGATGACCAAGTAGAATCTGATGATCAAATAAAATTGATAAAAATTTCCAAAAAAGAATATTTTTTATTATTCACAGGCAGCCATTTCTGTGGCTCTGAGCTATGGTTGTGAAGTCTTTACCACTGTTGGCTCAAATGAGAAGAAGGAATACTTGAAGAGTGTATTCCCACAGCTCAAAGACAGAAACTTCAGCTACTCCAGAGACATTTCCTTTGAGTATGACATACTAAGGAAAACAAATGGTAAAGGTAAGAACAGCTGTCATCTAAGACGATCCTCTCCAGACAAAAGCAAAAAAAAAAAACGGCCTTCCCTACTGGCATCACCTGCATACAATGTGGCCATCAGCCCATGCAAAATTTTATGTGTTTATTTTTCACTTAATTCTCATGCAACTACACACTCTGTTTATACTGTTCCAATCTATCATATTGGTAAAAAAAAAAAGAAAGATTTTTGCAACACAGTTTAGGTAGGATTATCCTTGAAAATTGTAGACAGAGCACTTAGTACATGAGATGAAGAAAATATAAGAATATAGAATCTTTAATTTCAGTTAGATGAAAAACTGTCTAGTCTCAAGTAGCTATCACATCAATTGGTTGAATGCTTAGCATCACTAAAACTGTGTTTTTACTATGTCAGTATATCTCTCCCCCTGGTGTCAATTTTCAAAGCTTGGCAGCTGGAAAGGAACAGAACCAGTCTGCTGCCCAAAATGTATAAACTAGGAAAAAAGTAGGAACAGCTTTATTATTTAACATTTGTCTCTCTCTCTCTCTCTCTCTGAACCTTAAGTGCCCAGGGCACATGGGGCTTCCGCAAGGGTTTTCCACAAATGCCTGTCCTTTGCCTTTTTTTCTGATCTTGCCCAGGTGAGCCCTCTATTGCTCAACATCCGTTGTTCTTCTCCATGTCTCTTTTGGTCTACCCTTACTTCTGTTCCCCTGTGGTGTCCATCTTAGTGCTGTTTTTTGTAGTGAGTTGTCAGACATTCAATTATACAATTTTATAATCATTAAAAACACCAGAAACTTTGAGAAATAATGAAAAAAATGGGATTTCCAACACATTTGATACAATTAACATCACTACTGTATCTAGACCAACAAGCAGCAGTAAGAATAAATGGTGAAACAACAACTTGGTTTGACATAAAACAAGGGGTCCATCAGGGGTGCATATTGTTGCCTTACTTATTTAACTGGTATACTGAAAATATAATGAGGAATGTTAGAGAAGATGTAGACAAATAACATTATGATGCCATAACAGTTGGAGGTTATGAAATACCAGAGATTACATATGCTGATGACACAGTATTACTGTCCACAACACAAAAAAAGAATGGAATAACTACTTATTGTCAGTCCATAAGAATAGTGAAGAGCAAAACCTCTATCTTAATGCAAAGAAAACTAAACTGATGACAACTGACAAAACAAACAAGGCAGCTGAATTATGTATCAATGAGGAAAAACTGGAAGAAGTGGAGAGTTTTGAATATCTTGGATCACTACTAACTAATAATGGAGATACAATGAGAGAAATTAAAAGGAGGACATCTATCGCTCTTCAGAAAGTAAAACAAATAAAGAATCTGTGGAGAGAAGCAGACAGAACCACAAAAGTAAGATTTTTAAAGGCATGCATCTTTCCCATTGCAAAATATGCCCGTGAGACGTGGACACTTAACAAAACAGCTGAAAAACACATAAATGCCTTTGAATGTAAATGCTACAGAAGAGTTCTTCAGATATCATGGAAACAAAAAAGAACAAATATATCCATACTACAAGAACTTAATATTTATGAAGGCTGGCTAGTAAACAGGATTAAAGAGAGAAAATTTAAATATTTTGGACACTTTAAACATCATGATAATCTAGAGAAAACTGTCTTGGAAAGGTACATAATGGGAAAAAGAAAGAGAGGAAGACCAAGGTGAAGATGGCTGCAAGACATCGTTGATGATCTGCAGATGGATGCATCAACAGCAGGCCATCTTACAACCGAGAAGCCTACAGGAGCGCTGTTAGGGAGGCAAAGTTCTGCAAGGGACATGCAAATGAATGAATGAATGATAATCGTCAAATAATAAAGCTGTTCCCACTTTTTTCCTAGTTTATATATTTTGATATCACAGCTTTACTACAGTGTTTCATGTATAGTTGTATGCCTATACACTAATTACAATCTGCAGCCCAGTCCTATAACACAGAAGACAGTACACTCTCAGTTGTGCTACTTGCTCCTAAAAACCAAATGGAACACATAGCAAACACTGGTTTCAAATTATATTGTATATTATTGCAGTGTAAGAATATGTTTCTGTTTCTTCCTTGCCTAATTCAACTTCTATTTGCAGGTGTTGACCTTGTCTTGAACTCTCTTGCTGATGACAGACTTCAAGTTAGTGATCACCTCTTGACTAAATATGGTAGATTCCTGGAGATTGGCAAATTTGAACTTACCAAGAGATCACCACTGGGTAGGTACAAGTGAGAGAAACTGTGACAAAAAAAAGTAATTTCTTTAAAAAAGCTCACTTTTCTAATAATAAGAACATTGTTAATATTTTCGTTCATTCACTTTTATAAGCCACTGTGGCTCATTGCCGCAGACAAGACTTGTCCCCATTCCCCCCTGTTCTTAGTCTTCACAAGATAATTGTCCGCTCCATGAGCTTGTAGGTCTTCTTCCAAGTTGTCATGCCACTTTTGTCTTGGTCTGCCTCTTGTCTGTCTCAGTTTATCACTTCTGAATAAGTCATTTTTGTCTGTCTGTTCTCATCCTTCCTTTCTCCAGGTATTTATATGAATATATTCCTTTAATTCTTAGATATTCTATTTGGATCTGATTTTCTTGTTTGTTATTTGTTTGGTCTTTCTGTTCTCATGTATTCAGTTTTCTTATAATTTTATCTTTAGCCTCACTTTTTTGCTTGTTCTTTCAGATGTTTGAAGATGTCTGTGGTCTCTTGTAAAGTTTCTCCTACAATGTTTATATCATCTGCATATCCTAATATTCTCGTTCTGTTGTTGAACATTTTTTATTTATTTATTGTTCTTATAATTTATAAAGGATCAGATTGAACAGCACTGGCAACAGAGCATCACCTAGCTTCACGCCTGTTCTTATCTGGAATGATTTTGATTTCCTTCCTTTATATAACACCATGTTTTCTCGTTTCTTCCATGCATAGTTTACTTATGTTAATGTATTTCTTAGGTACCCAAAACTACTACATTATATTTCAGAGGCTGTTCCTATGGATGTTAACAGCACAGGAAGGATATAAGATAAGATTAATATTATTGATAGTATTTTATAGCTTGATAGTAATAATGGTATACCTGTATAGTTCTCACAAAATCTCATATATCCTTTCCTGTAAACTGGAATTATCAGCACTTTTTTCCATTCATCTGATAGTTTCTCTTCCCCCCATATTTGCTGAATGAGGGAGCCTAATATTTCATTCAGTGCCTTTCCTCCTTCTTTAATCAGTTCTGCATAAATTCTGTCAGTTCATGTAGCTTTGTTGTGTTTCAACTGTTCTATAGCTATCATTATTTCTTCCATGTAAGGTTCTTCAGTACTGCGGTCACATGTCATTATTTCTGTATGTTATAATTCAGTTGTATGTTTTTCAGTTTAACAGTTGTTCAAAATATTCTTTCCACCTCTCACATATTTTCATTTCATTGTTTTATCATACCACCTTTATTGTCTAACATACTGTGTGTTTATTGTTGGCATCCTTTCTTTATTGTCTTAATATCTTTGAAAAATGTTGTTACTTCATAAATATGATGATTTGACTTTATCTTTAGAAAAATGTTTTTCATATATTCTCATTTTTGGTTTCTAATTATGTTTGTGCTGTAGTTACTTGGATCCCTGTATTCCTGTTCTTTTACCATGTTGTTCTGTACATTTAAGCAAAATTGTCTTGCTTTCTTCTTCGTTTGGACCACTTCTTCACAAATATCATTAAACCATTTACTTTTCTCTACTTTGGGTTGTTCTCCCAGGTATTTTTCTGCTGCCAATTTTATAATTTGCTCGATTTCCAATTGTCATTGATGTCATTGTGATTTTTATTTCTGAAGATTCTTTTTTCTATTTTTTATCTTTTCTTTTATTTTATCTTCTCTCAGTCTGTCTCTGTTCACTTGTGAGCCTGCTGTGATTCTTTTACTGTAGTAGGATCTTATGAGCTTCATCTTCTTTTTTATTCCAGCTAGATTGTGGTCACTATGACATTCTGCTCATCTATAGTTTCTAACCTGCTGGATATTGTTTGCATCAGTACATCAGTTGCTGGCAATCAGTCTGTGAGTGAGTGATTGATTGAGTGAGGGAGTGGGTGTTGCAAATGCCTGATGGATTCAAAATCATATTGATTGTTTTTTTTTTTTTTTTACTTCTGTGGGGTAGTGCATCACAAATAATGCACCATAAGGCTAAAACATTACCAAAAAGTACTATCTGGAGCTCATACATTGCCTTTCTGATGCTTTGTGATGTAAATGACTGAACCTGTGGGCAAAGGAAACTAAGAAACTCCATCATGACAATGCACCAGCTTATTCTTCGCATCTGATTCAGACTTTCCTAGCCAAACACAACATTCTTCTGATTTGTCAGACTCCATACTCTCACAACGTGGGTGCGATTTTTTGGCTGTTCTCCAAACTGAAAATGCTTTTGAAAGGACCTGGTTTGAATCATGGGAAGACATTATGTGTGGAATGTGATGGCCAAGTTGTAATCTATTTCCAAAGATGCCTTCATGAAATGTTTCCAGCAATGGTAGAACTGCTATGAGAACAATATGCAGTCCTAGGAAGAGTACTTTGTAGGGGATTAGGGTTTCAGACCTCGAGGTGAGTTATATTTTTTCTCAGCCAATGGTCAGATACTTTTGAACAGACCTCATACAAGCATTGCTGTGTACAGCACAATGACTCTTATTAAGACCTGTTAGTTCTCATAAGAATGTGAATCTGCACTTACATCTTACATCCTTCCCGTGCTGCTAACCATCACATATGCCCTGCATGGTAGTTCGCCAAGATTTCCTGTCCTCTGCGAGTTTTTCAGTCTCGTTAAGGGATGTTATGCCCACTGAACTGGTCTCTCTTAACAATGTTCTCTTTAGAGTTTCACATGGTCAACCTCTTTTTCTTTGGCCTGTTGTGTTCCACCTGATAGCTTGTTTGGTATTCTCTGATTGTTTCTTTTCATCACATGACTGACGTATGTCCATCTTCTTTTTCTGATTACCCATGAGACATATTCTTGTTTGCTCATCTGTATTATCTGTGTTATTCTTGAATTTGTTCCACTTTATATCAAGTATTTTGCTTAGGCATTTATTTTCGAACGTGTCTAATTTCTTGTCTAGTTCTTTAGTTGATTCCAAGTTTTCGCATGCATAAATGAGGGTAGATATCACATTTGAATTGAATAATCTTAACTTGGTTTTTGTGCTTATAACTTTTGAATGCCATATGGTTCTAGGGACTATATTAGCCAGAGGTGGGGTGGGGGATATGCTCACCACTCCAATTAAATGTCTCCTTGGAGTGCGTCTCAAATAGCCTCCGACAGTCCAAGTCCAGCTCCTGGCCTTCTCATGGCAGAACTGTTTAAACTGACAGGAGAAGGGGTGAAAGGCGAATATCTGGCACCAGAAAACCAGATGTTTTGGCTAGATGAGACTCGTTAGTTTTGGTTGGTAGCTCATCTAGGAGAAGGAAAACTCTGATTATAAACCCCCTGCTTGCTGCTGACAAAATTCTTTAGCTGCCGTGCGTGGGGTGAAACTCCACCCGGCCAGTGAAGAAAAATACAATTAGGGTTGCCGCGGGGCGCCACTGTGGAAAAGGTGATAGAAAGGATTAAGTGAAGTAGCCAGTAGTCTTGCTGTCAGGGCTACTCATATCATGGCACTACTGCATTAGAGGCCGGCCACTTCCTATATACACCCATACTGGCTCAAATGCCTAAACCGGCTTAACCCAGCTGTTAAACTAAGACTTTGCTGGTGATATTCTTCGGCTGCTGCTCATGGGGTGAAATTCCTTCCAGTCAATGAAGAAAATTGCCATCAGGGTTGCCACGCAGCACCGCTGTGAAAAAGGTGATGGAAAGGATTAAGTGAAGTTTAATCGGTATGTCCAGTAGTCTCGTGGTGAGGGCTACTCATACCACGGCATCTCTGCTCTAAAGGTTGGCCACGTCCAATATACACCCATACTGGGGCAATATGCCTAAACCAACTTAACCCAGGGTTGAAATTTGATGACTACTCATACCACGGTACCTCCGCTCTAGAGGCTGGTCACATCTTATATACACCCATACTGGGACAATACGCCTAAACTGGCATAACCCAGGGCTGAAACTTACCACTGGCGAAGATTCGTCCTCCTCGACGAAAGCTCCGTCCTGGTCACCACCAGGAAGAGTAGCAGCAATGACCACAAAATGTTGAAGTCGAAGACACTGGACCAGTGCAGTCTAGATAGGCAACCACCTCTCACCTGACGGGGATATATTCATATTCAAATCACACTGAGGTTTTCAAGTGAGAAAGTCCAACTCTGGACTGGATGGGCAACCACCTCTCACCCGGTGGGGATATACTGATATTCAAAACACGTCGATGTTTTCTGGTGAGGAATTCCAACTCTAGACTAAACTGGGGCAATGAAAACCACAGTGTCACACAATCCCGTTTCTGCGACACATCGAGAATATAGGTCCAAGCCCCACGATAATCTGAACATCTTGTGGTCCTCTCAAGGACCATAGGAGTAAATTCAGTAGGATCACGGGGCGATCTTGGTGGTAGAAGCATACAAAGAAGAAGAAGAAGAATGCCGTATGTTCTAAAGATTCTTGAAGGTCAATGTTGCTTTTGCAATTCGAATTCTACCTTCCTTTCTGGTGTCACCATCCTGGTCTATGTAGCTGCCAAGATATGCAAAATAGTTTATTTCTTCAACAGCTGTTCCTTCTACATATATTTGTCCTTCATAGTTAATGAGAAGTGTTATCCTTGTTAATTTCAAGTCCTATTTTACTAGCCATTGAAGACAGGGCATCTGTTTTTACTTGCATTATCACTGATAAGAGTTATGTCATCTGCAAAATCAAGATCTTCCAGTTGGGTGTCATGTATCCATTCAATGTTCATTTTACCTGTGCAGCATTGTTTCATTAAGAAATCTATGGCAATTCCAAAATAAGGGAGATAATATACATCCTTGTTCCACACCTGTTTCATTCTGGAACCATTCACTCATTCCTTCTTCTGTGTTGACTCCACAAACATATCAGTTGTAGAGGTCTCTAATGATGTTGACAATCTTAGATGGTATTCCATATATTCTTAAAATTCTCCACAATGAATCTTTGCATTAAAGTCAGAATAATGGCCGATGGCAAGACTTGATTTGTTATGTCAAAGTGCTATAATATATTTATGTTCTAGATGTCACATTCAGAATAATGACTTCACGTTAGAAAATTATTCTCTGTGCTTCCAAAGATATGTCTGTTTTCCTGAAGAATGTCAGCTTCATGGGCATTCAGTTGGATGAACTCTATGAGTACAACGCAAGAGACTGGCCTGAAGTTGCAGATCTTGTTCGGGAAGGTATAGCCATTGGAGTAGTTAGACCACTGAAAGCAACAGTTTTCAACATTGATGAGGTTGAAAATGCATTCAGATACATGGGCCAAGGCAAGCACATTGGAAAAGTTCTGATCAAAGTAAGATTTGCAATTTTTTTTTATCTGATGCTCCAGAGGCAAGTGAAGATTGTTTTGGTGAAGAGAAAATGAACTTTAAGCTACAGATCAGAATTCATAAAATATTTAGTAAAATAA
The DNA here is from genome assembly GCA_009760885.1 of Achatina immaculata. Lineage (NCBI taxonomy): Eukaryota > Metazoa > Mollusca > Gastropoda > Stylommatophora > Achatinidae > Lissachatina > Lissachatina immaculata. The sequence goes on along the minus strand of CM019697.1, from coordinate 6,752,398 downwards.
CATTTATTTTGTAAATATGATGAGTTAGGGAAAAAAATCTATTGAAGGTTTCTGAGAAACTAGATGGTCTCACTGAAATATTTCCACCAGACAGGAGATTTTTAAAAAATTTAAGCAGGTCATAAAAAAGTAGAAGTACAGATAACACTGTACATGAAAGACAATGTTATCTTTGTTGTTTGTTATGTCCAAGACACATTGCTGTGACATTCTTTTGTCTTCAGTGTTGTGGCCACAATTCACAGGGCAGAATTATAATTTTTGTTATGTTTTAGGTTAGAAGTGAAGAGGAGAAGAAGATTGCCATAGCACCAGAAGTATTCATTCCAGCAGTAGCCAGAACATTATGTGATCCTTCTAGAACATATGTTATCACTGGTGGTCTTGGAGGCTTTGGCCTTGAACTTGCTCATTGGCTTGTAGAGAGAGGAGCCAAAAATCTGGTTCTGTCATCCAGGTATGTAATGAATCTAAAATAATGTAGGAAATTATATTTGTAATTAAATAGATCTTGATTTTGCAGATGACATAACTCTTATCAGTGACAATGTGAAATCAGTGCAGGAAAAAACAAGATTCTCTTTCTTCCTTGGCTAGCAAAATAGGTCTTGAAATCAAGAAAGAAAAAACAAAAATTATGAAATTTCTCATTAATAAAGAAGGAATAATATAAGTAGAAGGAACAGCTGTTGATGAAGTGAACCAATTTGTATACCTTGGCAGCTACATAAACCAGGATGGTGACACCAGGAAAGAAGTTAGAATTCGAATTGCAAAAGCAGCATTATCCTTCAAAAATCTTGAGAACATATGGAATAATTCAAAAGTTATAAGCACAAAAACCAAGTTAAGATTATTCAAATGTGATATCCACCCTCATTTATGCATGCAAAAGCTGGAAATCAACTAAAGAAATAGACAAGAAATTAGACTTTTTAAAAAATAAATGTCCAAGGAAAATACTTGGCATAAAGTGGAATGAATTTAAGAACAATGCAGAAATAAGACAGATGAGCAAACAACAACCTGTCTCATGGGTAATTAGAAAAAAAAAAAGATGGACATATCTAGGCCATGTGATGAGAATAAACAATCAGAGAGTACCAAAACAAGCTATCAAGTAGAGCACAAGAGGCTGAATAAAAAGAGGTCAACCGCGTGAAACTCTAAAGAGGACATTGTTAAGAGAAGCCAGTTTAGTGGGCATAAATATCTTGATGAAGTAGAAAAACTCACTGAAAACAGGAAAACCTGGCAAACAACAATGTGAGCCCTATCTGACGTTTAACAGCGCAGGAAGGATATAAGATGTAAGAATTAAATTACAGTAATTCTGTGAGGGAAAAGATCAACCAGAGTTTAAACTGATGGAAGACTGGTACTAAAGACAGAGGCTTTACCTGGGGGCTTACAAATCACCAAGAGGATTGTGACTTCGCAGATGATATTGGTCTTCGCTTACATACTCTTGACATAGTATGTCCCTTTGACATACATGAGAAGACACCTATTGATTGATATTGGTATCCTTCCTGTGCTGCTAACCATCATATAGGGCCTGCATGATAGTTCACCAAGATTTCCTGTCCTCTGCGAGTTTTTCAATCTCATCATGGGATGTTATGCCCACTGAACTGGCCTCTCTTAACATATGGTAGAAGATCTGTATGGACAATGTATTTTTGATTATGTATATGTCTGTGTGTGCATGTGTATGTGTTTGAGTGCTATTTTATTAGGTTAATTACTTCTTCTCTTTTACTTTAATAGTTTAATCTTACACTCTTTTGATATGTTTTTTCCTAATGTAATTTGTATACTTGTATTAAATCGAGTGTGTGGGAAGAATTGAAGATGGAGTGATGAAGGGCAGAATTTAAGATGGGCCTGTGTGTCCAATTCATTACCCTTTAAAAATAAAATTCATTCATTCATTCATTCATTCACACTTGTTTCAATCTGGAACCATTCACTCATTCCTTCTTCTGTGTTGGGTGCACAAACATATCCATTATAGAGGTCTCTAATGATGTCGACAATTTTAGAAGGCATTCCATTTCTTAAATTTCTCTACAGTGAATCTCTGTGTATGCTATCAAATGCCTTTTTAAGGTCTATGATGTTCAGGATTAATGGTTTTTGCTTTTCAATATGTTCTTCAAGAGTAATACTTTATTTACTGTAGTGCTTTGTGTATAGTTGTATACTTTACACTATTTATCGGGTGTTATTCTTGAATAATACTAGTAATAATTATCCTAATTTATGATAGTATAAAAATAATATTTATCAATGAAGATCAAAGTGGCTAGGATCAAAATGTCCTCTTGGTAGGTACCCTGATCAACATGCCACTTGGTTAAAGACAAAAGCACAGTTTTTTTAACTATGAGATGCCCAAGGCCTGCCCTGCACATTTGATGCTGGGGGTAAGGTCCACATCTTATTTATGGGTAGGCCTGATTTGTAGTACCATCGGGTCCATGTCCTGTTATTTTTGCTGTCTTAAAAAAAATAATATTTTAAATAATAATAAATATTAAAATAAATATGTAAATAAATATTTTTATTAAATTAAATATCTTCTTCTTATATCTTATATCCTTCCCGTGCCGTTAAACGTCACATAGGGCTCGCAAAGTAGTTCGCCAATTTTTCCTGTCTTTGGCGAGTCTTTCAATCTCATCAAAGGATTTTATGCCTGTTAATTTGGCCTCTCTTAATAATGTCCTCTTCAGAGTTTCACTCGGTCTGCCTCTTTTTCTTCGGCCTGTTGTGTTCCACTTGATAAATTAAATATATAAAATAAATATTAAAATATAATAATAATGAATAATAATAATTCTAGAAGACATCTAGGATTTACAAAATAGCCAGGTCAGTAGGTCTTAATATACATCCAGACAAAACTAAGATCACAAGAACCAATAACAAGGAAAGAATCTCATTTGGGACAAGAGAAGTTGAAGAAGTAGAACACTTTAAGCACCTTGGAAACCTCATTTCAGCAAACAGCAATACTGAGAAGGAAATATCCACAAGAATGGACAGGCATCTCAGTTAATTAGCAAACATTTGGGAATCTCCCATTCTCCACATGAACCTCAAGCTCAAAATCTTTAAATCCAGTGTACATTCCATTTTATTACATGCAGCTGAAACATGGAGAACTAGTCAGAGAACTGAAAGCAGATTGAGAGGATTTGAAGAAAGATAGCTCAGGAAAATGTTAAGAATACAATGGGAAGAACATATGACAAACAAGAATGGACATTGAGAACATTATTAAAGAGGTCAAAAGATGAAGATGGAAATAGCTGGTTCACATACTATGAATGGAAGAAATCAAGACACCCCAATACTGGCTTGACTTAGACACCTCTAGGGAAAAGAAAGATGAACAGGCCATTGGCCACATGGGGATGCACAATACAGGAAGAACTAAAGGAATTGATAAAGATATGGTTTGAGGTATCTTGACTTGATCAAGATGTGATTGGCTAGAGAACCCATTGACAGAGCATAGGACTGATGATGATGAAAATTGGTGTTATTTTTTAACAAAATGTGAAGCACAGTCAATTCTTCCACGTAAGGAAGAATATCAAATCCACCAAACAAACAGCAAGGAACTCTGGTAAGTTACAGATGTGAACATGTAAGTAGCATCTTCAGCCTTGTGAAGCAGTTATAAACCAACAACTCACAGACATATGGAGTCTTGACCCAGAGGGACCCACACCCATTAGAGCATCAGAAGTTTAAAGGGCTGAAATGTTTGCCTGAGGAGGGATACTTCTTTGATAATCTGAAAAGTTTTGCTTTGTTTTGCTGTAGAGAAAAACAAAAACACAACTCCTCAGATCATCAGAGTTTTCCGACTTATGACCTTCACTTTAACCAGCCAGCAGTAACAAAAGTATAGAGAGTAAGACATATAGGATGTCCACAAAATAAGTTCCAGTGAGCTAATAAAAAATCAAGTTTTGTTTTGTTAACTGCACATATTTGAATTGATATACATAGTGTTCACTACTTTTCAACCTAATTTCCACCATTGTTGGAACACTTGTCATAGTGGGACTCTAGATTTTTTTTTCCCTGCATCATAGAAAGCTGCCACCTGTGATGCAAACCATGTGTCAATGTTTTTTTTTTATAGTGTTATTGTTGAAACACTAATCACCAAGGATTTTTTCAAAATACAGAAACAAATGAAAATCACTTAGTGTCAGGTCTAGACCATAGATGAGTAGATTGAATTGTTCCCAGCCAATTTCGTAATGAGATCTTGCATTGAAGTTAATACATTGAAGACAGGATATCTGTTATTTCTTGCATTAATTTCACATTGTAACTGATAAGAGCTATGTCTGTAAAATCATGATCCTTTAGTTGAGTCTCATGTACCCAGTCAATGCCTGCTTTTCTCTTGAAGTTTGTCTTTATTGTGAACTCTATGACAGTTCTAAATAGCAAGAGAGATAGTATATGTCTTTGTTTCACACCCATTTCAACATGAAACCATGCCTTCATTCCTTTTTCTGTCCTGGCTTCATAAATATGGCCACCGTACACATCTTTAATGATGTTGATGATTTTATATGGTATTTTAGATGGTGTTTCATATAGTCTTAAAATGCTCCCCAGCGAATCTCTGTGTCTGCTATCAAATGCAATTTTAAAGCTTATGAAGTTCAGGATTAACTGTTTTTACTTTTCACTATGTTCTTCAAACATTATTCTTAGAGTGAAGACCTGGTTATGACAGCTTCTTCCTTTTTGAAATCCTGCTTGTTCTTGTCATATTCAGAAATATTTTGCAAAATACTTTTAAGACAACTGATAGTAAGGTCAACCCTCTCCAATTACTACAGTCACTGAAGTTGCTTTTTTTTCTTGTATTTTAACAATTATTTCTTTTTTTCCATTTTAAAGGGATCTTTTTCCAAATTTTATTGAACAATCTCAATAATTCCCCATGTTGTGACTGCTAATAGCTTTTAACATCTGTGGCTTTATTGTTAGTCTTAAGATGTGCTGCTGTTTCAGTTTCATTCAAGGTGAATTCATCCAAACTGATTGTTTTAAATTGTGGGATTGGTATGGCTGTTTCGAAGTGTATGGGTTCTTTTGAGTGTGCTTGATTAAATATTTCTTGAAAGCATTTGGTCCATCTTTGTTTTTGATCATTACTTGACATTAGTAGGGTGCTGTTTTTGTTGAAGATTGGCCTTTCTTTGGATGTAATAGTACCCATTAACCTCTTTTGTATGTTATGTAGAGTTTTGCTGTCTCCTGTCTTTTTTCATTTTTACTGCTTCTTTCTCCATGTTGTCCATGTATTCTCTCTTATCCTATCTAGCTGAGTTTTTCACTTTATTGTATAATTCTTTTCTGAGATCTATTTTTACATTCATCATGGCTAATTTGTGTATGGACTATATAACTATATTAGATTCTCACTGACGTAGTTAGTATATGAATACTTGAAGAACATATTGAAAAGCAGAAAATATTAATCCTGAACTTCATAGACTTGAAAAAGGCATTTGATAGCATACAAAGAGATTCATTGTGGAGAATTTTAAGACTATATGGAATGCCATCTAAAATTGTCAACATCATTAGAGATCTCTACAACGGATATGTTTGTGCAGTCAAGACAGAAGAAGGAATGAGTGATTGGTTTCAGACTGAAACAAGCGTGAAACAAGGATGCATATTATCTCCATTGCTTTTTGGAATTGCTATAGACTTTATAATGAAAAGATGCTCTATAGGTAAAACTGGCATTGACTAGGTAATGGGACCCAAATAGAGGATCTTGATTTTGCAGATGACACAACTCTTATCAGTGACAATGTGAAATTGATGCAGGAAGAAAAAGATTCCCTGTCTTCCTTGGCTAGCAAAATAGGTCTTGAAATTAACAAAGACAATACAAAAATAATAAAACTTCTCATTAATCAAGAAGGAAAAATATATATAGAATGAACAGTTGTTGATGAAGTGAACCAATTTGCATACCTTGGCAGCTACATAGACCAGGATGGTGATACCAGGAAGGAAGTTAGAATTAGAATTGCAAAAGCAGCATTATCCTTCAAAAAACCTGAGAACATATGGAATTCAAAAGTTATAAGCACAAAAACCAAGTTAAGATTATTCAATTCAAATGTGATATCCACCCTCATTCATGCACGTGAAAGCTGGAAATCAACTAAAGAAGTAGACAAGAAATTAGACTCTTTTTAAAACAAATGCCTCAGGAAAATACTTGGTATAAAGTGGAATGAATTCAAGAGCAACACAGAGATAAGACAGATGAGCAAACAACAACCTGTCTCATGGTTTATCAGAAAAAGAAGATGGACATATGTCGGTCATGTGATGAGAAGAAACAATAAGAGGATCCCCATATAAGCTATCAAGTGAAGCACAACAGGCCGAAGAAAAAGAGGTTGACCACATGAAACTCTAAAGAGGACATTGTTAAGAGAAGCCAATTTAGTGGGCATAATATCCCTTGATGAAGTTGAAAGACTCACCGAGAACAGGAGAGCTTGGCAAACAACTATGTGATGCTTAACTGCATGGGAAGGATGTAAAATGTAAGTTATTATATGAATACTGCCATTTGGAAACATCATATCTAGAAGCAACAGATATTTGAAAATATCTGGAAAAAAAATCAAGAAGAAAATTTGTCCTCTATTGACTGAAATTCTAGATAACAGACAATGACATAATTGTGCTTTGAGATTATTTCCAAAGCTGAATGTACTCAAGATTTTAGAATATAGTGATGTGTTCCGTGTTTCTTGTAAACAGGTCAGGTGTGAAAACAGGTTACCAGTACAAGAAAATCAAGCAGTGGCAAGCAGCAGGTGTGACAGTGGAGATCAGCAAAAGAGATGCCAAGACTTTAGAAGGTGCCAGAGCTTTGCTTGAAGACTCCATGAAGCTTGGACCCGTGGGTGGTCTCTTTAACTTGGCCATGGTGAGTCTGATAGTTCTCCTTTCAATTTGCTTCTTAGTGTTACTAATGAGGGCTGGGTATGTAGTGAAGACTGTGTGTGCTACATTCAGCTTCTTCCTTTTTTTTTTTTGAGGGAAATGTCATTCACTTTTGACAATTGTCAGATTTATGATAGAAGTATGCAGAAAAGCAGTAGTAAAAATTATGTAATTTGAAGACTTGTAACTGTAAAAAAAGGGGTCTAGCTCTGTTGCTGGTCCTGGGGAATGACTTTATTACTCTCGGGGTATACCCATATGTATTTGAAGATTTGTGGAACATGTTGGGTCTTTTTCATCTGATTCAAGATACGAGTACAATTAGTGGGGATATTTGATTTATATATGTAAGTCTTATTTAAGACTTAAATAAGATTTTTAAAGTCATGCATCTTTCCCATCGCAACATATGCCTGTGAGACGTGGACACTTAACAAAACAGCTGAGAAACACATAAATGCCTTTGAATGTAAATGCTACAGAAGAGTTCTCCAAATATCGTGGACACAAAAAGAACAAATATATCTATACTACAAGAGCTTAATATTGAAGAAGGCTGGCTAGTAAAGAGGATTAAAGAGAGAAAACTTAAATATTTTGGACATATTAAACGTCATGATAATTTAGAGAAGACCATATTGGAAGGATACATAATGGGAAAAAGAAAAAGAGGAGGACCAAAACGAAGATGGCTGCAAGAAATCGTTGACGATCTGCAAATGGACGCAGCAGCAGTAGGCCATCTTGCTCACAACCGAGAGGCCTACAGGAGTGCTGTTTGGGAGGCAAAGTTCCGCAAGGGACATGCAAATGAATGAATGAATGAACATAAGTCTAGGAGACACATGCTTGAAAGCCACCACATTAATGCTTTGAAGCATTATTTTGTCAGGTACTGCGTGATGGTCTCTTTAAGAATCAGACAAATGAAATGTACAAGACAGTCTGTGAGCCTAAAATCCAAGGTACAATTCACCTGGACCAAGCTACAAGGGAGCTGTGCAAAGATTCCTTGGACTGGTTTGTTGTGTTTTCATCAGTCAGTTGTGGGCGTGGAAACCTTGGACAGACAAACTATGGTTTTGCAAACTCTGTCATGGAAAGAATATGTGAGAAGCGGAAAGCTGATGGCTTAACTGGCAAGTAGTAACCTTTTTACATCCATTCATAAACTATAGACAGGCAATAGAAATAAATTAATAAGTAACTTTGGCCATTTCCTTTTGTTTTCCCAATAATTATAAGATTTACTTAGTACATGAATCAAAAATGCATAAATCATTGCAATAACACTATGGGAATTTATTTGAAGGGATTTTTTATGAAGAAATTGATATGAATTTTAAGAAATAATTACCTTCAAAAGAAATGAACTCCTTAGTCAGAATGTATTAGTGTTTCATGTATTTAGTAATAGCTACTTTGTCCAAAGTGCTTGTAAAGAGGTACCTGAGTGGTGTAGTGGTTAGGGTACATGTATCTCTGGTGAGGTTGGTGGTTCATGTCTGACTGGAATCACCCCAGACACACATTGTGTGTGTGTTTAGTTGTTTAAAATACTTTTATTTAGTCTAGAGCATGCTACTGCTTTACCTGAATTCATTAATTTTTTTTTTCTCTTTAGCCCTTGCCATTCAGTGGGGTGCCATCGGAGATGTTGGTGTCATTGCTGATAGCATGGGTATCAACGACACAGTAATAAGAGGTACATTGCCTCAGCAGATGTCATCCTGCCTGAAAGTGTTGGACAGGTTCCTCAGTCAAAACTACACAGTTGTCTCCAGCTTTGTTATAGTGCAGGGAGAAACCACCACAACAAAGGATTCATCAAAGAAAATGAATCTAGTGGATTCTGTAGCAAGAATTTTAGGTGAGATTGCTGGTGGATTTAATAGAAGCATCACTATAATGAAGTGGGTTGAAGTTCGCCTGTCTTCTAAAGTAACACACAATAATTAGTGTATAAGTATACAACTACACACAAAGCACTGCAGTAAAGCTGTGATACCAAAATGTATAAACTAGGAAAAAAGTAGGAGCAGCTTTATTACTTAACGACTACAAAGTTGTGACGTTTCAGTGTGAGTCTTAATCATATAAAAACATACAGGATAAAGAAATAGAGAGAGGAAATAAAATATACATTCACATGAATACTAATTTTTAAAAATTTTAAAAAAAAATTAAATAGAGTAAAAATTGTAAGGTGTGGCTTGTCTGGCGGTGTGTGTCAGGAATGGATTTAGTAGAACGTGGAGACTGTTTAAATGGAGACCTGTGATATATGGTCGGTGGGTTGTAACTGGGGGTGGTGGATGGGGAACCATGGAGGGGAGAGAGAGTGATACAATGTTGACCTAGCCAGGAGAAGGTGAAATAGATGATTAGGGAAGAGGGGTTGCAAAGTGATGCTGTGAGGGGGTTTTGAATTATGTATGACAAGTAAGAAGGGGGTGGAGCTTAGTGGAGAGGTACTATGATGATTGAAGAGAATGTAAATTGTAGCTGAACAGTGAGTTTAACCCGTGTGGCTCCAGCATCCCATAATTTTGAATGCAGCTGTTCTCAAGTGCCAGGCAGCTTGCATCATCTGCGTGACATTGTGGGATGGTTGTTACCAGAAAATCAGATTTGCCTCTGTGTTTGGGGCCATTGAAATGATTTGGAACTGGTTTCGAAGCATGCTGGGCGATGTCATACAGATGTTTTTGCATGCGGTCCCCTAATCTGAGGCTAGTCTCACTAATATAAGTTACCCTGCATCTTTTGCAAACAATGACATATATCACATTATGGGACTCATATGTGAATCCCTCATGAAGAGTGAGAATAGTTTTGGGAAAGGTGATTGTTTTCATCTCCCAGACTACCGAGCTGGTAACACAGCGGGGACAGTTACATTTTCTGGTGCCAACATATGTAAGGCTTTGGTTCAAGTGGCTGTGGACAAGGATGTCCTTAAGGTTTGGCTCACATTTGTATGCCAACAGGGGTGGATCAGAGAAAATATTGCAAGTGTTGGGGTTGAGTTGGATTAGCGGCAGATGACGATAAAGAATTTTCTTAACCATCTGACCATGTGGGTGGAAAGGCAGTACTAACTTAACTCTGTCATATGGAGTAACAGGCTTTGTACTGAATACTTTTTTGTGGCTCACTAGTTGGATATGGTTGAAGACTTCAGAACGGATCTATTCTGGGTAGTAGTGATGCCAGAAAAATTCTAATAACTTGTTTGACTGATCAATAAAGTATAAATTATCCTGACACATGTGGCAAAGACGGAGGAGGTGGAAGTATGGGATGGAGTTTTTACAGGCTTCAGGATGGGAGGAGGTGTAAAGCAAATAGGTGTGGCTGTCGGTGGGCTTGTAAAATACAATAGAAATTTAATGTCCAAAATCCAGTGACAGATACCACAGACATTAAGATATCACTGCGATACCAGAATCCAAACTGGGTTAGTGCACAGTTACTTATGGAACACCCTATATAGTATAGTATAGTATAGTAAAGTATAATATAACATTGTATAGTATAGCATAGCGTAACATGGTATAGTATAGTATAGTATAGTACATTACAGTATAGTATAGTATAGTATAGTATACAAGTGGTTCACAACTCATGGGCCATGGCCGCACTGAAGTATTGTAGGCTGCACTGAAATCTTAAAGCAGCACAAAAAAAAAAAAAATAGATACAATAAAAAATTATTCTGCATTTTTCACACAATGCATAGGGGCAGACTGCACGAATGCAAGCTACAGAATTGTAGGTCGCTTTATTAATATGTCTGCAGTGTGGCTATTGGAGAAAGGATGGTCCAGAGAGCATCTTCCACCATCAAACAGAAATGTGACATACACAAAAAGATGGCATCGCTTTTGAAGTGTGACACCGGCGTCTTTCTGACCATGTTGCTGAAATGTGCAGTTTTACAATCTAGTACTTTCAGAGAACAGTCGACGTAGATTCTGCGAGAGAGCAGAAGTGAATTATAATTCTCAGTAATTGTATTTTAGTTTAAAAATCATATTTTGTTGGATGAGGAGCCGCTATTTGGTCTTGGTGCTGTATGTAATTCCTATTGGATTAATCAACGGATTCCAGTTGCCCACATGGTGATCATATAGACAATTCGGATAGCCCTTTTCATTTTTTAAACTGTAAAACTTTAGGCGCTAAAATGGATTGATTTGTGAAACATAGGACTTTGACTTTGCGCCAAAAAATTGATAGTAGCGGCAGCGAAAGTCACTGCAATCGAGACAACGTTAACGTTGATACTTGTAACAAAACTAAATACGCTCGAAAATATGATGTGGAGTATATTAAGTACGGTTTCATTCCATCAGCAAATGACAAAAATCTGCCACAGTGTGTTATTTGTTTGCAAATCTTCTCTTATGAGGCAATGAAGCCGACAAAATTGCATCGTCATCTACACACGACATCCAGATCTACAGAATCAAACCAAAGAATTTTTCAAACGTAAAGCCAAGGAATATATTAAACAGAAGACAGTGTTAAAAACAGGAGCCACTCTCAACGAAAAAGGTCTCAAAGCATTGTACCTGACTGCCCAGAGAATCACAAAATCAAAGAAACTGCACACGATTGGAGAGAATTTCATCATGCCAGCCGCTGTTGAGATTTGTGACATATTGTTCAGCTTAGAAAACACTACAAAACTGAAAAGCATTCCCATCTCGAATTATACTGTCCGCAGAAGACTGTGTATATATATATATATATGCGAACTAACTGAACAATTACAATCTAATAAGTTTGCTATTCAGTTAGATGAGTCAACTGACATCGCCGGCAAGTCACAGCTGCTTGTTTATGTTCGCTATTGTTGGCAAAATGCTATGCAAGAGGAATTTCTTTTTTTTGCAAGTCACTCTCAGTGAGAACGACAGCCGATGAACTATTTCGTGTTTTAAACAATTTTTTTCACAACTTTTGGACGTCAGTGGACAAATTGCATCAATGTTTGCACTGACTGTGCTGCCACAATGACTGGCCGCAACACTGATGTCGTAACTCGCATAAAGCACTTGGCACCCGAGATTGTAGGCACCTATTGCATGATCCATCATGAGGCACTCACTTCAAAGAAGTTGAATGAAACTCTGGGATATGTACTCGAAGACTGTGTTCACATTGTAAACTTCATAAAAACTAGAACAGTGAACAGTCAGTTGTTTGCTCAACTTTGTATTGAGTCAGATGCAAAATACAAGCATCTCCTATTGCACTCGGCTGCATGTTGGCTGTTCAGAGGAAAAGTTCTTGCAAGGGTGTGTGAGCTTTGTTTAGAATTGTTGCAGTTTTTGACAGAACACAATCTTGACCTAGCAGGTAAGGTCGCGGAGGCTGATATTGAGTGGCTTGCCGTGCTGACATACCTTGTTGACATTTTTAGCGTTTTGAACAGTTCAAACATATCACTCAAAACATACAACAAAGCTCCAGCCTTTAAGAAGAAACTACAACTTTGGCATACGTGACTCAAAAACAAATCACAAGACATGTTTCATTTGTTCTATGAATTTATAGAAAGCAATGAAGAAAAGAAATTCTGAAAGGGGTCACTGGTGTAATAAAAGGGCATCTGACATCTCTTGGTGTATATTTTGACAAATACTTCACGCCCGAGAACATTAAAGCATATGATGGATTCGTAATCCTTTTTCAGTGTACATTCTCTGAATTAACCAGTCGTACACAAGAAGAATTAGCGGAACTGTCTAGCGATCGCACATTACAAATCAAAGTTGACGACCCTGCTGTGGATATATCATCCTTTTGGTGTACTGTTTCGCTGGAATATCCATTTTTTTAGCCCTGGCAATGAAAGCTCTTCTACCTTTTTCAACAACTTATTTATGCAAAGTTTCATTTTCTGCACTGACTGCTGTGAAAACCAAATATCATTCAAGAATGGATGTGGAGGATGATCTTCAAGAGTATTTGTCACGGATTCCAGCCAGAATAGACATCTTATCCAACCGGAAACAGTGCCATCTTTAAGGTAAATGAAAAGAACTTTTGTGTAGCAGTGACTATGCAGTTAAACATGTAGAGAAAATATTACATAATACTTTAGAAAATTAGATTTATACCTTGCAAATATAAAGCACTTTATTAGTGGGCTGCAAAAATGTTAGACTTTTAAAAGTGGGCCGTACAGAAAAAAGGTCTGAGAACCGTTGTAGTATAGTATAGTATAGTATAGTATAGTTTAGTATAATTTAGTATAGTATAATTTAGTATAGTTAATATATTAATTTCAGCATGATGGCAAGTATGAATGGCTTGCAGAATGATACTTGATCATGTACTTGATTCAAGACATTTAAGATCATATATCCAAAACACAATGATTACAGACATATTTTTTCAAGTTCAGCCACAGCCATCCTTCTCACACAAAGGCCAGACACACACTTAACTTTTTCCCCATGCCCTTTTCTCCTAGCCACATTCTCATGAATTTGGATTGTTGCTCCAGCCTTTGCCCTATGCTGTTTTTTTTTTGTTTGTTAACTAAACCCTGTATGGGCCCAGATCATAATGTTTTTTATTCAGTTCACCTGTGACAGAAAAAATTGGTGGTGTATTCTGGATATGTCAGTTTTACACACAGCACAGCACTGCCACATCTTTTTTTTTTTTTTAGTCATTACAATAAATGAATCATAGATGATCAAGATATATACCTATTTCCATGAAGAAAAGGTTATTATAACAGCAGGCAAGTGAGGTACAGACTGAAATGCTGTATGACATAGTGAGGTTTACTAAGAAGACTAGCATTTCATTGTTACATATTCTTATGTGTATTCTTGGAAATAGAGAAGGCCATGGAAGATTTGTATTACTATCATATTGCCAAAAACACCATCACTGTAATCACTGAGACATAGATTAAAATACTTTGATCTCATAGTATTTAAAATAAAAAGTTAGATGTACCACAGATATTTACAAAATATATGTACTCTTAGAGTGTAAAAATAGTTTTCCAGTACCATACAGCTAATACTATGAGTCTGGCGTACAAGTCTGAACAATATATTTTGTATTGTATTGTGCATTCTTGGATTTGTGTTGTTATGATTAAATATTTCTTTTTTTTCAGGTGTGAAAAATGCAGCCACCATTAATCCTGATACACACCTGAACGATCTAGGCCTGGATTCACTCATGAGTGTGGAGATAAAGCTGTTGCTGGAGCGTGACTTTAATATTTCACTCAGCACAAGAAAAATACGTTTATTGAGTATGAAGAAACTGCAGGAAATCAGTAAGTATTCAACTTTATCTTTGCCATTCTATTCTTCTTTCCAAATTCAGTTTCACATGCTCAGAATTCTAGAATAGGAGATGGGTTGCTTCCATGAATCTCACCATCAGCAAGAGTTTTCATGTGTGCCCAATAGTTTTATCACTTATTCTCTTTTCCTGAGGCCAAGTTTGGACACTAAGCTCTGTAGAGAGCATAGATTTGCAGAATATTGATAATATCCAGAACTGGGTTTGAACTGCCTTCATTTTGTGTAGATGGAATTTAAACCTTTAGGATCCTTTTTGAATCCTGAAAATCATGATTTGTTGTGTTCTGTTTAGTTTCAGAAAAGGGTTCTTGGGGTATTTGCTGTCATTTGTCTGCATGTGTTGTAATTCCCTTCTTTTTTTTATTTTAACATTTATTAATTTGATCACAGAGAAGATAGTATTAGATGCTTTATATGTAGTTACTGTTTTGTGAGTCATATGGATAGTGTGATTTCTGGGAATAAACGGAGCTTGGGAAAAAGTGAAAATTTAGAAATTTGAGATTAAAAGTGAACTAGCTTGAAATGTCATTGTTGAATATGTTAATTTTGACAGTCTACAAACATTGCAGTATATTTGTAGGTCAGTCAGTTAGTCAGTCATTTGCATGTCCCTTGCAGAATTTTGCTTCCTAACAGCTCTCTGTAAGTCTATTGGTTGTGAGCAAGATGCCCTGCTGCTGATGCATCCATGCAGATCATCAATGATGTCCTGCGGCCATCTTCGCCTTGGTCTTCCTCTCTTTCTTTTTCCCCATTATGTACCTCTCCTAGACTGTCTTCTCTAAATTATCATGGCATTTAATATATCCGCAATATTTAATTTTCTCTGTTTAATCTTCATTACTAGCAAACCTTCTTCAATATTAAGTTATTGTAGTATGAATATATTTGCTCTTTTTTGTGTCCATGATATTTGAAGAACTCTCCTGTAACATTTCAATTCAAAGGCATTTATGTGTTTCTCAGCTGTTTTGTTAAGTGTCCAGATCTCACAGACATATGTTGCGATGGGAAAGATGCATGCCCTTAAACATCTTATTTTTGTAGTTCTGTCTGTTCCTCTCCACAGCTTCTTTAGTTGTTTTAATTTTTGAACAACGATAGTTGTCCTCCTTTTAATATCCCTCATTGCATCTCCATTATTACAAGTGTCATAACAAAAGTCTTGAGCAAAAAGTTTTTTAAAATCAGAATTTATAGATAGAGAAAATATAAATATATCACCTTAACTTGCATCCTTTTCTTCACTTTTCAATATAATCTTCATTTCTCTGCACACATTTTTCCCATCGCTCTGCAAGTTTGAAAATACCCTCCCTATAGATTTCCGTTCCAGCTGACCGACGGCACAGACGTACTGCTTTCTGGATGTTCTCTCCTGTGGAATCCAGCTGGCACAAACTGTTCTATAGCCTAGGGTTTCAATCATTTCCTCTACTGCATTTGTGTCATATTCCAAGATTTACAGATATCTCAGATACTGTGACGCGTCTGTCTTCTTTAATGATGTCATCAACCCTTTCCACATTGTGCTCAGTGGAGGCAGTTCGAGAGCGACCGTTGCGAGGCATATCTTGGATGCTCACGTTTCTATCTTTGAAATGTTTCACCCACCTCCTAACACTGCTAGCACTCATACACACATCTCCATAAGCAAGTTGAAGTCTTTGGTGAATTTCAGCAGTGGTGATTTCCTCTTTAACAAGGAACTCAATAACAGCATGTTGACAAAACGAAACTTCACCACACGCCATTTTGTTTCTGCTCCATGTGGTCAAGTGATACATGATGGTGATGTCATATGACCTCTACATGAAGTGCAAAGGGTGCAGTTTAAGGTGATACATTTATATTTTTTCTATCTATAAATTCTGATTTAAAAAAAATTTTTGCTTATGACTTTCGTCATTAACATCGTAATTAGTAATGATCTAAGATTTTCAAAACTCTCCACCTCTTCAAATTTTTCCTCATTGATATATATTTCAGCGACCTTATTTTTCTTTGTCAGTTGTCATCAATTTAGCTTTCTTTGCATTAAGATACAGATTTTGCTCTTCACTTTTCTTACAGACAGACATAATTAGTTTTTCCATTCCTTTTTGTGTTGTGGACAGTAATACTGTGTAATCAGCATATCTAATCTCTGGCATTTCATAACCTCCAACTGTTATGGTATTGTAATATTTATTTCTAGATGGAATTTTTTTGTTGTTGAAAATTCAGGTCAGAAGATGATAATCTTATTCTGTCTTGTGTCCTTCCTCATATATATTTCGTTGTTGAAGGCACAAACAGACATCTTGATAGGGGTCAGCAATTTGCTTCATATAATATTTAAGGTTTCTGTAATTTCTTCCATCCATCTCTTGCATGGGTGGCCTCATCCTGTTACCTACAGTCTTAATGTGAATGTTTTTTGTGGTATGCTGTCTTGTGATAGCTGAGTAAAGTGGCCAAACCCTTTGACTTGCTGTTTCTGGATGTTGAGTAATACTGGTGTTACTCCAACTTTTGCCCTGATGGTGTCATTCCTTATTTAATCTCTTTTTGTCACAATTAGTATTCTTCTTAAACATCTAATTTTTATTGTGATCATTTTCTTTTTGTGTTTGGATATGTCTGAGTTTAACATAGATAGCATAGAGCTGGGAGGGAAATTGTCTCATACAATGCTCTTTTTGTTTCAGTTGTGGTGTATTTGCTTTTCAATAAAGGTTCCATTTGTCCAAAACCTGATTCTCTTTACTGAATCTGTTGTCAGTCTCAGCATCAGTTTTCACTGAGGATGATATTATGCTTCTTAGGTATTTGAAATTTTTCACTTTTTTTCAAGGGGTGATTGTACAGGAAGATAATTGGATTACTGATCTTGACTTCCATTTTTTCATTATTGATATTCATGTTGAGGATTTTACATGCTCTTGTTAAGTTATCCATGTTCTGCTGTAAGTCTTTCTCTGATGTGGATATAACTATTGATTACAATTCCAGATGGTGTAGAAGATGAAAGTGCAGGGACTCAGGAAGCTGAGGCTACCACCATAACAGATCGACCCAGTAGCCCATCATCCCTAAGTAATTCTAACGCTGCACACAGATTTGATTTCAATCACATCTTACCCAAGAAGTCAGTTGTGAAGATGAATGACATTCAGAGTGGGCTGAAGCCTTTGTTCATTGTCCACCCAATAGAAGGTGGGTTATATTTGTCAGGCTTTTTTAGACTTTCTGTTTCATCCAATTATTTGACAAATGTGAAGGTGTGTGAACAAAAAAAAATCAGTAAATATCATGAATATTACTATTATTTTGCTAATAAAATTGAATGAGTTATGACTTCAGAAGTAATGACTATTTATTATGATAAATGATTTTCATTTCAGGAAGTGTAAATGCTCTGGAAAATCTTGCAAACTCTCTGCCCTGTCCTGTATATGGTCTGCAGCTGACTGCTCAAGCTCCACTTACTTCAGTAGAGTCTTTAGCAAGCTATTATTTGGAGGTGAGTGTGTGTTGGAGAGAGCTGGCCTTATTTGTTAATTAGACTTTCTTATGGTAGAATCTCATTAACACATTGGTGGTGTACATTATCTTTATAGTATGATGTCTTGTTCAGCCCCCATCATGTTTATTAGTGAGATTACATTCTTATATTACCTACTTTTATCTTAGCAGATGGTTACAGAAAGAGGTAAATCTCAGTTCATTATGGATGTTATGGAGTATTATTTTTGACTGATTCTGTGAAAAATTTGTTTGACTTAATCAGCAATAATAGTGCATGTTTTTATCTAGCAAAGTTCACTGTGTGAGATGAAATATGTTCTCAGATCCAGTCTTGTTCCTACAGCAACTCCATTCTGTGGAACCAAAGGGACCATATCAGATTGCTGGATACTCATTTGGATCTATGATAGCCTTGGAAATGGCCAACCAGTTGAGAAAGCAACATCCCACTGAGGCTAATATTATACAGTCCTTGACCCTGTTGGATGGTTCTCACTGCTTTATGAAGATGCACACCTCAATTTTTCATAAGGTCATGCAGCTGAATACACTGGCAGATGAACAGGCTTTTGCTCTATGCTTATTTATGCAACAGTTTACACGTATTGACTATGCCTCGGTATGTCCAATATTTTTGTGTCACGTTTATTATCATTCAAGAATTATGTCCATCTCAGAACATTGTGTTTGTAAACTGTCTGGTTCCTACAGTTTTTCATCCCGCATATTTTTAAAAATATGTTGTTTCTACTTAAATATTACAAAATGTTTACATTTAAAGTGTAAAAAAAAGGAGCAAACAAAACTAATTTTTGACATGGCAATGTTATTAAACAAAGACAAGGGAAAGATATGCAAAAACTACTAACATTTGAAAGGTTACAAGAGTTAATGCTATTACTGGTAATATGACAGGATTAGAAAAGATACAAGTAAAATGGATGGAATATATGTAATGAAGGAAAGAAGAGAAAAAAAAGAGAAAGGTTTTCAGGTTGACTAGTTTATGAAGAAAGTTTCCTACTTTCAACACAATGAAGTAAGCAGCAGGAAAAAAATCACAAACTGCTTCAGTACATAATGGCATTATTTGTTCTCCACTAATTTTGTTTTCATTTTTGTTGTCTGGTAAAGCTTTCTTCTACCTTTTATTTTTAGCACTTAGTTCTAACCTCACACAGTTCTACTGCAACTGATTTGCCATTATGTACTGAAGCAGTTTGTGATATTTTTCCTGCTGCTTACTTCATTGTGTTGAAAGTAGGAAACTTTCTTCATAAACTAGTCAACCTGAAAACATTTCTCTTTTTTTCTCTTCTTTCCTTCATTACATATATTCCATCCATTTTACTTGTATCTTTTCTAATCCTGTCATATTACCAGTAATAGCATTAACTCTTTCCACCCGGAAAAATAAAACGCGGACGTTACCGGCGTACGGGTGGACGTTATATTATCGAGCAGATGTTGCGATAATTTTTGGGTCCCTCTCTAAAATTAATTTTAACAAACTAATTCAGGGTTCAAAATAAGTGTATCATATATCAAAATAAGTAGAAATGAACGAGGATTTTATAAATGTAGTTATTTGTCAAAGAAAGAGAACTGTTGAGAAAAATTGAAAAGTTTGTGAGCAAAAAAAAAAAAAAAATATTTAGGACTGAGAAAAAAAAAGTATGTTCAACTTACCCTCAATCTGAATATATTCAAACTGAATATAAATCCGACTTTGGCACATCTAATATACACTATATCTCTTTTCAGACCAAAATTGAATTATGACACACAAATAAAATTGTTTTCTACTTACCATTACAACTGTAAATATCTAATTGAAAACACAATATGAAGATAAATGGAATTCCTCACATGAAGAGTAAAAACTGTGGACAAATTTGCAGACCTACAAACAAACAAAAACACAGACGCAACAGAAAACATTGTGAACTCATTTTGCACACCTTTAGTGCTTGCCAATTGTGAAAATTTGGGTGGCCCTGAAAAGGGCCGTTACAGAGCTGCTGTTGGCTGAGGTGAAGGCTCCTCTTTCCTGAGCAATTGCCAGTCTTGAAAATTTGGATGGCCCTGAAGAGGGCCGTTACAGAGCTACTGAAAAATTATATACATGGCATGAAAAATGAAAAAAAATTATATACAGAATATACGTACAACACGTGAACACTGTACAACACACTGTTGTATAAAACTGTCAGTATGTGATCTGTACACAATATATTTACATGATAAAAAAGTATAAAAAAATTAATTTAGCTGTTAATATATACAATGCAGGTACAAAAACACTAGTCTTCTGCTGTCTTCAGTCAAGAAATCAGTCACCTACAGAGTAAAAATGGTCAGGTTAGGCAAAGATGTCAAGGGTGGCTCAGACAGTAAATGTAGAAAGCACAGGCAAATGAAGTATTTGTGCTAGAATGCAGTGGTATCATGCTCGATGCGACGTATGATACGCCCGGAAACAGTTCTTTGGACACAGATGAGGTTCGTCTGAGCACGTAGTGCAGTAGTAATAGGTGCGGACTTTCTTATCTGCCCTCGAACAGTATAAACACCGTTTACGGAAATCTTTCATGTCAATCAGATGAGCACCTTGGTAGCGTTCTGAGATAAGGGGATGTGCTGCTGCTCCCGTTTTGCCTGGGAGCAGGCATACTAACTTCTGCAATGAAGCTGCTGTCTGCCAAGGATACCAAACCCTCAATAAGCTGGTCCTTGAAGAAGACCAGAGATTTGTTACTCCTGCCAGGGTTCTCTGAAAGCAAATATAAAGTGTGAGCATTCACCTGTGTTATTTCCAAAATCCAGTTGAATATTTTCTTCCACCACTTTATTGTCTTTCTAGAATGCATGCCATAGTATGAAACCTTTTGGTCAGCTCTGTCACACCCATTCATACACATGTTATATGTGTGAATGATCTCTGGTTTCTGGACCTCTTGTTGTCCTTCGATAAGAGGAATAGTGACAGCTTTTCCATGTGTTGTAACCACATGAACAGGCTTCTCTGACTTTTTGTTTGTCCAGGAAACACAGAGAATCTTACCATCATCTCTGACATGGTAAACAGTGTCTGAGTTTTCAGCTGCGGAGGAAAGCCCTTACGTCAGATATTCAAGGTCCCAGTGTAATTGTGACCTTTTGACAGCAGATAATCAACCAGAGGAAGACTGGTATAAAACCTGTCTGCAAATATATGATGAGAAGCCTTCACTGGCTGCAAAAGTGTCTAAAAAAACTTTCATAGCATGACTTGGACTGTCAGCAGTGGCAGGGTCATAGGAGGTTTGCTTCCCAAAATATATCACCAGGTTGAACACATAACCTGTGATGGAGTCGCAAAGGCCAAATGTCTTGATGTTATATTTGGCTGGCTTGCTAGCGTTATATTGCTTGTGACACCAGTGTCCCTTGTAGCCAATTACCATTTCATCAGTACTTATGTCTTTGAAAGGGTAAAAGGCTGCCTGAAAAGATACGACCAGCTGATTGACAAAAGGTTCAATTTTGGCTTTACCTTCACTATCAGCTTCACCGACATGCAGCATAGTGTTGTATATCTTCAGAAACCTATCCCTACTAAACATCTGCCTAAAAAATGGTGACTGCAGATGGCCTGTGGTGATCCAATAGTCACTGAGTTTTGGTTTAGGTTGCATGCTCATGGAAATGATAGTGGCCATGAACTTATACATTTCATGGCGGCCAATAGGTATCCATCCAGAATCATTACTACCATCACCTGCTTGGCTAAGTTTCATAACAGCATAAGCATTTATGCTGGCTATGAGACTGTCCAAAATATCTATTGTAAATAGTGCAAAGAAAAACCCCAGTGGTGTCTGCTCACAGCCAACATCTAACAGAATACCACTGCCAGGATCACTGCTGCGAGGAGTTCCTAGCTCTTCATTCACCTATGCTTCTCTCCAGTTAGATACTGGATTGTTATTTTCTCTCAGAGCCATAGAAACAATAGTTCTAGGTCGTTTCACAGGTGGAGGACTTATCCTGTTGCTCGGTTAAGCTAAAGACCTAGAACTAGTCGTAGGGCCATTGTCAGAGTCACTTTCACTATGCCTGTCACCGTCACTATAGGCAAATAAACTAACTACAGGTTCATCCACGTGAGAACTTGATTCAGTTATGGTCTTTCCGTTACCTACACACTTAAATAAATTCAAAGCTGCCTTTGCATTGTTTCTAACAGGCCTACCACTACCTGAATAACATGCAGTCACATTTGTCGAGTCGGTGGATGTGTTCATTTTTTGAGTCGGTCTCGAAAATGTCACTGGAAAACACACAAACACTTGATAAGATTTAAAGAATTCCTTTCGAACGGCGTGTACGGAAGTAAAGGAAGATTTTGGCATGCACAGATAGTGGTTAACTAAAAAGTTAATTTCACATGTGAACGAAACAAAACAGTGTCCCATAGGGTACTTTCGATTGTTGACGTGAACCGGTCATGGTCCCTGCAGGGTTCAGACGGGTGGAAAGAGTTAACCAGCAAATATGTTAAAGTCAGTCAGTCATTTGCATGTACTTGTGGAACTTTGCCTCCCTAACAGCTCTCTTGATGGCCTCTTGGTTTTAATCAAGACGCCTTGCTGCTGATGCATCCATTTGCAGATTGTCAATGATGTCTTGCAGGCATCTTCACTTTGGTCTTCCTATCTTTCTTTTTCCCATTATGTACCCTTCCAAGGCAGTCTTCTTTAACTTCTCATGACATTTAATGTGTTCAAAATATGTAAGATTTCTCTGTTTAATCCTCTTTATTAGCCAGCTTTCTTCGATATTAAGTTCTTGTAGTATGGATATAATTTTTCTTTTTTGTGTCCATGATATTTTAAGAACTGTTCTGTAGCATTTGCATTCAAATGCATTTATATGTTTCTCAGCTGTTTTGTTAGGTGTCGAGGTCTCACAGGCATATGTTGCAATGGGAAAGATGCATGCCTTTAGAAATCTTATGATCTCTGGTATTTCATAACCTCCAATTTTTATGGCTCATAATACTCTTTCCCCCGTGTGGTACCCGGGATCTGCAAAGAATAGGACCACTGTACCCTACCACGCATGATCGTAAAAGGCGACTAAGGAGGGTTCGGCATAGGGCCAGCAACCCTATCTGGTAAAAAAAAACTATCAGACTGCTACAGAAATGGAAGCAAGGGAAAAAACAAATGCAGGTGGAAGGAGAAATGCTTATCAGGAAACTGAGCCCATGAAGGTTGTGGATGAAAGCTAGCCACTGAAAGTCCCCAGCCCAACTGCAGACCTCCTGGAACCTAAACACAAGATGCAAATAGGCAGCTGGAATGTAAGAACACTTAACCAGACTGGAAAACTAGCACAAACCATCAAGGAAATGCACAGATACAAACTAGACATACTAGGAATACAAGAAGCAAGATGGACAGGACAAGGCAGAAGGAAATTAACAACACAGCAACAGAAGATACAATAATATGGTCAGGTAAAGAAGATCTTCATGAAGGAGAAGTAGCATTGATTATAACAAAAAAGCATCAAGATCATTGCTGAAATGGACCCCAATAAATGAGAGATTATTATATGCACGGTTCAACTCAAGATTCATGAAGCTGTCTATTATAGTTTGTTATGCACCAACAGAAGCAGCTGAAGAGGAATTAAAAGAAGATTTTTACAACAGCCTACAAGCCACAGTAGAAACAATACCCAAGCATGATATGCTACTCATCTTGGGTGACTTCAATGCAAAAGTAGGTGAAGGAAATGAAGATAGAAGAAGAATCATGGGAAGAGAAGGAATCGGAGAAATAAATGAAAATGGAGAAAGACTGTGCAGTTTCTATGAAGAAAACATGATGACCATCGGAGGGACAATTTTCCAACATAAAAACATCCATAAGGTGACTTGGAGGTCACCAGATAAAACCACAGAAAACCAAATCGATCACATACTAATAAACAACGAGTGGAAATGGTCACTACAAGATGTGCAAGCAAGGAAAGGAGCAGATGTAGGAAATGATCACAACCTTCTGGTAGCAAAAATAAAACTAAAATTAAGGAAAGCCAAAATCGGAGAACACAGAAAGATACGTTTTGACACAAGAAAACTGAAAGACCAGCAAACAAGAAATGAATTCTCAATAGTACTTAAGAACCACTTCAGTGTCCTACAAGACGAAGCAGAAATGTCCATACTAGAGTTCAATAAAACACTACAGGAAACAGCAAAAGAGGTGCTGGGATATCGGAAACGGAGAAAAGAGGAATGGATAAGCAAGACCACATGGAAAAGATAGAGCAAAGAAAAGAAATCAAGAAAAAATTACTGAACACCAAATCACAACGGCTTAAAGAACAAATTTTAAGTAATTATGCACAAAAAGACAAAGAAGTGAAGGAATCATGCCGTCAAGATAAACGTCAATACTATGACAACTTAACAGAAGCAGCAGAGAAAGCAGCATATACAAATGATATGAAAACCATATATAAAATCACAAAGCAGATGACAGGTAACTTCAACACAAGATGTGAAAGTGCAGTAAGGACACAAAATGGACAACTGGTCGGTGGAGAAAGAGAAAAAATTGAAAGATGGAGGGAACACTTTAACACCCTACTAAACAGAACACAAGCAGCACAAACAATAGACATACCTGAAGCAAAAACAGAACTAAACATCAATACAGGACCAATAACAATAAGTGAAGTAAAGGAGGCGATAAAAAAGCTAAAATCAGACAGGGCACCAGGTGAAGATGAAGTGACTGCTGAGATGTTGAAAGCAGAAGAAACAGAAACACCAAAACAACTTTGCCGGATATTACAACAAATTTGGGATCTAGAAAAAGCCCCAGAGGAGTTGAAAACTGGGCTTATAGTAAAACTACCAAAGAAGGGTGACCTCAGAGATTGCGGGAACTGGAGAGGCATTACCCTACTGCCACTCACCAGTAAAGTATTTTGCAGAATAACCATCAACAGAATTGTACCAACACTTGAGGAAAAACTTCGGAAAGAGCAGGCAGGATTTAGGAAAGGAAGATCATGCATAGACCACATATTTGTACTTAGACAAATATTAGAACAGGCAAATGAGTGGCATAGCACAACATATGCATTATTCATAGATTTTGAGAAAGCCTTTGACAGTGTCAACAGAGATGCACTGTGGAAAATCCTAAGATGGCATGGCCTCCCCCATAAGATAGTAAATGTAATCAAAGCCCTATACAAGGGTTTTCAGTGCAAAGTTATCTGTGGAGAACATACCTCCAGCAGCTTTAGGGTACAAACAGGAGTGAAACAGGGATGTGTACTATCACCAAGATTATTTATCTTGGCAGTAGACTGGTTAATGAAGGAGGCAACATCAGACAAACACAGAGGATTACAATGGACCCGTGACACAGTGCTGGAGGACCTTGACTTTGCAGACGACATTTGTCTGTTATCAAGCAGTCACAAAGAGATGCAAGATAAAATAAACAAGCTAACTCAGAATGCAAACAACATAGGACTAAAGATCAGCGAAGGAAAGACAAAGTTAATGAAGCAAAATGTGAACAACAGAAAGGATGTTGAGCAATAGAGGGCTCACCTGGGCAAGAGCAGAAAAAAAGGCGAAGGACAGGCATTTGTGGAAAACCCTTGCGGAAGCCCCATGTGCCCTGGGCACTTAAGGTTCAGAGAGAGAGAGAATATTCTTTGTCTATATCTTCTCTTCTGAGTGGCGAAGTGGTTAGTGCACTGGTCTCTCATGGCAAAGGTCAGGGCTTCGAATCCAGCCAGAGGCACCCCATTAACCCAGCTGTAGAAATGGGTACCCAATTTCTTCTGGAGTTGGGGAAGGAAAGGCGACCAGGTGTGATACTGACCACATCACCCTCAAGTGTGCTGACAGGTCAAGAAAAACATGGCCATTAGCACCATATCCCTCTATGCTTCTAAGGCATGATAGGATTACCTTTACCTTTACCTTTTACATCTTCTCTTACATTCCTCATTGTATATTTTCAATATACAAAAATAAATATGTAAGGTGACAATATGCACCCCTGATGTTAAATTACCAATAAAAAAAATGAGAAAACTTTAATTTTTTTGTTGTTGAGGTTATCAGTTACTGAAACTGGTTTATATTATAAAATACCTGGTAAAAAGCAACCAGAAAAATCAGCTGGAAGATAATCAGGCCAGTAGATGATGCTGAGTTTGTATGGAGAGAATCAGCCAGTTTTGATTCTAGTTCAGCATTTTGTAAAGATTAAATCACAGCAAAAATGAGATAAGATAAAAAAGTGCACACTAATATTTACTTTTTCCTCTGATATTTGTAAGTGAAAAACAAGCAGGATTTCAAAAAGGGACAAGCTGTGTCAACCAGATCTTTACTTTAAGAATAATACTTGAAGAATATATTTAAAATCAGAAACCATTAATCGTGAACTTCATAGACTTTAAAAAGGCATTTGATAGCATACAAAGAGATTCATTGTGGAGAATTTTAAGACTATATGGAATATCATCTAAAATTGTCAACATCATTAGAGATCTCTGCAGCGGATATGTTTGTGCAGTCAAGACAGAAGAAAGAATGAGCAAATGGTTTCAGATTGAAACAATCATCATCATCATCAGGTGCCGTTCCGACTGGCATTGGCTATTATGCTTCTCCAGAGTACCCGATCCTTCATGCAGGCCATCAGTTCAGTTGGTGATCTCCTCTCACACCATCCCGTCAGACTGTCCAGTATCATTTCTCTTGGTCTTTGAAACAAGGATGTATATTATCTCCATTGCTCTTTGGAATTGCCATAGACTTTATAATGAAATGATGCTGGACAGGTAAAATGGGAATTGATTGGGTACATGGGACCCAACTGGAAGATCATGATTTTGCAGATGACATAACTCTTATCAGTGACAATGTGAAATCGATGCAGGAAAAAATAGGTTCCCTGTCTTCCTTGGCTAGCAAAATAGATCTTGAAGTTAACAAAGACAAAACAAAAATAATGAAACTTCTCATTAAACAAGAAGGAAAAATATATGTATAAGGGACAGCTGTGATGAAGTAAACCAGTTTGCATACCTTGGCAGCTACATAGACCAGGATGGTGACACCAAGAATGAAATTAGAATTTGAACTGTAAAAGCGGCCTTGTCCTTAAAAAATCTTGAGAACATATGGAATTCAAAAGTTATAAGCACAAAAACCAAGTTAAGATTATTCAACTCAAATGTGATATCCACCCTCATTTATGCATGCGAAAGCTGGAAATCAAATAGACAAGAAATTAGACTGTTTAGAACAAATGCCTCAGGAAAATACTTGATATAAAGTGGAACAAATTTAAGAACAACACAGAAATAAGGCAGATGAGCAAGCAACAACCTGTCTCATGTGTGATCAGAAAAAGATGGACATATGTAGGCCATGTGATGAGAAGAAACAATCAGAGAGTACTAAAACAAGCTATCAAGTGGAGCACAACAGGCTGAAGAAAAATAGGTCGACCACACGAAACTCTAAATAAGACATTAAGAGAAGCCAGTTTAGTGGGCATAACATCCCTAGATGAAGTTGAAAAACTCGCCGAAAACAAGAAAACTTGGCAAACAACTATGCGAGCTCTATGTGACTTTTAACGGTACGAGAAGGATGTAAGATGTTTGTAAACCATGTTTACTTTTACATTAAAAAAAAAGGATAAAGTACTGCAGCATAATTTGCTAAGGGAATGATGGCATGACAGTGATTTCTCCTTGCTTTCCATTCTGTTTGTATACAGTTTGCTCCACTAGTCTTTGTCTAAAGAGACTGACCTACAAAGTAATGGGATGCTTGTTTTGATCTGTTGTATTTTCTTCAAATATTCACAGCTGACCTCTACATCTAGAGGCTGTTCCAACATCCACCACTTGGGGATGCACTGGGTGGAAGGACAGGCTCCTCCCCACAAATGATAAGAAACAGACAGTTAACATTTCTTGGACATTTCAGGAGAAAGCAGAAGTTGGAGAATTTAGCAATGACTAAAAAATTCAAGGGAAAAAGGCAGAGATGAAAGTCAAGAGAAAAATAACTAAACGGACCTAGTGGCATGGAAAAAGAAAAGCATCTGAACTAAATGGAAACACCAAGGACCTCACAATCTGGAGAAGCATGATCACCAAGCTAGCAGACACTCCACATAATAATAATAATAAGAAGAAGAAGAAGAAGAAAAAGAAGAAGTGCAGAAAAAAATGGAAGTCATGACCACAGCAAGAGAAGAAACCCAAACAAAGATCTTCCAGGACATCCAGCCCTTGAAATAAATGAAACATTTCAAATACCATCTTCTTTTTCTTCAGCTTTCCAAGCCATTAAGGCTCATTGCTGCAGATAAAGTTTGCCTCCATTCCTCTCTATTCCTAATCTTCAATCTCCAACTGGTGACACCAATTTCTTTTGTATTTTCTTCTATGTTGTCTTTCCATCTCTGTCTTGGTCTGCCCCTTGATCTTGTTTCCCTCATCTCTTGTGCATACATCATTTTCATTTGTTTATTCTCTTACATTCTTTCTACATGCCCCAGCCAGTGTAGTCTGTTCAGTTTCAAGATATTTATAATTCATTGGGATTTAAATAAGCTGTTCAGTTCAGTGTTCTTTCTAGCTCTCCATTCTCCACCATTGGTATCCTTTATTGGCTCAAAGATTCTTCTTAGGATCTTGTTCTCAAAGATCTGCAATTGTTGTTCATCTTTCTTTGTTGTACTCCACGTTTCTGATCCATATATAATAGCTGGTCTTATTATAGTTTTGTAGATTGTTATTTTGGTGTTTTGAGAGTCAGTCAGTTGCACAGTAGACTTTGGATTGCTGTGGATCTTCTTATGGCCACTGAAATATTTAGCTCTCATGAGGACTTTGAGATTTTAGCCAAGTTCTACTATTCAATGTTGACCTTAAGTGATAACTTCAACCCTGACAACTTCCATGGGGACATGACTCATATCAGAGCTCAGCAAACCAGTAAATCCATTAAACTTGAAGACAGAGTATATGAAGATATCAAGAGATCAGAGGCAGAATGATCCAGATTATATAAATGTTAGAGATATGATTATTAGAAAACCAGAAATATACAAATATCTAAGCACAACCTTCAACAGAAGCAACACAGTAAGCAAGGAAATTAAAAGCAGAATACAGATAGGGAGTAAAATATACTTTGCCTTGCGAAACCTATTAAATACCAAAATCCTGTCCCAGAACACTAAAATAACAATCTACAAAATTATTTCAAATATCTAGGTAGCATAATATCATCCTCAGGAACTATTGCTGCTGAGATTGAGAACAGATACAGTAAAGCAAATCAGGTCATTGAAAATGACTCTTTTACTGAAAAACAAATACATCACAACTGAAACAAAAAGAGCACTGTATAATACAGTTTTTCTCCCAACTCTATGCTATCAATGTCAAACATCTAACAGCGAAGAACAAAAGAAAAATCATCACGAGAGAAATGAGATGTTTAAGGAGAATACGAAATGTGACAAGAAGAGACGAAATAAGAAATTACACCATTAGGGCAAAGGTTGGAGTAGCACCAATATTCCACTACATCCAGAAACAGCAAGTCAAATGGTTTGGCCATGTTACAAGGTTACCACCAGACAGTATATCACAGAAAACATTCACACTAAGATTTGTAGGTAACAGAGGAAGAGGCCGCCCACGCAGAAGATGGAGAGAGGAGAAGTATATACTGAAAAGTATATGAGGAAGGTAACATCTTATTAGCAGAAATGCAGATGAAACCACTGACAACAATTATTGAGGAAAGACGCTGGTGATGGTTGGGACATGTGCTCCGAATGACTGACAACTCACTACCAAAAATAGCACTAAGATGGACACCACAGGGGAACAGAAGTAAGGGTAGACCAAAAGAGACATGGAGAAGAACAACAGAAAGGATGTTGAGCAATAGAGGGCTCACCTGGGCAAGAGCAGAAAAAAAGGCGAAGGACAGGCATTTGTGGAAAACCCTTGTGGAAGCCCCATGTGCCCTGGGCACTTAAGGTTCAGAGAGAGAGAGATATGAGGAAGGAGACAAGACAAGAAGAAAAATAACAATAATAATAATCATAATGTACAGAATGTTGTACTGAGAAAACTGGTATTTTAGAAAGTACTTAATGCAAGGTGAAAGACAGGTATATCTGTACTGGTTTTAAAAAATCCTAGCACAAACACTGATTATTACTTACGTGCATCTTCATATGTGAATTGTTTTGATGGTAGTTTTGCTGTTTATGCTGTGTCCCTGGAAGAAGTTCAAGATGCAGAGGATATTATTACCATGAACTTGAGATTAGAGATGTTTATATTTGTTTAAATAAGAGATTAGAGTTATTTTTGCTTACTTAAAGAATCTTTATAACATTTGATAGCTTAATGTTTTAGAACTTTTCTCTATCACCACTGTGATGAGAAATTTGTATGAAAACTCTACATAATTTATACTCAGATATTCAAGCAACTGGTGTCAGTTGCACAGCTTAAAGATAGACTCCAGATTGCTGTGGATCTTCTTATGGCCACTGAAATGTTTAACTCCCGTGAGGACCTTGAGATTTTAGCCAAGTCCTACTATTCAATGTTGACCATCAGTGAAAACTACAAGCCTGACAACTTCCATGGGGACATAACTCTTATCAGAGCCAAACAGACCAGTAAATCCAGTAAACTTGGAGATGACTATCAGCTAAAACAGGTTTGTGTCAATGATACTCTATGTTTTGAATTTATTTTTTCTTAAATGAGTTCAGAAATACTACTATCTTCATATATAAGCTTCTGACTTGACTGTAACATTTTATATCCATTGGATGTTCCCAAGTATTCCCAGTGTTTTGGGCAAAACAGCTGTGAAATAGTTGCCTGGTGTCTCACACGTTTATACAGAAATATTACACACTTTTTTTTATTTTACATGCATATTTTATTGCAAAAATTATATATAACCTTGTTTTAGAAATAATATTGATTCACTGTTAGCACCAGCTAGTCTGATTCATGCTTCTCCAGTACAGTTCCTCTGTAATCCTTGCTAATCTGAAATTTCTTTAATTCTTGACACAAATATGGCACTAAAATTGGCATTTAGATTCTTAAATATACTTGCTCATCATGAACATTAAACTTACATTTTAATCCGGTGGACTATCAGTTTATTAAACAATTATAAAACTTGAAAACTTTTTATTTATCTTTTATTCATGTATAAATTATGATGTACAAGGAGCTAAACCACAAATTATATGTCAAAGAGCCACATATGGCTCATGAACAACAGTTCAGCCACTCTTTCACTGGAGAATGATCTGCTCACTATCATGCTAGCTCCTTGAAGAGTCAGGTGGCCATTGCTACAACAGGGTGACTAGAACATGTCTGGCCATTGTTACAGCTGAGTGACTAGAACATGTCTGACCATTGCTACAGCTGGGTGACTAGAACATGTCTAGCCATTGCTACAGCTGGGTGACTAGAACATGTCTGGCCATTGCTACTTCTAGGTGACTAGAACATGTCTAGCCATTGCTACAGCTGGGTGACTAGAACATGTCTAGCCATTGCTACAGCTGGGTGACTAGAACATGTCTGGCCATTGCTACTTCTAGGTGACTAGAACATGTCTAGTCATTGCTACAGCTGGGTGACTAGAACATGTCTGACCATTGCTACAGCTGGGTGACTAGAACATGTCTGGCCATTGCTTGACAACCCAACTTTTACCATTGGAGTCATATACACAAAGCACTCCATCAGTCAGCAGCAAACAGGCTAATGCTTCAGGGTCTGTCTGTAAATGTAGACAAGTTTTCTGTTGTGATGGAGCATGCTAAGAAGCACTGTCACTGGATTGCTTTGAGAATTAATGGAGACTGCAATAGACCACTCCGTATCCAACTCCTATCAATGATTTAAGATCTTGCCACCCATAAGACCTTGAAAGCACTCAGGTTCACATGTTGCAAGGAGATCATTAATACAACTGCAAAATATAGGTATGATATTTACAATAACAGGAATAGCTAAGGAAGTATTTTTTCATTAGTATATTCCATATAACATCAAAATAAATTCTTATATTTGCAGGTCTGCAGTGGTAAAGTGAATGTGCATGTTGTGGATGGAGATCATGAAACTTTCATCCAAGGGCAGGGTGCCAGACATGTGGCCAACATTATTATCCAAATGTTGCAATAAATTATCATGTTCAGAAAAACTGTGCATGAATGTTTGATGATAAGGAAATATGGCCATAAGTTCAAATAGCAGCTGGAAGTCTGACTTATTGTGTTTTAAAACTTACAATTTGTTCAATTGTTTTTCATTGATTAATTCTGCCCTTTTTGATATACACTGCAAGGCTTCTATGTAAAACTGATAGTTGACCTCATTTCATGTAATAATTTTGCCTGAGAGTGAAAAATACTTGAAGAAGAAACAGTTTTCCCTTTTATACACATAGACCTATTTTAGAAAAAAAAGAGATTAATGAAGAGATTTTATTAATATTAGTTGTACCAGATGATTTGTGATCCACAAAAAGTTGTGAAACTTTTTTCCTCAGACAGAAGTGAATGTACTACTGATTGTGTTTTTGTCGTGCTGTGTTGTTAGTATTTTCTGACCATTAATCAGCAAAGAGGACAGCTTTAGTTCATCTATATGCTGGTTTATAATGAATGTTTTGACAGAAAGTAAGCACCCCAATGAAAGAAGTATCACAGTAGTGATTATGCCTTGGATACTGAAACATTCAAACAACTGATGGTGCTTGATTAGTATATTACACAGTTTTGGGGGTTTTTTGTGATAGAAGTGGATGGGTGGGTGGGTGGGTTAGAGTAGGTGAGTGAGAGAGAGAGACTCTGTTGATATTTTATTTCAGAAGATCATGAATTATGTGTAAGAGATTTTAAAATAATTTCTCTTATGTCAAAAAACGGACTTTTACAGTATAATATGTGTTTCAAACATTTTCTGGTTTATGTACTCTTTATAGACAGTGTTTTGTTTTCTTTGTTTCTAGATTTTATTCGGACTTTGTATGAAGTTTATTTTTCCATCTATTAACTAGTTTAGAGCAGAACCAGTTCAAATGGTAAACATTACCCAAGTTCACACTTGTGGGGGGTGGGGTGGAGAGAGCATGCTGATTATTGTAATTTATTATGACTGTTGTTACTATACTCTATCCTTATTTGAGTTTTCAGGTTCTGGAACCTAGAACTCTTAAAGGCAAATAGATGTGAGTTGTAAGCTTTCAGTGTTTATCTAAATGTTTATTTTTTTCAGGATTCAAGACCAGTTTGTTACTGTAGGTGACTCATCATCTGTTCTATGAGCTGGATATGTTTTAAGTAGACATTGAAGTTTTTTTTTCATAATTAAGAAAAAAAAAACTTGCCAAATTTTTAATCCATTCATATCTTATACTTTCCATATTTTATCTTACATATTTTTCACAATTTTGATGACTGTAGAGACTTGTCTGCATTTTTTGTGAATGTATTCTTGTTTAATAAAAACCAAAAGCTGTACCACATAGGAAGAAGCTCGACAAAAAAACTTTTCTGGTAGAGTTTACCTCCCTAGCAATACTCCCAATTGTAGAGTGCTTTTTCTTTTCTGCTGTGTGACATTTTTTTATAGGGATTTTTAATGTGTAGGGTGCCAAAGCAGAAACTCTATTTTCTCGTGTGTATGAACCACAGAAAATCTATTTACTCATGTGTGAACCACATATGGAAACAGATTTACCACACAGTGCTAGTTTTTTTCTTTTTTGGTCACTTTTTTGTATTATCAAAATTAGAACTATTCACCATTTTATGGATATGACTAAGAATTTTGTTTTTGTCTGTAGTTGTCGTCATCATCAACGCCATCTGGCATTGGTGGCTATCAGAGTACATGATCCTTCATGCAGGCTATCATCTCAGTTGGTGATCTCCTCTCACACCATCCCATCAGACTGTCCAGTATCATTTCTCTTGGTCTTCTTCTGGATCTTCTTCCCTCTATTTTTCCTGTTGTTATAATATTTTCAATGTCCCCTATTCTCATTGCATGTCCTATGAAAGTACATTGTCTCTCTCTTATCTTTTTGACAAGATTTTTTGTCTCTCCAGCTCTTCTCATACATTCTTCATTAGTTATTTTTGCTGTCCAGGGGATTCACAACTTTCTTCTAATAAACCACATTTCTGCTGCTGCTTCCAATGACTTTTGTGCAGACCTGCCTATATATTCACTTCCATATAACAAGATAGGAGACTTACTAAAGTAAACCAGGCTTTTGCCGTGCTGCAGACTATATGGAAATCTAAAAAACTAAGCATAAATATGAAAATCAGGATATTTAAGAGTAATGTTCTAAGTGTACTACTCTATGGAAGTGAATGCTGGAAAATCACCAAAACCACAGAAAACAAGTTGAATTCTTTCCAGACTAAATGTTTATGAAGAATTAGAAAAATATTTTGGCCAAACACCATAAGAAATAACATCTTATTGGCAGAAATGCAGATGAAGCCACTGACAACAATTATTGAGGAAAGACGATGGCAATGGTTGGGATATGTGCTCCGAATGACAAACAACTCACTATCAAAAATAGCACTAAGATGGACACCACAGGGGAGCAGAAGTAAGGGTAGACCAAAAGAGACATGGAGAAGAACAACAGAAAGGATGTTGAGCAATAGAGAGCTCACTTGGGCAAAAGCAGAAAAAAAGGCGAAGGACAGGCATTTGTGGAAAACCCTTGCGGAAGCCCCATGTGCCCT
Source organism: Achatina immaculata (assembly GCA_009760885.1). Classification (NCBI taxonomy): domain Eukaryota; kingdom Metazoa; phylum Mollusca; class Gastropoda; order Stylommatophora; family Achatinidae; genus Lissachatina; species Lissachatina immaculata. Next base: position 6,717,633 of record CM019697.1, on the reverse strand, counting down.
GGGCACTTAAGGTTCAGAGAGAGAGAGAGATAACAAGATAGGTTCAATAAAGCATTTTAGGACTCGTTTTCTAACATTCATTGATAAGGATGTGTTGGTTAATATGTTTCTCATTCTCTGAAATAGTCTTTGCTTCGCCTATTCTCTTCCTAATTTCTGTACTGCATTTCCCATCTGAAGTTATTACTGCTCCAAGGTATTTGAATTTCTGCACCTGCTTTAGAATACTTTCGTTTAATTTTATACTGCATGTTGGTGGATTCTGTTTCTTAGATATAACCATAGTCTCTGTTTTTTTTATAGCCTTTGTGTTCACTATCCAAGAGATTTTGCAGGTCTTCTTGGTTCTCAGCTATCAGTACTGTGTCATCAGCATACTGAAGGTTGATAATAATGTATCCTCCAATTTTTATACCTGGTTCTGTAATGATTGCTCTTAGAATATTCTCGCTATCACTGTAGCTGTACTGGGTTTTTAAAAAAGAAATATGAATATCATTGATTACGCCTATATTGTGGTTTTTTTCAAATATATTTTTAGTCATAAGAATAGATTGGCTGTGCCACTTTTGTGTTCAGTACTTCAGAAATGTTTATGGCAAGTGACAAAACTCAGTCTTGGTAAGCTGTGTGAGGGTTTTGTTGGGAGAAGACAACTTCGGCCGTGGTTATCTTCAAATGTTAACACCAACTCCCAACCAGTGTTTCAGTTAAGCATTTTCAGGTCTTTTTTTTTTTTTCAGTGGAAGAAATGCATGACAGCATAAATAAAGTTGAGTGTTTGTTTATTGTCTTTCATATTGTCTTTATCACTACAAAATTAGTGTTTGTTATGCCCATCTGATTCTTGTCTGTATTCATTCTATCACAAGGGACAGAAAAACAACAATAAAATGCACACATTAGCAGCTAAGGCATTTTATGAACGGGACTTTTTTTTTTCTAATTTGGTAAAAAGTCATGATACAGTTGTATTGAGTGACTGACAGCACTTGCATCTGAGGACCAAAAGTGCCATACAGCGCAGTACAGTTGGTCCGTGGTGAGTTGTTAGTTTGATATTTGATATATGAGTGCCACATATTGAATTTAAAAAAAAAGAGTTCACACCTTTGTGATATTACATATAAACTGATGGTCTGCAACTTATATGTAGTTGAATAAGTGGTTATTGGATATAAAAAGATTGGAAATCACTGTGATAGACGATGGCTTAAAGTCTTTGTTGCAACCATTCTTCAGAACTAGCACTGAGAGGGGGATTTATTACCATGGCGCTGCTGCCAACGCTGTTCTCTATTTCTGTATTCAGGGACACTAGGTTATTTATATGGATGTCCTGTATGAGAACTGACTTCACTACCATCTTCGACGTCTCGACAGCTTTTTTTTTTTTTTTTGCAATCTCCTTCTTCATATACCTTTGGATGTTGAGGGGAAAATTTGACTTTGCAGAAGAGCTCGTCAATTTGCTTCGTATACTGAGATATTTAATGTTCCATAATTTCCTCTCTCCATCTCTTGCATAGGTGCCGTATTCCTCTGTTACCCACAAATCTTAGTGTGAATGCTTTTTTGTGGCATTCTGTCCGGTAGTAGCCGTGTAACATGGCCAAACCATTTGACTTACTGTTTCTGGATGAAGTATAATACTGGGATTTTGACTGCCTGTTGTTATGTTAAAAAGTGGGGAGCAGAAATGGCATGACAAAATAATACAAAACAATGGAATAACAGTGGATCATCACCATCATCATGTGCCATGCCTGGAGGGTTTGGCTACCATGTTTCTCCAGTTTCCGATCTTTCACGTTATTTATCGTTTCTATTGTTGTGACTCACATATTCCATTTTGTCAAGCTATCTAAGATTTTCTCTCTCGGTCTTCTTCTCCCTTTCCTGCCTCCGATTTTCCCAGTTGTCATGGTATTTTATATCCCTCTTCTTATATGGCTGATAAACCTTGGCTGTCTTCCCCGTGTGTTTACTAATGTCGGTTTCTCTTTCCTTGAGCATTTTTCATTTGTTATTTTGGCTGTCTATAATATTCTTAACATTCGTCGTAGGAACCATATTTCATTTGTCTCTAATGCTCTCATTATTTGTGGACAGTTGGACAGTTGATCACAAATCAGATATTACAGTCATTATTATCATCATCATTATTATTATTATAATTCTTATTAGGAGCAGTAGTAGTAGTAGCAGCAGCAGCATCAGCAACAGTAGTAGTAGTAGTAGCAGCAGTAGTAGTAATAGTAGTAGTAGTAGTAATAGTAGTAGTAGTATTAGTAGTAGTAATAGTGGTAGTAGTAGCAGTAGCAGCAGTAGTAGTAGTAGTAGCAGTAGTAGTAATAGTAGTAGTAGTAGTAGTAACAGTAGTAGTAGTAGTAGCAGTAGTAGTAGTAGTAGTAATAGTAGCAGCAGAAGTAGTAGTAGTAGTAGTAGCAGTAGTAGTAGTAGTAGTAGCAGTAGTAGTAGTAGTAGTAGTAGTAGCAGTAGTAGCAGTAGTAGTAGTAGTAGCAGTAGTAGTAGCAGTAGTAATAGTAGTAGTAGTAGTAGCAGCAGCAGTAGTAGTAGTAGTAGTAGTAGTAGTAGTAATAATAGTAGTAGTAGTAGTAGCAGTACTGGTATGGGAAATAGAGGAGATATGTTTTAGAAGACATAACTAAAAATCCTTGGAAACGTCAAGGGCATATAAGCAAGAAAAAAAAACTATTCACCTATTATTATTTTCCCAGGAATCTTCTTATGTTCGTTTGCACATGTGTTTGTTTTTGTTTAATTAAGTTCAAAGTTTTACCAAAGGAACTTCCACCAATTAAAGCAGATATTCCCAATTTTTTTCTGAGCACGACCCAAAACTAGCAATGGTACGTGATCAACAGCCCATAATAAAGATTTTTTAAAAAATTGAAACTCAAAACTAAAACGATACTATTTTAACGCCTTAAACTTTTCCCACACTAAAACAACTGGCACATTCATTTCTGCCTAGTTTATAGAAAGTATATATTTTAATGATATTCACTTATATTCAATTGCTGCAATTCGATTTGTATTACATACAACCTTTCAGTGAACAGTAGCTAGTGTGGCTGTTATTTTAATATTTAGTTTTCAAAACATAAGAACCATTTCCCAAAAATCCTGAAATTTAACAAATTTAATAATATTTTCCCCTTCATTTTCATATCTCCTTCACCTGCTACCAAAACTTTGGTTACGATATGAGACTGGGAATCACTAGACTAAAGCTTCACTGTTTATTTCCATCTTAGAAAAGACTAATGTTTTAGATGGACGTCAGCTGTTTATCGAAGCTCGTTAGCATATAAAGATCTTTTTTTCATAGCTGACATTATTATTCTTTTTTAATCAGAATTAGCAACAAAGAAGTCTGAGATGCAAGATTCAGTCTCTTTGGACATCTGACTTTTTAATTTACTTCTCATTACGTCTTCAGATGTCACAGCAGCCATTGAATGACTTTATTCAGTGGCATCATTTTTTTTTTCAGCTCTTCCCAGTCTTTATGAACTCGACATAAATGTGTTCATATCAATCGAATATAGAGACTTAGTCTAAGGAAGAAATTGAGAAGGTCGTTCCCACTTGCAGGAAATATCTGACTTTCCAATAACCAATTTCCGATTGAAACAGTAAAGTTGCTCACTGATAGTTAGTGAAATAGTGAGCTAAGGAGACATGGACAAAGTGCTGAACATTCTAGTTCCATGTATTAACTGTTTAACATAATAATATACACAGCTAAATCCAATATCAAGAAAGCCTTCTGAATCACATGAGCCAATTATGTTGAAGAGTTGCAAACTATAGCTATTATCTCGAACACTCACGTGCTGTATCTGCAGTGAGTGAGAATATGCAATAAACTTGAATGAGATTCTCATTCAGCCAACCAATAGCTGAATGACTGTTTTAGGGTTATTGAATCAATGATGTGCCTTGAAACAGACAGTAACCTGGTCGAGTGAATAGGGCAAGTCGAATCTGGTCCTAAGAGGAGGCCGAAGGGAAATCGGAAGTTTTGGCCCTTTCAATGTGCACAAAGGCGACACAGTGCAAACAACGATCTTTTGAGGACTGACTCCAGAGAATAAGAATAAAATATTTGCAGTGGGAGTTCCCTTCAAACGTTTATGTTGATGACAAGTCAACTCTGACGTCAGCAAAATTTGTATCCTCTACAAGGCAAGTGCCAAGTCATTTGAACTTGTTCGTAATTATTTAGCTCCGAAGAGGTAAAGAAATAGGATGGCTGGCACTATACTGTTCATATTCTAAGTTTTCTAGTGATTTTGTATATTGAAGTCAGGGTATATTCTTTTCTTTGCATATTCTAGTTTTTGTGGTTTAAATGGCTGAAAATATCAGCCAAGTGGGTTGCTTGTCCACACCACTATTCGCTGTGTAACAGAGCAGCAAAGTCTCTGTTTTCGATGCTAAACAAACATAATAGTTCATTCTTCAGCTCATAAAATATCGCAATGACTTTACCTTTTGACAGCGGATATCAGTATGAAGAACTACTGTCATGAAGAGAGATCTCTTCATGGCACATTTGTAAGTGTTGTCGATTTTTGACGACTAAGTCTAAAACACTTTAAAATCTTCGATTGGATATAATCTTCTGGGGATGCGCAGCTCACATTGTCCACAACGCAATAAAATTCGTGGGGGGGGGGGGGATGTAAATTACGGTAACAACAAACAATAAACAATACTTAATGAATATACTCACACACAAACAAATCGAAACCAAGCAATAAACACTATTCAGATGAACATGAACACATGAACAAATCTAAACAAGCAAGTAAACAAAAAAGATAGCCAAGCATTAACTTCTAAATATGTGCTCACAATAAGCACAGAAGTCTTAAGTTGTTCTGCTGAAAAGAAGGAAAAAAAACTTTCTGATAAAGATGCGCCCAAAGAAGTCTTCTTCTTCTTCTTCGTTCGCATTGTCTGTCTATATCTGCAGTCCTGTCTCTTGGACAAATTTTACTGTTTTTTGTAATTCATGTATGGAACCGCAGAGCTTATCTTCTTTAGTGGTTTCATTGGGCCAGTAATTATTTCTCATTGTCTCATAGTTGGTGCAGTTTTAGAGGATATGTTCCACAGTTTGGGGCACTTGGGCACATGTAAATAGATTAGTAGTACCAACCTTAAACTTTGTATACATGTGACTTCGGAGTCGGTTGTGTCCTGTTCGGAGACGGAAGATGGTGACTTGTTCCTTTCTGTTTAGCATGTGATAGTCATCATGTGGTGGTGTTCATTAGCGATACTGCGTGTTACCCTGATTTTTGCGATGCGCCTTTGGCTGGGTAACTCCGACTTCAGCACCTTTCCTTGCTAGGGCAGACTGTGGTCTTGCTCGGACTGCCATGAAGACAGTGTGGCTGGCTTGGCCAAAATTTTGTTTTCCAGCCTCTGGTGGTTGTATGTAAATCCCTTGTCCATGTCAGATGGTTTGGAGACAGTTCCACAAAGACACCCTGACCTTGAGATGAGGAGTGCTTCAATGATATCCATTCCCCGCCACCTATAGTCTACTGGCTCTGTTTTGTTTACATCATTCTGATAGCCATTGTTGTAAAGACCCATAGGCTTGTCACGTCCTGGATTAAATGGTTTACACCAGACTTCCCTTATCCCCGCCAAAGATCTCCATGTCCCCATCCGTCCACCAACCTGACATTACATTTTACAAAAATAACAATTACAATTAGTGTTGATTGCTACAAGTTTCTGGGCTACAGAAGTAGGTCAGAGTTTTTAAGCAAACAGATCTATGTTCCCTGTCTCACAAACACTATGTTAAGATAAGTGTGCTCTTAACACAGTTGTTACCAGGGGAGCCCAAAGACGTAATTTTTGTCATATTTCACACATCCTGTTTTCTGAAAACCGACATCATATGTTGCTTGTGGATGATAGATATTGTGAAACCTTGGCTTAAATCTGCTGGACTGAACTGCATTAGACAATGTGGATAAGATTCCATTGCGATGGGGGTAGTAGATTCTGGGTAGTGTTTGCGGTGGTTAGCCTTCTTGGGTGCGATTGCTGAGTGGGAAGGGGCAGGAACACTTGACATGAAGAGGATGATGGAGACAGAGTTGGTTTGGGCACAGATGAAGAGGCTTTGAAGGACACGGAGGGAGGGGGTTCAAGATCAGTGGGAAGTAGACCTTCATGTGTTACTTTTTGGGTGTTTCAGCTGCATTAGGCTGTCTGTTGGTGATTTCAAAGCAGCAAAAATGTGGCACTGGAGATGACTAAAGCAACAGCAATAGTAAAATTCATTTTAGGTCTTGACACTACGAAACAATTAAGTGATAATTTAGCAACTGCTCACTATTTTGGTATTGCGACCGAGGCTAGTAACAATGATGCCAAGAAAAGTTTCCGACTGATTGTTCAGTACTCTAGTTGGTATGAATATAAAAGTGCTTTAAACTTAGTGCCTTAAAAGGTGAAACTGGTTCTGAAATAAACAGTTACTCTGTTTATACATTATAAGAAAACAATATTGAATTACGTTCTGTGGCGACAATGAAAATACATATTTTGGTACAGTATGACGAAATGGTACAAACAATGAGTTCATAAAATTGAAAAGCAGTGTCGGATTCTCTGCACACATATTTCATAATGCGGTAAAGGCAGCAGGTGATGTTCTATCTGTAGATTTTGAAACTATAATAGTTAAACTGTTCAATTACTTCTCAATATATACAGCACATACGCAGTGCCAGAAAGAATTTTTTCCGAATTTTTGGATGCAGAATATCGTTAATTGCTGTCACATACAAAAACAAGGTAGTTATTTTGCTTCCTACAATGGAAAGATTATTACAACTTCATGAAGCACTAAAATTGTTTTTCCTCTTAGAAAATAAAGCACCAGAAGTCTTGATTAGCCTGTTTTAAAATCTCCTATGCGAACTCTACCTTTGGTTTGTTCAAAGCCAAATGAGTGCGTTTAATAGACAAGTACTTAAAACTGGAGCAGCTCCTTAGCAGTAGGTGTAATTTTAGAGGAAACACATTGATAAATAAACGGAAAGAAGAAAGATTTCTTTCTCTAAAAATGAAATCTATTGTGAAACTAGCAGAAGATGAAGTAGGCATGTCTGCTGTTGATATAAATAAATTTTATATTGAGGTGGAATTTCAGAATTCAGAATCCGGCAACATCGCACTCAGGACGCCCCCAAAATGCTCCGCCGCATACCCCAACATCCATCGAAGAGTCTGTCCACTAATGGTTCCGGTCAAATGTTGTTTGTTTATTATACATTTTCGGGCACTTAGTTCGAATTTTCTTCCAGCACCCTTGCTCTGTCCCAGCTTCACCAGTCTCTGTATATGGACTTTGTCCAATGATTCCAATTTTCCCCAGTCTGTCTAATACGGCCTTCGCCTTTATCCATCCTCATCTTGCCTTGTATTTCAGCCTGTCCAGTCAGTCTATCGGTCTATTCATTTCCCCTGCACACCCACATGCCCTGGACAGAAGATCCACGTTAATTAACCCCTCCCCCAATGTGAGTGTTCCATCAGATTTACCCATTCTCTCCAAAGAAAATTCTTCTCAGTCTTCCTTAGCATGCTCACAAACCCATGGGACACTTCTTAATCTATCAGCCACTCAATTGCCGGCAATACTGCCTCAGTCTCCATGAACTCTGGATGTAGTGACTACAAAGGCACTCGGTCTCTCTGCCACAACTCTTCTATTGCAATAAGCCATTAATGCCCCATCCACTTTTGCTTCCCTTAGTCACTGAGTCATCTGTGTATAATACCACATCACGGTGTCTCTGGATTATTTCCTGAACCCGAAGTTCATTTGCACCGTGCACCCAATCCTGGCATTCACAATCGAGCTGTAGAACAACCTATGTTAGCTTAGGTTGGTCCTGTACTAAAATCCAGTCCTTTTCTGGTGAAATCTCATCCAGATCACACACTGTCATTACTATATCCTCCACGTCAGCCATCCATAATCTTCTTCGTTTAATGCAACTACCCTAGGCCTACCTTATGAAGAGGATGATTTTCAATACTTGTAACTTGATGTATATGTCTTGATCTGTGCATACTTGTATCTCACTCTCATACTTGACATGTCAAGCTGATACCGCATGACTATCACTGGAGTATCTCTAGTACATCCGAATACTACTTTCATGAACTCAATACTGTACGCGCTCAAGTTTGGTGAACTGCGAATTAGACAGGGTTAATGGACCAAGACCTTAGTCAAAAGCTGTCATCACCAGCATTTCCATTAACAAGAATAGAGTTTACTGAGATATTTGTAATAACCCTGACCGCATCAATCGCCTTTCTGGCTTTTTGTATTACATTATCAATATGGTGGACACAGGACAAGGATATGTTATATGTGATCCCAAGGTACTTCATAAACTGTGTTCTCTCAATAACTTGCTCCTGCCCCTTCATAACCGGAACATTGGACCATACAATTCTGTTGTTTAGGTAGCACCACAAAATGTTGGCTTTTAAACAGACTTTTTTTATTATTATGATGAACGAAAGAACGAACATACTTTATTTTCAAAAAGTTAAGAATTGGGCACGCAAGCCCGTCTAACATTCTGCCGTTCATTATACAGCTTTCACTCAGTCACAGTCATCCAGCATTTATTAATGAGCATTAATAATCATGAAGATACAATTAAATGATTACATACATAAATAATAAACTATCTCTTGTCCATACACTCCACGCTCTGATTTATGCAACAACATGAAATAAACTTGCATTATTACATTCATTCAAAACTAAAATTTATAGATAAGCAGTATTTAAAAATTTCACCAGTCAAGCCATACTTAAACTACTTTAGACTATGGTTAGGGAGGCATATAGTCCATATCAAACAGATGCTGACAAAGTTTAAAGTTATAAGAACGAATATTACTTATAAGTTTTACATGAATTGGTAGTTTTGCTGTAGTGGTTTCGTGTATAGTTATATACTTATACAATAATTATTCGTGTGTTACAGAAATAATGAAAGGAGAGAGCATCAAAATTAACATGTATAACAAATAACAATGGAAAAAATGTATTGTATCAAATAACTGTTACGACGCTGTCTCCATCAGAATCTGGTTATAGAAGCTCTTTAGCATATAAACAAATTTTTTTTCAATAGCTGACTTTGTCTAGATCGCTAGATGTCCCGCAAAATGAGATGTGATATTTCTGGTAAAAATAACTATTATAAGTTTGTTCAGAATAAATACTGAAAAAGAAAGAAGACCTGCATTTTCATTACCTGAAACATATTTATTTTCCATAGGTTTACAATATGTAACAATATAAAAAGAGTTAAGAATTGTAAAATGTGTGCACGAATTGCTCTTAGATTAAATAAATAGCGTCCCCTGAGTTCTATGCCATTCTAGAACATGTATTTCATGTGACTAATGTGTCCAAAATATTTAAGTTTTCTCTCTTTAATCCTCTTTACTAGCCAGCCTTCATCAATATTATGTTCTTGTAGTATAGATATATTTGTTCTTTTTGTGTTCATGATATTTGAAGAACTCTTATGTAGCATTTACATTCAAAGGCATTCATGTGTTTCTCAGCTGTTTTGTTGTGTTCAGGTCTCATAGGCATATGTTGCGATGGGAAAGATGCATGCCCTTAAAAATTGTATTTTTTGTGGTTCTGTCTGTTCCTCTCCACAGATTCTTTAGTAGTTTTACTTTCTGAAGAGCGATAAATGTTCTCCTTTTAATTTCCGTCATTTTATCTCCATTTTTAGTTAGTAGTGATCCAAGATATTCAAAACTCTCCGCTTCTTCCAGTTTTTCCTCATTAATATTTAATAATAATATAATTTTAGCTGCCGTGATTGTTTTCTCAGGTGTCATCAATTTAGTTTTCTTTGCATTAAGATAGAGGTTTTGCTCTTCGCTATTCTTACAAACTGACATAATTAGTTTTTCCATTCCTTTTTGTGTTGCTGACAGTAATATGTTTCATCAGCATATCTAATCTCTGGCATTTCATAACCTCCAGTTGTTATGGCATCGTAATATTCTTTGTGTACATCTTCTCTAACATTCCTCATTATATTTTCAGTATACAAGTTAAATAAGTAAGGTGACAATATGCACCCATGACGGACCCCTTGTTTTCTGCCAAACCAAGTTGTTGTTTCACCATTTATTCCTACTGCTGGTTGTTGGTCTAGATACAACAGTGATGTTAAAATTGTATCATATGTGTTGGAATCCCATTTTCCCCATTATTTCCCACAGTTTCTGGTGTTGTACATAATCAAATGCTTATACTATAAGATTCAGCAGTCAAATTGACTGTAACTTACTCCACTTAAACTCTTTAAAAAGTAGCACACACAATCTCGGTAACTTGTCGTAACTTACAAGTAGCGATACTGCTTTAGCGTTTAGAGCGAGTCCCCCACATTGTTGTCAGCTGTAACTTCTGAGTGTCACGATGACTCACTACAAAGGATAGCCTACTGTGAGCCGAAAAAAAATCCGAACCACTGGTCTAGACGGTGACATACAAAAAGTAAATGTGCCTAATTTTAGACATGGTAGTAGCATACGAACAGAATTCAGACATATGACTTTTATTCTGCACAGCTTAAATCGATATCGGACTTGCTGGTTAAATGTAAACAGCGACTGAAGCTGAAGATCACAAAAAGTGTAACGAACCTCGTCTCTTATTAATTTGAATTGTGATACGTATTTTGTGCTAAATAAACATGACACTCTCATGTGAACAACGTGTGTGGCTTATCAGATTGTATTACAGTGTTTGACATGGCGAAAAACTGCGAATAGCAGTGGTGGTAAATGCTAGACAAGAAAACGGTAACTTTGACTTGTCTTAGACTAACTTTGATATGAAAACGGATGAACGTGACATTCATAAAATTCAGGGGGATAAAAGTTTTACATACAGTAACAGTAAACAATAATCGATGAATATACTCACTCACAAACAAATCTAAAGCAAGGAATAAAAAATATTTAAATTAAAATATGAACAAAGCTAAGACAAGCAAGTAAACAAAAAAAGGAAAATCAAACATCAAACGTCAAACTTCTAATTATGTGCTCCCAGTAAGCAGTCTCAAGTTGTTCTGCTGAAAAGAAAAAAAAAAGACTTTCTGATAAAGATGCGCCCAAAGAAGTAATTTTTGTCATATTTCAAACATCCTGCTTTCTGAAAAACAATATCATATATTGCTTGTGGATGACAGATATCGTGAAACCTTGGCTTAAATCTGCTGGATTAAACAGCATTAGACAGTGTAGATGGAAGATTCCTTTACGATGGGGGTGGTAGATTCTGGGTAGTTTTTGCGGTGGTTAGTTTTGTCTTGGTTGCGACTGCCGAGTGGGTAGGAGCTGGAACATTGAGTCATGGGAAGAATATAGCGGAGGTGGAGTTGCTTTTGGAGCAGGTGATGAGGTTTTAAAAGACACAGGGGGGTTCGAGATCAGTGGGGAGCTGGTGCTTGAAGAAGGCCTTTTATGTTTCAGCTACTTTAGGTTGTCTGATGGTGGCAGTCTGTCCTGCTGTGTTCTGGCGGGAATATGTTTCGCTCAAATGCTGGCACCATTCCTGGTGATGTAAATCTGATCACGATAAAGTCTTTTCTTAGGAGCGCTGGACCTCGAAGTGAAGAACGAGGTGTTATCGATGAAATTTAAGTTATGTTGACAGCGTATGTTGAGATTTCTTTGATTGTTGTATTGGCAGAGCATGCTGAAAATTCTGCTATGGCTGTGTTGACAGAGTATGTTCAGAATTCTGTTGTTATTGTGCGACAAATGAAGTCCAGCACCAGAGCAAGGAAGTATGATAGAGGATATAAAGACTGAATTGTTTAGGAATTGTTATTTAACAGTTGATGCCTTTGATTAATCAAAATGGAAAAATACACGTAGAAGCGACAGCTGTTGAAGAAGCCAAACAATTTGCATACCTTGGCAGCTACATAGACCAGGATGGTGACACTAGAAAGGAAGTTAGAATTAGAATTGCAAAAGTAGCATCGATCTTCAAGAATCTTGAGAACATATGGCATTCAAAAGTTATAAGCACAAAAACCAAGTTAAAACTAATCAATTCAAATGTAATATCCACCCTTATTTATGCATGCGAAGTCTGGAAAACAACTAAAGAAACAGACAAGAAATTAGACTCTTTTAAAAAAAATACCTAAGGAAAATACTCGGCATCAAGTGGATCGAATTCAAGAATAATGCAGAGATAAGACAGATGAGCGAACAACAACCAGTCTCATAGGTGAGCTGGAAAAGGAGATGGGCATATGTTGGTCATGTGATCAAAAGAAGCGATCAGAGAATCATAAAACAAGCTACGTAAAACAACAGAAACAGTAGTAACAATGATGCCAAGAACATTTTCCGACTGATTGATTGTTCAGTTCTTTAGCTGGTATGAATATAAAAGTGCTTTAAATTTGGTTCTTTAAAAAGTGACACTGGTTCTGAAATAAACAATTATTGTGTTATTGCATTATAAGAAAACAATATTGATAAACGTAAATGCATTGCTTTGTGTGACGACATAGCAAATACAAATGTTTGGTGGAGTACGACGAACTGGTACGAACAATGAGTTCACAAAACCTAAAGACGGTGTCGGTTTCCCTGTTTACATACTTCACAATGCGATAAAGGCAACAGTTGCTGTTCTATATGTAGATGTGGAAACTGTAATAGTTAAACTGTACAATTATTTCTCAATATATACCGTACACACGGAGCGCCTGAAAGAATTTTGCGAATTTTTGGATGGAGAATATCGTTAATTGCTGTCACATACAAAAACAAAGTATTTATTTTGCTTCCTACAATGGAAAAATTACTACAACTTCATGAAGCACTAAAATCGTCATTCCTTTCAAGAAAGAAAGCACCAGAACTCTTGTCTACCCTGTCTGAACTCTAAGCGAAGCCTACCTTTTTTTTTTTTTGTCCAAACCCAAATGAGTGCATTTAATAAACAAGTACTTAAACTGGAGAAGGTAGCTTCTTAGAATTAGGTGTAATTTTAGAGGACACTTCCATTGATAAATAAGCGGAAAGAAGAAAGATTTCTTCCCTTAAAAGAGAAATCTATTGTGAAACAAGCAGAAGATGAAGTAGGCCTATCAGCTGTTGATATAAATAAATTTTATGTTGAGGTGGAATTTCAGAATTCAGAATCCGGCAACATCGCACTCAGGACGCCCTCATAAATGCTCCGCCGCATACCCCAACATCCATCGAAGAGTCTGTCCACTAATGGTTCCGGTCAGATGTTGTTTGTTTATTATACATTTTCGCGCGCTTCGTTCACATTTTCTTCCAGCACCCTTGCTCTGTTCCAGCTTCATCACTCTCTGTATGTGCACTTTGTCCAATCACTCCCATTTTCCGCAGTCTGTCTAATACGGCCTTCGCAGTGTCCAATTTATCCTTCCTCAGCGTGCCTTGTATTTCAGGCTGTCCAGTCAGTCTATCGGTCTACTCATTTCCCTGCACACTGGCATGCCCTGGACAGCACTCGATTGCAGGCGGTACCGCCTGAGTCTCCATGCACACTGGATGTAGTGACTGCAAAGGCACCCGGTCTCTCGCCACAACTCTTCTATTGCAACAGGCGAAAAAGCCACATACACTTTTGCCTCCTTCAGTCACTGAGTCATCTGTGTTTAATACCACATTACGGAGTCTCTGGATTAGCTCCTGAACTCGAAGTTCATTTGCACCGTGCACCCAATCCCGGCATTCAAAATCGAGCTGTAGAACAACCTATGTTAGCTTAGGTTGGTCCTGTACTAAAATCCAGTCCTTTTCTGGTGAAATCTCGTCCAGATCACACACTGCCATTATTATATCCTCCGCTGAAGCCATCCAGGATCTTCCTCGTTTAATGCGTCTACCCTTGGCCTGGCTTATGAAGAGGATGATTTTCAGACTTATAACGTGATGTATGTCTTAATCTGTGCATACTTGTATCTCACTCTCACACTTGCATGCCAAGCAGATATCGCATGACAATTACTAGAGTATTTCTAGTGAATCCCAATACTACTTTCATGAGCTCATTCTATATGCACTCGAGTTTGGTGAACTGCTAATTAGACAAGGTTAATGGACCAAGAATATAGTTCAAAACTATCATCACCAGCGTTTCCATTAACAAGAACAGAATTCACTGTGAGACATTTGTTGCAGCAATAATCCTGACCACACCAGTCGCCTTTATGGCTTTTTGTATTACATTATCAGCATGGTGGGCAAAGGACAAGGATCTATTAAATGTGATCCAAAGGTACTTCATAAACCGCATTCTCTCAATAGCATGTTCCTGGCACCTTAAAACCGGAACATTGGACCATACAATTCTGTTGTTTAGGTAGCACCACAAAATGTTGCCTTTTCGGGGTTTATCACAGCACTGTAATCATCAGTGTTATCGATCAACCCTATATTGTATCTTTGTAGTCTGTTCCTCTCCACCTTCCATGCACATAAGTGAGTATATCATGCGCATATGTCATCGTTCGCCCTGGACTGCTCCAATGTAGCTGGGCAATTTCTGCGGAATATGTATTGAAGAGTACAGGCGACAATGGAGACTCCTGCAGTAGTCCTATGGCATTAGTTTTGTGCTCTGAGGTCCATGATCTGTAGCTAAGGGGAACTTTTGTTTTCAGTAGCATGAAGATTATCCATCTGATAAGCCATGTGTCTACAACACCCTCCAACATCAACGACAACAGCGTTGTATAACCTACTCTGTTGTATGTCTCTTCGAGATCAAGAGCCACAACCACAGTCTCCTCTTTCCTCCGAAATCCATCATATACCTCATATTGATGCATTGATAGTTGCATCTCTACATGGGCGATAACTTCATAATGCATCGGATAGCAGCTGACTAGTCTGTAGAAATGAAGATAGTCGTCTTAATAATATCTTCTCAAGCACTTTGCATATACATTGTGTAGTGTTATGATGCGACATCAGTTCAGTTTGGTGTTGTCTTTACCAGTTTTGGGAATAGGTACACTCGTCTGGTATATCACAAATCAGCAGGCTCTGATTATACTGCTCTGTCATATTCCGTTATCACATCACTTTCAGCTTCTTTTAAATGTCCATATCGGACTCCATCAGGACCAGGTGCACCTTTTGGAAGATTTTATTGTCTGGCCTACCTCCTCTCCCTCTTTTGGTTTGAGATGGAATAATTTATGCAAAATACCATTGCTTATATACAGAGGTGGGTGACACCTTTGAACGAGTTTTTCTTCTGTAAGTGGGTGCTTTAGGCTCCGTACCATCATGGTCTAAAGTAGAAGAGACAGTAAAGTTTCCGCAAGACAAGGGGCAGTCAATTGATGACTCACTACTGTTTGATCAATTGGCCTATTTGTAGCACTGCACTGAATGCAGTACTCACAAAGGAGATGGACAACCAGAAGAAGTGGACCTATTTCTTTGAACAGTCTGAATCTTTGGAGCAGTCCTCGGAGTCACTAAAACTGTGAATTTATCTGTAGTGTTCCTGGACATAATGCCAATGTGGAAAGGGTATATGAATATGCCATAGACAGAGGAACGAAATGGACTTCACGTTCCAACACTAAAGCAATATATAAATATGCTTTTAATTATCTAATGAGCTGGTCAGAATTCCATGATTATGTCAGTCGGCGGCAAGATCTTCTTTCTAGAAGTGTGAAGTCAGATAAATACTAGGAGCAGGACGCAACGGGAGAATAATGCAGGATCTTACTGGTAAATATCCGAAAGTAAAATAAATTTGTACTCAGATGAAAAAAGTTCCACATCCCACGAATTAATTTTGGGCTCTTTTAATTTCAAAATGCGTGTAGTGCACAAAACATTGTTAAAAAGGTATTATACAACGTAAAAGGAATGCTAATAATTTCTGTTCTTCTGAGCTGAACCATGTCATTAGTACATCGTGCCTTATATTCTCTCCTTTGATGTGCTATTTGAAACAAAATTCTTAGATCTCAGGACATGTCTGCTGTTTTTTTAAAATTAGTAATTAGGGTGATACTTGAATAGCTTTTATTTTTTTCTTTCCTGTCCCAGAAAAATGTCCCGGTTTTTCATTTACAGAATCTGACAACTAACCCTGGTTAGTTTCAGTAATAAAAGGGCAAGTGTATTCTTTACTTAGCTTCATCTAGTGACGTACAGACACGTCATGAACTTAAAGACTTGCTAACCAGAAGTCACCTCATACCCTGAACTTTTTGCAAACATTAATACAATGATAATGTAAACAATATAATCGCCATTTTGAAAAATTTGCAATGACGAAACTGCCCCCATATGTTTATCGCTTGGAGCAACATTTTGTCATCCAAAATGGAATAAATTAACTTACATAAAATTCTCCAGATGTAACTATCTACGTACAAACATTAGCATAGCTTAGGGTGACAAAGCTGTCAATAACAAAAATTGCTTAAAAAATTGATGTGCAGTCATTTGATCTTTTTATGAAAGATACTGGATGTAGATGAAATGAAAACGAGAAACCTATAAATGTTCGTTAAATTCGAATTGAGAATGTATAAGATAAGCAATCAAATCCCTTTGAAATGAACTTCAGAATAAACAAATCCGTACACTAGCAAGAACTATCTTCTTCTTCTGCTTCCTCTTCTTCCTCCTCCTCTTCTTATTCTTCTTTCCCTGTAATTTACATCAGAAAGAAAATGGAGGTGTACGGTTCAGTTTTACAGAAAGATATAAATAGTGAGGAAAGTGGGCAGAAACAAGAATGGCAGGAAGCGAAATAAGCACATGCAATAAAATATTTCTGCACGTCTTTTTAAGTATCACATACAAAAACAACACAACAGACAAAATCTCGTAAAATAGTGGGAAAATATAGACTTGAAGAAATTTGAAGGGTTTTTTTTTTGGGGGGGGGGAGGAGGAGGGGAGTAACATGGTCTGATTTAGTGGTCAGAGATAAAGCAGATCAACGAGAAACAACCTGTCTCATGGGTGATCAGAAAAATGAGATGGACATATGTCGGTCATGTGATAAGAAAAAACAATCAGAGTATCAAAAAAAAAAAAAAAAAGCTATCATCTGGAGCACAACAGGCCGAAGAAAAAGAGGTCGGCTACGTGAATCTCCGAAGAGGACACTGCCAAATTAGTAGGCATAGAGTCCCTTGATGAGGTTGAGAAGTTCGCCGAGGACAGGGAAACTTGGCGAAATACCATGCGAGCCCTATGTGACATTTAACAGCACGGGAGGGATGTAAGATGGTCTAATTAAAAGGATGATGACTTACTATTGTATGTGGATCACCTCATTCATTCATTTGCATATCCCTTGTGGAACTTTTCCCCCCTAACAGCACTCCTGTAGGTCTCTCGATTGTAAGCAAGATGCCCTGCTGCTGATGCATCCATGTGCAGATCATCAACGATGTCTTGCATTCATCTTCGCTTTGATCTTTCTCTCTTTCTTTTTCCCAATATGTACCCTTCCAAGACGGTCGTCTCTAGATTATCTTGACGTTTAATGAGTCCAAAATTATTTAAGTTTTCTTTGTTTAATCCTCTTAACTAGACAGCCTTCTTCAATATGAAGTTCTTGTAGTATGGATATATTTGTTCTTTTTTGTGTCCATGATATTTGAAGAACTCTTTCATAGCACTTACATTCAAAGGCATTTATGTGTTTCTCAGCTGTTTTGTTAAGTGTCCAGGTCTCACAGACATATGTTGCGATGGGAAAGATACATGCCTTTAAAAATCATAATTTTTGTAGTTCTGTCTGTTCCTGTCCACAGCTTCTTTAGTTGTTTTACTATCTGAAGAGCGATAGATGTCCTCCTTTTAATTTCCCTCATTGTATCTCCATTATTAGTTAGTAGTGATCCAAGATATTCAAAACCCTCCACTTCTTCCAATTTTTCCTCATTGATACATATTTCAGCTGCCTTGTTTGTTTTGTCAGTTGTCATCAATTTAGTTTTCTTTGGATTAAGATAGAGGTTTTGCTCTTCGCTGTTCTTACGGATTGACATAATTAGTTTTTCCATTCTTTTTTATATTGTGGACAGTAATGTTGTGTCATCAGCATATCTAAGCTCTGGTATTTCATAACCTCCAATTGTTATGGCATCTTAATATTCTTTGTCTACATCTTCTCTAATAATCCTCATTATACTTTCAGTATACAAGTGAATAATTAAGGTGACAATATACACCTTTCACGAGCCTCTTGTTTTATGTCAAACTAAGTTGTTGTTTCACCATTTATTCTTACTGCTGCCTGTTGTTCTAGATACAGCAGTGATATTAATTGCATCAAATGTGGTGGAGATCCCATTTTTTCCATTATTTCCCACAGTTTCTGGTGTTGTACACAATCAAATGTTTGAATAGTCTATATAAAGGATAAATATAGATTCACATTGAATTCTCTGCACTTCTCTATTATTAATCTTATATTGAATATATGATCTCTCGATCCTCTTCAATGTCTAAAATAAGCTTCGGACCATATTGACGTCTTCTTCTATTTTCTTACATTATGATTTTTGACATAATTTTACATATATGTATCAATGAGGAAAAATTGGAAGAAGTGGAGAGTTTTGAATATCTTGGATCACTAATATCTAGTAATGGAGATACAATGAGGGAAATTAAAAGGAGGACATCTATCGCTCTTCAGAAAATAAAACAACTAAAGAATCTGTGGAGAGGATCAGACAGAATCACAAAAATAAGATATTTAAGGGCATGCATCTTTCCCATCGCAACACCTGGACACTTAACAAAACAGCTGAGAAACGCATAAATGGCTTTGAATGTAAATGCTACAGAAGGGTTCTTCAAATATCACGGACACAAAAAAGAAAAAAATATATCTATACTACAAGAACTTCATATTGAAGAAAGCTGTCTAGTTAAGAGGATTAGGGAGAGAAAACTTAAGTATTTTGGACACATTAAACGTCATGTTAGTCTAGAGAAGACCGTCTTGGAGGGGTACATACTGGGGAAAAAGAAAGAGAGGAAGACCAAGGCGAAGATGGCTGCAAGACATCGTTGATGATCTGCAAATGGATGCATCAGCAACAGGCCATCTTGCTCACAACCGAGAGGCCTACAGGAGTCCTGTTTGGGAAGCAAAGTTCCGCAAGGGACATGCAAATGAATGAATGAATCTGACCTGGGGGACTCGCCACCTATCTTTTTCCTATATGACCTTCCATGTTGCTGTTTGTTTCTTGGTTTATTTCCAGATTGTAGTTTACTATTGCTTTCCTTCCGGGCAGTGACTGTACTAGTCAGTGATCGTAGCCATTGTCCCTAGATTGAGATCATCTGCTACCATCATAGAATGGTTACCACAATCAACATTATCGGATGCCCTCCCATTCCATCCACCACCTGCTCTCATGGCTTCACGTCATTCTGATCGGTGGGGGGGGGGGGGGCTATACGGGTACTCCACCTTGCCCAAGGGTGTCCCGTAGACTGACGGTGGTAAGGAGACGTCTTACTTCTCCTTTGATAAGGGATCACCATGGATCACCTGAAGCAGCTAAATTATGATGAAAGTTCGTTTCAGTGTTTGCTGGATGTGAATTTGTTGCAAATGCTACTGACGATGAAGTAGCATCATTTAACTATAGAGCAATATAAGAAGCCCAAGCAAGTTTTTTAAACGATAAAAATATTTTTGGTTAAACACCACAGTTTTCAAAAAGTTTCCAAAGTTTTGGGAGAAGAGAAAACTTCATCAACCCCACTGACCATCCCCTAATTACACAGCGGTAAAACTGCGATGTAGTTGTGTGTAGTAAACCTAAAGTGACTATATTTTTCGCAAACCAAAGCGGGACACACTCTCCCCTCCCCCCACTCCGCCCCCGCAGAGTAAAATTTGCTCTTTAACCATCTGTCTATATAGGTCAGGCTCAAATTGCAGAAAGTCTTAAAAATTGTATGCTCCTAGCTTCAGTACTTTTTTTACATCCATAGCTAGTGTTTTGTTTTTAAGTTCACTTAAAAAAATTTAAAACCCTCAACATAAAGGAGTCGTACATTATTGCCACACCAACAGTAATTAGTAGTCTATGTTTTATATATATATATATATATATATATATATATATATATATATATGCTCTGCAGCAGATGATGTAGTTGGTACTGACAGCTCATTATTTCTGTGAGGAATGTATTTTTCTTAGTAGATCTGCACGAGCGTGGTGATGAATTTCTGGCATGGGTTTCCCGCGCCCTCAAAGTTGCATTTAACCGTAGGCATCGTTTTCAATGTTTCAATGCAAAGTTGCGTTTTCTAGCTCGTCCATATCGTATTCACTTTGAGAATATTCTTTCAGTGAGTACGTTAGTCCCTGACAGGCAGAGAATAAATTCGATAATTTTTTTTTTGTAATTCACTACACGCAACAGAGTTAGCTGGGAAATGGGAAGACACTTCCACCCACCGGATAACAGTTTTTGCTTGTTTGGAATTCCAGTCTGAAATTTTTTTCTGCTGAAGCAAATCTACAAACATTGTTGATTTCGTCAAACAGTTCGTTGTCATTGACTTCAAGATCTGGAAATTCTGAATCAAAGAGGTTAAGGCTCGTTTGAACATTTTCTCAAGAAGGTGGATGTCTCAAAGCCACCCAACTGAAGCTACTCAAATATTGAAATTGGTTCGCTCTTTCCTGTAGATATTCAACACAACTGTCATAGAAATTGCTAATAATATTCGTCACATCTGTTTTTCTGACAAGGCCCTCGTTTTCTAGTCAATGAATCTGGATTTCCATCTCGTTTGGAAGAAAGCTGGTTCTGCTCCTGTCCTTGCATTTTTGAAAGTCAGTATGGATTGCTTAGGTCCAAATCCGATTATCAATTTGAGAAACATGTACATTGTCCATTTTACAGATGAATATTCAGCATGGACAGAATGTTATGCAACACCAGACAAGAGCGGTCAAATTATTAGTCGACGAATTTGTGCCAAGACACTCCGTGCCAACGGTTTTACTGATAGACAATAGAGGCCAGTTTATTGGTGAACCATTTCAAAGAGACATCAAGGAACTAAATATTCAACAGATTCGAACACCCCTATACCTTTTGCAAGGAAATGGTACCAGTGAAAGGCAACATAGAACCCTGAATGATATCTTGGCAAAATTAGTGTCAGATGAGCTAAATGAGTGGGACATATATTTAAACTTGGCAGTAGGAGCTCTGAACATAAAGATAACCAGTAGGAGCTCTCAACATGAACATAAACAGTAGGAGCTCTCAACATGAATATAACCAGACGTACTGGGTGCTCTCCATTTTTTCTGTTATATGGGAGACATCTACTCTATATTTTTTCTGTTATATGGGAGACATCCAATCTCAGTTGTTTCTGTTACATGGGAAACATCTAATACTTTTGTAGCATAGCCTTGTAAGTAATGATTATAGTTATTATAATTATTATTATTATTATTATTATTAGTGACATGATCAGGAATAAAGAATGTATTGGGGGGCAGAGAAGTTATAGTTAGAGGAGCGAGGAACGGATACTCGGTACTTCAAAGACCTGATCAAAAGTAAAACCGTATCGATAGATCTGATAGATCGTGAGAGTGGTCCAGTTCTAGAGGTGCGACTTCGCGCGCACATGCAGTAGCCCAGGGGGAACAATTGACCAGTAGATCAAAGACTGAACAGAGAACGGACTAGGTCCCGAAGCAGGTAACATGAAAGAGATGGTGGACTTGTTAATGGGAGGTAACAATTAGACGACGGAGAAGAAAGCGAAGACGCCAGTTGCGACCGGTTTTGGCGTGGTCAGAACTTACGAATATAAAGAAGGGAGGAGGATTCAGGAGGGCCGGCGGAGAGCAGATAGGGGTTCTGATAGAGGAGGAGGCAGAGAGAGATTTTGATAGAGGAGGACCAAAAGGTCCTAAACAAGTAGTCTAATAGAAGAACATAACAGATAGAGAAATAGAGTTAGATTGAACTAGTGTAGCAAGAGATCGTACAGTAATTGTTACCAAGAGCTTTTGTATTACTGAATATTGTGAACGCTGCTTAAATACTGCTTGTAGAATTATGAGAATTTTGATATTGTGATTTTGTGAGATTTCGTGCTACTATGATGAAAATAATGAAATGTGTATAATCTTGCCTATGCCTATTATTACAAGTGAGTTATCAGCTATACGTATTGATCATATTGATATTATTTGTCAAATTAAAATGAATCAGTGAAATGTTCATGAGAAATCATTTATTGCCATGTATGTGAAACTTCGACGTGTGATGTACCAAGGTGAGATGTGATGATAATAGAACATTCAATAATAACAATAATAATGAACGGTAAAAATAGAACTCAACATTGTTAAACTTTCTCTTAACATAATCCTACAACTCCGAAATAAATTCATGGGAGAAAGCGACACAATTGAAAACGTGTTACAGCAACAACATAAGGCATTCACAGAAGTTACAAAACACATTGAAAGAGATAAAGAAATGAGACAGTTCATCTCAACACGAAACAACACAGCAGAAGAATTAAGAATTGGAGACCCAGAATCACAATATCACAAAACACGACAATAAGTGGAAACCAGGTTATCTTATCATCGAAGAACTGAGTCCTATAGCTTTAAAAAAAATCAGATTACAATAAAAATACACAGAGTGCATGTTCAAGATATCAGAATTTCAGATCAGCAGTGGACAATACCAAAAGCATTAAACCATGGCAGAGGAAGGGCAGCCACATTGGGAGAGGCAACGTGAGTGATTCTAGTTTGAACGAGAATTACAATGGACAATTCATAGCAGAACTAACTGAAACAGAGGACAATGAACCAGTCTCCAAAGGGAGACCACCGGAACATAATGAGAACGAAAAGTTGAGTGAGAGAAATGTGGAGCACAGTGATCCACCAAACTTATTCAGTAAAATGAGTGAAGTAGAACAGACCGTCAGAAGACTTCATGACGAGGTTAATTTCATGAGAAAAAAAACAAAACTAAGACGAAAACAAAACGCAAAAAGTACATTCAGTTTGTCATGGAGGATTATACGGATACCAAGAATGTTGGTGTACCTCCCATTTATGAGTGAATGGCAGTCTTGCTATGTTTTATTTTTCTTTTTTGATGTACTATGCATATAAATGTATGATTTCAACCATATCATGGTCATAATATTAAAGTATGATGCTTGGATTACACTTTATATTTAAACTATAAGTATTTGTTATTCTTAAGCAAAGGTACGTGTTAAAAACGAACCATGAGATTACCACGCCACTGTTCATCATCATCATCATCATCATTCATTTGTATGTCCCTTGCAGAACTTTGCTTCCCAAACAGCACTCCTGTAGGCCTCTCGGTTGTGAACAAGATGGCCTGCCTCTGCTGCATCCATTTGCAGATCGTCAACGATGTCTTGCAGCCATCTTCGTTTTGGTCTTCCTCTCTTTCTTTTTCCCATTATGTATCCTTCCAATATGGTCTTCTCTAAATTATCATGACGTTTACTGTGTCCAAAATATTTAAGTTTTCTCTCTTTAATCCTTTTTACTAGCCAGCCTATTGTTAGATGCTGCAATTAATGTTTTTGTTGTTTGTTTGCCCGTGTGACAACGAAAGTTATTTACATATGTTGAGATTATTCCATTTTTTGGGGAGGGGGAGAATATAAGGGGAAACTGTCGAGTGACTGTAAACGATTGGAGGAAGTGTGACGTCAGAGATTAGAGAGAGAGAGAGAGAGAGAGAGAGAGAGTGGGAGATGCATGGTGGCAACTAGCAAAAATGTATGTCAGTTCTAGAAGCTGGTGCTAATCGCGAGTATTTGAGCTAAAACTCAGAGGTCTCCACCATATACGTTGAATAAGGTGGCAAATGAAGTCATAAGTGACAGTGTGTGTTCGGTAACTGATAAGAGAATAATTTGATCTGACACTGATATGTGGAATCTAGTTTTCTGTGACAACTGCATGTATATGCTCTGTTGAGAACCGCCCATACAACGAGGACAGGTAACGCAGGTTCATTTTGCAGGTTATGTTCTGAAAGTTGGAAATAAAAAAAAAACTAGATTATATTCCGTTAAATAAATATTACATCGTAATACTACAGTGCTCTCTTAAACTACGCAGGTCTAACATTTGAAAAATTTAGTTAAATAAAACACGTGCCTGAAGAATAAGAAGCGTACAGAATAAAATGAAACGATGTCCTCCAATAAATTCAAATGGCATGGTTCTAACTCAAGGATGTCGAACTAAGTCGGGTCCTCTAGACCTTTTCATGGCCCTCCGTGTTATTTTGAAATTATAATTTATTTGATTAAAATTAGGGAAAAAAAAGTAAAGCACATGTAAAAGCGTTTTTAACAAACAAGAGAATCTAATTAAATAGCCATTTCACCTTTACTTTATAACTACCACTTTTTCTCATTTGTATGTAAGTTCGTTGTATGTAAGAAGACATCGTTGACGATCTGCAAATGGATGCAGCAGCAGCAGGCCATCTTGCTCACAACCGAGAGGCCTACAGGAGTGCTGTTTGGGAGGCAAAGTTCCGCAAGGGACATGCAAATGAATGAATAAATGAATGAAAGTTCGCAAAAATTAGTTGATTTGGATGCGTCTCGCCACTCGATTTCCGCCTTATAGATCTATCCACTACTCTTTTTTTTTTTTTAAAGGAACCGAATCTTTCGGGTACCCGTGTAGTAAGTTTTCATGGAACCGATTCCTGGAGTTATTTCCCTTGTGCTTTATTACCGAGCACGCAGTTGTGACGCTTCGGTTTACACTTTAATCATACAAATATACACAGATCAAAGAAACAGAGAAAGAAGATAAAATGTAAATTCGTATGAATGACATGAAACAAATAAGAGTGAACAAAAAATAGCAAAGAGAGAGAGAGAGAGAGAGAGAGAGAGAGAGAGCATAGCTGTGACTTGCAGAAAGCTGAGTCCGAGAGTGCGTGTGCTGGAGTTATGTGAATGTTTAAATAAAGATTCGGGATGTGTTGGCAGTAAATCTATGGTGGGGAAATCGAAAAGAAGAGAGAGAGGGATATAATGGTTATCAACCCAAGAAAAAGGTAGGTGGAACAGATGGATGGTTGGGTAAAGGGTTAGTAATCTCTACAGTGAGGGTTATGGGATATAAGTTACAGATGAGGAAAGAGTATAACTCAGTAGAGAGGAAATAATCACTGTTCAGAAATGGAATGCTAAGTAAATAAAACTTAATTTCGAACTAACTCGTTAACTAATAAAGCTGTTTCAACTTTTGTTTTAAATAGTTTAACATTTTGTTATCACAGACTTAATACAGTGGCTTTATAAATATTTATATAGTTACTCTTACATATACTGTGTCATATAGTGGATGCTGCAATGAGAGAAGAGAAGAACAAGCAGGATTTTGAAAAGGGAGAAGCTGTCTCGATCAGATTTTTACTCTAAGAATAATAACTAAAGAACATATTGAAAGGCAAAGGCCATTACTCCTGAACTTCATAGACTTTAAAAAGGCATTTGATAGCACACACAGAGAATTATTGTGGAGAATTTTAAGACTATATGGAATACCATCTAAAACTGTCAACATCATTAGAGACCTCTGCAAAGGATATGTTTGAGAAGTCAACACAGAAGAAGGAATGAGTGAATGGATCCGGATTGAAACAGACGTGAAACAGGGATGTATATTATCTCCTTTGCTTTTTGGAATTGCCATAGACTTCATAATGAAAAAATGCTGCACAGGCAAAACGGTCATTGACTGGGTACATAAGACCCAACTGGAAGATCTTGATTTTGCAGATGCCATAACTCTTATCAGTGACAATGTGAAATCAATGCAAGTAAAAACAGATACTGTGTCTTGAATGGCTAGTAAAATAGGACTTGAAATTAACAAAGATAAAAAAATAATGAAACTTCTCATTAACCACGAAGGACACATATACGTAGAAGAAACAGCTATTGAAGGAGTAAACCATTTTGCATATCTCGGTAGCTACATAGATCAGGGTAGTGACAACAGAAAGGAAGTTAGAATTCGAACTGCCAAAGCAGCATTGGCCTTCAAGAATCTTGAGAACATATGCCATTCAAAAATTAGAAGCACAAAAGTTATAAACAAGTTAAGATTATTCAAATTAATATCCACCCTTATTTATGCATGTGAAAGCTGGAAAACAACTAAAGAAATAGACGATAAATTAAACTCTTTCTAAGGAAAATACTCTGTATAAAGTGGAATGAATTCAAGAACAACGCAGAGATAGAACAGATGAGCAAACAACAATCTGTCTCATGGGTGATCCGAAAAAGAAGATATGTCGGTCGTGTGATGAGAAGAAACAATCAGAGGATACCCAAACAAGCTATCAAGTGGAACAAAACAGGCCGAAGAAAGAGAGATCGACGAAGTGAAACTTTAAAGAGGACATTGTTAAGAGAAGCCAGTTCAGTGGGCATAACATCCTTTGATGAGATTGAAAAACTCGCCGAAGACAGGAAATCTTGGCGAACTACCATGCGGGCCCTATGTTACGTTTAGGAACACGGGAAGGATGTAAGATGTAAGTAAGATACTTATACTCAAAAACTATTCCTATATTGGTAAAAGTGAGTGATGATTTGTAAATAAGATAAATGACAATTTCTCGATTCTTTTCCAGATGTCTCCATATAGAACTGCTGTGAGATCTTGGAGTCATTATTTGCACATAACTTTCATAGTAAAACACGTCGAGCCGCGGTTAATAAGGTAAACATAGGAACTGTGATTCTAGAAAAAGATGTACATGCATATAACAATTTTTTTTTTTTTTTTTTGGGGGGGGGGGGTACCAAAGTGTTCAACTTTAACAAATAAAATCAGCACATTTAATAACTAGGTTCAATCCCAGCAGTGGGATTTTTTTCTGGTAGACACCAAAAAGGCCCCGGGGTTGACCCAGCCTCTAAAAAAAATGGATACCAGAGAAATCTGGGAAGGTAAATCGGCCTGGCGTGATATTGACCACATCACACTTTCATGTGCCGAAGGTCATGGAAACAGAAATTTTACCTTTACATTTAATAACTGCACAATACAGAAATATATGGTTACGGTTGTTTAAATGGCTCATCAATTAACACTGAATGAATAAAGACTCTAACGTGTGTTGTGAAAGGAAAAAATAATATAAACCAGGGGCAGCTGTGGAGTTACACGGTGCGGTTTGTTTTGATGCCAGGACTTTCAAACTCTCCCCTTAATCCACACAAGTCAGTCTATGCGGTTTACGTCAGCAAAACGGTTCTGCACATGAACTCACAAAACGGTTCTATACTCATATCTGGAACCGATATGGTTTCTGGTTTCTACAGCGGTCCCAATTGGATACTACTCAGTATCAGGGGTAGGCTTGTATCCGGAGACGGTTACTAAGAATCGAGTAGCTGCTTTGACGGGAAGAACCGGTTTCTAATTAGGTTTCTTCAGCTCTATCACATACAGTTGTGGCCCTTGAGTCATTTAAGGTGAACACGCCAGTTATAACTCCTCTATTTTCAAGTCACTGCTTTGAACATATGGTTTTCAAATTGAGCATTAGTGTATAATATATTCTCGATAATTAACATATTTTTGGTGAGAGTACATTTAGATGAGCGATTTGTATGTAGATATGGCCAAGTGATTAAAGAAACACACTAAAATGTGCATTCCAATCAGACTTTTAAATTTTAAATTAAAAAAAAAAGAAACTGGCTATAAGAATATACCTGAAAGTATTTAAATTCTGAGTTTGATAAGCTATGCACATTAAAGACGTTTTCTGTGTGTATATCATATGAGAATATAAGAATTCAAAGTTTCAAGATATGTTACTTTTAGTATTGAATTTAGTGATATGAAAAGTTTCCCGAGATTTATTTTTAAATGTAGTTGAACATTACAGCTACTCATTGTGCATTTTTTTTTACAAACAGAGGGTTAATTTGCAGCTTGAAGCAAATTTAATCACGGTTGAAACTTAAGCCAATTGTTGATTAACCATTTCTTACTTTTTGTTATCAAAGATTTCTTCGATAATCAGCTTTGGTGTATCAGTTGTGTGTCAAGCAAGCGTGTAGCTTATTTTAAAAACAACAATCTGTCTCATGGGTGATCCGAAAAAGAAGATATGTCGGTCGTGTGATGAGAAGAAACAATCAGAGGATACCCAAACAAGCTATCAAGTGGAACAAAACAGGCCGAAGAAAGAGAGATCGACGAAGTGAAACTTTAAAGAGGACATTGTTAAGAGAAGCCAGTTCAGTGGGCATAACATCCTTTGATGAGATTGAAAAACTCGCCGAAGACAGGAAATCTTGGCGAACTACCATGCGGGCCCTATGTTACGTTTAGGAACACGGGAAGGATGTAAGATGTAAGTAAGATACTTATACTCAAAAACTATTCCTATATTGGTAAAAGTGAGTGATGATTTGTAAATAAGATAAATGACAATTTCTCGATTCTTTTCCAGATGTCTCCATATAGAACTGCTGTGAGATCTTGGAGTCATTATTTGCACATAACTTTCATAGTAAAACACGTCGAGCCGCGGTTAATAAGGTAAACATAGGAACTGTGATTCTAGAAAAAGATGTACATGCATATAACAATTTTTTTTTTTTTTTTTTGGGGGGGGGGGGTACCAAAGTGTTCAACTTTAACAAATAAAATCAGCACATTTAATAACTAGGTTCAATCCCAGCAGTGGGATTTTTTTCTGGTAGACACCAAAAAGGCCCCGGGGTTGACCCAGCCTCTAAAAAAAATGGATACCAGAGAAATCTGGGAAGGTAAATCGGCCTGGCGTGATATTGACCACATCACACTTTCATGTGCCGAAGGTCATGGAAACAGAAATTTTACCTTTACATTTAATAACTGCACAATACAGAAATATATGGTTACGGTTGTTTAAATGGCTCATCAATTAACACTGAATGAATAAAGACTCTAACGTGTGTTGTGAAAGGAAAAAATAATATAAACCAGGGGCAGCTGTGGAGTTACACGGTGCGGTTTGTTTTGATGCCAGGACTTTCAAACTCTCCCCTTAATCCACACAAGTCAGTCTATGCGGTTTACGTCAGCAAAACGGTTCTGCACATGAACTCACAAAACGGTTCTATACTCATATCTGGAACCGATATGGTTTCTGGTTTCTACAGCGGTCCCAATTGGATACTACTCAGTATCAGGGGTAGGCTTGTATCCGGAGACGGTTACTAAGAATCGAGTAGCTGCTTTGACGGGAAGAACCGGTTTCTAATTAGGTTTCTTCAGCTCTATCACATACAGTTGTGGCCCTTGAGTCATTTAAGGTGAACACGCCAGTTATAACTCCTCTATTTTCAAGTCACTGCTTTGAACATATGGTTTTCAAATTGAGCATTAGTGTATAATATATTCTCGATAATTAACATATTTTTGGTGAGAGTACATTTAGATGAGCGATTTGTATGTAGATATGGCCAAGTGATTAAAGAAACACACTAAAATGTGCATTCCAATCAGACTTTTAAATTTTAAATTAAAAAAAAAAAGAAACTGGCTATAAGAATATACCTGAAAGTATTTAAATTCTGAGTTTGATAAGCTATGCACATTAAAGACGTTTTCTGTGTGTATATCATATGAGAATATAAGAATTCAAAGTTTCAAGATATGTTACTTTTAGTATTGAATTTAGTGATATGAAAAGTTTCCCGAGATTTATTTTTAAATGTAGTTGAACATTACAGCTACTCATTGTGCATTTTTTTTTACAAACAGAGGGTTAATTTGCAGCTTGAAGCAAATTTAATCACGGTTGAAACTTAAGCCAATTGTTGATTAACCATTTCTTACTTTTTGTTATCAAAGATTTCTTCGATAATCAGCTTTGGTGTATCAGTTGTGTGTCAAGCAAGCGTGTAGCTTATTTTAAAAACAAAATTTTGTTAAATGCAAAATAATTCATTCAAGTTAGTTAATTATTGATTACATTAATTTCAGATCACAATCAACACACAAGACAGGTGAAAACATGTAAATAAAAAATAGTTGGTAAGAGCTGGTAAATTAAACTTTAAATAAATTGGGTTTCTTGGACAAGTCTTCCATTTTTTATAATGGATAGAAAAAAGTATAAAGAGCTGTTTTGTAAGATATTTATTGGTACATGTTTAAACACTCGCACTTTGAAATTACTGAATGGGGATTCAGAATGAATGGAGTTTGGAAATGAATTTGCCAGCATTTGCTACCATAATAATGATATACTTTTTTTTCAGAAGACTTATTTTGGAAAAGTAGATGTTTTCATTCATTCATTCATTTGCATGTCCCTTGCGGAACTTTGCCTCCCTAACAGCACTCATGTAGGCCTCTCGGTTGTGAGCAAGATGGCCTGCTGCTGCTGCATCCATTTGCAGATCATCAACGATGTCTTGCAGCCATCTTCGCCTTGGTCTTCCTCTCTTTCTTTTTCCCATTATGTACCATTCCAAGACGGTTTTCTCTAGATCATCATGACGTTTAATGTGTCCAAAATATTTAAGTTTTCTCTGTTTAATCCTCTTTATTAGTCAGCCATCTTCAATATTAAGTTCTTGTAGTATAGATATATTTTTTTTTCTTTTTTGTGTCCATGATATTTGAAGAACTCTTCTGTAGCATTTACATTCAAAGCCATTTATGTGTTTCTCAGTTGTTTTGTTAAGTGTCCAGGTCTCACAGGCATATGTTGCGATGGGAAAGATGCATGCCCTTAAAAATCTTATTTTTGTGGTTCTGTCTGTTCATCTCCACTGATTCTTTAGTTGTTTTACTTTCTAAAGTAAAATAAAGTAGATGTTTATTTGTTTTTATTTTGAATGAAAAAATATTCTAAACAGATTAACTTTCGTATTTTACTCTCAGGCTAAATTTGGTCTTATTTCAGTTATTATTAGTTTAGCTTGTACTTTCAGATTGCTGTGGTTTGATATCAGGAAATTAAATGGCCACTAGAGTATCACTTGAAGAGCCCCTGTGTAATGTACATAGCGATGGCCTCAGCAACAGGCTCGGCCCAAACCTCCCGGAGTTTGTATACAATGGAGAAGTTGCAATCAGTGGAATTTCTGGGCGACTACCAGAGTCAGACAATCTGGCAGAGTTTCGTGAGCATCTGATGAAGAAAGAAGATATGGCAACAGAAGATGGCAGGAGATGGAAAGTTGGTAAGTAAATATTTCTGTTGGCATTTAGGAAAATATTTCCCTGAGAATTATCTCCATCATAGTCATAATAATCTGAGACTATCATGCAATCATTGACACTGTTATGAAACGTCCATTACCATTATAGAACGTTAGAAGCGGAGTTGGGGAGGGGTGTTGAATGGGGCGGGGATTAAAGTAATTTTACTTAGTTACATGTGAAGTAAATTTTGTATGTTCCTAATCTGTCTTTCCGATATTCAGCTCATGATCTCTGGTTGTACACGATAATTTTACTTAAAATATGTGGAAAACATTGAGAGTAGCATCTCATTAATGCATTTCTACTTACTATGTGTGATGACGTGGAGAGAACCCCCAAGCGCTCCAGTACAGAGCTTCAAAGGTTCAAAATCAGATTCCGGCGTCATTGCACCCAGGACAACCCCATATATGCTCCGCCGCATGCTGCGCATCCATCCAAGAGTATGTTCGCTAATATCTCCCATCAAGTGTTGGTTGTTTTCGATGCGTTTTCTCTCACACAGCTCAGATCCTGGCAGCACCCTTAATTTGTCCTAGCTCCAGCAGTCTCTTCACAATTACATTGTTCTTTCATTACCGTTCTTCATTTTTCTCTCAGTCTTTCCAATATGGCTTTAGCAATGTCACCCTTGTCCACTCTTAGTCTGCCATTTATTTTAGCCTGTCCAGCAAGTCTATCTGGCACTTCATTGCCATGTACTCCCGCATGCCCTGAACAATAAACCCACGTTAGGCTCATCACAGTTGACTGGCTTAACAGAAGAACCCATTCTTTTCGAAGCAATTTTTTCTCAGTCTTACGAAGCATAGTTTGCTTTTTAACTCCAACCTCTCTTAACACTTCTTCATTGTTTTTCTTGGCTGTCCATGGTACCTTCAACATCAATCTTATAGCAAATTATAGCAAATATCAGAGGCAGATAAGCGAGATTTATAGGACATTTTCTGAGAAGAGGAAAATTGAACACACTGTGGCAACTGGAAAAAATGAAGGAGGAAGAGACAGAAGAAGACAGATAGAGAAGTTACTGGATGAGCTGTCAGTGTAGCTAGGAAGAAAGTCACCAGCTGATCTCATAATCAAGACTAAAGACAGGGAACTGTCGAGAGAAATGATCGCCTACCCCACGCGGCATGGTACTTACGAAGCATACTCTGTGAATCCATTACAATGACGCCATAAACCACATGATGGGCAACTAGCCATTCCATTGATGACGACACATCCTCAGTTTTCATTCGCATGCCTGATGTGTGACTACAAAGTCTCCCAAACCTTGTACCACTACTCTTCCATTACGGTAAACAACAAAACCCCAACCACTTCTGCTGTTCTGAATCAATGAGCCATCTGTATATATCAGCATGTCGGAAGACCCACAGTGATGTTGCATGAGATCTTGAACTCAAAGTTCAACTGCTCCCTGTACCCAGTCTCTACATTCGCGGCCCTTATGCATAATAACCTTTGTTAGCTGAGTTCGGTCCTGTAACCGTAACCAATCATCGCCTTTAGGGATCTCATCCAGATCGCACACTGACATTAATGTATCCTCAACCTCAGCCATCCAGGATATGTCTGTTTGATGCGTCTGCACTTTATCAAGCCCAGCTGGTAAGGAGAGGATGGTCCTTCATGCCAGCAACCCTGTTGTATGCCTTTACCTGAGCATACTTGTGTTTTACCTCACACTCAGCATATCAAGCAGAAACCGCATGACCGCTACATGGCCCTGGTGCAACCCAAGACCACTTTCATTGCCTCGTTTTGTACACGCTCTAGTGTGTTCAGCTGTGCACTTGACAGTGTGAGTAGGCCTAAACCATACTCCAGTGGTGACATCACCAGCGATGACACCATCAGCAAGAGTAGAGTGCTCTGTGGAAAGTTTGCTACGGCCATTAACCTCACCGCTCCAAACGCTTTCCTAACCTTTTGTATTACATTGTCCACATGTGCAAAGGTGAAGTATCGATCAAATGTGATCTCGACTCTTCACAATCGGAACTTCAGATCTTACAATTCTGTTATTTAATGAGCACCATAGGATGCTAGCTTTTTCAGGGTTAATCACGGCATTGTTATCCTCACACCAGCCTGTTATTTGATCCATCCTGTTCTGCACCCTTGTGATTAGCTCCTCTCTACACCTCCCATGGTCATATGTTAATATATCATCAGCGTAGGTCAGCGTTCGCCCCACACCGTTCCTAAAAAACAGCGCAATGACAGCAGAGTATATACTGAATAGCACAAGAGACAAAAGAGGACCCCCCCCCCCCGAGGCAGTCTCAGTGCAATGGTTCTTGGCTCTGAGATCCGTGATCTGTATCTCTACGCAGCCTTAACAGCATTGAAGCTACCATCAGATTTTGCATCTACCTCAAAATGCATCAGAAGTGTTAACATTATTGTAGAATCCACTCTGTTGTATGCATCCTCAAGATCAAGTGCCACAACAAATGCAAACAAGTGAGATTATAAAGGACTGAAATGTAAGCTGAGCAATGTCCATGTCTTTTCATCCTGATGACAGGTATAACTTACAGTACAAGGTTACATCTTCACAGTACGAAAATTCAGACTCCAATACTGACAGCTCACAGACTCTCCCAGTCCAGGGTCGTACTTTCCAAACACCCACCCATATGTTCCAAATTTTCTCGTGCGAAACATTCCTGCGCGAAGTAACCGAAATTAGCTCAAGGGCAGCATCAGGTATGACCAAAAATGTAAACAGCACAGGGGCGTTAACTAGTTAACATGTGTAGGGTTGTACACCCTTTACAGTACACATTCTGTTATATATGGTTATAACCCTAATTCGAAGCAGCAGGCGCTCCAATGGAAAAATGCAGGGTCACCAAGACAGAAAGATTAAGCAGTCGAAAACCATTGTAAAGGGAAAATCAAGGGAATTGTGCACTAAAGATTTGTCCTTGCTGATCGGACTGAATTTCAACTTTTGTTGTAATGTTTTACGGTGACTGCGTAAAAAAAAAGTAAGAAAATGACCCTTTGGACTATGGCGAGGAAAAATTGGTTGCTGCCACATGACAATGTTAAGATAAACATCAAGAACACTGAGACGGAGCTTCAGGTGACTTTTGACAACTTTGTCGAAACATACTTCCATAGAGCGTTCAAGCAATGGAAGGATCGCTGTGGCCGGTTTATCAGTGCGCAAAGGTGCCATTCTGGGGGTAATGGTGGTCAGTATGAGCTACAAGTACGATGAGTTTTTATTTATTTATTTATATGATAGGTCAGGAAAATTTCCTATCTCGTAAAGAACAAACCCAGAG
Organism: Achatina immaculata; assembly: GCA_009760885.1. Classification (NCBI taxonomy): domain Eukaryota; kingdom Metazoa; phylum Mollusca; class Gastropoda; order Stylommatophora; family Achatinidae; genus Lissachatina; species Lissachatina immaculata. The sequence continues at coordinate 6,682,877 of CM019697.1, read as the reverse complement.
ACTACAGCTCTTTTTTTCTTTTAAATTTGAAAAAGCCGTTGTACATTATTAAGAGTTCATTTTTGGAATTGTCATCAAGGTGCCATGTAATTAAAAATGTCAAAGTAGTCTTTTATTAGGGTTCATTTCAGCAAACTGATTTATTCTTCAATTAGGTTTACATGGTCTGCCTCCCAGAAATGGAAAAGTGAAGGAAGTGAGACATTTTGATGCAGGATTTTTTGGTGTTCATCCTAAGCAGGCAAATCGCATGGACCCGCAACTTCGGATGCTACTGGAAGTATCTTATGAGGCAATCATTGATGCAGGTGAGAGTTTATGTGGAGTGTTGTTCTTGTGTCTTTAGTCAAGGTGTAATACTTCTGTTACTTTGGCTTTTCTTACATACATATTTCACTGATAAGTATATGCATACCTATATGAAATAATGTACAAAAGTTTTTGTAAAATGTTTGTTTGAGATTCGTGTGTGTAGCAAGACTTGTTACTAAAACATGATTTTCTTATAGGACAAAGCATTGAGAATGTGAAAGGTTCAAGAACTGGTGTCTTTATTGGTGTAACTCAGTCCGATGCTTCAGATGGTTGGACTTTAGATGCTGAGACTTTGGTGGGCTACACATCATTTGGATGTTGCCGTGCTATGTTTGCTAATAGAATCTCATACTTCTTTGACTTTAAAGGTATGATATTCTACCTTGGTTTTTCTTCCCCCCCCCCTTGTTTTTGTATGTTCCTGTGTGCATGTATATAATGCTATTAATAGGTAGGTTTTGTAACAGAAAAGATTAGTGTAAAAATGAGATTGTAAAAGGAATCAGATAAGGAAGATTCAAGTATTGTTTGTGTTATCTGACAATTACTGGTAAATTATCAGAACAAAAAAAAAAAACTTCAGGAGGTCACCAGTTACTGTAATTGGCTTATATTATTAAAAAACTAGTATTATCGGAAACCTAGTAAAAAGACTGCTAGTGAAATCGGTTGGAGGATAATCAGGTCTATAGGCTGATGATGCTAAATTTGCTTGGAGGAAAATCAGTCTGAATTTCATTCTTGTCGATGTTTGTAAAGTGTGTTTAATTTTACATTTAAAAAGAAGTATAATGTGCAGAATGTTGCATTTACAGATCTTAAGGTTTTCTCTAATCAACAGAATTTAGGAAAATGCTTCATGCAAGGTGAAAAACAGACAACAGTTGTATAGATTTTAAAAAATCCTAGTGCGATCACTATTAAAGACCATCAAATGCTACATTTGAGGGCTGTCATTCATACAGTGTGCTGAACCACATCAAGATAAACAGTGATAAATGTCCTTGTGGAATTTCGTATTGCCTCTGTTCTGAACATCTACTCAATGTATACTTAGAGGAAATTGTAAAAGTTGAAGGGACATTTTAAAAGACAAAAGTAAAATCAGTAGGGCTGGGAAATGAAGCCAAGGTTGATCTGCATAATGGGCATCTTGTAATGCAGTACTTAAGTTCTTGATTACAGAACTGTGTATAGTGAAATTCCAATAATGCTGTTTACAGGTCCCAGTTACTCAGTTGATACAGCCTGCTCATCCAGCATGATGTGTCTAGATCAGGCTCTTCTGAACATCCGCATGGGTATTATTGATGCTGCCATTGTTGGTGGGACAAACTTATGCTTGAAACCCAATGTATCTCTGCAGTTTGCCCGGATGAACATGATATCTCCAAAAGGCACTTGCAAAACATTTGATGCCAGATGTGAGTAATGCTATAAGTAAGGTAAAGGTAACCCTGTCATGCCTTGGAGGCATATAGAGATATGGTGTTAGTGCCCATATTTTCCTTGACCTGTCAGCACACTAGAGGGTGATATGGTCAGTATCACGCCTGGCTGCCTTTCCTTCCCCAACTCCAGAAGAAGTCGGGTACCCATTTCTACAGCTGGGTGACTGGGGTGCCGCCGGCCGGATTCGAACCCCCGACCTTCGCCATGAGAGACCAGTGCACTAACCACTTCGCCACTCAGACACCCGAGTAATGCTATACAAGGTAGTTTAAGTCAGTCTCTGCCAGGCAGTTGCTTACCTTCGTGTAGGGTTTTGGAATCATCTTAAAGTTTCAATGTAATGTACTGTTAGTGCCTGCAGTTCAGAACCGCATGCACTCTTGGAAAAATCCAAACAACTCTAAGAGCTCATTTGTTTATAATTTGAAAAAAAATCACACTGCAATACCAAGCTAATAGGATTGTGCATAGGCAAACACTCACAGAAAGTTTTAAAGCAGAAACAGGTGTGCAGCAGGGATGTTTGCTGTTACAGTTCCTATTTCTTTGGCAGTCAACTGGATCATGAAAACAACCACACAAGGGAAAAGAAATGAAATACAATGGACATTATAGAACCAATTGAAAGACTTTGACTTCACAGATGACGTATCACTTCTGGCACACAGCCACACACAAATGCAAGAAAAACTTCAGATCCTAAACAATAATTTGGGTAAACTGTGACTCCATATTAACAAACAAAAAAACAAAGATAATGAAAAGTAACAGTACAAGCAATAACCCCATGGTAATGAAGGGTAAAACCTGGTGAACTACCATGCAAGCCCTATGTGATTTTTAACGGCAAGGGAAGGATGTAAGATGTTAGTAAGAAGCAAGGGAGTGCCAAATAAGGAAGTATGTATTTCACATATATAGACAGTACAGATAATAAATCTGAGGAACAGAAAAGGATGTTAAATCTACAATAACCAAGGCCAGGGCAGCATTTATCCAACTCAACAAAATATGGTTATGAAAAAAAAAAACATCAAAACAGGAAACAAATTTATTCCTAAATACAAATGTAAAGACTGTTTCACTATATGGTTCGGAGACATGAGTGATGACTATGGCATTACAACAAAGGATACAAACATTCATAAACTACTGCTTGAAGAGGATTTTAAACATTAAATGGCAGGACAAGATTAGGAATGAGGAAGACTGGGAAAGAGCAAGGCAAGAACTTTTGAACTTACAAATCATGTCTAGGAAGTGGAGGTGGATTGGCCACACACTGAGGAAAACTGACACCAGATATGAGGAAAACTGATGCCAGATTAATAAGACAGGGAATGACATGGAATCCTCAGAAACTGAGGAAAACATAGAACTACCTGGAGAAGGGGAATTACGACAGTGCTCAGAGACAAAGGACGCAGGTTGAAGGAAGTAGAGAATAAATCTAAGAACAGGGATGACCCGGAGAGCCTTTATCCATGACATATGCTCCCAAGGGAATGAAAGGTGATGATGATAAGTACCAGGCTAAGATAAGAAGCTATCTTTCTGTTTTCATTTTAGTCAAATATAACTAGCTCAATTAGATTTAAAAAAAAAAAATAATAAATCAGCATACTTTTTTTTTCCTGAATCTTGATCTGACCCTAAGAAACATTATAGTTTTTGCAGATATGTTTTCCATGAATTTTTGTTACATTTCCAAGGTGATGGTTACTGTCGGAGTGAAGCCATCATGGCTATCTATCTCCAGAAAACTGCAGACTGCAGACGCATATATGCCACCGTTGTTCATGCAAAGTCAAATTGTGATGGCTACAAGGAACAAGGTAATGATATACACAGGAGAGTGATGAATCAATGGACAAAATCTTTTTTCCTACCAAGGTATAAAATATGATATTTTTTTATGATAAAGTAAATTAACCATCAGGTATGAAATTGTAGTGTTATGAATGGTGGAATCTTAGACCATAAGATACAAGAAAGGTGGTCTAAATGAAGTGCCTTCAATAAACATGTTGAGCCTCATTTATGAAAAGTGATCAAACTGGAGCTTCTGCTTGTTTGTTATTTGAAAAATAAGTTGATTTCACATGGAAATTGTTTATCAACAGCTAGCAAGACCAGCAATGCCAGATTCAGCTCTAGAAAAGAAAACCTTATTTCTCTTTTGTGATGCTCTAATCAGTTCATCAGTTTGATTAACAAGATGTGGCATAGCTTGTTCCCCATAGTGACATGGACTGCTAAAAAACTTTTTTCCCTAGTTAACTTTAAGAATTCAAGCAAGCTACTGTAACCCACTTCCCATCTGATTCAGTTTTTCAAGGTCTTCTCTGCATCAGCTGCTGATGGGGAGACAAATAAATCTGTTTGGGTGCCATGTTAAGCTATTATTTCTTACGTAAACCATTTATTTCTTATTTTGTTCATGGTTTGTCACATATTTTTGTGTGTTTGCTTTGGCAGGCATAACGTTTCCATCAGGCATACTTCAGAAGCAGTTTATCAGTGAGGTTTACCATGAAACTGGCATTAATCCCACAGATGTAAGTTTAAGCTTGGATTACCTGGTTTACAGATTATATGAATGTCTGAATTTTTACAAAACTGTGATTTTTATGTTGCTTAAGAGGCAGTGTGTGTGTGTAGGGGGAGTGGGTGGTTTTTGTTTGTTTTATGTCTGGTTTTGTGAACCATAGCCAACCAAGACCATATTCAACTTCCCAGTGGTGGTCCAGTAGTCTGGCCTAGTGAAATGCAGGCAGTTTCCAAGTTACAAATGTCCAACTTACATACAAGCTGTAGCTGAGAACAACTCTTGTAAAGCTTGTTATATTATGAGGGACATACTGAAGAATGTCATGAGCAAAATTTTTTTAAAAGTCAGAATTTATAGACAGAGAAAATATGTATCACCTTAATATGCATCCTTTTCTTCACTTTTCAACATAATCTCCATTTCTCTGCACACATTTTCCCCATCACTCTGCAAGTTTGAAAATACCCTCCTGGTAGAATTCCATTCCAGGTGACCGATGGCACAGACGTTCTGCTTTCTGGATGTTCTCTCCTGTGGGACCCAGCAGGCATAAACTTTTCTATAGCCTAGGGTTTCAATCATTTCCTGTACTGTATTGTGTCCTACTCTAAGATTTACAGCAATGTCAGATACTGTGACACGTCTGTTTTCTTTAATGATGTCAACCATTTTCCACTTTGTGTTTAGTGGAAGCAGTTTGAGAGCGACTGCTGTGAAGCATATTTTGGATGCTCGTGTTTCCATCTTTGAAATGTTTCACCCACCTTCTAACACTGCTAGCACCCATACACACATCTCTATAAGCAAATTGAAGACTTTGGTGAATGTCACCAGCGTGGATTTCCTCTTTAACGAGGAACTCAATAACAGCATGTTTATGAAGCAAAGCTTCAGGACACGCCATTGTGTTTATGCTCCACATAGTCACGTGACACATGATGGTGATGTCATGTGACCTCTACATGAATTGCAAAGGATGCAGTTTAAGCTGATACATTTATATTTTCTCAATCTATAAATTCTGATTTTTAAAAACTTTTTGCTCATGACTTTCTGTATGACCCTCGTAAAAATTCGAGTTGCATCCAGTCAGTTATTTTCATGTCCCTCGTGGAACTTTGCCTCCCTAACAGCTCTCTCGTAGGCCTCTCGGTTGTAACCAAGAAGATATCTAATCTCTGGTTTTTCATAACCTCCAATTGTTAGGCATCATAATATTCTTTGTCTACATCTTCTCTAACATTTCTCATTATATTTTCAGTACACATTCATTCATTCATCATTTGTGAGCAAGATGACTTGCTGCTGATGTATCCATTTGCAGATCATCAACGATGTCTTGCAGTCACCTTTGCCTTGGTCTTCCATTCTTTCTTTTTCCCTTTATGTACCCTTCCAAGATGGTCTTCTCTAGATTATCATGACATTTAATGTGTCCAGAATATTTAAGTTTTCTCTTTTTAATCCTCTTTGCTAGCCAGCCTTCTTCAATATTAAGTTCTTGTAGTATGGATATATTTGTTCTTTTTTATGTCCATGATATTTGAAGAACTCTTCTGTAGCATTTATATTTGGATGTGTTTCTCAGCTGTTTTGTTAAGTGTCCAGGTCTCACAGTCATATGTTGCGATGGGAAAGATGCATACCCTAAAAAATCTTATTTTTGTAGTTCTGTCTGTTCCTCTCCACAGATTCTTTAGTTGTTTTACTTTTTGAAGAGTGCTAGATGTCCTCCTTTTAATTTCCCTCATTGTATCTCTATTATTAGTTAGTAGTGATCCAAGATATTTAAAACTCTCCACTTCTTCCAATTTTTCCTCATTGATTCAAATTTCAGGTGCCTTGTTTGTTTTGTCAGTTGTCATCAATTTAGTTTTCTTTGCATTAAGATAGAGGTTCTGCTCTTCGCTGTTCTTACGAATTGACATAATTAGTTTTTCCATTCCTTTTTGTGTTGTAGACAGTAATACTGTGTCATCAGTGTATCTAATCTCTGGTATTTCATAATCTCCAATTGTTATGGCATCGTAATATTCTTTGTCTACATCTTCTCTAACATTCCTCATTATATTTTCAGTATACAAGTTAAATAAGTAAGGTGACAATATACACCTCTAACGGACCCTTTTTTTTAATTCAAACCAAGTTGTTGTTTTACCATTTATTCTTACTGCTGCCTGCTGATCTAGATACAGCAGTGATATTAATTGTGTCATATGTTTTGGAAATCCCATTTTTTCCATTATTTCCCAAAGATTTCTGGTGTTATACATAATCAAATGCTTTTGAATAGTCTATAAAAAATAAATATAGATTCACATTAAATTATCTGCATTTCTCTATTATTAATCTTATGTTGAAAATATGATCTTTTGATTCTCTTCCTTGTCTAAAACCAGCTTGGACCATATTGACGTCTTCTATTTTCTTTTAAAGTCTACCCATTATGATTTTTAATAGAATTTTACTGGCATGGCTAAAAAGGGCAACAGTTCTGTAGTTTGTGCATAATTTCAAGTTACTCTTTATCAGCAGTGGTATGAATATAGTTCTTTTCCATTCTTTTGGCCAAATACCTGAATGCCATATCTTTTTACATAGTGCATGATATAATGTAGTACATTCCTTTCCTCATGCCTGTTCAGCTGTTATCTCATCACATCCTGGTGATTTACCATTTTTCAGACTCTTTATTGCACATAAAACTTCTTGGTTCGGGTTCTTTCTCCTCCAATAATAATTCACACTGTTGATTTTCACCTTTGCAGTCAATTTTATCATACATTCCTCTGCAATATTTCTTCCTTCTTTCTAGAATTTCCTCTGTCTCTATCAAAATCTTCCCCATCTCATCACAAATTACATTTAATTTAGGTATGACACTTCTTGTCAATGTCTTCATTTCTTTAAACATTTCACTATCTCTTCCACACTCCTAATGTTCTTCTTTTCTTTCACAACAATCTTGCATGTATTGTTTTTGTGTCTCTTCTTACATTTCTTCTTATTTCTTTTGTTAAAGATTTATATTCCTCCCTGTTATTTGTCACTTTCCATTTCATCTTCATTTCTGTACATTGTTTTATTAGTTATAATGTGCCTCCTGTAATCCTATCATTCTTTTGTGTTTTCTTTAATGGAACAATATCTGTAGCTGCTGTTATTAGAATATCTCTGGCCTGTGTAGCCAATTCAGCAGGTGTCATCTCCTCCTGTACAGCGTTTAGTGTCTCAAAATGGTTCTTCACTTCTATACTATATTGTTCTGGTATTTTTCTGAGATCAAAGCGGAGTGATCTTGATCCCCTGTCTTTTTTTATCTTTATCTTCATGTCTGCTATCTGTAACTCATGGTCCATGTCACAATCGGCACCTCGTAGAGTTTTTGCTGAAGTTATACTTGATCTCCACCTTCTTTGTACTAAAATGTAATCTGACTGATTCTTGGTTTTACCATTAGGTGATGTCCATGTGTAAAGTTTTCTTAAATGTTCTATAAAAAGTGTGTTAGTGACCATTAGCTAATTTTCCATGCAAAATGCCACTAGATTGTCACTTGCCTCATTTCTGTGCCCTATACTAAATTTTTCCAAAACATATTCTTCACCTTTTGCTCTTTTTGTATGAGTTACATGCAATGATTTGTAATAATAAACACGTACTACTTTGCAGCATACTTCAAAACAGTTTGCATCTTCAAAAGTTTGTATGTTTCTTTAATGTTTTTTGTGTATAGAAGTGTATATTGTGTAAATATACATAAATGCCTTTGAATGTAAATGCTATAGAAGAGTTCTCCAAATATCGTGGACACAAAAAAGAACAAATATATCTATACTACAAGAGCTTAATATTGAAGAAGGCTGGCTAGTAAAGAGGATTAAAGAGAGAAAACTTAAATATTTTGGCCACATTAAACGTCATGATAATTTAGAGAAGACCGTATTGGAAGGATACATAATGGGAAAAAGAAAAAGAGGAAGACCGAAACGAAGATGGCTGCAAGACATCGTTGATGATCTGGAAATGGATGCAGCAGCAGCAGGCCTTCTTGCTCACAACCGAGAGGCCTACAGGAGTGCTGTTTGGGAGGCAAAGTTCCGCAAGGGACATGCAAAGGAATGAATGAATATAACTGATGACAGATAAGAACTGTACCTAAATGTTTTGACTTACTATAAGTGTAACTTACTGACAGACTTAGGAACGGACCTCAGGGATTGCCAGCACTGTATCTTAAACATTGGACCCTCAGACTAAACATATAACACAAGACAACAGTGAACACAGATGCGACAATATAAGAAAACAATGTCTTCCAGTTAAGTGGTAAAGAAAGATTCATTTAAAAGAGCAAGGAAATAATGTGGAGTCATACTCAAGTGATATTTCATTGGAGGATGAGCATGCCATCCATTTCAGAGTCTAGTATTCTCAGTCTAATCAGAAATGACTACAGTTAAATTTATTTGGGCATACAGGTCTTCTCATAATTGTTTCTTATATGACAGATTGCTTATTTTGAGGCCCATGGTACAGGAACAAAAGCTGGAGACCAAGAAGAAACAAACACAATTGTTGATGTATTCTGTGAAGGAAGAGATGAACCTTTGTTAATTGGCTCCACAAAAAGTAACATGGGACATTCTGAAGCAGCCTCTGGTAGGTGTTAGTAGTATTGTAGATTTCAATGAAAAAATCAGTGGTGACAGATAGTTTTACATTAACTATGACAATTTTCACTTCTGTGATCCAAATAAACTTAGCTCCTAGAAATGTCTAGTTTTCAACATGACATTGAATTTGTTGTGAGGGGAGAAGGTCTGATGTATGTATTTTAGGGTTTGTGCACTGATGACGACTGAGATAATTGACCTTATATCAATAGGTGATAGTTATGATAATGCAGCTCATTGGATACAAACTGTCAGTTATCCTCATTTTTAAATTTGACAGTCTAGGTCACAGACCTAATTTTCAGGAACAGACCTAAAAGTCCAGCACTACTGTACAACAAACACAGATCACCAGCACTACTGTATGCTGACGACACATTACTAATAGCTGAAAATGAACAAGACCTACAAAATCTCTTGGATAAAGTCACCAAAGAAAATGAACAGAAAGGCCTTACTTTGAACATCAAAAGACAGAGACTGTGGTTATATCTAAGAAACAGAATCCACCAACATGCAGTATAAAATTAAATGGAACTATTGTAAAGCAGGTGCAGAAATTCAAATACCTTGGAGCAGTAATAACTTCAGATGGGAAATGCAGAACAGAAATTAGGAACAGAATAGCCCAAGCAAAGACTGGATTTCAGAGAATGAGAAACTTATTAACCAACACATTCTTATCAATGAATGTTAGAAAATGAGTCCTAAAATGCTATATTGAACCTATCTTGTTATATGGAAGTAAATCATGGACAATAGGCAGGTCTGCACAAAAATCATTGGAAGCAGCAGAAATGTTGTTTATTAGAAGAATGTTGCAAATCTCCTAGACAGCAAAAATAACTAATGAAGAATGTATGAGAAGAGCTAGAGAGACAAAACATCTTGTCAAAAAAATAAGAGAGAGACAATGTACTTTCATAGGACATGCAATGACAAGAGGGGGCATTGAAAATAGTATAACATGAAAAATAGAAGGAAGAAGATCAAGAGGAAGACCAAGAGAAATGATACTGGACAGTCTGACGGGATGGTGTGAAAGGAGGTCACCAACTGAGCTGATGGCCTGCATGAATAATCATGTACTTTGGAGAAGCATAATAGCCAACACCAGTCAGCATGGCACCTGATGATGATGATGGCAATTTCCTAGATTTTCTTATATGAAATGCTACATTAGATTATCCCATTGCATATTATTATAAACTTGCATATCTTTGCCTTTATAATGTTCCTAATCAAAGACATTATTCTTATTTAGGTCTGAGTTCTATTGCCAAGATCATTATTTCCATGGAGGACAAGATAATCCCTCCAAACCTTCACTTCAAAACCCCAAACCCAGACATTCCAGGCTTGTTAGATGGTCGTTTGAAGGTGGTCACAGAATGCACACCTTGGAATGGAGGTCTTGTGGCCGTGAACTCATTTGGATTTGGAGGTGCCAATGTTCATGCTATTCTCAGGTTAGATTATTATGTAATATTGATGATGACATAAAAAATGCATTGGTGAAATCAAATACAAAAATTAACAATAATGATAATAACAAAATAATTATGAGCACATATTTCAGAATGCCAGTGATTTCTTCTTTCCTCTACATCTACCTCTGAGTAGGGTAGGGTGAAAATTTTCTACTTTTCAGATTTGTCCATTTGGAACTTTCTCAGTTTCTCTGGCTCTTTCCTTTCTTTTACTGACCACGATTCTCATATTAAGCATTCTTGTGAATGCCACATCTTGGACATCATTAGTGTGTGCTCTAATTGTTTTCATTTCCAGATTTTAATTGCTAATGATATTACTTCTAGTTGTTATAGATAAGAAGCAACTTAGTAATCCTAATAATTTTTAAATTAAAAAAAAATAAAAGATCATGACTCAGATAATGTATATACAAGACGTGGCAGAATGATTTTCATTAAAGTAAATAACAAATAAAAGTATGGCAGAATGGACATGACATGATGGATAAAGGAAGGGGTGGTAATAAACTGAAAAAGTGCCTTACTTGAAATCTCGCATTCACTTCCTTCTTTCTGTATCTTTGTGCAAGTATGTCTGTAACAGAAGAGAGTGGGCTGATTTTTTTACAAGAGCAAGTCAATGAATATGTCGTAAATCTGCACAGACTGAAAACAATTGAAAATTCATTGCATATATTTTTGATGGTATGTAGCAGCACCAATTGGCATGAAGTTGAAACCAAGGCTATATCCCAGAATGCCATGGTTATTTAACAGCAGCCATTTTAATATGGAGAGTGTGTTACATGCATGTACACAGGAAGAACAGGGCAGAGTTGTATGTTTTCTGTGAGACAAAGGACAGAACACAGAGGAAGTGCATAAAGAAATCTTGAATCTAGGAATTGGCATCATCACACTCAGGTCACACCCATACATACTTTGCTGTCTGTTTCAGAAACCACAGAAGAGTATGAACACTAATTGTGCCAGTTAGCTGCTGGTTCTAGCAACATCGAATTCTACCAGCCAGCCACTTGGCTCTTCCTTCCTCACTCCTCACACCTTTGTCTTTCATCCTCTGTAGAAATATATTATCAACACATGCCCTTTTCTTCTCCTGCACCAGTTCCTGAGCCACCGACTTAAGTATATCCGTCATATCCATAGGAATCATGTCTGTTGCAACAGTGTTCATTCCCTCTCACTCCCACATGCCCTGGACAATATATCCAAGTCAGCTTTGGTGACAGTGGATTGTTACAAGAGCTGAACCCATTTGTGATATAACAAACCCTTGCCTATCTCAGCCAGTACCTCCTATAACAGGAGTACATCAAAGTCATGGATCAGCTGTGCCAGTACTGGTCCTGTTTGTTTTGCAGGTGACAGTTCCAGTTACATACATTAACACCCTTGAGATGAATTCTGATTTCTTCAGTAGCATCCATTTACCCATTCTCATTTGTTTCTTCCACTCTCCTCAATGAGTGATTAAAGAAATGTTTGATATGTATGGTGAAAAGTGCATTTCAAGAAAAGCTATGTGTAACTGGATCCAGAAATTCAATAATGGACAAACTAGCTGTGATTAGCATCACAGACAAGAAGCATCAAAGTTATCCCATGGTAGTTGCAACCGAGGCCACAATTCACCATGTGGAAGAGATGATCCATGCTGACTGTTATGTGTTGATGGATGATGTAGCTGGTAGTGTGGGTTGCTCTCATGGAACTGCCTACAACATGCATTAATGGCTAAAATTCCATAAGTTTGTGCACAGCTGGTCTCACACCAGTTGTCTGCCAAACAAAAACTGAACAGAATGGGACTGTTACAGCATCTCATGTGATATCATGAAGAGGGGGAGAACTTCATCAAACAAATTGTTACAGAGGATGAATCTTGGGTACACCACTTTCAACTGGATTTGAAGCAAGCCTCCATGGAATGGAAACATTCCTCCTACCCAGTCACCAAAAAGTTCAAGATTATCCCATTAGCACACAAGGTTATGCTAAGCATTTTTTGGGACTCACAGGGCCACGTAATGGCTGAATTCCAGGCTCATGGTGAAAGAGTCAAAGCTGCCTCAGACTACATCACCTTGAAGAAAGTCCAGCAGTCCATTTGCCAAAATGGCCTGGTCTCCTGAGCACTGGTGTGATCTCCTGGATGACAAAACCTGTCCTCACATGACCAGAACAATGAAGGAGCTGTTGAAAACATTAGTTTGGGAATGCATGAAGCATCCGCTTATAGCCCAGTGATATCTATCTTTTTGGGCCCCTGAAAAATCACCTGGGTGGTTGCCATTTCCAAGACAATGAAGACATTGCCAAGGAGGTAATCACTGACTGCAGCAGCAGCAGCCAGAAACTTTCTTTGATGCTGGCTTTCAAGGAAATGTGAATCAGTATCAGATAAATGTTTGAATGTACAGGGGGATTATGTCAGAACAAAAAAATTTAAGGCAAGTACTCCCAGTCATTATTTTTCTTTTTTCTATCTTGTTTTGTGACTTATTTATTGACTTGCCTTCATACATTACTATTCTGAAGTGTACATAAATGGTCATTTACCATTAAGCTTCAGCCAAGCTGTTCTGAGAGCTTCATTTTGAAAAATTAATAGAGCATAACCTATAGAAATAATCTTTTGTTTTTTAGTCTTTGTACTTATCTAAAGATATGAAATTGTACAGTGAATTACTTTATTGAATGCTGCTGTCATTGAGTGTACTGATTGTGTTAACTTTTAATATTTCAGATCCCATGACAAAGAACTGACAGAGCCCCATGAAGCAAGCCAGAAACTGAGGTTGTTCACATGTAGTGCTCGCACGGAGGAAGGAGTGAAAGCAGTGCTAGCAGAGGCCAGAAAGAATGCTCACAGTGTGGAGTTCCAGGCACTGATTCAAGAATCTGCAAATCTTCCTACCAACATAGTTCATTACAGAGGTTACACAATCCTCAATACCTCCTCTGGTATAGAAGAAGTGCAGGTGAGAGATACTGTCAGAATGAGATCTCACCTTGAGGTTATTTATGGTGTAGACATCTGTTCATACAGATAAAAGTCCTAAGAATGTATACTTTGTAGTGAATTTGAAAGAAAATAATATGATAATAGGTATAGACAAGTAGGGAAGCAGAGAGATGCATGTTCTGATGTCAAAGCTGATAAAACTATCTCACCTTTCTTTCCCTACATTGTGCCTAGGTAACATACTGCATGAGTCTGACCACTGAAGTAGGAATCAGTATGCTCCTTGTCATAGTGGAGCTATTACAGAAATCTCTCAATGCAGCTCAATGAGAGGATATCATTCAATCTTCATGAATGTCCAAGACATGACAGCTTGCCACAAGTTGTTAGAGGTTAAAAGCTCAGTGCCAGAGATACATTAAAATCCTTTATGGCATCCCAGATTACTATCTTCAGGCCTCAAGTCCTTGGAAGTAGCTTCAAAAACCTCAAGTCATTTCAAGTCTATAAATCAAACTGTTAAAAAAATGTCACTGTTGGTTTCATTTACCAGATCAGCATTACTAAAAGTGATTTATTATGGTCTACATGAAGCCCTAAGGATTGTGAACGAGAAAAAAATAATAAAATAACAAGAATGTTAGAGAAGATGTAGACAAAGAATATTACGATGCCATAAAAATTGGAGGTTACAAAGTACCAGAGATTAGATGTGCTGATGACACAGTATTACTTCCACAACACAAAAAGTAATGATAAAACTAATTATGGCAGTCCATAAGAATAGTGAAGAGCAAAACCTCTATCTTAATACAAAGAAAATTAAGTTGATGACAGCTTCATCAAAGGATGTTATGCCCACTAAACTGGCTTTTCTTAACAATGCCCTCTTTAGAGTTTCATGTGGTTGACCGCTTTTTCTTCAGCCTGTTGTGCTCCACTTGATAGCTTGTTTGAGGATTCTCTGATTGTTTATTCTCATCACACGACTGACATATGTCCATCCCCTTTGTCTGATCACCAATGAGACAGGTTGTTGTTTGCTCATCTGTCTTATCCCTATGTTGTTCTTGAATTTGTTCCACTTTATACCAAGTATTTTCCTTAGGCATTTGTTTTCAAAAGAGTCTAATTTCTTGTCTATTTCTTTAGTTGATTTCCAGCTTTTGCATGCATAAATTAGGGCAGATATCACATTTGAATTGAATAATCTTAACTTGGTTTTTGAGGTTATAACTTTTGAATTCCATGTGTTCTCAAGATTTTTGAAGGACAATGCTGCTTTTGCAATTCGAATTCTAACTTCCTTCCTGGTGTCACCATTCCTGGTCTATGTAGCTGCCAAGGTATGCAAATTGGTTTCACTTCAACAACAACTGTTCCTTCTACATATATTTTTCCTTCATGTTTAATGAGAAGTTTCATTATTTTTGTTTCATCCTTGTTAATTTCAAGTCCTATTTTACTAGCTATTGAAGACAGGATAACTCTTTTTTCTTGCATTGATTTCACATTGTCACTGATAAGAGTTATGTCATTAGCAAAATCAAGATCTGGTCAATGCTGTGCAGCCACGAATGATGCAGATGATGAAATTAAAGATGATTTCTATTACCAACTACAACAACTCATCAACAAAATACATAAACACGACATCTTAATTGTTATGGGAGATTTCAACATTAAGGTAGAAAAGGATAACACCGACATTGAAAAAGTAATGGGGAAAGATGGAACTGATACAATAAATCAAAATGGAGAAAGATTAATTGAAATATGCCTAACAGAGGGCATGGTCATTGGAGAAACAATATTTCCAAATAAAGAAATACATAAAACAACATGGATATCTCCAGATGATAGAGCCAGAAATCAGATAGATCATTTTTGTATTAGAAAACAATTCAGAATGTCTCTGATAGATGTAAGATCATATAGGGGTACAGATGTCAACATTGATCACAACCTGTGTATAGGGAAGATAAGACTTAAACTGAAAAGCCAACACAAGAAAGCAGTACTCAGAAAGATAAACAGTCATAGCGTACAAGAAGAAATACCAACAGTAATTTCAATCTAGAATTTACCAAACATTTTGCAGCACTCAGCGAGGTAGACGAAACAGATATAGATGAATTATGGAATTCATACAGCACAGCCATAATCACAGCAGCAAAAGCAAGTGCTGGACTGCAATCAACAAGTAGAATAGCATGGATATCAGATAACACATGGAAATACATACATGAAAGACGAGCAGTCAAATTAGCCATGTTGAATGTAAAGACAGATCTTAAAAATGTTTTGGCAAAAGCGACATATAAAGAAAGAGACAATAAAGGTCAGCTAGAAGAGACAAAAAAGAATATATTGACAACATGGCAAAAGAAGCAGAAAATGCAGCAAAAAACAGGAGACAGCAAACGTCTATATAACATACAGAAGAAGCTAATAGGTGCTATTACCTCCAGAGAAAGACCAGTCTTTAGTAAAATGGCCAACCTATTAACATCAAGCAAAGACCAAAAGCAAAGATGGGCTGAACATTTCTTAATCGACTACACCCAAATGAATTAATAAATCTTGAAACAGATTTACCAGTTCCACAACTAAATGTCAACTTAGATGAAGTTACACTGAATGAAATTGAAACAGCAGTGAATCTAATGGCTAATAACAAAGCTGCAGGTGAAGATGAAATAACAGTCAAAATGTTAATAGCTATTAACAGAGACAACATGAGCCAACTACAAAGAATGTTTAATAAAATTTGGAAAGAAGAAAAGGTCCCTTCTAAATGGAAAAAAAGGAATCATTGTTAAAATACCTAAAAAAAGGCAATCTCAGTGACTGCAATAACTGGAGGGTTGTAACCTTACTATCATTTGTGTCAAAGGTGTTTTGTAAAGTGATTCTGAATAGAATTAAGGATGTAGTGAATACTACAATGAAAGAAGAACAGGCAGGATTTCGAAAAGGGAGAAGCTGTCTCGACCAGATCTTTACTCTAAGAATAATACTTGAAGAACATATTGAAAAGCAAAAACCATTAATCCTGAACTTTATAGACTTTAAAAAGGCATTTGATTGCATACACAGAGATTCATTGTGGAAAATTTTAAGAATATATGGAATACCATCTAAAATTGTCAACATCATTAGAGATCTCTACAATGGATATGTTTGTGCAGTCAAGACAGAAGAAGGAATGAGCGAATGGTTTCAGATTGAAACAGGCATGAAACAAGGATTATATTATCTCCCTTGCTTTTTGGATTGCTATAGACTTTATAATGAAACGATGTTGTACAGGTAAAACTGGCACTGATTGGGCACATGGGACCCAAATAGAAGATCTTGATTTTGCTGATGACGTAACTCTTATCAGTGACAATGTGAAACTGATGCAGGAAAAAACAGATTCCTGTCTTCCTTGGCTAGCAAAATAGGTCTTGAAATTAACAAAGACAAAATAAAAATTATGAAATTTCTCATTAATCAGGAAGGAAAAGTATATGTAGAAGGAACAGTTGTTGATGAAGTAAATCAATTTGCATACCTTGGCAGCTACATAGACCAGGATGGAGACACCAAGAAAAGAATTAGAATTAGAAAGCAGGAATGTCCTTCAAAAATCTTGAGAACTTATGGAATTCAAAAGTTATAAGCACAAAAACCAAGTTAAGATTATTCAATTCAAATTCGATATCCACCCTCATTTATGCTTGCAAAAGCTGGAAATCAACTAAAGAAATAGACAAGAAATTAGACTCTTTTGAAAACAAACGCTTAAGGAAAATATTCAGTTTAAAGTGGACTGAATTCAAGAATAATGCAGAGATAAGACAGATGAGCAAACAACAACCTGTCTCATGGGCGATCAGAAAAAAAAAAGATGGACATAACTGTGATGAGAAGAAACAATCAGAGATTACCAAAACAAGCTATCAAGTGGAGCACAACAGGCCGAAGAAAAAGAGGTTGACCACGTGAAACTCTAAAAAGGACATTGTTAAGAGAAGCCAGTTTAGTGGGCATAACATCCATTGATAAATTTCAAAAACTCACCGAAAACTGGAAAACTTGGCAAACAATTACTCGAGCCCTATGTGATGTTTAACAGCATGGGAAGGATGTAAGAAGATGTAAGAAAGGTCTGGTTGAGACAGCTTCTCCCTTTTCGAATTCCTGCTTGTTCTTCTCTCATTGCAGCATCCACTATATCTTTAACTCTATTCAGAAGAACTTCGCAAAATACTTTTGACACAACTGATAGTAAGGTTACTCCTCTCAAGTTATTGCAGTCACTAAGAATATTACGATGCCATAAAAATTGGAAGTTACGAAATACCATAGATTAGATATGCTGGTGACACAGTATTACTGTCCACAACACAAAAAAGAAAGGAAAATCTAATTATGTCAGTCTGTAATAATAGTGAAGAGCAGAACCTCTGTCTTAATGCAAAGAAAACTAAATTGATGACAACTGATAAAAACAAATAAGGCAGCTGAAATATGTATCAATGAGGAAAAATTGGAAGAGGTGGAGAGTTTTGAATATATTGAATCATTATTAACTAATAATGAAGATATAATGAGTGAAATTAAAAGGAGGACATCTATCACTTTTCAAACAATATAGCAACTAAATAAGCTGTGGACGGGAACAAACAGAACTACAAAAATAAGATTTTTAAGGGGATGCATCTTTCCCATTGAAACATTTGGCTGTGAGACTTGGACACTTAACAAAACAGATAGAAACACAAAAATGCCTTTGAATGTAAATGCTATTGAAGAGTTCTTCAAATATCATGGACACAAAAAAAGAACAAATATATCCATATTACTAGAACTTAATATTGAATAAGGCAGGCTAGTAAAGAGGATTAAACAGAGAAAACTTAAATATTTTGGTCACATTAAATATCTTGAGAATTTAGAGAAGATAGCCTCGGAAGGATACATAATAGGAAAAAGAAAGAGAGGAAGAACAAGGTGAAAACTGCAGCAAGACATCACTGATAATCTGCAAATGGATGCATCAGCAGCACGGCATCTTGCTTACAACCGAAAGGCCTACAGGAGAGCTGTTAGGGAGGCAAAATTCAGCAAAGGACTTGCAAATGACTGACTGAGTGACATGTTGGTGGCAAGTTATATAAATCAATCAATTTTACGGTACCTAACTACTTCATATTAATTGATGTACACACTATCTATCATTTGCTGTGTCTAGAGCAAGTGATTTACTACATAATGTCCAGTCACGCACCACGTAAAACTAAAAATAATATATATTCAAATCAGATATGCCTGACAGCACAAAGAGGAATGACATCATTGAAGCATATCATCATCATCATCATCATCATCATCATCATCATGTGCCGTGCCAACTGGCATTGGCTATTATGCTTCTCTAGAGTACATGATCCTTCATGCAGGCCATCAGTTCAGTCGGTGACCTCCTCTCACACCATCCCATCAGACTGTTCAGTATCATTTCTCTTGATCTTCCTCTTGATCTTCTTCCTTCTATTTTTCCTGTTGTTATGAAATTTTAAATGCCTCGTCTTCTCATTGCATGTCCTATGAAAGTACATTGTCTCTCTCTTATCTTTTTAACAAGATAAAGCATATGCTGCCTTATTAATAAAATCTTACATCTTACATCCTTCACGTGTCATTAAACATCACATAGGGCTCACATAGTAGTTCGCCAAGTTTTCCTGTCCTTGGTGAGCTTTTCAACCTCATCAAGGGACTTTATGTCTACTAATTTGACCTCTCTTAACAATGTCTCTTTAGAGTTTCACGTGGTTGACCTCTTTTTCTTTGGGCTATTGTGTTCCACTTGATAGCTTGTTTTGGAATTCTCTGACTGTTTCTTCTCATCACATGACTGACATATGTCCATCTCCTTTTCCTGATACCCATGAGACTGGGTTGTTGTTCATTTATCTGTCTTATCTCTGCGTTGTTCGTGAATTCATTCCACTTTATACAGAGTATTTTCCTTAGGCATTTGTTTTCGAAAATGTCTAATGTGTTGTCTGTATCTTCAGTTATTTTCCAGTTTTTGCAAGCATAAATGAGGGTTGATATTACATTTGAATTGAATAATCTTAACATGGTTTTTGTGCTTATAACTTTTGAGTGCCATATATTCTCAAAATTCTTGAAGGTCAATGCTGCTTTTGCAATTCGAATTATAACTTCATTTATGGTGTCACCATCCTGGTCTCTGGTCTCTGTAGCTACCAAGATATGCAAATTGGTTTACTTCTTCAACAACTGTTCCTTCTACATATATTTTTCCTTCATGTTTAATATGAAGTTTCATTATTTTTACAATGTGTTTTACTATGAAAGTTATGTGCAAATAATAGCTCCAAGATCTCATAGCAGTTCTGTGTGGAGACATCTGGAAAAGTATTGAGAAATTGTCATTTAACTTATTTGCAAATCATCACTCACATTTACCAATACACGAATAGTTTTTGAGTATAAATATCTTACTTACATTTTACATCCTTCCCATGCTGCATGGTAGTTCGCCAAGATTTCCTGTCTTCGGCAAATTTTTCAATCTCATCAAAGGGTGTTATGCCCAGTGAACTGACCTCTCTTAACAATGTCCTCTTTAAAGTTTCACTTGGTCGATCTCTCTTTCTTCGACCTGTTGTGTTTCACTTGATAGCTTGTTTGGGTATCCTCTGATTGTTTCTTCTCATCACATGACCGACATATCTTCTTTTTTTCTGATCACCCATGAGACAGATTGTTGTTTGCTCATCTGTTTTATCTCTGCAATGTTCTTGAATTCATTCCACTTTATACCAAGTATTTTCCTTAGACATTTGTTTTCAAAAGAGTTTAATTTCTCGCCTATTTCTGTAGTTGTTTTCCAGCTTTCACATGCATAAGTGAGGGTTGATATTACATTTGAACTGAATAATCTTAACTTGTTGTTTGTGCTTATAACTTTTGAATGCCATATGTTCTCAAAATTCTTGAAGGCCAATGCTGCTTTGGCAGTTCGAATTCTAACTTTTCTGGTGTCACCATCCTGATCTATGTAGCTGCCAAGGTATGCAGATTGGTTTACTTCTTCAACAGCTGTTCCTTATACGTATATATTTCCTTTTTGATTAATGGGAAGTTTCATTATTTTTATTTTTTCCTTGTTAATTTCAAGACCTATTTTACTAGCCAATGAAGACAGGGTATCTGTTTTTTCTTGCATCAAGTTCACATTGTCACTGATAAGAGTTATGTCATCAGCAAAATCAAGATCTTCTATTTGGATCCCATGTAACCAATCAATACCTGTGTTACCTGTGCAGCATTTTTTAAAGTTCATTGTCATTCCTAAAAGCAATGGAGATAGTATACTGTTAAAAAAAAAAAGAAATGCATAGCTTATATAAGCTTCATTTTTTTATATGTTATGACAAAAGATTTGTTCCCGGGTATCTCAAACCAAACCAAAAATTGTCACCAAGATATCAGGTCCATGATTTAGTGTGAATTTTGTTATTCTTGTGTATAGTCAGAATGCAGTAGGTCCCCTTGCTAATTAAAAATTTTTTTACCATAACTCACCTTGCATTTATGGAAAAGTCATGATTTTTGTGGTGAGCACAACTTACTTCCCACACAAATGAAACCTTATCAAAGGATGAGGTTACAGAAACAAATTCAGTTAATTTTCAAGCAGACAATTATGGCATGTCTATCGCAAAATTTTCGAAACATTGCTAATGGTTGCCTGCATGTAGGCAAAAGTCAAAGTCAGGTTGCTAGACATTTAAACATGCAGCAGAGTACCATCAGTTGACTTTAGCACAGTTTCCAAGCCACTGGCTCAGCTGAAGACCGGTACCGCAGTGGACAACCCAGGGTGACAACAGCAGCTGATGATCGGTTTATTCTGGTTCATCACCTCAGAAACAGGTTTACAACAGTTTCCTCAAGTGCCCAGTCACTGCTTGCAGGACCTCGTGTGTCTGATAAAACTGTCCGGAATAGACTGCATGAAGCTTGACTGGTGGCACGACGAACTCACTGAGGTCCTGTCTTAACGAAACGCCATCACCAAAATCGACTTGTTTGGGCCAACCTGCATCGGCCCTCGACAACTGACAATCAATGGAGATGTGTCTGGTTTAGTGATGAATCTTCCTTTTTGTTGCACCGCCACGATATGCAGAGAAGGGTCTACCATAGGCCAAATGAACATTTTGCCCAAAACTGCTTTGATGAAGCTCCACCGCATGGTGGTGGAGGTGTAATGGTATGAGAAATGATCAATTTCAATGGAGGAAGTCCACTGGTGCAGATTGAAGGAGGCTTGAATGTGCGACGATGCGTCAATGAAATTCTTCGATCCCATGTCCCTCTATTTTTGGCTGCGCAAAGGTCTGAGTTTCAACAGGACAATGCCAGACCCATTCTGCATAGTTCACCACACAGTTCCTGACTGCCAACAACATTCTCACCCTTCCCTGGCCATACCTGTCTCCAGACATGAATCCGATCGAGCACCTATGGGATGAGCTGCAAAGATGTGTTTGTCGCCGAAACGTTTCTCCAGCCAATCGTTGTGATCTGTGGCAGGCACTCCAGGAAGAGTGGGCAGCCATCCCTCAGGCGCACATCAGACATCTGATTGCATCTATGCCCTGGAGATGCCAGTTGCTGATTGATGCAAGCAGAGGCCACACACCATACTAACTTGGGAACTCCTGAGACTAACAAATTCTCGTCACACAGGTGCAAGAAACTGTCAAGCAAGTGTTTAAACCCTTAGGTATTACTGTGTGCAATTTGAACATTTTATTCACTCAATTTAAAAAGCTATAGAAAATCAAATTTATGGCTAAAATTTGGTCATAAATAGTTATGCATTTCTTTTTTTATTTTTGGACAGTATATTAATATAATAACTACAGTATAATAAATGAGTTGACTGACTGAAAATGTCACGCCACAAGTCAAGTCTGAATCACTATAGAGTATCTTCAAGTTGAGTTCAAGTAGAGTCTTTAAAGTGATTCAAGTCTGAGTCAACTGACTTGAGTCTACATCTTTTCTCAGTGTCATAACATTTGGAGTAACCTTCAACAAGATATGCCTTTTTATTGTAGAGAAACAACAGTTATGGGTGAATATATTTTTTATGTTTTTTTATGTAATTGATAGTTTTGGTTTTTTAAATAGCATTTTGTATTTATTTTTATCTTTTTCACAGAAAAGTTCACAAGAACCCCGCCCAGTTTGGTTCATATTCGCTGGTATGGGAACACAGTGGCATGGCATGGGCAGAAAAATGATGGAGCTGAAAGTTTTCAGAGAATCCATTTTGAGATCCACAGAAATCCTGAGCCAATATGACATCAATCTCTATGATCTGATCATGAATGGAGATGAGAGCACATCTGATCAGACCATTCCATCTTTCATTGGCATTACATCCATCCAGGTAAAAATGTGTACATTGTATTTATATAAAATCCTACAACACTGGGGTTATTTTGCAATTCTCAGTTTTAGTAGTACATGGTCTAGCACAAAGCATAGCTGGATTTAACTGACGTTAAAGTGCGCAGAAACTGAATACGTGTGAAAAAATATGATGTCAGAGATGAAGCAGACTAACGGTCATTTTTAAAATGGCTTCTTGGCAAACACAACATCGCACATTCATCATTGAAACTTATTTTAAAAGTGGAGAATCATCTATTATTGTACAACGAAAGTTTCATCGCCATTTTGAGTTGCATCCTCGTGATGATGTTCCTGATCGGAGGACAAAACAATTTATGGAGACCGCTAATTGTCTTAATAACAAGTCTACTGGTCGTCCAAGAACTCAACAGACACCTGAACGAATTCAAGAAGTCTGCAACGCATTGCTGAGTAGCCCTCGGTGATCAGCTGTTAGGAACACTTTGGCATCTGGCATCCTCTTACTGTTATAGTGATCTTTATGTGCAGATGCTAACTGAACATTTAATTCCAGATTTGGCCAATAGAAATAATATGGCCAATAGACTAATATGGTTTAAACAAGATGGAGCAACTGCCAACAACAAAGCCCGTCAGTCCATGGCCATGCTGCGACAAGCATTTCCCAGTCGTCTTATTTCTAGATTTGGGGATATTCATTGGCCGGCAAGGTCACCGGATTTATCGACCACAGACTTCTTTTTGTGGGGGTATCTCAAGAACACAGTATATGCTAGTCGACCACAGTCAGTTGCAGACCTAAAATATCGAATCTGACACTGCATTCAAAATATCCCTTTGAACATGTTAAATGGTGTTATGCAGGAATTTTCCAGAGGCCTTGCTGAATATATCAAATGTAATGGCGGTCATCTAACTGGCATAATTTTCAAAACTTAAATATGATTGTCAGTAATAATAAAAATATCCACTTTTCTGAGTTTCATTTCACTTTTTTTACCAAAAACATGTATCTCTCTCTCTCTCTGAACCTTAAGTGCCCAGGGCACATGGGGCTTCTGCAAGGGTTTTCCACAAATGCCTGTCCTTTGCCTTTTTATCCATTCTTGCCCAGATGAGCCCTCTAGTGCTCAACATCCTCTCTGTTGTTATTCTCCATGTCTCTTTTGGTCTACCCTTACTTCTGTTCCCCTGTGGTGTCCATCTTAGTGCTATTTTTGGTAGTGAGCTGTCAGTCATTCAGTGCACATGTCCCAACCATTGCCAGCGTCTTTCCTCAATAATTGTTGTTAGTGGCTTCATCTGCATTTCTGCCAACAAGATGTTATTTCTTATGGTGTTTGACCAAAATATTTTTCTAATTCTTCATAAACATTTAGTCTGGAAAGAATTCCACTTGTTTTCTATGGTTTTGGTGATTTTCTAGCATTTACTTCTATAGAGTAGTACACTTAGAACATTACTCTTAAATATCCTGATTTTTTTATTCATGCTTAGTTTTTTTTAAATTTCCATACAGTCATAAGATTTTTAAAAATTTCCATATAGTCATAAGAATAGGACCACTGTACCCTACCACGCATGATCGTAAAAGGCGACTAAGGAGGGTTCAGCATAGGGCCAGCAACCCTATCTGGTAAACAAACTATCAGACTGCTACAGAAACAAAAGCAAGGGGAAAAAACAAATGCAGGTGGAAAAACATGCATAGCGCTTATTTATTTTTCATTTTTAAAATCCAGCTATGCTTTATGCTGGACCCTGTACATTAATTCTGGTTTACTGAGGAGCAAAAAGTGTCCACTGATACTTAGGATGGTGACCTATGGTAATCAAAAACTCCACCAGTCTTCATTAGAATGTTTCCTGTAAATTGCTATTGTTATACAGATCTGCTGAAGTTGTTTTTCCACATATCTCTTACTTGTATTCAGAATAGCAACTTGAATTAATCTGAATATATATATATATATATATATATATATATATATATATACACAAGTATATAAATCTTGATAGTTTTGAATATATACCATACAGAAGAAGCTAACAAGTTTGAGGTTGTTGGTCACTTCAGATCCTGACCCCTGTTGACATGGCAAAGCCCACAGTCCTCTCCAGATTCTGATACGAACCCCAAAGCTTTTACCCCAAGCTTGCATCCTCTGGTCATGTCTCACGCCTCAGGTCTGCATGGCTTGGACACTCTTGAAGGATATGTTCTGGAGTCTGGACTCCACTGCCACATGGGCATTCATCCCTGTGAAAAATTTTGAGTCGATGCAATCAACCACACCCAAATGAATTCAAAATCTTGAAACCGATTTACCAGTTCCACAACTAAATGTCAATTTAGATGAAGTTACACGAATGAAATTGAAACAGCAGTGAATCTAATGGCTAACAACAAAGCTGCAGGTGAAGATGAAATAACAGTCAAAATGTTAAAAGCTATTAACAGTGACAGCATAAGCCAACTACAAAGAATGTTTAATAAAATTTGGAAAGAAGAAAGGTCCCTTTTAAATGGAAAAATGGAATCATTGTTAAAATACCTAAAAAAAGGCAATCTCAGTGATTGCAATAACTAGAGCGGTGTAACCTTACTATCAGTTGTGTCAAAGGTGTTTTGTGATTTGATTCTGAATAGAATTAAGGATGTAGTGGATACTGCAATGAGAGAAGAACAGGCAGGATTTTGAAAAGGGAGAAACTGTCTCGACTCTGAGAATAATACTTGAAGAACACATTAATCCTGAACTTTATAGACTTTAAAAAGGCATTTGATAGCATACACAGAGATTCACTGTGGAGAATTTTAAGACTATAAGAAATATCATCTAAAATTGTCAACATCATTAGAGATCTCTACAACAGATATGTTTGTGCAGTCAAGACCAAAGAAGGAATAAGCAAATAGTTTCAGATTAACACAGGTGTGAAACAAGGATGTATATTATCTACTTTGCTTTTTTTAACTGCCATAGACTTTATGATGAAAAGATGCTGTACAGGTAAAACTGGCACTGATTGGGCATATGGGACCCAAATAGAAGATCTTGATTTTGCAGGTGACATAACTCTTATCAGTGACAATGTGAAATCAATGCAAGTAAAAACAGATTCCCTGTCTTCAATGGCTAGTAAAATAGTACTTGAAATTAACATGGAAAAAATAAAAATAATGATACTCCTCATTAACCACAAAGGAAAAATATATGTAGAAGGAACAGATGTTGAGGAAGTAAACCAATTTGCATATCTCGGCAGCTACATAGACCAGGATGGTGACACCAGAAAAGAAGTTAGAATTTGAATTGCAAAAGCAGCATTGACCTTCAAGAATCTTAGAACATATGGAATTAAAAAGTTAAAAGCACAAAAACCAAGCTAAGATTATTCAGTTCAAATGTAATATCCACCTTCATTTATGCATATGATAGCTGAAAAACAGCTAAAGAAACAGACAAGAAATTAGACTCTTTTGAAAACAAATGCCTAAGGAAAATACTTAGTATAAAGTGGAACAAACAATGCAGAGGTAAGACAGATGACAAAATAACAACCTGTCTCATGGGTGATCAGAAAAAGATGATGGACATGTCAGTCACGTGATGAGGTGGAACAATCAGAGAATCCCCAAATAAGATATCACATGGAACACTACAAGCCGAAGAAAAAGAGGTTGACCATCTGAAACTCTAATGAGCACATTGTTAAGAGAGGCCAAATTAGTAGGCATAAAATCCCTTGATGAGGTTGAAAAGCTTGCCGAGAACAGGAAATCTTGCAAATTACCATGCAAGCCCTATGTGATGTTTAACGGCATGGGAAGGATGTAAGATGTAAGTTATTTCATAGCATAGGCCTGTTCACAGTGTGAGCCTAATCAAAGCAAGCAGCATCTGTAAATTTGACACTTCACTTTTAAACCTCCTGTGCCATTCATATATCTTCAGAAGTAGCACAGGTCTCCATATTGCCTTTTCATTCTGCAATGAGTACCTACATGTTTCTCTTGTTCAAACCCAAGAAGTGAATAACTGCATGCTTCTAAGTTGGCAGCCATCTTCTATCTGGTCTGCTGACACATTTTCAACATGTTTATTGTGCCTCCTCACACATACATGTAGAGAGGGATGGCATGACATGTCTGTACTAAAACTATCTTTTACTCGATTTTGATTTTTAGAACATATAACTCGCCCATATAAATATGGGATGTTTAAGAACTGACAGCCCTGAACAGTGTGAGAAAACTGATTGAAGAGTGTAGGAGCAAAAAAAATAATAGTGATTGCTGAGTTCTAGCATTCACTTAAGTTGTAAGGTAGCTGCTTTTTTTTATGTACAGATTGCTCTTGTCGACATGCTCGCATCCATGGACATCAAACCTGATGGTTTTGTTGGTCACTCAGTAGGAGAGTTAGGATGTGCCTATGCTGATGGCTCCCTCACAGCTGAAGAGGCTGTACTGGCTGCTTACTGGAGAGGCAGATGTATATCTGAGGCTACATTCCCTGTAGGAAAGATGGCTGCTGTTGGTAAATGGAACCATATTTGTTAAGGTTGACATTGTTATTCTATGCACGATATTTACTTACATTGTGATTACATGATTCTCAGTTTTCCTGTGGAGCACATTGTTCATTGCTAATAATCCCATCTTTCTATCCTAAACTATCAAGTTTGAACTGATTCTAATCAAATATCACAGCTACACTTCTCTCCCCTCCATAATTGTCTTCCTCAATCAGTATTTTGTCAATATATTGTTTTGGCATTAAGAATATTTTACCAAAATATTGGTTGTGTTACTTTGTTTTGACTGTCACTTTTTTACCATTTTAAGTTTATCCACATATTTTTTATTTGCCATTGTTTCATAAGACCATTTCAAGGATTCTTAAACAAGCTCTCAAGTATGAGGCACATGCAAGTTCAGTATCAGATGTTTAGAAACACTCCAGTTCTAAAATCTTTTTTTTTTGTCAAGGTCCATAGGTTTCAACTATCTCTAAGTAAAAATTTTTGTAGTTTTTATATTTGAGATGGTGTTTAATAGTGATAATGTGTGTGAAAAAAATGTATCATTCTGCTATTCAGTGGTGGCACACCATCATGTTTACCCACTCTTAATCTTTTGTCAAAAGATTTTTTGATGTTTGACATTCTGATCTTGGGTCAGCTTTCTTTGCCAATTGGCTTATTTCATAAACAAGTGTTCATTGTTAGTTATGAACTGACAAATAATTCACACAGGTAGGTTTGTAGTTCATGTATTATAGTTCAGAAGTTTTGCAACGCAATTAAATATACTATATTTTATTAATTAATTACACAGAGCCTTTTTTTTTAAACAAATTGCAAATCCTTACATGTTATGCCAGTATGTATGATATATGGCATGATTTTTTTTTTACAAGCTTTTAAAATAAACATTAAAAAGAGGTGATATTACTATGCAGAGTGAAATAAATAGTTCTTACATCTTACATTCTTCTCATGCCGTTAAACATCACATAGGGCTCACATAGTTGTTTGCCAAGTTTTTCTGTTCTTGGCGAGTCTTTCAACTTCATCAAGGGATTTATGCCCACTAAACTGGCTTCTCTTAACAATGTCAAAGAAAGTTTTATGCAGTCGACCTCTTTTTCTTTGGCCTGTTGTGCTCCACTTGATAGCTTGTTTTGGTATTCTCTTATTGTTTCTTCTCATCACATGCCTACATATGTTCATCTTTTTCTGATCACCCATGAGACAGGTTGTTGTTTTGTTCATCTTTCTTATCTCTGTGTTGTTATTGAATTCATTCCACTTATTTTCCTTGGGCATTTGTTTTCAAAAGAGTCTAATTTCTAATAAATAGTTATGGAAAAAAAAATATAGAAACACTATTATGAAGACACTGAAATAGAAAAGAAAAAACTGGCCATTTGTCTTTATAAATGAACAACAATAGGAGACAAATTTATACAGAAAATGAAACTGCAGTTGAAAAATAATTTTGAACATTTGACTTACTCTGATACAGAAATTTATGATGGTCCAGCCTCTCGATAGATGACTAAAACTACATGAGCTGATTTTTTAGTGGGAATTCTGATAACAGAACGCTGCTGAATTTCTACAAAGTTAAATAATTTTAGTAGAACTGATGCAGAAAAGTACAAATATATCCATACTACAAGAACTACTGAAGAAGGCTGGCTAGTAAAGAGGATTAAACAGAGAAAACTTAAATATTTTGGACACATTAAATGTCATGATAATTTAGATAAGATTGTTTTGAAGGATACATAATGGGAACAAGAAAGAGAGGAAGACCAAGGCGAAGATGGCTGCAAGGCATCGTTGATGATCTGCAAATGGATGCATCAGCAGCATGCCATCTTGCTTACAACTGAGAGGCCTACAGGAGAGGTGTTAAGGAGGCAAGAGGCCTACAGGAGAGGTGTTAGGGAGGCAAAGTTCCATAAAGAGCATGCAAATAACTGACTGAGTGTCCTTTAGATGCCTCATGTAATTACCTGTTACAGTAAAATTTTCTGTGAACATTTTAAAAAATAATATGCGGGTGTGTTCAAGAGATAAATGCAGCAGCCATTTCATTCAGATCTTTTGTCATCAGAAGCAAAGTGGTCATAACCAGAGTACTCATATGTAAGTTGTTCAAAGTATTATTGTGAAGTGAAAGATATAATCTCACAATAACCATGGTTCCATTCTCTTGCTTTCTCACACACACACACACACATACACACAAGCATGCATGTGCATAAATATATATGTTTGTGCACATACACACACATGCATAATTTTGTATGGTTATGTGTATTTTTCAGAAAAATGGATTATATGTAAAAAAGACAGTAAGTGGAACTCTAAATTATAAACTTTAATTATTGTATAATTAAACTGTAATTACTTTTTAAAATAAATAAACAGTTAAGTAAAAAAAAAATGATAACAGATTTAAATATAAAAATATGCAAACTAAAATTATGAATTTACAAAATGTACTTAAGATGCTTTGGTTTGAGATTACCATATGTACCTGTTCAGGTCTATCCTGGGAGGAATGCAAGAAACTCTGTCCACCAGGTGTGATCCCAGCCTGCCACAATTCTGTAGACAATGTAACCATATCTGGTCTGTATGAACCCGTTACCAAGTTTGTGGAGGAACTCAAAGCCAAGGGGATTTTTGTTCGGTATGTGGAATCCTGTAATGTTGCCTACCACTCGTACTACATGAATGACATTGCACCTCAGATGAAAGCGGCTCTTGTCAAGGTAAGTTGCCTGTCAACCCAAACAAAACTGGATCAGTAGACATTGTGAAAATTGCAGGCTTTCTCCTACTCATGCCAGTATAGTTTTTATCAGTGCTTTCATATGTTACTCATTCATGCTAGTGCATAAACAACTTTCAGCCTAAAGATATAGGAGTAAGTTGAAAAAGAATCCATATTTTTCAGATCTTTAATAGTTAACATTTTATGGAACATTTTACAGAGGTATTATTTCTGTGGCTTTAAAATGCCATTAACTTTGCAATCCTGATCATCTTAAAGCTCATGTAAAGCAAAAACAAAAATTCTCCACATCATCTGATCTTGCATTGATGCAGACAGCAACTTGTAAATTTGTAATAGCTTCTTCACAATGACAGTTTTCATTGAGATATTTCATGTTCTGTGCTCTGATTCAGCTAGTGTTGCTGTTCCCATCTACTATTTTTCTTCCTGGTGAGTTTTTGGAATTTTTCTTTCTTTCTTTTTTCTTTAAATGGTGTTTTGATTGGTAAATATTTATATAATAATTTGTTCTTTGTAGGAGGAAATGATTTATTCACATTATCAACATTGTGAATATGTTATACAGACATGTCTATCCTTTAGCACATGATGATGTATATTTTCACTGTTGTGGAAACTTGGTTTTCTAAACTATCTTGGTCAGTGCTGTGCTCTTCCAAGAGGATCTTCAGAAAGTTCCCAGTAATGCTATAGCCACTGAGATAGCCCCTCAGATTCTTCTGGAATCCTACACCTGTTTGAGACACATTTCCTTTCATCTGTAATTAATGTCTACTTGTAGCCAGTTTGGTACTTTGAGTTTTTCTTTGTACAATGCTGTGTCAGTTTGAAATTATTCTTTTCACAAGAGAGTTTTTCTTCTTTAAAAAGATGATTTATTTTCATCATTGAGGTGACTTAAGGGCTAGTTTGAGATAATTAAAGTCTTCCTTTTATCAAAGAGGAGACTTAAGGACTTTTTGAGGCGCTGCATGTCACATTCTGTTGCAGAAAATATTATTTTCTACAGGTCATAACGCCAAAAAGGCGTTCTCCAAAATGGATCAGTACATCTATACCAGAAGCTAGATGGGGTGAAGAGATGGCCCAGTACTCATCAGCAGATTATTATGTTAACAACTTGGTCAGTGCTGTGCTGTTCCAAGAGGGCCTTCAGAAAGTCCCCAGTAATGCTATAGCCATTGAGATAGCCCCTCACTGTCTGCTGCAGGCCATTCTGAAGAGATCACTCAGCACAGAGTCTGTGATTGTTGGTCTGATGAGGCGTTTCCATGAGAACAACCTTGAATACTTTTTCTCCAGCCTTGGCAAGTAAGTAGAATCTCAGATCCAGCTTTTGAAACAAGTGGAATGATACCCCTAGATTGTTGTGAGCAGCTGAAATTTTTAATGAGTTTATTTGTAGATGATGTACAGTTAAAAGGAGGACATTTATCGCTCTTCAGAAAGTAAAACAAATAAAGAATCTGTGGAGAGGAAAAGACAGAGCTACAAAAATAAGATTTTTAAGGGCATACATATGCCTGTGAGACCTAGACATTTAACAAAACAGCTGAGAAACACATAAATGTCTTTGAATGTAAACACTACAGCAGAGTTCTTCAAATATAATGGACACAAAAAAGAACAAATATATCCATATTACAAGAACTTAATATTGAAGAAGGCTGGGTAGTAAAGAACTATAAACAGAGAAAAATTAAATATTTTGGATACATTAAATGTCATGATAATTTAGAGAAGATGTTCTTCTCTCTCTCTCTCTCTCTCTCTGTCTGAACCTTAAGTGCCCAGGGCACATGGGGCGTCCACAAGGGTTTTCCACAAATGCCTGTCCTTTGCCTTTTTTTTTCTATTCTTGCCCAGTTGAGTCCTCTATTGCTCATCATCCTCTCTGTTGTTCTTCTCCATGTGTCTTTTGGTTTACCCTTACTTCTGTTCCCCTGTGGTGTCCATCTTAGTGCTATTTTTGGTAGTGAGTTTTCAGTCATTCGGAGCACATGTCCCAACCATTGCCAGTGTTTTTCCTCAATAATTGCTGTCAGTGGCTTCATCTGCATTTTTGCAAAAAAAGATGTTATTTCTTAAGGTGTTTGGCAAAAACATTTTTCTAATCCTTCATAAACATTTAGTCTGGAAAGAATTCCACTTGTTTTCTATGATTTTGGTGATTTTCCAGCATTCACTTCCATAGAGTAGTCCACTTAGAACACTAGTCTTAAATATCTTCAAAACAGCTGAGAAACACATAAATGCTTTTGAATGTAAATGCTACAGAAGAGTTCTTCAAATATCATTCATTCATTTGCATGTCCCTTATGGAACTTTGCCTCCCTAACAGCACTCCTGTAGGCCTCTTGGTTGTGACCAAGATGGCCTGCTGCTGATGCATCCATTTGCAGATCATCAACGATGTCTTGCAGCCATCTTCGCCTTGGTCTTCCTCTCTTTCTTTTTCCCATTATGTACCCTTCCAAGATGGTCATCTCTAGATTATAATGACGTTTAATGTATCCAAAGTTTCTTTTTTGTGTCCATGATATTTGAAGAACTCTTAGGTAGCATTTACATTCAAAGGCATTTATGTGTTTCTCATCTGATTTGTTAACTCTTTCCACCCGGGAAAAAAAAAC
Organism: Achatina immaculata; assembly: GCA_009760885.1. Taxonomy (NCBI): domain Eukaryota; kingdom Metazoa; phylum Mollusca; class Gastropoda; order Stylommatophora; family Achatinidae; genus Lissachatina; species Lissachatina immaculata. The sequence goes on along the minus strand of CM019697.1, from coordinate 6,649,991 downwards.
GCGGACGTTACCGGCGTACGGGCGGACGTTACCGTCGTACGGGCGGACGTTATATTATCGAGCGGGTGTTTCGGTAATTTTTGGGTCCCTCTCTAAAATTAATTTTAACAAACTAATTCAGGGTTCAACATAAATGTATCATATATCAAAATAAGCAGAAATGAATGAGGATTTCATAAATGTAGTTATTTGTCAAAGAAAGAGAACTGTTGAGAAAAAATTGAAAAGTTTGTGAGCAAAAAAAAAAATTATTTAGGACTGAGGAAAAAAAAAAGTATGTTCAACTTACCCTCAATCTGAATATATTCCAAGTGAATATAAATCCAACTTTGGCACATTTTGTTGTGAAATCCAAATGAATCACATCTAATATACACTATATCTCTTTTCAGCCCAAAAAAGAGTTATGACACACAAATAAAACTGTTTTCTACTTACCATTACAGCTGTAAATATCCAATTGAAAAACACACTATGAAGATAAATGGAATTCCTCACATGAAGTGTAAAAACTGTGGACAAATTTGCAGACCTACAAACAAACAAAAACACAAACACAACAGAAAACAATGTGAACTCATTTTGCGCAACCAATGTGCATGTCAATTGTGAAAATTTGGATGGCCCTGAAAAGGGCCGTTATAGAGCTGCTGTCGGCTGAGGTGAAGGTTCCTCTTTCCTGAGCAATTGCCAGTCTTGAAAATTTGGATGGCCCTGAAAAAGGCCGTTATAGAGCTGCTGTCGGCTGAGGTGAAGGCTCCTCTTTCCTGAGCAATTGCCAGTCTTGAAAATTTGGATGGCCCTGAAAAAGGCCGTTATAGAGCTGCTGTCGGCTGAGGTGAAGGTTCCTCTTTCCTGAGCAATTGCCAGTCTTGAAAATTTGGATGGCCCTGAAAAGGGCCGTTATAGAGCTGCTGTCGGCTGAGGTGAAGGTTCCTCTTTCCTGAGCAATTGCCAGTCTTGAAAATTTGGATGGCCCTGAAAAAGGCCGTTATAGAGCTGCTGTCGGCTGAGGTGAAGGTTCCTCTTTCCTGAGCAATTGCCAGTCTTGAAAATTTGGATGGCCCTGAAAAGGGCCGTTATAGAGCTGCTGTCGGCTGAGGTGAAGGTTCCTCTTTCCTGAGCAATTGCCAGTCTTGAAAATGTGGATGGCCTTGAAAAGGGCCGTTATAGAGCTGCTGTCGGCTGAGGTGAATGCTTGTATAAAACTGTCAGTATGTGATCTGTCCACAGTATATTTACATGATAAAAAAGTATAAAAAAATTAATTTTGCTGTCAATATATACAACACAGGTACAAAAACACTAGTCTTTTGCTGTCTTCAGTCAAGAAATCAGTCACCTACAGAGTAAAAATGGTCAGGTTAGACAGAGATGTCAAGGGTGGCTCAGACAGTAAATGTAGAAAGCACAGGCAAATGAAGTATTTGTGCTAGACTGCAGTGGTATCATGCTCGATGTGACGTATGATACGCCCGGAAACAATTCTTTGGACACAGATGAGGTTCGTCCGAGCACGTAGTGCAGTAGTAATAGGTGCGGACTTTCTTGTTTGGCCTCGAACAGTATTAACACCGTTTACGGAAATCTTTCATGTCAATCAGATGAACACTTTGGTAGCGTTCTGAGATAAGGGGATGTGCTGCTGCTCCCGTTTGCCTGGGAGCAGGCATACTAACTTCTGCAATGAAGCTGCTGTCTGCCAAGGATACCAAACCCTCAATAAGCTGGTTCTTGAAGAAGACCAGAGATTTGTTACTCCTGCCAGGGTTCTCTGAAAGCAAATATAAAGTGTGAGCATTCACCTGTGTTATTTCCAAAATCCAGTTGAATATTTTCTTCCACCACTTTATTGTCTTTCTAGAATGCATGCCATAGTATGAAACCTTTTGGTCAGCTCTGTCACATCCATTCATACACATGTTATATGTGTGAATGATCTCTGGTTTCTGGACCTCTCGCTGTCCTTCGATAAGAGGAATAGTAACAGCTTTTCCATGTGTTGTAACCACATGAACAGGCTTCTTTGACTTTTTGTTTGTCCAGGAAACACAGAGAATCTTACCATCATCTCTGACATGGTAAACAGGCTTGTTTTCCTCAAGTGTCTGAGTTTTCAGCTGCGGAGGAAAGCCCTTACGACAGATATTCAAGGTCCCAGTGTAATTGTGACCTTTTGACAGCAGATAATCAACCAGAGGAAGACTGGTATAAAACCTGTCTGCAAATATATGATGAGAAGCCTTCACTGGCTGCAAAAGTGTCTGAAAAACTTTCACAGCATGACTTGGACTGTCAGCAGTGGCAGGGTCATAGGAGGTTTGCTTCCCAAAATATATCACCAGGTTGAACACATAACCTGTGATGGAGTCACAAAGGCCAAACGTCTTGATGTTATATTTGGCTGGCTTGCTAGCGTTATATTGTTTGTGACACCAGCGTCCCTTGTAGCCAATTACCATTTCATCAATACTTACGTCTCTGAAAGGGTAAAAGGCTGCCTGAAAAGATGCGACCAGCTGATTGACAAAAGGTTCAATTTTGGCTTTACCTTTACTATCAGCTTCACCGACATGCAGCATAGTGCTGTATATCTTCAGAAACCTATCCCTACTAAACATCTGCCTAAAAAATGGTGACTGCAGATGGCCTGTGGTGATCCAATAGTCACTGAGTTTTGGTTTAGGTTGCATGCTCATGGAAATGATAGTGGCCATGAACTTATACATTTCATGGCGGCCAATAGGTGTCCATCCAGAATCATTACTACCATCACCTGCTTGGCTAAGTTTCATAACAGCATAAGCATTTATGCTGGCTATGAGACTGTCCAAAATATCTATTGTAAATAGTGCAAAGAAAAACCCCAGTGGTGTCCGCTCACGGCCAACATCTAACAGAATACCACTGCCAGGATCACTGTTGCTAGGAGTTCCTAGCTCTTCATTCACCTGTGCTTCTCTCCAGTTAGATACTGAATTGTTATTTTCTCTCTGAGCCACAGAAACAATAGTTCTAGGTCGTTTCACAGGTGGATGACGTATCCTATTGCTCGGTCCAGCTAAAGAACTAGAACTAGTCGTAGGGCCATTGTCAGAGTCACTTTCACTATGCCTGTCACCGTCACTATAGGCAGATAAACTAACTACAGGTTCATCCACGTGAGAAATTGATTCAGTTATGGTCTTTCCGTTACCTATACATTTAAATAAATTCAAAGCTGCCTTTGCACTGTTTCTAACAGGCCTACCACTACCTGAATAACATGCAGTCACATTTGTCGCGTCGGTCGGTGAGTTCATTTTTTGAGTCGGTCTCGAAAATGTCGCTGAAAAACACAAATTCTTTACAATATTTAACAAACTCCTTTTTGAACAGCGTGCCCGGAAGTAAAGGAAGATTCTGGCATGCGCAGATAGTCGTTAACTAAAAAGTTAATTTCACATGTGAACGAAACAAAACAGGGTGTCCCATAGGGACCTGTAGACTGCCGACGCAAAACGAACATGGCCCCTGTGGGGTCCAGGCGGGTGGAAAGAGACAGGCATATGTATCATGGATACAAAAAAGAACAAATATATCCATACTACAAGAACTTAATATTGAAGAAGGCTGGCTAGTAAAGAGGATTAAACAGAGAAAACTTAAATATTTTGAACACATTAAATATCAAGATAACTTAGAGAAGATTGTCTTGGAAGGGTACATAATGAGAAAAAGAAAGAGAGGAAGACCAAGGTGAAGATGGCTGCAAGACATCGTTGATAATCTGCAAATGGATGCATCAGCAGCATGGCATCTTGCTTACAACCGAAAAGCCTACAGGAGAGGTGTTAGGGAGGCAAAGTTCCACAAGAGACATGCAAATGACTGAATGACTGATGTACAGTTAGATAAAACGATTTTTAACTGACCACTGTGTAGATGCTGTGGACCGTAGTTAACACAGTTGTAATGAAATATACCTAACACTGAGAAAAATGCCCTTGGAAGCAGTATGTCTATATTTTTCACAATGGACTGTTCGTGTTTGAAATGTATAGAATGGTATATGAATATCAATACTGCACATTTGTGACTATATCTGAACTAGAAGCAAAAGTTCGTCAGAATATTCCACTGTTGTTCAGCCATAGACCTCAATTTGAACATGATACTCCATATTTATCCCAGAACATATGTTCTGCCAGTAGTTTAAATACGAAATAATCTTTTTTTATTTATCATCACATGTTTTGCCAATGATATCACATAAACATAATCTTCCATGTTTTATGACTATCAAACAGATTCTGAAACAAATTTTTTGCTAGTGGCATCAGTATAAACATAATCTTGAATATTTATCCTCAAGCAGATGTTTTACCAACGGCCTCACTATGAAAAGTATCTTCCATGTTTGTTCTCAAACAGATGTTTTACCAGTGGCCTCAACTTGAACCCAATGAAAGCTTTTGCTCCAGTCCAGTTTCCTGTACCAAGGGGAACACCAATGGTTGCTCCTATTATTTCAAAGATCTGGGACCATTCAACAATACGGGATGTTCCTGTGGAGGAGGATTACAATGCCATCTCGGGAAATGTTTCTTCAGATGCTGTGTTTAATATTGATGTGTCAGAGGAGTCTCCTGACCATTATTTGGTGAGACTAATCTCTTTATATTTATTTCCCACTTTGGCCCAGTGATTCCCAAAGTCTGTAGTTGCAATATCTAGAGGAGCATTGAGAGAAAACAGAATAACAGGGAGAATCCGAACCAAATGACAAAAAAAAAAACAAAAAACACAAGTTTTGTGTGTGCTTTGGACGAATCCAAGAAAGCAGGAGGGTGACAGTCTGAAAAAAGTTTGGAACCACTGCTTTAGTCATGTCCTCGTTCCCTTTCCATGAGTTGTGATTTTCAACCAAATAGGCATCAATGGCTTCACTATCAAACATAATTTTTTGGGGGTGCAAGACAGCGATGTTCTTCCTGTGCCAGGGGGACAAAACGCGGAGGTTCAGTTGAGTGCCAGAGTAAAAGCGCGGGTCTTGATATGTATAGGGGGTATATTAGTAAAAGTGAATGAAACACAGTATTTCCTTGTACTTCCGTGTACTTATTAAAAGTTTAAAAATATAACTAAATGTATGAAGATTTCATAAATGCAGAGTTGTTTAGGAAAAAAGAAGTAATGTGATGTTTTTAGACAATGATTGTATCCAACTTACTATCGGCTAGGTCTAGATATACAGTACTTACCTTCTGAGATGCCTAGATCTACCTGTTGGTCTCGTATTGGATTCTATGTTGCGTTATCGCTAAGATTATGTCTGAAATAACCTTCTAACTACTTCTCCGGTACTCTAATATGTCTAGATCTACTTGGGATACATTCAAGAACAATGGTCTGGCCACAGGCCACGTCCATACCCCTATCTACATCACCAAAAATTGAAATTTCTCGATGTTTCTCTTCGTTTTTCTCGCTTGAATCGGTCGTAACTAAGCACTCTTCCACCATTTTGTAAAGGGACATAAGCAGTTAACGTGCGAACCAAAATGAGAATTACAGTTATACGAAACAAAACATGTGGGAATATAGAAACCAAAGGCGTGGAAGTCAATCGACATTGGGTTTTACACGACCCAAAGGTTCGGAACTGTTCTCTTGTGGCTAGATGGCTGTTTGTCCTAAAGTGTATGTAATTCAAGTGCCATGTAATTCTCTTGTAGTTTTTCTATTTGTCATGTATAAAAGTGCTTTGTCTTTAGTCAAACACAGAGTACTGGAAGATCAATGCAAGGAAATATATATGTATTTTGTCAGGACAGATTTTCATAATCTGTTGATTTACAGAAAGTAACTGCAGTTTGCGGCATAATAGGGCCTTTTAGAATTGGTTTAAAGTTGTGCTTTAAAAATTATGGCATTTAGTTTTGGAAAGTACTCAGAAATGTTCAGTGGATTCTGCTCCCATAATCATTTCTCTGTTGTCAGTAAGCATTCTTACTAGTGCTAAAGAATAGGTATAATAGTTCTCTGACAACTCCTAAATTGGAGAATAGAGCACCCATTCACTTGTCCAGAGTTATAATGTAGATAATCCTAAAATTTTTTTTTTGTTCCATAAATAACTATTGCTTTTATTCAGATTGTTTATTGTACTATACTTCTTGTACTATTTTTCCCATAACATTTTAACCAACCCAGACTGGCCACAAAATAGATGGAAGAGTCTTATATCCAGCTACTGGGTACCTTGTATTGACTTGGCAGGCTCTGGCCAGGTTGAAGGGTCAGCTCTATGAACAGATGCCAGTTGTGTTTCAGGATGTGAACATTCATCGTGCCACAATGCTCCCACCTACAGGTATCACTTATAGAAATAGTTTTTGTTATTGCATAGTATATACAAAGGAGAATTTTTTAAAAAGTAAAGGCAACGTATCGTTTATTGTCTGTAACTGTGAGAAAGTTAACATAGTTCTTCACATAGTTCCCTTGCAAAGCCAAATGTCTTCTATCATTACATTAGCTTCTTCATTCTTTGGGAGAATAAGTTTATTAGCTGCTCCCAAATCCAGGTTTGTACTGCTTCCTTAACCTCATCAGAGATGAATATGTGACCATGTAGAGTCTCTTTAAGTGGACCAAAGATGTGATAATAGGTAGTATGGCATAAGATCAGGGCCATAAGGAAGACATTCAAACTTCAACTGTTGCATTGCCTCCACCATTGTGACAAGTGTGTTGGGACATGCGTTGTCATGGTGCAGCAAGATTGTTTTTGACATCATTCTTTTTCTTTTGCTGCAAACTGCAGATTTCATTTTCTTTCTGAGCATAGCACTGTATATTGCACTGGTCATTGTTTGTCTGTTTTCCTGTAATTTGCCAGAGTATGATCCTTTATATCCTAAAAAAAGTCAGCATGATTTTCTAGGCAGGGAACTGTTTGAATTTTTTATTTGGCGGTGTTGCAGGCGTCTCCACTGCATGCTTTATCTCTTGCTTTCTGGTTCACAGTGATGGACCCATGTCTTATCATCAGTGACAGTCATTCTAGAACACTCAGACCTTCTTCTTAACATTTCAGTAATTGGATCACAGCCTTCATGCACTGTTGCTTATGCAGACCAGTAAACGATTTGGGTGGCCATATTGTGCAAACTTTACCGTACCCCAGGTCATTATGCACTTTGGTATGTGCAGATCCATAGTTGACATCCAAATGTGCAACATTGGTAGTCAGCATAATCCATCAATCTTCTTTGATGAAGAATTGCTTCCTGTTATTGTGGACATGTGTATGATTGACCAGACAAGGCATTGTTGATTACACTTCTTTCAGTTTGAAATCTTTCTACCCATTCATAAACTTTTCATTGAGTCAGTCATGTTGTCACTTCCACACTGATTTAGCATCCTACAGAGAATTTCAACAGGTTTCACTTTCTCTGCTAAAAGAAATCTCACTATGGCATGTTCAACAATGATATAATCCTGCAGTGGAGTATCCATGTTTATTTGATTTTGACTTCAATTAGATTAAAGACAGAACTGCACTATGCATGTCTGCATTGTGAACACAGTGTTAAGAGTCTATCCACTGTGGTTGTTGTATAATATTCAAACTGCCTTTACTTTTTTATTCTCCTCTGTATATATTTCTATTAAATCTGTTATGGCTGGGCATGATACTGACCACATCACACTTTCATGTGCAGAAGGTCATGGAAAAAATGGGCCTAACACCATATCCTCAAATGCCTTAATAGCATGGAGCTGGAATTTTTTCCTTTATACCTTGTATTTATATATCAGAAGTGGATTACTGCAAAAGCATAATGGATAAAAATGTCACATGTGTTGTACCAATATAGTGACACAAAGTAATTTGAAATAAGTGGTGTAATGATAGAGATTATTTTAAACATGCATCAAGTGCTGTGCCAACTGGCATTGGCTATTATGCTTCTCCACAGTAATTGAACCTTCTTGCAGAATGTCAGGTCAGTTGGTGATATCCTCTCACACCATCTCATCAAACTATACAGAGTATCTTACATCTTAGATCCTTCCTGTGATGTTAAATATCACATAGGGCTCGCATAGTTGTTTGCCAAGTTTTCCTGTTTTTGGTGAGTTTTTCAACTTCATCAAGGGATGTTATGCCCGCTAAACTGGCCTCTCATAACAGTGTCCTCTTTAGAGTTTCATGTGGTCAACATCTTTTTCTTTGGGATGTAGTGTTCCATGTGATAGCTTGTTTTGGGATTCTCTGATTGTTTCTATCATCACGTGACCGACATATGTCTGTCTTTTTTTTCTGATCGCCCATGAGACAGGTTGTTGTTTGGTCATCTGTCTTATCTCTGCATTGTTCTTGAATTCATTCCACTTTATACAGAGTATTTTCCTGAGGCATTTGTTTTCGAAAGTGTCTAATTTCTTGTCTACTTCTTTAGTTTTTTTCCAGCTTTCGCATGCATAAATGATGATAGATGTCACATTTGAATTGAATAATCATAACTTGGTTTTTGTGCTTATAACTTTTGAATTCCATATGTTCTCAAGATTTTTTAAGGACAACGTTGCTTTTGCAATTCGAATTCCCATCCTGGTGTCACCATCCTAGTCTATGTAGCTGCCAAGGTGTGGAAATTGGTTTACTTCATCAACAACTGTTCCTTCTACTATATTTTTCCTTCTTGATTAACTCTTTCCATGCCTTACAAAGAAATGCAGATGTTCAATTGGGTGTCAGAGTAAAAGTGTGGGTCTTGGTCTGTATAGGGGTATATTAGTAAAAGTGAATGAAGTAATGTACTTCCATGTTTAAAAATTGTACTTATTATGTTTCAAAATAACTAAATGTATGAAGATTTCATAAATGCAGATTTTTTTAGGAAAAAAGAAGTAATGTGATGTTTTTAGAGAACATGTAGTAAAACTGGTTTAAATAAAAAAAGGTAGATAGAGGTGTATGGTGCAGTTTTACAACATGAGGGAGGGAGTGAGTAAGGTGAGAAAAGAACGAATAGAAAGTATGAGAATGTATAAATGAAAAACATACAACATCCAATATTTCGGCTTGAGCCTTTTTTGAGGATTACATGCACAATGAGACAAACAAATGAAGAACTTATCTGAATGTGTCTTCCTCCAGAAGTAGAAAACAGAAATGTGTGTAGTAGAAGGAAGGATGACGCTGACCACAACAAAGGGTACCCGATAGAGCCAATCATAAAGAAGAGGTGGAGAGAGAGGAGGAAAACAAGTGGTAGAAAGGGGTGTAGGGAAATGCAATAGAAACATGATAGCCGCTAGAGGAGGTGGTAGGGGGAGGGAAAAGGGGATGCAGAGAGATAATGAATGAAGAACATAAACACCTGCAGGGAGAAAATGTGAAACTGGTGAATAGGACAAGACCCTATAGACACCAATATGTTGGCAGAGAAGAAAAGAGGGTGGTGGTAGGGAGGGGTAGCAAAGAGAAAGAAAGTAGAGTTTAAAAAAAAAAGGGCCAGTGGAAAACTAAAGAAGTTACAGAAAGCTGAAGACATTGTTAATTCCAGCTGGGTGGAGACAACCAGTCTGGAAAATAAGGCACTGTTCTAGGACCCTCCAAGATCATACATCAGCAGAACAAGAGCGGAAAAAACAAAAATTTTTAGACAACAATTGTTTTCTACTTATCGGCTAGGTCTAGATGTACACTAGGTACCATCTGAGATGCCTAGAACTACCTATAGATCTTGTGTTGTGATAATATGTGGATTTCTCGCTTAAAATAATGTCTGAAATAATCTTCTAACTACTTCTCCAGTCGTCTAATATGTCTAGATCTATTTGGGATACATTCAAGAACAGTGGTCTGGTCACAGGGCATGTCCATACCCCTATCTACAACACCAAAAATTGAAATTTCTCTATCAAAAACATCAATTTTCATTCTCGACAATGCTCATTACTAAATACATTTTGGCCATTTTGAAAAGGTCACAAAACATGCGCACTAAATGTTTACAATCTACATGATACACTGGTGTTTTTAATGAAACAAACCAAAGGCCACTATAGCGACCCAAGGCACTCAAGTCAGAAACCATTTCGTCTTTGTTAATTTCAATTATTTTGCTAGCCAAGGAAGACAGGGTATCTGTTTTTACCTGCATCGATTTCACATTGTTACTAATAAGAGTTATGTTATCTTAAAATCAAGATTTTCTATTTGGGTCCTATGTACCCAGTCAGTGCCAGTTTTACCTGTACAGCATCTTTTCATTATAAAGTCTATATTACATCCTTCCCGTGCCATTAAATGTCACATAGGGCTCGCATAGTTGTTTGCGAAGTTTTCCTGTTCTCGGTGAGTCTTTCAACCCCATCAAGAATGTTATGCCCACTGAACTGGTTTCTCTTAACAATGTCCTTTCACGTGGTCAACCTCTTTTTCTTCAGCCTGTTGTGCTCCACTTGTAGCTTGTTTTAGGATTCTCTGATTGTTTCTTTTCATCACATGGCCTACATATGGCCATCTTCTTTTTCTGATCACCCATAAGATAGGTTGTTGTTTATTCATCTGTCTTATCTCTGCGTTGTTCTTGAATTCATTCCACTTTATACTGAGAATTTTCCTTAGGCATTTGTTTTCACAAGAGTCTAATTTATTGTCTGTTTCTTTAGTTGATTTCCGGCTTTCGCTTTTGCATAAATGAGGGTGGATATCACATTTGAATTGAATAATCTTAACTTGGTTTTTGTGCTTATAACTTTTGAATTCCATATTTTCTCAAGATTTTTGAAGGACAATGCTGCTTTTGTAGTTCTAATTCTAACTTCCTAGCTGGTGTCACCATCTTGGTTTATGTAGCGACCAAGGTATGCAAATTGGTTTACTTCATCAACAGCTGTCCCTTCTGCATATATTTTTACTTCTTGATTAATGAGAAATTTCATAATTTTTATTTTGTCTTTGTTAATTTCAAGACCTATCTGTCTTTTCCTGCATCGATTTCACATTGTCACAGATAAAAGTTATGTATTCAGCAAAATCAGGATCTTCTATTTGGGTCCCATGTGCCCAATCAGTGCCAGTTTTACCTGTACAGCATCTTTTCATTACAAAGTCTATGGCAGTTCCGAAAAGCAAAGTAGATAATATACATCCTTGTTTCACGCCTGTTTCAATCTGAAACCATTCGCTCATTCGTTTTTCTGTCTTGACTGCACAAACATATCCATTGTAGGGATCTCTAATGATGTTGACAATTTTAGATTTATTCCATATAGTCCTAAAATTGTTCACAATGAATTCTGTGTATGCAATCAAATGCCTTTTTAAAGTCTATAAAGTTCAGGATTAATGGTTTCTGCTTTTCAATATGTTCTTCAAGTAATATTCTTAGAGTAAAGATCTGGTCGAGACAGTTTCCCCATTTTCGAAATCTTGCCTGTTCTTCTCTTATTGCAGTATCCACTACATCCTTAATTCTATTCAGAATCCCTTTACAAAGCACCTTTGACACAACTGATGGTTACACCCTTCCAGTTGTTGCAGTCACTGAGGTTGCCTTTTTTTTTTGTAGGTATTTTAACAATGATTTCCTTTTCTCATTTAGAAGGGACCTTTTCTTCTTTCCAAATTTTATTAAATATTCTCTGTAGTTGGCTCATGTTGTTGCTGTTAATAGCTTTTAACATTTGTTATTTCATCTTCACCTGCAGCTTTGTTGTTAGCCATTAGATTCACTGCTGTTTCTGTTTCATTCAATGTAACTTCATCTAAGTTGACATTTAGTTGTATGACTGGTAAATCAGTTTCAAGATTTATTAATTCATTTGGGTGTGGTTGATTAAGTATTTCTTGGAAGTGTTCAGCCCATCTATGCTTTTGGTCTTTAGTTGATGTTAATAGTTTCCCCGTTTTACTAAAGACTGGTCTTTCACTGGAGGTAATAGCACCTGTTAACTTCTTCTGTATTTTATATAGAGTTTTGATGTCTCCTGTTTTTGCTGCATTTTCTGCTTCTTTTGCCATATTTTCAATATATTCTCTTTTGTCTCTTCTAGGTGAACTTTTTACTTTATTGTCTAGTTCTTTGTATGCTACATTTGCCAAAACTTTGTTAAGATCTGTCTTTATATTCAACATGGCTAATTTAGGTGGTCGGCTTTCATGTATGTACTTCTATGTGTTTTCTGATATCTGTGGTTTTCTACTTATTGATTACAGAGTATGGTTAAGCTTAAAAGAATACTTAATAATGGAAAGAAGGGGATTATTAGTAGATATGTACTCTCACTTGTGTCACTTTATATCCATAAGCAAATAGTTGAATTTATGCAATTAAAAGTCATGAACAGCAATTAAAAATATATATTGAGTTTTAATTCTGATTTAATGAAATACTGATATATATATATATATATATATATATATATATATATATATATATATACATCTGGTGTGACGTGCAAGATGGCGGGTGTTTTTAACACTCTTGCCGGCATGCACAAATCAGTAGAATTCCACTTGATCTGTCACATATCCTGTATCGGGAGTTGGGCATAAGGCTAACAAACTTATCCTAGGACCTATCTAGAGGCAACTCTAGATGGGGAAAAAAGAACTTGTTATGGAAACTCGCAACGGAATCAGCTGGGCATCAGGGATGCCAGCTCCAAAGAGCTCAGACAAAGATTGAAGGAATACATTTGTCTGCCCCAAACATGTGACAGAGTTTGGATTCTTGAGCAAAAGAACAATGTTAGCACCATCAAAAACTACTCAGGTAATCAGAGAAATGGAGAAATACCACCTAGATGTACTGGGCATCAGTGAAATGCTATGGTCTGAAGCAGGAAAAAAGATCATCGGAAAACCGTAAGTTTTCAAGCAGAAATGACGGGAAGCACCAAGACGGTGTAGGTATAATTACGTCAAATGTAGCAGCAAATAATTATGTCAAGTGTAGCAGCAAAGAGCCTTATAGAATGGGAACCAGTGAACAGTCATAAAATAAGAGCACAATACAACCTAAGTCATGGAAGAATGACAATCATACAGTGTTATGCACCCATGAACGATGCAGATGATGAGGTGAAAGATGATTTCTATCACCAGTTACAACAAATCATTAACAAAGTCCCTAAACAGACATCCTAATTGCTATGGGGTACTTCAGCTCTATGGTAGGGAAAGATAACACTGACATTGAAAAAGTAATGAGGAAAGAAGGAACTGACATGGTAAATCAGAACAGAGAAAGATTAATTGAAATATGTCTAACAGAGGTCATGATCCTTGGAGGCACAATATTTCCACACAAAGACATACATAAAACAACGTGGATATCTCCAGATGATAGAACTAGAAACCAGATTGATCATTTTTATATTAGAAAGCAATACAGAACATCTCTGATAGGTGTAAGGGCATATAGGGGTGCAAATGTCAACAGTGAACTCAATCTGTGTATAGGGAAAATAAAACTAAAACTGAAAAGCCAACATGAGAAATCAGTATGCAGAAAGATAAACAGCCACAGCCTACAAGAAGAAAATACCGACAGGAATTTCAGTCAGGAGCTTGCCAATCATTCCACAACACTCAGTGAAGTAGAGGAGATAAGTATAGATGAATTATGGAATTCTTAAAGCACAGCCATAATCACAGCAGCAAAAGCAAGTGCTGGGCTGAAGAAAAAACAAATAGAAAAGCATGGATATCAGTAAACACATGGAAGTACATACATGAAAGACGAGCAGCCAAATTAGCCATGTTGAATGTAAAAACAGATCTTGGAAAAGGTCTGGCAAAAGCAACATACAAAGAACTAGACAATAAAGTAAAAAGTTCAGCTAAAAGGGATAAAATAGAATACAAAGACAATATGGTGAAAGAGGCACAGAAAGCAGCAAAAACAGGGGACAGCAAAACTTTATATAACATACAAAAGAGGCTAACAGGTAATATTACATCTAAAGAAAGACCAATCTTTAGCAGAACTGGAACCCTATTAGCATCAAGTAAAGACAAACGCAAAGATGAGCTGAATACTTCCAAGAAATACTTAATCGACCACACCAAAAAGGCTTGATAAACCTTGGAGACAGCTTACCACCCCTACAACTAAATGTCAGCCTAGATGAAATTACATTGCATGAAACTGAAACAGCAGTGATTTTAATGGCTAACAACAAAGTTGCAGGTGAAGATGAAATAATGCCCGAAATGTTAAAAGCTATCAATAGTGAAAACATGAGACAACTACAGAGAATGTTTAATAAGATTTGGAAAAAAAGAAAAGTTCCCATCTAAATGGAAAAAAGAATCATTGTTAAAATTTAAACAAAAGGCAACCTTAGTGACTGTAACAATTGGAGAGGAGTATCCTTAGTATCAGTTGTGTCAAAAGTATTTTGCAAGATCATTTTGAATAGACTTAAAGATATAGTGGATGCCACAATGAGAGAAGAACAAGCAGGATTTCGAAAAAGGAGAAGCTGTCTTGACCAAATCTTTACTCTAAGAATAATACTTGAAGAACATATTGGAAAGCAGAAACCATTAATCTTGAATTTTATAGACTTTAAAAAAGGCATTTGATAAGATACACAGTGATTCATTGTGGAGATTTTTAAGTCTATAAGAAATACCATCTAAAACTATCAACATCATTAAGGACTTCTACAATGGATATGTTTGTGCAGTCAAAACAGAAGAGATAACTGAATGGTTCCAGACTGAAACAGGCGTGAAATAAGGATGTATACTATCTCCTTTGCGTTTTGGAATTGCAGTAGACTTAATAATGAAAAAAATGCTGCACAAGTAACACAGATATTGATTTGGTACATGGGACCTAACTAGAAGATCTTGATTTTGCTGATGACATAACTCTTATCAGGAACAATGTGAATTCCATGCAAGGAAAAACAGATATCCTGTCTTCACTGGCTAGTAAAATAGGACTTGAAATTAACAAGGACTAAACAAACATAATGAGACTTCCCATTAATCAAGAAGTAAAAATATACATAGCAGGGACAGATGTTAAAGAAGTCAATCAATGTGCATCCTTGGCAGCTACATAGACCAGGATGGTGACACCAGAAAGGAAGTTAGAATTGCAAAAGCAGCATCAATCTTCAAGAATCTTGAGAACACATGGCATTCAAAAGTTACAAGCACAAAAACCAAGTTAAGACTATTCAATTCAAATGTAATATCCACCCTCATTTCTGCATGCGATAGCTGTAAAATAATTTAAGAAACAGACAATAAATTAGACTCTTGTGAAAACAAATGCCTAAGGAAAATACTCTGCATCAAGTGGTACTAATTCAAGAACAATGCAGAGGTAATACAGATGACTGAACAACAACCAGTCTCATGGGTGATCAGGAAAAGGAGATGGACATATGCTGGTCACGTGATGAGAAGAAACAATCAGAGAATCCCAAAACAACCTATCAAGTCAAACACAACAGGCCAAAGAAAAAGAGGCAGACCACGTGAAACTCTAAAGAGGACATTGTTAAGAGAGAACAAATTAATAGGCATAAAATCCCTTGACGAGATAAAAAAACTCACTGAAAACAGCAAAAATTAATGAATTACCCTGCAAGCCCTATATGACATTTAATGACATGGGAAGGATATAATATATATCTTACATTCTTCCCGTTCTGTTAAATATCACATAATGACATAGCATAGTGACATAGCATGGTGGTTTGCCAAGTTTTCCTGTTTTCAGTATACTTTTCAACCTCATCAAGGGATGTTATTCCTACTAAACTGGTCTCTCTTAACAATGTCCTCTTTAGAGTTTCACATGGTCAACCTCTTTTTCTTCAGCCTGTTACAATCCTTTTGATAGCTTGTTTTGGGATTCTCTGATTGTGTCTTCTCATCTCATGGACAACATATGTCCATCTTTTTTTTTTCTGATTACCCACGTGATAGGTTGTTGTTTACTCTTCTGTCTTATCTCTGCATTGTTCTTGAATTCATTTCACTTTTTTCAAAATTTTTTATCATAATTTCCCATACTTTCTTCTAAATTCTTAACTCTTTTTTCTGTTCTATTCTAACAAAATACTAACAATTTTATTAGAAAAACAATATACGAGGGTTATGCTGATTTTTGTGAGCAACATTTTTTAAACAATTTGACTTATAGATAGAGAAAATATAAATGTATCACCTTTAACTGTATCCTTTGCACTTCATGTAGAGATCATCATGTGTCATGTGACCACGCGGAGCATAAACACATTGGTGGGTGGTGAAGTTCCGTTTCATAAATGTGCTGTTATTGAGTTCCTCGTTGAAGAGGAAATCTCTGCTGCTGAAATTCACCAAGGACTTCAAATTGCTTATGGAGATTTGTGTATGGTTGCTAGCAGTGTTAGGAGGTGGGTGAAATATTTCAAAGATGGAAACACAAGCATCCAAGACGTGCCTCGCATCTGGCACCCTCAAACTGCCTCTACTAAACATAATGTGAAAAGGGTTGATGACATCCTTAATGAAGACGGTTGTATCACAGTATCTGCAATCACTGTAAATCTTGGAATAGGACACAATGCAGTACAGGAAACGATTGAAACCCTAGGCTATAGAAAAGTTTGTGCCTGCTGAGTCCCACAGGAGAGAACGTCCAGAAAGCAGTGCGTCTGTGCTGCTTGTCAGCTGGAATAGAATTCTACCGGGAGGGTATTTTCAAACTTGCAGGGCGATGGGAAAAATGTGGGCAGAGAAATGGAGATGGTTTTGAAAAATGAAGAAAAATATGCATATTACGGTCATTCATTCATTCATTCATTTGCATGTTCCTTGCGGAACTTTGCCTCTCAAACAGCACTCCTGTATGCCTTTCGGTTGTGAGCAAGATGGCCTGCTGCTGATGCATCCATTTGCAGATCATCAACGATGTCTTGCAGCCATCTTCGCTTTGGTCTTCCTCTCTTTGTTTTTCCCATTATGTACCCTTCCAAGACGGTCTTCTCTAGATTATCATGACATTTAATGTGTCCAAAATATTTAAGTTTTCTCTCTTTAATCCTCTTTACTAGCCAGTGTTCTTCAATATTAAGTTCTTGTAGTATAGATATATTTGTTCTTTTTTGTGTCCATGATATTTGAAGAACTCTTCTATAGCATTTACATTCAAAGGCATTTATGTGTCTCAGCTGTTTTGTTAAGTGTCCAGGTCTCACAAGCATATGTTGCGATGTGAAAGATGCATGCCCTTAAAAACCTTATTTTTGTGGTTAAGTCCGCTCCTCTCCACAGATTCTTTAGTTGTTTTACTTTCTGAAGAGCGACAGATGTCCTCCCTTTTAATTTCCTTCATTGTATCTCCACTACTAGTTAGTAGTGACCCAAGATACTCAAAACTCTCCACTTCTTCCAGTTTTTCCTCCTCCGTTTTCCTAAGGTGATATATTTATATTTTCTTTATCTATAAATTCTGATTTTTAAAAAGTGTTTGCTCACGACTTTTAGTATGACCCTCGTGCAACTTTTCCTGTTTAAACTAATGTATAATATGTCATACTGCAAATCAGACCATGCCTTTGTGATCCTTTTAAATATGGCAACCATTCCGTTCCACTTTATGACATTTAACCCATTGGTCATTTGATGTAAAACCCCTCAGTACGCAATGAGTTAATTTAGAAGTTTCATTATTTTTGTTTTTTCCTTGTTGATTTCAAATTTTATTTTACTAGGCAGTGAAGACAAGGTAACTTTTTTCTTGCATTGATTTCACATTGTCACTGATAAGAGTTATGTCATCTGCAAAATCAAGATCTTCCAGTTGTGTCCCTGTCCCCTGTACCCAATCAATGCCTATTTTACCTGTGCAGCTTTGTTGCATCATGAAGTATATATATATATATATATATATATGAGCACTTAACAAAACTGCTGAGAAACACATAAATGCCTTTGAATGTAAATGCTACAGAAGAGTTTTTCAAATATCATGGACATAAAAAAGAACAAATGTATCCATACTACAAGAACTTAATATTGAAGAAGGCTGGCTAGTAAAGAGAATTAAACAGAGAAAATTTAAATATTTTGGACACATTAAATGTCATGATAATCTAGAGAAGACTGTCTTGGAAGGGTACATAATGGGAAAAAGAAAGAGAGGAAGACCAAAGCGAAGATGGCAGCAAGATATCATTGATGATCTGCAAATGGATGCATTAGCAGTAGGCCATCATGCTTACAACCGAGAGGCCTACATGAGTGCTGTTCGGGAGGCAAAGTTCCGCAAGGGATATGCAAATGAATGAATGAATAAATATATATAAAAAACATACTGTTAAAAAAAAAACAAATGCAACAAATACAATGTTGCAATTTAAACTGAAGTTTGCTGATCAGATTCGGGCAAACTGACTGAAACTTTCACTTGCATATCAACCTCACGTGCTGACCTGAATTGTACTCAGCAGATGATTCATGAGAACAGAAAAGTGACACTAATCAAAACAGCATTTTTTATAATAATTCATGACAGGTTCACGAGAATCCCATGAAACTTACAGTTTTCACTGGCCATGTTATTGAATGCCTATAAAAGATTGATGCTCCTCAAATCAATTCATTTGAAAATTCAGTGTGCAAGTACTATAGAACATCTCACTACAGAACAATGACTCATCATCATTGGACATTTACAGACTGGACAGTCACAAAGTGTAGCGGCCAGACAATTTAATGTGGTTAGAAGCACCATTAGTTGCCTTTAAAGACGATTTCAAGAAAATGGGTCAGTTGCAGACCGGCCACACAGTGAAAGACCCATAGTCACAAATCCTGCTGAAGACCACTTCATACGGCTGCGTCACCTCAGGAATCGATTTGCATCTGTGCCCTCAACAGTCCAGTCAATGACAGCAGCTCATCAAGTTTCAGATCAAATGGTTAGGAACTGGCTACACAACACAAGTCTTTATGCTAGAAGACCCTACAGAGGTCCTCTTTTTATGCACCGGTATCGCCAAACCGACTGCAGTGGGCAAACCAGCATCATCAATGGACTCTTGTGAATGATTGGAGAAGGGTTTAGTTTTGTGATGAATTATTCTTTCTGGTCCAGCAGATAGACAGAGAAGAGTTTATTGCAGAGTCCATGAGTGCAATGCCAAGAACTGTGTGGATGAGGCACCTCCACACAACTCACCATCCAGTTCCTTGCTGACAACAACATCCAGACCATTCCATGGCCATCCATGTCATTAGACATGAACCCAGTAGAACACTTATGAGATGAACTCAACAGACAAGTCCGCCAGCAAGACATGGCACCAACCAATCTCCAACAGTCATCTCTTGCACTGTGAGAAGAGTGGGCAGCCATCCCACAGCAATAAATCCAACGGCTAATCGGATCCATGTCAAGGAGATGTCATTCTCTGATACAGGCCAGAGGAGGTAGCACAGAGGCATCAGTCGCAAAGGATAGAAGTCAAAACCAAATTTAATGAACATCATTTCATTGTTAAAATCTTAAAGTTTCTTCTTTCCAAGACTGAAACATTAGTTCTGTAAAATAAAATTTTGATACAAGTTTGAATTTTGCTGTCCATTACGAATACTGTAGTGTTGCGTTTCTTTTTTTTTGAACAATATATATAGGGTGTGTCTAAAAGTCTAAAAAGTTCGGTGAGTGATCCGTTATCTCAACAGCAACATGGGCCAGATGTGTGGTGATGCACTTGGCTATCTAGAGGCATGTTGAGAAGCGCCACCTAGCATGGAGTACACAAGACTGACGGGGTAAACCCTCTGTGGGAGTCAGACATAGTCAGTGTGAGAGGTAGGGTCACAGTGCAATGGAGCAATAAGTGAACATCAAGTTCTGCTATAAATTGGGGAAAATGGTGATGGAGATGCATGAAATGTTGGTGTAATTGTACAAGATGGAAGCCGTGAGCAGAAAATGTGTTTACAGCTAGTAAACGCTTTCACAAGAAGGAAACAATTGAGGATTAGGCAAGTTTGGGTCAGCCATCGACAAGCAGAACCACAGATATGATCGAGCAAAGACAACAAATGCTGTCATGAGGTCACCGACCAACTCTATGATTGATGACAGAGGAGTTGGGCATTAGCAAGGACATGGTGTGCTCCATCATCTATGAAGATATTGGTAAGTGGAAGATCTTTCCAAGCCATTTTGCAGACATGATGGCAATCCAAGAACATGTGACAGCGGTTCTGCTATCATTTCCTAACTTTGACATTGACGATCCCCAGGTTTACGAATTTTCACTCTTTTTCCTACGTGCCAGATAATGAAACATACAAGTCCTCATCAGCTGTTCTACATCTCCATAAAGAATGTTGGTGATTGAGGAGTTTGGTGCTATCAGGTTCTTCCAAAGGTCCTTCAGTGTACTGCAGTCCAGCAGGTGGTGCTTAACAGTTTCTTCTATTGTCTGTTGCAGTGCATGCAGTATGGTGTGTGGTCAGTGGTCACTCTGTGTAAGTGCTTATTGAGGGTAATGTGTCCTGTTCTCAAACTGAAAATTGTGAATTGGTCTCTAAGACATAAACTGTTGATGTGGTCTCCGGGTTAGGCTTTGGTGTGTATATAGGGACCTTCTAGTTGGATTACTGGCCCAGCTGTCCATCCACTGCTGCTTGCAGTTGTTGTCCTAAAGAGGCCTTTGGCGACAGTTCCAGAAGGTTTATGAATGTTGCCAAGAATGTGTTGTGAAGGATGGTGATTATTTTGAAGGCCAATAAAGGTAATTTGTGTGTATCTTCTGTTCTGTTTGTTTTCTGATAGCATTCACAGAATTTTTTAGACACACCTTGTGTGTGTATATATATATATATATGTATATATATAATATATATATATTTCTTACGTCTTTCCCGTTCTGTTAAATGTGTGTGTGTGTGTACACACACACACACATATCAGATGACTAATGCAGTTAATGATGATGAGATGCAGCTCATTAGAAAATTTGCAGTATAAGTAGATCTTTTATGACAGTGTCTTATGCGCAAGTGAAGGTAAATTGTCTGAAAATGAACATTCTCATAACTATACTTATCAAATGCTGTTCACTTTATAAAATTTTAACTTATCTGTTCAATTCGTTTTTCAGGAACAGTAACTCTGAGTGTCAGAATTATGCCAGCAACTGGTGAATTTGAGATATCTGAAAACAGTTCTCTGGTAGTCAGTGGCATTGTCTACACTCCAAAGGGCTCATTTCTAGATAGGGAACACTACACAGCAATACAGGAGCTAATCAAGAAGAAGGAGACTACAGAGTTTGACCTGACAAGAGAGGAGATTTACAAAGATCTGAGACTTAAAGGATATGAATATGGTCCCACTTTCCAGGGCGTTGCCAGAGCCAGCCAGTCAGGTAGGACTTGGTAAAGTTGTTACCCTCATCATTACCCTGCCCATTGTGTTGTTTTCTTCATGAGACTTTTTTTTTCCTGTGTGAAAATGAGGCAAAGAAATGTAATTGAGGAATAACTTAAGGCAATGACTCATGAATGTGTAACCCATAGAATAAAATAAAATTGTACACGTCACAATAATAAATGTTAACTAATAAACAAATGGGGCACTCATGGCAAAGGTCAGTGGTTTGAATTCAACCAGAAGTGCTACTTTCATCCAGCTGTAGAAACAGGTACCTGGCTTCTTCTGGAGCTGAGAAAGGAAAGGCAGTCAGGCATGATGCTGACCTGATTATCCTCTGATATGTCAACTGGTAGAGGAAAATATGAATACAAACACTGTATCCTCGTTATGTCCTCATGGTGTAATAGAATTACTTTTACCTTTCGGATAAATAAATTAATTTTAATTAATATTTTGTATGGGAGAGCAGCTGACAGATAATGTTGATTATGGTCACCATTCTATAATGGTAGGCAGATGATCTCAATGTAGGGACAATGGCTACGATCACTGACCAGTACAGTCACTGCCTGGAAGGAAAGCAGTGGTAAACTATCTTCTGGAAATATGCCAAAAGCAGTGGTAAACTATCTTCTGGAAATATGCCAAGAAACCCAAGCAGCAATCATGGAAAGTCAGATAGGAAAAAGATCTGGTGGTGAGGCCCCCAGGCCAGATAGATCTAATTTTAACACTGGGGAAGAGTGTGAGACAGAGATCAGTACTAGTAACTGTGATGACGGACAAAATCCTGACAATGTTACTAAGGAAAACCCTTGCATTAAAATAAAAAGAAAAATAAGAGTAGGAACATGGAATGTAAGAAGTATGTATGAGGGGAAGTACCAAATAATAAGTGACAAGATGAAAAGAACAGGGATACACATTTTGGGAATCTATGAACATCGATGGAAAGGATCAGGACACTTCAAGAGCGAGAATGATAATATCTTTATATACTCTGGTGGAGAATTAGGAGGAAAGAATGGAATGGCTTTTTACTTGGACAAATCAACATCAAAAGCATTACTAGGTTACAATCCAGTAAGTGATAGAATCCTCACAATCAGACTTAAGGGCATGCCTAGAAGTGTAACAATCATCCAGATATATGCACTTACATCAGCAGCAGAAGAAGAGGAAGTAGAAGACTTTTATAACACACTGCAAACGACGATAGACCAGGTACGGAAAAATGATATTGTATTAATAATAGGGGATTTTAATGCAAAGATTGGTACAAAAAGAGCAGAAGACGAAGGACATGTTGTACAGAGACTTAGCATAGACATAGAAATTAGGCAGGTGACAATCTAATGGCATTTTGCATGGAAAATGAGCTAATGATTTCTAACACACTTTTTAAACAACATCCAAGAAGACTTTAGACATGGACATCACCTGATGGGAAAACCAAAAATCAAATAGATTACATTTTAGTGCAAAGAAGGTGGAGATCAAGTATAACATCAGCAAAAACTTTACCAGGTGCTGATTGTGACATGGACCATGAGTTATTAATAGCAGACATGAAGATAAAGATAAAAAAGACAGTTACAAGATCAAGACCACTCGCATTGATCTTACAAAAATACCAGAATAATACGGTATAGAAGTGAAGAACCATTTCGAAATCCTGATGGCTGTACAGGAGGAGATGACACCAGATGAATTGGCTACACAAGCACCCCTGGGAACAACTGTGTTAAGAGCACACTTATCTTAACATAGTGTTTGTGAGACAGGGAACATAGATCTGTTTGCTTAAAAACTCTGACCTACCTCTGTAGCCCAGAAACTTGTAGCAATCAACACTAACTGTAATTGTTATTTTTGTAAAATGTAATGTCAGGTTGGTGGACGGATGGGGACATGGAGATCTCTGGCGGGGATGAGGGAAGTCTGGTGTGAAACCAATGAATCCAGAATGTGACAAGCCTATAGGTCTTTACAACAATGGCTATCAGAATGATGTAAACAAAACAGAGCCAGCAGACTGTAGGTGGCGGGGAATGGATATCGTTGAAGCTCTCATCAGATTCCTCATCTCAGAGTCGGAGTGTCTTTGTGGAACTGTCTCCAAACCATCTGACATGGAGAAGGGACTTACATACATCCACCAGAGGCTGGAAAACAAAGTTTTGGCCAGGCCAGCCACACTGTTTTCATGGCAGTCCGAGCAAGACCACAGTCTGCCCTAGCAAGGAAAGGTGCTGAAGTCAGAGTTACCCAGCCAAAAGGTGCATTGCAAAAATCAAGGTAACACGCATTATCGCTAATGAAATGTCTCTATCTGCAGTATTCAAACATTGTGCTCGCCCTGTGAAGACTAACCAGGCAGGTGCAGTGCCGGGCCCCCTGCCTCGAAAGGGTCCACCCAATGCTACTGGAGGTCCTCTCAGTTCATCTTGTGGAGTCAGGAGACATGAGAGTAGAGCTACTGGCCAAAAAATCCAATGGAAGAAAACAGCCAAAAAGCAAGAACTTAAAATAATGCAGTGGAATGCTGAGGGTGTCAGCAGTGTTAGAGATGGCTATAGCAAAAAGGTGGAACTAGAGAACATACTTTTTGCAGAGCAGGTAAGTATGTGCTGCATACAGGAGACACGCCTAACCAAAGATGCAGCCTTTAAAATCAGAGGCTACCAGTGTTTTAGATCAGACCGACAGGACAGAAGAAAAGGAGGGGTACTCACACTTGTTAAGAATAACACCAGCGCATGTCAGGTGGGAGTGTTCATGGAAGGAGCCGAATATCAGATGATCCATCTAAAAAGTAGTAATACAGATTTCCACCTCCTTAACTATTACTGTCCTAATGACCGCCCACTTGCTTTAGAAACAATCCCACACAAAGAGAGACTGATGGTCTGTGGCGATTTTAACAGCCATTCCCAGAGCTGGGGCTATGACCACATAGACAAGAGAGGAGAGGAAGTTGAGAGCTGGCAGGATGATAATGGACTTCTCCTGATCAACCAGCCAATGGATCCCCCAACATTTTACTCAAGGGCTTGGCGTACAACCTCAGCACCAGATCTGGCATTCCACTCTCCAGATCTGAAGTGGAACATTACACGTGAAGTTGGAAAACAACTTGGAGGTAGCGACCATCGACCAGTCTTCCTGACAATAGAAAATGAACTCCTTAACACCAGTAACCCTCTCCCCAGTTGGAGCTATAAAAAAGCAAACTGGACAATGTACAGACATGGTACAGGTATCCTGGTGGGACAGCTGTCCGTAGAAGGTAAGGATATTAACAGCATAGTGAAGGAATTCAATGCTTGTATCTTTCAGGCCGCTTGTGAAACCATTCCCAGAGGAGCTCGCAAGGACTATAAACCATACTGGTCTAGTGAGCTGGGAAAACTCCATGATGATGTGGAAGCAGCACGAAAGCAAGCAGAAAATAGACCATGCCAAGAACACCACAATAATTACCAACATTCTAAGGCCAAATTTCAGAGAGTCAAGCTGCAAGCCTGCGGGAAAGTTGGAGAGAGAAAACAAAGTCCCTAAACTTTGAAAAGGATGGAAGGAAACTGTGGAAACTAATCAAACAGTTAAATGATGAGAGTACTGGAAGAAGTACAAAGATTACACTAATAGAGGATGGGAAAACTCTTACAGGTAAGCAGGTAGCAGATCACTTTGCTTGCATGTTTGCACAGGACTGCAACATTGATATCCATCCAGAGAAAGAGCGTGCAGTGCGCATTGACCCACAGAAAGAAGAGGAACAAGTCAGAAAAGTGGAGGTCATGGATGCACCAATCACACGCAGCGAGTTAGACCTAGCAGTCAGTAAACTGAAACCAAGGAAATCACCAGGACCAGATGGAGTGTCCAATGAAATGATCAAGAACCTGGGAATGGCAGCAATGGGAAAGCTGTTGGATATTTTCAATATGTGCTGGAGCACAGGTAAGTTACCTCAAATCTGGAAGGAAGCAAGCATGGTACCACTGCTAAAACCAGGGAAAAATAGTGATACTTCCTCCAGCTACAGGCCAATCAGTCTCACTAGCTGCCTATGCAAAACGATGGAACGCATCATTGACCTGAGGCTAAAATGGTACCTAGAAAGTGAAAACCTTCTCGTTCCACAACAAGCAGGATTTAGGCAGTACTACAGTATGGAAGATCAAGTGACCTATCTCTCTCAAGAGATTGAGGATGCATTCCAGGAGAAAAACCTTGTACTAGCAGCGTGGATAGACCTGAAGAAAGCCTTTGATAAAGTATGGAAAAAAGGTCTGCTGTGGAAACTAAGAAACTGCAATGTGAATGGAAGACTGTACAACTGGATAAAGTCCTATTTACACAATAGAAGAGCTAGAGTAGTAATGGATGGACACAAAAGCCAGAAAGTACTTCTGCGACATGGTGTATCACAAGGAGGAGTCCTTTCGCCTACACTATTCCTTGTATTTATTAATGACTTGGTCAAGGAACTTCCCTGTGGAATCAAAGCGGCACTGTATGCAGATGATCTGGTCATGTGGTGTACAGATGAATATGCGACAGTTGCTACACAGAGACTCCAAAGAGCAGCAGACATCTTGCCATCATGGACAAACAAATGGTGTGTAAGTATCAACACAGAGAAATCAAGTACCACTCTGTTCACTCTCTCATCTAAACAGAAAGCAGGTAAGATCTTTGTAAATGAAATATCCTTAAGGATGGACAACCAACCCACTTACTTAGGAGTGACTCTTGACTCAAAACTGACTTGGAAGCAACACATCAACAGTGCAGAAGCAAAAGCCAGAAGAAAACTAGCCATATTAAGAAAATTAAGTGGAACCACATGGGGAGGTAGTGAAAGAATCCTCAAGAATGTATATCAGCAAAGTATTCTACCACATTTAGAATATGGCTCAACATCTTGGTGCACAGCATCAAACACTATGCTGCATAATCTAGACAAGGTTCAAAATCAGTCACTACGAATTATCACAGGTGCCATGAGGTCCACACCAATAGTAGAAATGCAGAAAATAGTTGGTGTTCAAGCGCTAAAGGAACGTAGAGACACAAAGGTCATGACCATGGGAGTGAAATTCCTTAGCTCTGTAAGCCATCCCCTGAAGGAGAGATTCAATAACTTGCCATTAAGACGGCTTAAAAGAAGCAGCTTCATCCACCAGGCCAAGCATATGCGTAAACTGATACCTGACCTTCCAACTGTAGTCGCTCCATTATCATCTGTACCAGAGCATACACCATGGAAAGAAGCAGATTATACACAAATAACTATTCAGACTGAAGTGAAAGGTGTGCAGAATGGTGAGATGCAGAGCAGCCTTGTAAGATCAACAGCCACACTTAGTGTTCTAGATGACAAATATCCATGTGACACCTGGATACGTGTGTATACAGATGGATCTGCACACAATGCCATAAAGAATGGAGGGGCAGGAGCACATATTGAATATCCAAACAATACCATTGACAAGATTTCCATACCCACTGGAAAATACTGCAACAACTATGATGCAGAAGTTAGGGCAATTATTGCTGCAGTTGAAAAACTATCAGACTCCAGAATTGATACATGTCCTGTAGTAATTCTCACAGATGCAAGATCAGTACTGGAAGCTCTTCAGTGCAACAAACTACCAGACCTTAAGGATGCCTTGTCAAAAATTGGCTTACAACATGGAGTCACTTTGCAATGGATTCCCTCCCACTGTGAGATACCAGGCAATGAGAAAGCTGACCATCTGGCCAAAGAGGACACTGAAATCGAGAAACCAGACATACCAATCACCTATAATCAGAAGAAAAGCATGATAAAAACCTACAGGAAGCCACAAACACCACCACATGATGACTATCACATGCTAAACAGAAAGGAACAAGTCACCATCTTCTGTCTCCGAACAGGACACAGCCAACTCCGAAGTCATATGTATACAAAGTTTAAGGTTGGTACTACTAATCTATGTACATGTGCCCAGGTGCCCCAAACTGTGGAACATATCCTCCAGAACTGCACCAACTATGAAACACTGAGAAATAATTACTGGCCCAGTGAAACCACTAAAGAAGATAAGCTCTACGGTTCCATACATGAATTACAAAAAACAGTGAAATTTATCCAAGAGACAGGACTGCAGATATAGACAGACAATGCGAACGAAGAAGAAGAAGAAGAGGCTACACAAGCCAGAGATATCTTAATAACAACAGCTAAAGACAGACATGGTTCCAGTAAAAAAAAACACAAAAAGAATGGATTACAGCAGGCACACTGGAACTGATAACACAATGAAGCGAAATGAAGACAAAATGGAAAGTGACATACAACAACAAAGAGGAATATAAATCGTTAACAAAAGAAGTACAAAGAAACATAAGAAAAAACAAAAAACAGTACATACAAGACTGTTGTAAAGAATAGGACATCAGAAGTGTGGAAGAGATAGTGAAATGTTTAAAGAAGTGAAGACATTGACGAGAAATGTCACACCCAAGCTAAATGTAATTTGTGATGAAATGGGGAATGCCTAGACAGAGACAGAGAAAATTCGAGAAAAAGATGGAAGAAATATTGCAGAGGAATGTATGAAACAACCGACTGTGAAATCAATAGTATGAATTATTAGTGGAGGAGAAAGAACCCGAACCGACAATAGAAGAAGTTTTATGGGCAATAAAGAATATGAAAAATGGTAAATCACCAGGATGTGATGAGATAACAGCTGAACTTATTAAAGCAGGAGGAAAGGAGTATGCAACAATCTATCATGCACTATGTAAAAAGATATGGCATTCTGGTATTTGGCCAAAAGAATGGAAAAGAACTGTATTCATACCACTGCCTTCTTCTTCTTCTTCTTCGTTCGCATTGTCTGTCTATATCTGCAGTCCTGTCTCTTGGATAAATTTCACTGTTTTTTGTAACTCATGTATGGAACCGTAGAGCTTATCTTCTTTAGTGGTTTCACTGGGCCAGTAATTATTTCTCAGTGTCTCGTAGTTGATGCAGTTCTGGAGGATATGTTCCACAGTTTGGGGCACCTGGGCACATGTACATAGATTAGTAGTACCAACCTTAAACTTTGTATACATATGACTTCGGAGTTGGCTGTGTCCTGTTCGGAGACAGAAGATGGTGACTTGTCCCTTTCTGTTTAGCATGTGATAGTCATCATGTGGTGGTGTTTGTGGCTTCCTGTAGGTTTTTATCATGCTTTTCTTCTGATTATAGGTGATTGGTATGTCTGGTTGCTCCATTTCAGTGCCCTCTTTGGCCAGATGGTCAGCTTTCTCATTGCCTGGTATCCCACAGTGGGAGGGAATCCATTGCAAAGTGACTCCATGTTATAAGCCAATTTTTGACAAGGCATCCTTAAGGTCTGGTAGTTTGTTGCACTGAAGAGCTTCCACTACTGATCTTGCATCTGTGAGAATTACTACAGGACATGTATCAATTCTGGAGTCTGATAGTTTTTCAACTGCAGCAATAATTGCCCTAACTTCTGCATCATAGTTGTTGCAGTATTTTCCAGTGGGTATGGAAATCTTGTCAATGGTGTTGTTTGGATACTCAATATATGCTCCTGCCCCTCCATTCTTTATGGCATTGTGTGCAGATCCATCTGTGTACACACGTATCCAGGTGTCACATGGATATTTGTCATCTAGAACACTAAGTGTGGCTGTTGATCTTACAAGACTGCTCTGCATCTCACCATTCTGCACACCTTTCACTTCAGTCTGAATAGTTATTTGTGTATAATCTGCTTCTTTCCATGGTGTATGCTCTGGTACAGATGATAATGGAGCGACTACAGTTGGAAGGTCAGGTATCAGTTTACGCATACACTTGGCCTGATGAATGAAGCTGCTTCTTTTAAGCTGTCTTAATGCCAAGTTATTGAATCTCTCCTTCAGGGGATGGCTTACAGAGCTAAGGAATTTTTCTCCCATGGTCATGACCTTTGTGTCTCTACGTTCCTTTAGCGCTTGAACACCAACTATTTTCTGCATTTCCACTATTGGTGTGGACCTCATGGCACCTGTGATAATCCGTAGTGACTGATTTTGAACCTTGTCTAGATTATGCAGCATAGTGTTTGATGCTGTGCACCAAGATGATGAGCCATATTCTAAATGTGGTAGAATACTTTGCTGATATACATTCTTGAGGATTCTTTCACTACCTCCCCATCTGGTTCCACTCAATTTTCTTAATATGGCTAGTTTTCTTCTGGCTTTTGCTTCTGCACTGTTGATGTGTTGCTTCCATGTCAGTTTTGAGTCAAGAGTCACTCCTAAGTAAGTGGGTTGGTTGTCCATCCTTAAGGATATTTCATTTACAAAGATCTTACCTGCTTTCTGTTTAGATGAGAGGGTAAACAGAGTGGTACTTGATTTCTCTGTGTTGATACTTACACACCATTTGTTTGTCCATGATGGCAAGATGTCTGCTGCTCTTTGGAGTCTCTGCGTAGCAACTGTCGCATATTCATCTGTACACCACATGACCAGATCATCTGCATACAGTGCCGCTTTGATTCCATAGGGAAGTTCCTTGACCAAGTCATTAATAAATACAAGGAATAGTGTAGGCGAAAGGACTCCTCCTTGTGGTACACCATGTCGCAGAAGTACTTTCTGGCTTTTGTGTCCATCCATTACTACTCTAGCTCTTCTATTGTGTAAATAGGACTTTATCCAGTTGTACAGTCTTCCATTCACATTGCAATTTCTTAGTTTCCACAGCAGACCTTTTTTCCATACTTTATCAAAGGCTTTCTTCAGGTCTATCCACACTGCTAGTACAAGGTTTTTCTCTTGGAATGCATCCTCAATCTCTTGAGAGAGATAGGTCACTTGATCTTCCATACTGTAGTACTGCCTAAATCCTGCTTGTTGTGGAACGAGAAGGTTTTCACTTTCTAGGTACCATTTTAGCCTCAGGTCAATGATGCGTTCCATCGTTTTGCATAGGCAGCTAGTGAGACTGATTGGCCTGTAGCTGGAGGAAGTATCACTGTTTTTCCCTGGTTTTAGCAGTGGTACCATGCTTGCTTCCTTCCAGATTTGAGGTAACTTACCTGTGCTCCAGCACATATTGAAAATATCCAACAGCTTTCCCATTGCTGCCATTCCCAGGTTCTTGATCATTTCATTGGACACTCCATCTGGTCCTGGTGATTTCCTTGGTTTCAGTTTACTGACTGCTAGGTCTAACTCACTGCGTGTAATTGGTGCATCCATGACCTCCACTTTTCTGACTTGTTCCTCTTCTTTCTGTGGCTCGATGCGCACTGTACGCTCCTTCTCTGGATGGATATCAATGTTGCAGTCCTGTGCAAACATGCGAGCAAAGTGATCTGCTACCTGCTTACCTGTAAGAGTTTTCCCATCCTCTATTAGTGTAACCTTTGTACTTCTTCCAGTACTCTCATCATTTAACTGTTTGATTAGTTTCCACAGTTTCCTTCCATCCTTTTCAAAGTTTAGGGACTTTGTTTTCTCTCTCCAACTTTCCCGCCTGGCTTGCAGCTTTGCTCTCTGAAATTTGGCCTTAGAATGTTGGTAATTATTGTGGTGTTCTTGGCATGGTCTATTTTCTGCTTGCTTTTGAGCTGCTTCCACGTCATCATGGAGTTTTCCCAGCTCACTAGACCAGTATGGTTTATAGTCCTTGCGAGCTCCTCTGGGAATGGTTTCACAAGCGGCCTGAAGGATACAAGCATTGAATTCCTTCACTATGCTGTTAATATCCTTACCTTCTATGTACAGCTGTCCCACCAGGATACCTGTACCATGTCTGTACATTGTCCAGTTTGATTTTTTATAGTTCCATCTGGGGAGAGGGCTACTGGTGTTAAGGAGTTCATTTTGTATTGTCAGGAAGACTGGTCGATGGTCGCTACCTCCAAGTTGTTTTCCAATTTCACGTGTAATGTTCCACTTCAGATCTGGAGAGTGGAATGCCAGATCTGGTGTTGATTTTGTATGCCACGCCCTTGAGTAAACTGTTGGGGCATCCACTGGCTGGTTGATCAGGAGAAGTCCATTATCATCCTGCCAGCTCTCAACTTCCTCTCCTCTCTTGTCTATGTGGTCATAGCCCCAGCTCTGGGAATGGCTGTTAAAATCGCCACAGACCATCAGTCTCTCTTTGTGTGGGATTGTTTCTAAAGCAAGTGGGCGGTCATTAGGACAGTAATAGTTAAGGAGGTGGAAATCTGTATTACTACTTTTTAGATGGATCATCTGGTATTCGGCTCCTTCCGTGTACACTCCCACCTGACATGCGCTGATGTTATTCTTAACAAGTGTGAGTACCCCTCCTTTTCTTCTGTCCTGTCGGTCTGATCTAAAACACTGGTAGCCTCTGATTTTAAAGGCTGCATCTTTGGTTAGGCGTGTCTCCTGTATGCAGCATATACTTACCTGCTCTGCAAAAAGTATGTTCTCTAGTTCCACCTTTTTGCTATAGCCATCTCTAACACTGCTGACACCCTCAGCATTCCACTGCATTATTTTAAGTTCTTGCTTTTTGGCTGTTTTCTTCCATTGGATTTTTTGGCCAGTAGCTCTACTCTCATGTCTCCTGACTCCACAAGATGAACTGAGAGGACCTCCAGTAGCATTGGGTGGACCCTTTCGAGGCAGGGGGCCCGGCACTGCACCTGCCTGGTTAGTCTTCACAGGGTGAGCACCATGTTTGAAAACTGCAGACAGAGACATTTCATTAGCGATAATGCGTGTTACCCTGATTTTTGCGATGCGCCTTTTGGCTGGGTAACTCCGACTTCAGCACCTTTCCTTGCTAGGGCAGACTGTGGTCTTGCTCGGACTGCCATGAAGACAGTGTGGCTGGCCTGGCCAAAACTTTGTTTTCCAGCCTCTGGTGGCTGTACTTAAGCCCCTTCTCCATGTCAGATGGGTTTGAGACAGTTCCACAAAGACACTCTGACTTTGAGATGAGGAATCTGATGAGTGCTTCAACAATATCCGTTCCCCGCCACCCATAGTTCACTGGCTCTGTTTTGTTTACATCATTCTGATAGCCATTGTTGTAAAGACCCATAGGCTTGTCACGTCTTGGATTCATTGGTTTCACACCAGACTTCCCTCATCCTCGCCAGAGATCTCCATGTCCCCATCCGTCCACCAACCTGACATTACATTTTACAAAAATAACAATTACAATTAGTGTTGATTGCTACAAGTTTCTGGGCTACAGAGGTAGGTCAGAGTTTTTAAGCAAACAGATCTATGTTCCCTGTCTCACAAACACTATGTTAAGATAAGTGTGCTCTTAACACAGTTGTTCCCAGGGGGAATACCACTGACAAAAAAGGGTAATCTGAAATTATGCACAAACTACAGAACTGTTGCCCTGATTAGTCATGCCAGTAAAATTCTGTTAAAAATCATAATGGGTAGACTTTTTAAAAAATAGAAGAAGTCAATATGGTCCAAGCTG
Organism: Achatina immaculata; assembly: GCA_009760885.1. Taxonomy (NCBI): domain Eukaryota; kingdom Metazoa; phylum Mollusca; class Gastropoda; order Stylommatophora; family Achatinidae; genus Lissachatina; species Lissachatina immaculata. The sequence goes on along the minus strand of CM019697.1, from coordinate 6,617,075 downwards.
GTTTCAGGCAAGGAAGAGGATCAAGAGATCATATATTCAATATAAGATAAATAATAGAGAAATGCAGAGAGTTTAATGTGAATCTATATTTATCCTTTATAGATTACTCAAAGGCATTTGATTGTGTACAACACCAGAAACTGGGAAATAATGGAAAAAATGTGATTTCCAACACATTTGATACAATCAACATCACTGCTGTATCTAGACCAACAAGCAGCGGTAAGAATAAATGATGAAACAACAACTTGGTTTGACAGAAAACAAGGGGTCCGTGAGGGATGCATATTTTCGCCTTATTTATTTAACTTGTATACTGAAAATATAATGAAGGATGTTAGAGAAAATGTAGACAAAGAATAATACGATGCCATAAAAATTGGATGTTATGAAATACCAGAGATTAGATATGCTGATGAAACAGTATTACTGTCCACAACACAAAATGGAATGGAAAAACTAATTATGTCAGTCCATAAGAACAACGAAGAGCAGAACCTCTATCTATATGCGAAGAAAACTAAATTGATGACAACTGACAAAACAAATAAGGCAGCTGAAATATGTATCAGTGATGAAAAACTGGAAGAAGAGGAGAGTTTTGAATACCTTGGATCACTACTAACTAATAATGGAGATACAATGAGGGAAATTAAAAGGAGGACATCTGTCGCTCTTCAGAAAATAAAACAACTAAAGAATATGTGGAGAGGAACAGACAGAACCACAAAAATAAGATTTTTAAGGTCCTGTATCTTTCCCATCACAACATATGCCTGTGAGACCTGGACACTTAACAAAACAGCTGAGAAAAACATAAATGCCTTTGAATGTGAATCCTACAGAAGAGTTCTTCAGATTATCATGGACACAAAAAAGAACAAATATATCCATACTACAAGAACTTAATATTGAAGAAGGCTGGCTAGTAAAGAGGATTAAGAGAGAAAACTTAAATATTTTGGACACATTAAATGTCATGATAATCTAGAGAAGACCGTCTTGGAAGGGTACATAATAGGAAAAAGAAAAAGAGGAAGACCAAAGCGAAGATGGCTGCAAGACATCGTTGATGATCTGCAAATGGATGCATCAGCAGCAGGCCATCTTGCTCACAACTGAGAGTCAGCGTTCCGCAAGGGACATGCAAATGAATGAATGAATTGATGGTTCATTAGTCATAGAAAAATGACTGAATATTGGAACATCAAAATATTTATATTGTAGAAATATTATATGACATGTTTTGTAATTTTCAGGTCAAACAGGTGAGCTGATCTGGAATGGCAAGTGGATCTCTTTCATGGACACCATCTTACACCTCATGATTACATCCAGTACCGGTCTGCGTCTGCCCACAAGGATAGAATCTGTCAAAGTGGATCCCAGGCTGCAGCCACCTGTGCCTGGTGAAGGGGAGGAACCAGTTAGTAAGTAACTTCTTCTGACTTCAGCTAAGAATCATTAGAAAAGCTAGTTAAACCCAAAATGTCACCTTTGTATTTCACAATCTCAGTTAGCACATTTAAAATCTAATATAAATAATATAAACCTAAATCCTGGATGTTCCATCAAACTACAGAACTATTTTGCTTGATTAAACTGCATAAAAATTGGGCTTATATGATCATTTTTGACTTTAGTAAAGCTTTGAAATAATTTTTTGTAGTGCTTTATTTGTCAAATTGAATAATATATTATTATGTGAAATTTTTGTGATGCATATCTCAGTTAGACTCTTTTTGAAAACAAATACCTAAGGAAAATACTTGGTATAAAGTGGAACGAGTTCAGGAACAATGCAGTGATAAAGCAGATGCACGAACAACAACCTGTCTCATGGGTGATCAGAAAAAGAAGATGGACATATGTTGGTCAAGTGGTGAGAAGAAACAGTCAGAGAATCCCAGAACAAGTTATCAAGTGGAACACAACAGGCCAAAGAAAAAGAAGTTGACCACCAAAAGAGGACATTGTTAAGAGAGGCTAAATTAGTAGGCATAAAATCTCTTGATGAGGTTGAAAAGCTCGCTGAAAACAGGAAAAATTAACGAACTATCATATGAGCCCTATGTGATGTTTAACGCATGGGATGAATGTAAGATGCAAGAAGATCTCAAGATTTCATGAACAGTTGATTGGGTCACTAACATTGAATGTCAAAACAAACTCTATTTGTCATATAACCAATAGTATCACCATTTCTCATGCAGCCTCAGTGGGCTAAAAGTTTGGTGAATGTCAACAACACAAGCGACAAGTTATGTGTGTGAATTTTTTTTTTTTGTATTAGTGAGACCAGATTTGCTTTTTTTTTTTTTTTTTTAGATTTAATTTAATACAATTTGAAGACTTTGGTCTGAAAATCACAAGCGATACTCAGTTATGATTTCATTTAAGATTTAATTAAGATTTAATTTAATATGGGTCTGGAAGTCACAAGTGACCCCTATTTACGTGTGTGGCTTTTTTTTTTTATAACTGGGGCAGATTTGCTTTCCCCCCCCCCCCCCTTTTTTCAGATTTGATTTAATATAATTTGAAGACTTCTGGTTTACATGAAAAAAAATGGAAGTTGAATGTCTCATGCTTTCATACAGATGGAAAATGAGTGATTCATTTGAGTTTTAATTAATTGATATTGCTTCTGTACGAATACTGTTTTTTTATAATTGAAAATCAGATTTTATTGCTTGAAATTTCATGACACTGGAGAAATGAAGTGCTTTAAAATATAAAGTATCTTCCACATTTTGATTATTTGCTTAGTGTTATGAGGAAGCTACATTAGTGCACTGGATTAGTCACTTGCTTACCAACCTGGCAACATGGTTTTGACTTCCCAGAGTTCAAACAGTCTCAAGAAAAAAATGAGGACCAGGGTTAATGCTATGGGAAGGAAGAGGAATGACACCACTAACTATATAGTTCATGCTGATAGTGACACTAGTTGGCAGTTTCTGGAAAAAGTAGAGCACTCAAGGTTTGACTGTATGAAATGATGCTGATTCACAACTCATACCTTTACCTTTAGTATTGTGAATCAGAAGTACTTTAATAGCAAACCAATAAAAATATCAAGACATGAACTTGACATAGAGGACAGTTATGAGAAAATCACTTACAAAGACAGAAGTATTTTCATACATTATAAGGTAAATGTAATAATTTATTATTGAGAATCAGATGTGCTACCATTTGATCTCAGATTTTTTTAGAAACTGAATTGGACAGGCTTTCTTAGCAGTAATTTTCTAACTGTATATTGTGAATCAGAAATACAGCTTGTATTGACCATGAAATTTCATTGAACTGGAACAATTAAGTGCTCATGAATTCTTGTGAGGCTGAACTCAGTGGAGACACTTTCTCAACATTTTGAGGCTATTGGTGTATGCTTCTGGGTAAAGCTAGGGTGACCATCCCCAACCCAGCGTGTCACAGGTGGTGGATGGTGAAAGTCCTCCAGATATGGAGGATCCCTGTGAATAAGGAAATACCCAAATAAGTAGGTGCGGACCAACTGGTGGTAGAGAGCGAGGTCGGGTAGTAGGTGGCTCTACTACTCCTATAAAGTGCCTCAGGTGATCAGTGAAGGGAATACCAGGCGAGTAAGAGGTGCCTTAAAACCTCTCGCTCTCGCTGCCTTGTGGGTAGGACAGAGAGTCCAAAGGCTTGCGGAGAGTCCATACACAAACCAACAGAAGGCAATGGGAAACCACTGTTGTAGCTCCCAAGAACAATTATGCTTATTCAGAGTAATAGATTTGTCATGAACTACATTTATGGATGTTCCTCTGGAACAGCCTCGACTGGTAGGGCAGCTCACGAGACACAGGTGAGGTAAGATTGTCATCAAGTTACTGGTGGCAAAACTGACAAGTTCAAAATAGAAACATGGAATGTTAGAACTTTACTCCAGGCTGAAAAATTAGAAAATGTAAAGAAGGAAATGGAAAGGATGAAGATCAACATATTAGGAATGAGTGAAGTTAGATGGACAGGTGCAGGAAGATAAACTCTGATAAATATACAATAATATATTTAGGAAGTGAGAAACATGAAAGAGGAGTAGGAATAATATTTGATGAACAAACAGCAAGTACAATTGTAGAATATTTGAACATCTTGGACTGAGTCCTGCTAGCCAAACTGAAAGGATGACCAATAAACATAAATATTATACAAGTGTACACTCCAACATCTGAAAGTTCTGACGAAGATGTACAGCTATTTTATAATGACATAGAGACAGCCCTAAAACACACAAAGTCACATGAAGTTACTATAGTCATGGGAGATTTTAATGTCAAAGTTGGTAAAGGAAGAACTTCAGACATTGTTGGTGACTATGGACTGGGGGAGAGGAATGACAGAGGTAGTAAATTAATTGAATGGACAAGAATGCATAGCATGGTTGTAGGAAACACATGATTTAAACAACATCCCAGAAGACCAGCAACATGGTGCAGCCCTGACAAAAAGACTTTTAATCAGATAGACTATGTATTAATCAACAAATGATTCCGCAATGCATTACTGACTACAAAAACCATGCCAGGAGCTGACTGCAATAATGACCATGACCCACTCTGTGGAAAAATTAGAATAAAGCTAAAGAAAGCATGAAGAAAAGTGAGAAACATCAAACTGAATACAGAACTCCTTAAAATTGACCAAGAACTGCAAGAACAATACAAAGTTATTATAACAAATAGATACAATGAAGATAAATAATACAGATGAACAACAGGCAATGTTAAGAGATTCTATCCACCAAACTGTTAAGGAGATAATACTACTGAAAAAAGAAGCCCCTAAAATAAATGGATGACAGACGGCATCTTAGGACTGATGGACAAGAGGAGGAGGAGTAAAAATAACGAGGAAAAATATAACAAGATAAATAAAGAAATAAGACGCAAATGCAGAAGAGCAAAGGAAGTGTGGTTAAATGAGGACTCTCATATTAAAGACAGCAAAAACATCCACAAAAGAATTAGTAAACTCACAGGCAGGAAAACAAAATATATCACATGATGCCTGAAATCAAAAGAAGGTACGATGTTAATGGGAAAAGAAGACATTGTGGACAGGTGGACAGAGTACATCAGTGAGCTATATGGAGGAGAAAGACCAGAATTAACACCAGATACTGAAAATTGTGATGGACCACCAATACATGAAGATGAAATCATAGATGCCATCAAACACATGAAGAAAGGAAAAGCGACTGGGCCTGATAATATAACAATAGAATAAATAGAGGTGCTAGAGGAGATAGGACTAAAAATAATAACCAAGTTACTGAATGACATTTACAACAGTGATTTGCTTAAATCCACATTTATAGCACTACCAAAGAAGCCAGGTGCAAAGGAATGTGATGACCACCGGACTATCAGCCTCTCATGTCACATAACGAAGCTATTTCAGATAATCATTATGAGAAGAACAAGGAAAAAGATAAAAATGGAAATAGCAGATGAACAGTTTGGATTTGTTGAAGGAAAGGGAACACACAGTGCCATTTATGCTTTACGAACACTAACAGAAAGAGCTTTAGAAGTACAGAAAGATCTCTACTTATGCTTCGTTGATTACACCAAGGTGAAACATAATGAAATTATTAAAATGCTTGAAGACATCAGTATAGACGGCAAAGACCTGAGGATTGTAAAACATCTATACTGGCAGCAAGAAGCAGCAGTTCGAGTTGAAAATAAAACTGGAAAATATCAACGGATAAAACAAGGGGTGCGACAAGGATGTGTACTATCTCCAGACCTTTTTTCTCTGTACAGCGAGAATATTCTAAGAAGGGTCATCACAGAACCAGGCATAAAAATTGGAGGATACAATATTAACAACCTTCGGTATGCTGACGACACAGTACTGATAGCTGAGAACCAACAAGATGTGCAAAATCTCTTGGATAAAGTCACCAAAGAAAGTGAACAGAAAGACCTTACTTTGAACATCAAAAAGACAAAGACTATGGTTATATCTAAGAAACAGAATCCACCAACATGCAGTATAAAATTAAACTGAGCTATTCTAAATCAGGTGCAGAAATTCAAATACCTTGGAGCAGTAATAACTTCAGATGGGAAATGCAGAACAGAAATTAGGAAGAGAATAGGCCAAGCAAAGACTGCATTTCAGAGAATTAGAAACATATTATCCAACACATCCTTATCAATGAATGTTAAAAAACAAGTCCTAAAATGCTATATTGAACCTATCTTGTTATATGGAAGTGAATCATGGACAATAGGCAGGTCTGCACAAAAATCATTGGAAGCAGCAGAAATGTTGTTTATTAGAAGAATTTTGTGAATCCCCTGGACAGCAAAAATATTTAATGAAGAATGTATGAGAATAGCTGGAGAGACAAAAATCTTGTCAAAAAAAAAAAGAGAGAGAAACAGTGTACTTTCATAGGACATGCAGTGAGAAGAGGGGACATTGAAAATATTATAACAACAGGAAAATAGATGGAAGAAGACCAGGAGAAATGATACTGGACAGTCTGACAGTATGGTGTGAGAGGAGATCACCAACTGAGCTGATGGCCTGCATGAAGGATCGTATACTCTGGAGAAGCATAATAGCCAACTCCAGGTGGCACGGCACCTGATGATGATGATGATGATGTATGCTTCTGAATGATGATGTATGCTTCTGAATGATGTTCTCTCTTTGAATCACATCCACGAGAGTAACTCCATCAGTGTCCCAAAAGATAGTCATCATGATGATTTTTTTGGCTGAGGGAGTTGTCTTGAGTTCTTCCTTCTTGGTGATTGAGGATGATGCCAGTCAACTGTCTTTTCATCTGCACCACAAAGTGCACCCAAGTTTCATCACTTGTAACTATCCAGGACAAATAGACTTTCCCCTCAGCATCAAAACACTCCAACAATTCAGAATGAAATGTTTTCCATGTGAAGACTGTGTTCTGCTGTGAGACTTCTTGGAACCAATTTTGTTGTATACCTTTGAGAGCCTTGATAATTGCATTTGCACTTCCATTACTGACAGAAGACTATAAGGCCAATTATTTAGTGGTGATGTGACTATCCTGACAAATAATGGTATCAGTGCAGTTCATCATGTCTGGGTTGCTGGCTGGGGCAGGATGTTCAGAGCACAGCAGATCACAGTGATTAGCTTGTTCACTTACAGAAGTTTTAAATTTGTTACCAAATAGCCAACAGTGCTCCTACTGACTTCACAGCTCCTATACAGCACACAAACATTTGTGAATGTTCACCACAGTTTCTTTGCAACCTGAATGTTCACCACAGTTTCTTTGCAACCAAGGATTCAATTACAGCTTGATGTATGTAACGTGCGTTGTTGACAGGCATTATTTTCTTACATGAACATGGGAAACATCAAATCTGAAGCATGTAAAATTGCACTTTTCTATATTATTAACTGAGAAAAAGAAATGCGGATCATTACTTTGTGAACAACCCTTGTAAATTCTTCACATTTGATGAAGACCTGAAGAAGTGCAAATGAACATTGAGGTTATAGTTCCTTTGCATTTAATTTGCTTCTTTATTATGGTGGCTTGGATATAGGGCCCTTGCATTTCATTTCTTTGCTTCATAAGGCAAATCAGATGCAAAAATTGGTTCACTGACTTTGAAGTACAATTTCTTTCTAACAGTATGGTGCACAATTTATGCTTTTCTTTGTTCTTTATTATTACTTATAGGATTGTTGCTTCTTTTGCATTTAGAATGCTCATTTTTCATTGTCAGATGTGACAGCTGGTTCATGGACTTTAAATCATGGGCATTTATTCATTTTAAAAAAAGGTTCTTTGTAACACTGTTGTGTACAATTTATGCTTTCAGAAAATAATATTTCTTACATCATGATAGGTTTTTCCTTGTCTCTTATTTACCCCAACAGAGCTGAGTACCCCTGCTAGCTGTGTATAAGAAATTCTTGTGTAGACAATGTTAAAAAGAAAGCTTCCACTGAAAGGGATTACTGAAACCGAAAGTTGATATATGAGAATACTTTTAGTGAAGCAGATAATACAAACAAAATATGTTCAGAAAACATTGATGTTCTTGTGAAACTGAATTCTGTTTTCATCTGCAGCAATTCCAGCATTTGCTGATCATGTTTTGAACATCTTGGTTTGTGGAGGTGTGGAAATCAAAGGTCTGACTGTGTCTCATGCAACAAAGAGAGGTCTCCAGACTCCTCCAATACTTGAAGAATATCGCTTTATCCCATACAATGCAGAAAGCATCCCATCACCCTCACTGGAACAGTATGCCACAGACTGTGTGAACTTCACCCTGAATAACCTGAACAGGTGGTTACAAGAAGACTCTGTAGATGCTGTGCCAAACAAAGAACTTCTACAAGATGTGATAAAAAATAACAGAGCCACAACAAAGGCTGATCTTCAAGATTATCTATCACAGCCTGAATCAGGTCTAGCACAGACTCTTGTGAAAATGTTTGGTCTTCCCCTTACTCCAAATCTGAAACAGAACATTCATGATCAGGTGAAGCTATTACAATCTGAACTGTCCTCTGATAGACTTTTGTCAAGTCTACATACACAAGACATTCTCAAGCCTTGTGTTGATTTAGTTCTTGACAATGTCCTCACAAAGAAGATTACAGTATTTGAAGCTGGAGCAGCCCAGAGTGCCCTGTACCACAAAATCATTCCTATGATCAAAGCCCAGCCACTGTTAAGTGTGAACTATATTGCTGCTGACAAGAACCCCTTGGATAAAGATGCTAAAAACCTTTGTGTCAAACCATCACTGTGGGATCTCAGCACATCAACATCCCTTCCTCCAGGTCAAGTGCAGCTGCTTGTTCTGAAAAATGTTCTTCACAGACAGGCTGACATTGATACTAGTTTTCAGACAGTTTCTGGCATGGTTTCACCAGAGGGTTTCATCCTGGTGGAGGAGGTCACCAAAAACTTCCCACTGTATCTAGCATTAGAGGCACTTGCAGAAAAATTGGCAGATGAAAGCTCATCTGATGTCTGCAGAGTCTGTGGGTGTTATCTGACAGAAGGTTCATGGGTGGAGGTGTTTTCACGTCATGGCTATGAAGTTGTTTACAGAAAATCAGACAGTCTTTTGTCCACGATTTTCCTTCTGAGAAAGAAGGCACAGGTAACAAGTCCTCCCATCTTATTTCCCATTAATGATCTAGAATGCACATGGTTGGAAGATCTGAAGGTCAAGATGAAAGAACTTGAAAAGGCACCAGATGATGTCAGACTCTGGCTTGTTGCTGAGGAGACAATCAGTGGTATTGTTGGTTTCTTTAACTGTCTGAGACTGGAAGCAGATAGAGAGAAGATCAGAATCATCTTCATCAGTAACCTCAACTCATCATCCAGCAAGCCCGTTATATCAGCCACAAGCACTGAGTTTCAGAGTCTAGCAGAGAAAGATCTGACTGTCAACATATACAGAGATGGAAAGTGGGGATGTTTCAAACACATACCAATTCCTGATGGTGAGTTAACTTCTTATATCTTACATCCTTCCCATGCTGTTTAATGTCACATAGGGCTCGCATTGTTGTTTGCCAAGTTTTCCTGTTTTCAGTGAGTTTTTCTACTTCATCAAGAGATGTTATGCCCACTAAACTACCTTCTCTTAACAATGTCCTCTTTAGAACTTCACATGGTCAACCTCTTTTTATTCGGCCTGTTATGCTCCACTTGATAGCTTGTTTTGGTATTCTCCGATTGTTTCTTCTCAGAAAATAGTCTAAGGCTATTTTTTAATTGCTCTCTTAATTCAATAAAGACTGGCTACCTCAAGATTCCATTATTTCTTGACCAATCTTTCCATGAGCATTTCACCCTTTTAGAAACCACGTGCCCAGGTAAGACTAATCAGGGACCTAACTCTACCTAACTTTACAATAATACTGATTACATCCCTTTAATTATCTAAGCTACAAAAGAAAAACCCCTATACTGTTATAGTCATAACTCCTGGTATATAATGAAGCACTGCTTCTTCAGTACAGAAATTCATTATGATATGAAAATTGTGTGTAAAGTGATGCTGCAGTCTGTAAAGTGTCAGTACAATGATTATTTTTAGTAGTCCACATTCAAATGCTTTCAAATTCGTACTTTTCCAGAAGTGTTTCTGTGGTGAACAAGTTAAAACTTCAGTCATTCAGCATACCTGCATACCTTAATGAACTTGAACAAGTCCTCTGACAGACTGGACAGTTTCATGTAATTCTTATATGATTATTCATGAAATGTTGATGCGCTCAGAAGTAATGATAATTTCTTTGGAAAATTATGCCAATTGTGCAAAAGGATATCTATCTCTCATTCTCTCTCTTTCTTTCTCTTTCTCTCTCTCTTATTTTCTCTCTTTCTCTTTCATTATTTCTCTCTTCATTTCAGCATTTCAGACCCTTAAGGTTCATTGCTGCAGGTACAGTCTGTCTCTTTTCCTGCAGTTCTCTCTTCATTTGTTTGCTCTCCAAGTTCTCTTAGGTCTTCTTTCACATTATATTTCCATCTGTGCCTTAGTCTGCCCTTTTCATCTTTTATGTATGTGCAGGTTTATCTAACAGCTCTCTTCCATTCCTTCTATAGAATGACCTAGACACCATAATCTGCAGGTTTTCATAGTGAAGGTGATACATGTTTCTGCATGGATTTATCTTGTGGTTCTGACTCTCATACTTCTCTGATAGGACCAAAGCACTGTAGTTATTTTTTGTTATTTTTTATTTTAAAAATAAAATATAATTATTTTGACCTCATGGAATATGTGAACTATATGTAGATTAAGATGTTTAGTAGTGCTGTAGTAGGGAACTGTTTTCTTGTTATATTTCTGACAGAAGCATACTAATATACTATTTTGAATTAAATGTTTCCCTAGATGACTTGGTGAGAGCAAAGACTATGTCATATGCTTATGTGAATGTGACAAGAACTGGAGATCTGTCAAGCTTGAGGTGGATCGAGTCACCATTGAAGTTCTTCCACAAGAATGGCCACAATACTGAGTTGTGCAGTGTCTACTACACATCACTGAACTTCCGTGATGTCATGTTAGCAACTGGCAAACTACCACCTGATGCCATCCCAGGAGACATGGCAATGCAAGACTGCATCCTGGGCTTAGAGTTCTCTGGCAGGGACTCCTCAGGCAGAAGCGTCATGGGAATACTACCTGCAAGGGTTTGTTGTCTTTTTAGACGTGCTTTCTGAGGGTTCAAAGTCATTGAATAACATGGTCTTCCCTGATGATTGTTACTGTTGATGCTCAAGGAGACTGGAATATTTAGATAGAACTAAGTAGAACAATTCAGATAAATGAATATAGAGTTTCAGACACCAGCATATATAATAAAAGTTATTACTTTCATGTCCAAGACTGACCCAGCAGCAGAAATTTTAAGCAGAAGCAGTCTGAACGACTTCATTTTTCTTCAGAAGAAAAGATTGTTCCTCAGTTTAGGTCTGCTTCATGATCTCCTCTTCTCTAGAAGATTTTAACTCTTTCTGTGCCAGGCGTCAATTTTTTACTCTTGGTTTGTTTCAATAAAATAACGGGTGTAACATTTAGATTGTACATATTTCGTCCACGTTTCCGGTTACATTTTTCAAAATGGTGATAGAGTCCTTAGAAACAAGCGATGCCGAGCGAGAAAAAGGAAGAAAAACATGGAAATTTTTCAATTTTTGACGACGTAGATAGGGGTTTGGACATGGCCTGTGACCACCCCGCTGTTCTTGAATGTATCCCAAGTAGATCTAGACATATTTAGACAACTGGAGAAGTAGTTAGGAGGTTATTTCAGACATTAATTTAGCGAGAATCCAACACAGAATCACAATACGAGATCGACAAGTAGATCTAGACATCTCAGATGGTAAGTAGTGCATATCTAGACCTAGCCGATGGTGAGCTGGGCACAATCATTGTCTAAAAACATCACATTACTTCTTTTTTCGTAAAAAACTCTGCATTTATGAAATTTTCATTCATTTAGCTATACTGTGAAACATAATAAGTATATGGAAGTACATGGAAATACTTTTTTCCATTCCATTTTACAACTATACCCCCTAACCCTATCAAGACCCGCACTTTTACTCTAGCACGTAACTGAACGTCCGTGTTTCTTTCTGTGGCACGGAAAGAGTTTAATCTATCCTTCCAGAAATCTATAAACATCAGCTTTTCTTTATTTTTTTATATTTGATAGAAAAATTTATTCTAAATGTTTAAATATTAATATGCATAATTTAGAACTCCTCCCCTTGAATCAAAGATGACTTCATGACATTGTCATCAGAGAACATTTATACCACAAGAAAGTGATATAAGAGCAATCAAATAAATCAACATCACTACCATGCAATAAGAAGATGAAAGTTGAAGCTCTTACACATGAATACAGAAATGTCAGATTCAGACCTATAAAAAAACAGCATAATTTAGTATCTAATTATCAGAATTCTGACTAGAGGATAGGAGAGGATTTGTGTTTAGTCACATAGTCTATATTGTTGAGGTACATAATAATTGTGTTATTCATTCTTTTTTTCTATAATTAGGTTCTCTACTTTTTAAAGTAGATTAAAGAGAGAAAACTGAAATATTTTGGACACATTAAATGACATGACAATCTAGAGAAGACCGTCTTGGAAGGGTACATAATGGGAAAAAGAAAGAGAGGAAGACCAAGGTGAAGATGGCTGCAAGACATCATTGATGATCTGCAAATGTATGCATCAGCAGCAGGCCATCTTGCTCACAACTGAGAGGCCTACAGGAGAAGTGTTAGGGAGGCAAAGTTCCCCAAGTGACATGCAAATGAATGAATGACTTGCTCTGGAGCAAGACAAGAAGTTCACATTTGAAACAACAAAACACTAAGCTGAAGTGCAGCTAGATCCAAAACAAGGACATGTTTCAATTCAGTCTCATCACAGTAATAATTTTCTTATATCTTATATCCTTCCTGTGCCGTTAAACGTCACATAGGGCTCGCAAAGTAGTTCGCCAATTTTTCCTGTCTTCAGCAAGTCTTTCAACCTCATCAAAGGATTTTATGCCTGTTAATTTGGCCTCTCTTAACAATGTCCTCTTCAGAGTTTCACGCGGTCTGCCTCTTTTTCTTTGGCCTGTTGTGTTCCACTTGATAGCTTGTTTTGGGATTCTCTGATCATTTCTTCTTATCAAGTGACCAACATATGTCCATCTCCTTTTCCTGATCACCCATGAGACTGGTTGTTGTTCATTCATCTGTCTTATCTCTGAATTGTTCTTGAATTCGTTCCACTTGATGCCGTGTATTTTCCTTAGGAATTTGTTTCAAAAGAGTCTAATTTCTTTTCTATTTCTTTAGTTGTTTTCCAGCTTTCACATGCATAAATGAGGGTGGATATTACATTTGAATTGAATAGTCTTAACTTGGTTTTTGTGCTTATAACTTTTGAATTCCATATGTTCTCAAGATTCTTGAAGATTGATGCTGCTTTTGCAATAATTTTACCTTCAAGTTAATGCTGAGTAATTGATAACTTGCACCTGCTATTACAAATTACTTTATTGCAGCTGTTATCTTGAATTTATACTATTTTTGCAGGGCTTGGCAACATCTGTGGAGACAGAAAAGCGTTTCTTATGGGAAATTCCAGACAAATGGAGCATGGAAGATGCTGCCACTGTTCCAATGGTTTACTGCACAGTTTATTATGCTCTTGTGACAAGAGGAAGAATCCAGAAGGGAGAGAGAATACTCATTCATTCAGGCAGTGGTGGGGTGGGCCAGGTAGAGTCATCTTGTGCTGTTTATTTTCTTCTACTTTTTAAAATGAAATAAAAAGTTTTGGACTGTTTAAAAATAAAAACTACCAAATCTGAATGCAGATTTGTAGATGACCAAGTAGAATCTGATGACCAAATAAAATTGATAAAAAGTTCAAAAAATAAATTTTTTTTATTATTCACAGGCAGCCATTTCTGTGGCCCTGAGCTATGGTTGTGAAGTCTTTACCACTGTTGGCTCAAATGAGAAGAAGGAATACTTGAAGAGTGTATTCCCACAGCTCCAAGACAGAAACTTCAGCTACTCCAGAGACATTTCCTTTGAGTATGACATACTAAGGGAAACAAATGGTAAAGGTAAGAACAGCTGTCATCTAAGATGATCCTCTCCAGATAAAAGCAAGAAAAAACTGCCCTCCCTACTGGCATCACCCACATACAATGTGGGCATCAGCCCATGTAAAATTTTATGTGTTTATTTTTCACTTAATTCTCATGCAACTACACTCTGTATTGTGTTAGTCTAACATACTGGTAAAAAAAAAAAGAAAAGATTTTTCCAACACAATTTATAGGATTATCCTTGAAAATTGTAGACAGAGCACTTAGTACATGGGATGAAGAAAATATAAGAGAATGACTTAGTACAGAATCTTGAATTTCAGTTGGATGAAAATCTATCTAGTCAGAATTAGCTATCGACCAACTGTTTGAATGCTAGGCATCACTCATACTGTGTTTTTATTATGTCAGTATACCTCTCCCCCTGGTGTCAATTTACACAGCTAGGAACTGGAAAGGAACAGAACCAGTCTGCAGCCTAGTCCTATAACACAGAAGACAGTCCACTCTCAGTTGTGCTACTTGCTCCTAAAAGACAAATGGAACACATAGCAAACACTGGTTTCAAATTATGTTGTATATAATTCAGCGTAAATAGATGCATCTATTTTTCCTTGTCTAATTCAGCTTTTATTTGCAGGTGTTGACCTTGTTCTGAACTCTCTTGCTGATGACAAGCTTCAAGCCAGTGTTCGCCTCTTGGCTGAACATGGTAGATTCTTGGAGATTGGTAAATTTGATCTTGCCAAGAATTCAACACTGTGTAGGTACTAGTGATAGAGAATGTTTTTTAAAAAAAAAGTAATTACTTAAACAAAGCTTATTTTTCAAAGTTCAAAATTCAGACTTCATTGCATTCAGGACAACCCCATATATGCTCCACTGCCTGGCACAGCATTCATCAAGGAGTATGCTTACTGATAGTTCCTGTCAAATGTTGGTTGTTAGTGATGCATTTTCGGCCACACAGCTCACTTTTCTAATAGTAAGAGCATTGCTAATATTTTCATTCATTCATTCATTCATTCATTCATTCATTCATTCATTCATTCACTCATTCATTCATTCATTCATTCATTCATTCATTCATTCATTCATTCATTCATTCATTCATTCACTCATTCATTCATTCATTTGTAAGCCACTGTGGCTCATTGCTGCAGACAAGACTTGTCTCCATTCCCCCTGTTCTTAGTCTTCACCTGATAATTGTCTGCTCCATGAGCTTGTAGGTCTTCTTCCAGGTTGTCATGCCATCATTGTCTTGGTCTGCCTCTTGTTTGTCTCTATTTATCAGTTCTGTTATATGTATAGGCATGGGAAGGATGTAATAACTCTTAGTATATGATGAAGCACTGCTTCTTCAGCACAGAAATTCATTATGATATGAACATTGCATGTAAAGTGATGCTGCAGTCTGTAAAGTGTCAGCACAATGATTATTTTTAGTAGTCCACATTCACATGCTTTCAAATACTTCTTCTGTTGCCTGTTCTCATCCATCCTTTCCCCAGATATTTACATGAATCTTTCTTTTAATTCTTAGATATTCTATTTGGATCTGATTTTCTTGTTTGTCATTTTTTGATCTTTCTGTTCTCATGTATTCAGTTTTCTTTTAATTTTATCTTTAGCCCCACTTTTCTGTTTGTTCTTTCAGATGTTTGAAGATGTCTGTGGTCTCTTGTAAAGTTTCTCCTACAATATCTATAACGTCTGCATATCCTAATATTCTCTTTCTGTCATTGATAATTTTTTTCTTTATTTATTGTTCTTATAATTTTTCAACGACCAGATTGAACAGCAATGGCAACAGAGCATCACCTTGCTTCAAGCCTGTTCTTATCTGGAATGGTTTTGATATCCTTCCTTTATATAACACCATGTTTTCTGTTTTCCTCTATGCATAGTTTACTTATGTTAATATATTTATTCTTCTTATATCTTATATCATTCCCGTGCCATTAGGGCTCGCAAAGTAGTTCACCAATTTTTCCTGTCTTCAGCGAGCTTTTCAACCTCATCAAGGGATTTTATGCCTATTAATTTGGCCTCTTTTAAGAAAGTCCTCTTTAGAGTTTCACGTGGTCTGTCTCTTTTTCTTTGGACTGTTGTGTTCCACTTAATAGCTTGTTTCGGGATTCTCTGATCATTTCTTCTCATCACGTGACCAACATATGTCCATCTCCTTTTCCTGATCACCCATGATACTGGTTTTTGTTCATTCATCTGTCTTATCTCTGCATTGTTCTTGAATTCGTTCCACTTGATGCAGAGTATTTTCCTTAGGCATTTATTTTCAAAAGAGTCTAATTTCTTTTCTATTTCTTTAGTTGTTTTCCAGCTTTTGCACACATAAATGAAGGTGGATATTACATTTGAATTGGATAGTCTTAACTTGGTTTTTGTACTATAACTTTTGAATTCCATATATTCTCAAGATTCTTGAAGATTAATGCTGCCTTTGCAATTCTAATTCTAACTTCCTTTCTGGTGTCACCATCCTGGTCTATGTAGCTGCCAAGGTATGCAAATTGATTGACTTCTTCAATATCTGTCCCTTCTACGTGTATTTTTCCATTTTGATTAATGGGAAGTTTCATTATTTTTGTTTTGTCCTTGTTAATTTCAAGTCCTATTTTGCTAGCCAGTGAAGACAGAATATCTGTTTTTTCTTGCATGGAATTCACATTGTTACTGGTAAGAGTTATGTCATCAGCAAAATCAAGATCTTCTAGTTGGGTCCCATGTGCCCAGTCAATACCTGTGCAGCATTTTTTCATTATAAAGTCTATTGTAATTCCAAAAAGCAAAGGAGACAGTATACATCTTAGGTACCCAAAACTACTTCATTATATTTCAGAGGCTGTTCCTATGGATGTTATCATATGCCTTTTTGAAGTCTATGAGTATGTTATGGACTTCTTTTCTATACTCCCAGCTTTTCTCAGTTTTTTTGTCTCAACAAGGATATATTGTCTATTGTAGTCCTACTCTTTCTGAATCCAGTTTGATAATTTGTGAAGATTTTCTCCACATAAAGTTTTGTTCTGTTCACTAATATTATTGATAGTATTTTATAGCTTGATAGTAATCATGATATACATCTATAGTTCTCACAAAATCTCTTATCTCCTTTCTTGTAAATTAGAATTATCAACACTTCTTTCCATTCATCTGATAGTTTCTCTTCCTTCCATATTTGTTGTATGAGGGAGCCTATTATTTCATTCAGTGCCTTTCCTCCTTCTTTAATCAGTTCTGCATAAATTCTGTCAGTTCATGCAGCTTTGTTGTGTTTCAGCTGTTCTATAGCTATCATTATTTCTTCCATGTCAAGTTCTTCAGTACTGGGGTCATGTGTCATTACTTCTGAATTTTATATTTCAGTTGTAGGGTTTTCAGTTTAACAGTTGTTCAAAATATTCTTTCCACCTCTCACATATTTTCATTTCATTGTTTTATCATACCACCTTTATTGTCTAACATACTGTGTGTTTATTGTTGGCATCCTTTCTTTATTGTCTTAATATCTTTAAAAAATGTTGTTACTTCACAAATATGATGGTTTGACTCTATCTTTAGAAAAATGTTTTCATATATTCTAATTCTTGGTTTCTAATTATGTTTGTGCTGTAGTTACTTGAATCCCTGTATTCCTGTTCTTTTGCCATGTTGTTCTGGACATTTAATCAAAATTGTCTTGTTTCTTCTTCGTTTGGACCACTTCTTCACAAATATCATTGGAATTTACTTTTCTCCACTTTGGGTTGTTCTCCCAGATATTTTTCTGCTGCCAATTTTATAATTTGCTCGATTTCCAATTGTCATTGATGTCATTGTGATTTTTATTTTCTGAGGATTCTTTTTTCTGTTTCTTCTCTTTTGTTTTATTTTATCTTCTCTCAGTCTGTCTCTGTTCTCCTGTGAGCCTGTTGTGATTCTTTTGTTGTAGTAGGATCTTAGGAGCTTCATCTTTATTCCAGCTAGGTTGTGGTCACTATGACATTCTGCTCATCTATAGCTTCTAACCTGCTGGATATTGTTTGCATCTCTGTTGTTAATTAATACATGGTCTATCAGATTATGGGTGTCTTAGTGATGAAGTGGTTAGTGCACTAGTCTCTCATGGTGAAAGTCGGGGGTTCGAATCCGGCTGGAAGTACCCCAGTCACTCAGCTGTAGAAATGGGTACCCAACTTCTTATGGAGTTGGGGAAGGAAGGCAGCCAGGTGTGATACTGACCATATCACCCTCTAGAGTGCTGACAGGTCAAGGAAAATATGGGCACTAACATCACATCCCTATGTGCCTCTAAGGCACGAGAGGATTACCTTTACCTTTGCCTTACCTATCTGATTATGTCTTTCTGTCACAAGATTGCCATGGTTTCTCATGCAAATTTGTCCGTTAAATTTAGTACTGCATATCTGAAGACTTTTTACTGAGGCTAGGTTTAGCAATCTCGTTCCATTATCATTAGATGCTTCATGTTGGCTATGTCTTCCTGTAATGTGCCTATGAATTTCTTCTCTTCCTACGTTAGCATTAAAGTCATCTAATACTATTAAATTATCATGTTTTTGTACTTTGTCTATAATGCCTTCTTTGGTTTTTATAAATGTTTCAGTTTATGCACTGAAGAGTTAGGAAGTCAGCTAACATTGGGCAGTGTGACAGCACCATCTGCTGAGTATCAGGCTGATAGAGGTCTGTTCAAAAAATATCCGACCTTAATTTTTCCCACAGAAACAAATCAAGCACAGGAGTTATCCTCCTGCAAGAAGGGTAAAGGGGACTTTCATGTGCATATATGAATTTTTTCCCATCTGCAGATTACGTCAGTTGCTGGCAGTCAGTCTATGAGTGAGTGAGTAAGTCTTTTGAATGTTTGTTGAATTTCAAAATCATGTTGACTGTTTTTTTTTTTACTTCTGTTGGACAGTACATTGCAAATAAGCACCATAAGGCCAAAATATGATCAAAAAGTACTACCTGGAGCTCATCCATTGCCTTTGTGATGCTGTGTGATGCAAATGACCGAACCCGTGGACAAAGGAAACTTATCAGCTCCATCATGACAATGTACCAGCTTATTCTTCACATCTGATTCAGACTTTCCTACCCAAATACAACAGTCCTCTGGTTTGTCAGACTCCATACTCTCACAATGTGGTTGCGATTTTTTGGCTGTTCTCCAAATTGAAAATGCTGCTGAAAGGACCTGGTTTGAATCATGAGAAGACATTATGTGTGGAATGTGATGGCCAAGTTATAGTCTATTCCCAAAGAAGCCTTCAAGAAATGCTTCCAGCAATTGCAATTGCTGGGAGAAGTGTATGCAGTCCCAAGAAGAGTACTTTGTAGGGGATTAGGGTTTCAGACCTCCAGGTGAGTTTTTTTTTTCTCAGCCAAAGGTCAGATACTTTTGAACAGACCTCATTGCTGCATACAGCACAATGACTCTTGAGTCGGGCATTGCTGTATACATTATAATGGCTTTTTTAATCTTCAAAGATGAATGTTGTTATAAATGAGTATTAGTTGTTAAAGGAAGATGACAAGCATCACTTTCCTTAGCAGTGGATAATTAGACCTCATTGGTCAACCAATTAATCAGCCGCAGTACTGATAATGATAATTTTAATAAAATGAAAAAGAAAAGCTGGTGAAGTATATAAGAAAATGAATCTCCCTAAGACCTGTTAGTTTTCATGAGAATGTGAATTTGCACTAAAATCAGAATAATGGCTGAGGGCAAGAGTTGATTTGTTATGTCAAAGTGCTATAATATATTTATATTCTAGATGTCACATTCAGAATAATGACTTCATATCAGAAAATTATTCTCTGTGCTTCCAAAGATATGTCTGTTTTCCTGAAGAATGTCAGCTTCATGGGCATTCAGTTGGATGAACTCTATGAGTACAACGCAAGAGACTGGCCTGAAGTGGCAAATCTTGTTCGGGAAGGCATAGCCACTGGAGTAGTTAGACCACTGAAAGCAACAGTTTTCAACAGTGATGAGGTTGAAGATGCCTTAAGATTCATGGGCCAGGGCAAGCACATTGGAAAAATTCTGATCAAAGTAAGATTTGCAATTTTTTTTTTTATTTGGGTACTCCAGAGGCAAGTGAAGATTGTTTTGGTGAAGAGAAAATGAACTTCAAGCCACAGTCCAGAATGTGTAAAATATGTAGTGAAATAACGTTTATTTTGTAAATATGATGTGTTAGGGGAAAAAAATCTGTTGAAGGTTTCTGAGAAACTAGACGGTCCCACTGAAATATTTCCACCAGATGGGAGATTTTTTAAAAAGTTTAAGAAGGCATAAAAAACTAGAAGTTCAGACAACACTATACATGAAAGACAATGTTATCTTTGTTGTTTGTTCTGTCCAAGCCACACTGCTGTGACATTCTTTTGTCTTCAGTGTTGTGGCCACAATTCATAGGGAAGAATTATAATTTTTGTGTTTTAGGTTAGAAGTGAAGAGGAGGAGAAGATCGCCGCAGCACCAGAAGTATTCATTCCAGCAGTAGCTAGAACATTATGTGATCCTTCTAAAACATATGTCATCACTGGTGGTCTTGGAGGCTTTGGCCTTGAACTTGTTCATTGGCTTGTAGAGAGAGGAGCCAAAAAGCTGGTTCTGTCATCCAGGTATGTAATAAATCTAAAATAATGTATAAAATTATATTTGTAATTATGCTTCAGTAATTCTATGAGGGAAAAGATCAGCGGTTAATTTGATGGAAGACTGCTAGTTATGACAGAGGCCTAATCTGGGGGCTCACAAATCATCTAGAAGATTGTGACTTCACAGATGATTTTGATCTATGTTTACATACTCTTGACATTATGTCTCTTTGACATGCAGGATTTACAAAATAGCCTGATCAGTAGGTCAGAATATGCATCCAGACAAAACTAAGATCACAAGAATCAATAGCAAGGAAAGAGTATCATTTGGGACAAGAGAAGTTGAAGAAGTAGAACACTTCAAACCCCGTGGAAGCCTCATTTCAGCAAACAACAATACTGAGAAGGAAATATCCACAAGAATGCAAGGGCATCTCAGGCCTTTAACAAATTAACAAATGTATGGAGATCTCCCATTTTCCATAAAAATCTCAAGCTCAGAATCTTTAGATCCAGTGTACATTCCATTTTATTATATGCAGCCAAAACATGGAGAACCAGTCAGAGAATTGAAAGCAGATTGAGAGGATTTGAAGGAAGAGGCCTCCGGAAAATTTTAAGAATACACTGGGAAGAACATATGACAAACGAGGAAATAACCAAAAGAATGTGCATTGAGAACATTACTAAAAAGGTCAAAAGATGAATATGGAAATAGCTGGGCTATATGGAAGAAATCAAGACACCCCAATACCAGCTTGACTTGGACATCTCAAGGGAAAAGAAAGAGGAGCAGGCCATTGGGGACATGCAGATATAGAAAGAACTAAAGGAATTGGTAATGACATGGTTTGAGGTATCTTGACTTCATTAGGACATGATTGGCTGGAGAACCTTTGTTGATGCCTTATTCTCCATAGGCAGTACAGAGGACTGATGATGATGAAATTGATGAAAATTAACCTTATTTTTTAACAAAATGTGAAGCACAGACAAAGACTTCATCACATAAGGAAAAATATAAAATCCATGAAACAAACAGTGGGGAACTCTGGTAAGTTACAGATGTGAACATATGAGTAGCATCTTCAGTCTTGTGAAGCAGTTATAAACCAACTCATAGACATATGGGAGTCATGACCCAGAGGGACCCACACCCATTAGAACATCAGAAGTTTAAAGGGCTGAAATGTTTTCCTGAGGAGGGATACTTCTCTGATGATCTGAAGAGTTGCATTGTTGTTTTGCTGTAGAGAGAAAAATAACAGCACAACTCCTCAGATCATTAGAGAATTTCCGGACTTTTGACCTTCACTTTGACTAGACAGTAGTAACAAAAATATAGAGAGTAAAACATGTAGGATGGCCACAAAATAAGTTCCAGTGAGCTAATAAAAAAATAAACAATTTTATTTTGTTAACTGCACATATTTGACTTGATGTCATAGTGTACTCTACTTTTCATCCTAGTTTCCACCAGTTTTGAGACAAGTTTTCATACTGGGGTTTCAGATTTTGTATCCTTCATAGTAGAAATGTGACGTCTAACGGCACAGGAAGGATATAAGATATAAGATAGTAGAAAACTGCTGCCTGCGATGCAAACCGTGTGTCAGCGGTTTTTTGATGGTGAAAATCTTATTGAAACACCAGTCACCAGGGAATTTTTTAAGATGTAGAAACAAATGAAAATCACTTGATGTTAGGTCTGGACCATATATGGGATGCTTTAAATGTTCTCAGCCAAATTTAATAATGAGATCTTGCATTTCAATAGCTGTATTCAGGCATGCATTGAAAGGTCAGTGTTTCACTTTGTGTTCTTCCGTGATCATCTTCAGCATCCATTGTGAGAACAAATTTTGATAATTACATTTATGAGACACAATTTCCTGGACAAATGACCTTGAAATCTGTGAAAAATGCAAGAAGAGTGATAAAATGCTGAATCACCTGTTCACAAGAACCTTCTCTTCAACTGCATGCACCAAATTTTCATTAACCACATTATGGATCATCATGCACATTTTTATGTCCTTCATTAAAATTTCTTACCAATCTCTATGCTACTGAATTGCTCATGACATGCTGTCCATACACCTTGCAGATATGATGAATGTCACCCATTTTCACATGTCTTGCATTTTAAAAATGGATTACAGATTTTATTTCGTAAAAAATATTTGCATGAACATTTCAAATGTAGAGAACAATGCATAAACACTGTTCAGTTTTCTGACAATGGCATCAGTTGCTTGCAATGGAAAGATAGAACTTGCACACATTTAAACATCCACCAAAATAGCACTGCACTTGTGCTATTTACAAATGGAGCTTAATTTGTGGGTATAGAAGGGTGAAGAAAGGAAGGTTTATTAGCAAAATGTCTTCTCATGAAATTTTACAATATTATGAAACATACCTGTAGCAAGCAAACCAGAAAGATCTTACTTTCACTGGAAAGCAAGAGAAACAACATGAAGAAGATTCATTGTTTTTTACTGAAAGGATTGATGTATAAAGGAGTATGAAACTGTCTGATAAGTGAATTGAAAATGTGCAGAAAGCCATTGTTTAATTAACTTATTTACTTGTATATCTTACATACTTCTATGTGTCATTAAATGTTACAGGACTTGCAGTGTAGTTCGTCATATTTTTCTGTTTTCAGCAATTTCTCAGCCTCATCTAGGTATCCTATTCACACTATCTTAGCCTCTTTCAACAGTGTTCTCATTGGAGTTTCACATGGTCAGCTTCTTTTTTTCATTTTCCTGTTGTGTCCCATTTGATAGTCTGTTTTGGGATTCTTTGATTGTTTTTTTTCTCATTGCATGGCCAACATATGTCCATCTCCTTTCTTTTCTAAATCAAGTTGTTGTGTTCTGATCTTCCTCATCTTTGCATTGGTCTTGAATTTGTTCCATTGTATACAAAGTATTTTCCTTACACATTTGTTTTCAAATGCATCTAGTTTGTTTTCTATTTCTTTGGTTGTTTTCCAGTTTTCACATACATAAATACAGGTGGATATTACATTTGAATTAAATAATCTCAGCTTTGTTGTGCTTAAAACATTTGATTGCCATATTTTCTCAAGATTATCCAGTGCTGCCTTTACTACCTGTTTACATAGATGTCGAAGTATGCAGATTTGTTGACTTCTTCAACAGCTGTTCCTTCTATTTTCGCTACTTGAGTAATTGAATATTTCACTATTTTCATTTTTTCCTTGTTAAGTCCTCTTATACCAGCCATTGAAGACAAGGTATCTGTTATTTCTTGCATTAAATTCAAATTGTAACTGCAAAATCATGATCCTTTAGTTGAGTTCCATGTGCCTGTTATACTCATGCACTATGTCTTCATTGTGAAGTTTATGGCAGTTCCAAATAGCAAGAGAGATAGTATACTTCCTTGTTTCACACTCATTTCAATCTGAAACCATTCCCCCATTCCTTTATCTGTCCTGCTGCAGAAATATAGCCACTATACATATCTTTAACTCTTTCCATTCGCGTTATGTCCAAAAACGTTCCTTATGTTCCCTTTGACGCAAACATTTTAGGGAGAGGGATCCCTGTGTAAAAGTTATTGTAATGAATTAATTCCATGATCACCACTTGTGTATCACATATTAAAATAAGTGGAAATGAATGAAGATTCCATAAATGAAGTTATTTGTCATAAAAAACAAAATAAAGAAAAGAAAAAAAACACAACTGGTGTGAAACGATGGAACGATGTTTTGGGCTAAAAAAAATTTTAGGGCTGAGCAATAAAATCTTCTGTAACTTACCTTAATTGTGTCATAATCCAATATAGAATACGTAGTCATTCAAATTTCAACACAGAAAAATCAATATTTATGGATGTTTGTGACATCCAATAAATCTAACAGGTCTACAGGTACGAGAACCACATATAGTAAGATAGGTCTAATCGGTCAGTGTGACCATTATTCTACCACTCGATCTAAAAAAAAAACTTGCATTTTACACTCATATCCTGATATCTAACATGGCTCCTTTATCAGGCATGCTTAAACACTAGTTTAATTTTGGATTCAGAAGAGCTCTGACTGGTTAAATGAAAAGTTACATTGTGTTTTCAATGAAAGAAAGTCTGAAAACTTATAGGGCTGCATCGATGGGAGAAGCTTATATAGGAACCCGCCTTTCAGGGCTTGCGTGAATGGAAACAGTTAATGACATTGACGATTTTAG
Source organism: Achatina immaculata (assembly GCA_009760885.1). Taxonomy (NCBI): domain Eukaryota; kingdom Metazoa; phylum Mollusca; class Gastropoda; order Stylommatophora; family Achatinidae; genus Lissachatina; species Lissachatina immaculata. Next base: position 6,592,042 of record CM019697.1, on the reverse strand, counting down.
ATGGTATTTCCTATAGTCTTAATATGCTCCACATCAAATTTCTGTGTATGTTATAAAATGCCATTTTAAAGCTTATGAAGTTCAGGATTAAAGGTTGTTGCTTTTCAATATCTTATTGAAAAGATAAGCAATTTATGCTTCTTATATCCTTCCCGTGGCATTAAACGTCACATAGGGCTTGCAAGGTAGTTTGCCAATTTTTCCTGTTTTCGGTGAGCTTTCCAACCTCATAAAGGGATTTTATGCCTATTAATTTGGTTCTCTTAACAATGTCCTCTTTAGAGTTTCACCTGGTCTGCCTCTTTTTCTTTGGACTGTTGTGTTCCAGTTGATAGCTTGTTTTGGGATTCTCTGATCGTTTCTTCTCATCATGTGACCAACATATGTCCATCTACTTTTCCTGATCACCCATGAGACTGGTTGCTGTTCAGTCATCTGTCTTATCTCTGCATTGTTCTTGAATTCATTCCACTTGATGGCAAGTATTTTCCTTAAGCATTTGTTTTCACAAGAGTCTAATTTCTTGTCTATTTCTTTAGTTTTCCAGCTTTCACATGCATAAATGAGGGTGGATATTGCATTTGAAGTGAATAGTCTTAACTTGTTTTTGTGCTTATAACTTTTGAATGCCATATGTTCTCAAGATTCTTGCAGATTAATGCTGCTTTTGCAATTCTAATTCTAACTTCCTTCCTGGTGTCACCATCCTGGTCTATGTAGCTACCACTTCACTCATTTCATTGTCCCTTGCGGAACTTAGTACTCCTGTAGGCCTCTCGGTTGTGAGCAAGATGGCCTACTGCTGATGCATCCATTTGCAGATCATCAACGATGTCTTGCAGCCATCTTCGCTTTGGTCTTCCTCTCTTTCTTTTTCCCATTGTGTGCCCTTCCACGACGGTCTTCTCTAGATTATCATGATGTTTAATGTGTCCAAAATATTTAAGTTTTCTCTCTTTAATCCTCTTTGTTAGCCAGCCTACTTCAATATTAAGTTCTTGTAGTTCTAGCTGCCACTATGTTTTCAATATGTTCTTCAAACATTATTCTTAGAGTGAAGACCTGGTCTTGACAGTTACTTCCTTTTTGAAATCTTGCTTGTTCTTTTCTCATTACAATATTGACCACATCCTTGATTCTGTTCAGAAATATTTTGAAAAATACTTTTGAGACAACTTATAGTAAGATCACCCCTCTCCAATTACTGTAGTCACTGAAGTTGGTTTTTTATTTTTTTGTTTTCACAATTATTTTTTTTTCCATTTTAAAGGTGTCTTTTTCCCTCTTTCCAAGTGTCATTGAACAATCTCAATAATTCCCCATGTTGTGACTAATAGCTTTTAACATCTTGGCTGTTATTTCATCTTCATCTGTGGCTTTATTTTTAGCCTTAAGATGCACTGCTGTTTCAGTTTCATTCAAGGTGAGTTCATCCAAATTGATTTTTTTAAATTGTGGGATTGGTATGGCTGTTTCAAAGTCTATGGGTTCTTTTGGGTGTGGTTGATTAAATATTTCTTGAAAGCATTCAGTCCATCTTTGTTTTTGATCATTACTTGATATTAGTAGGGTGCTGTTTTTGTTGAAGATTGGCCTTTCTTTGGATGTAATAGTACCCGTTAACCTCTTTTGTATGTTATGTAGAGTTTTGCTTTCTCCTATCTTTTTCATTTTTTCTGCTTCTTTCTCCATTTTGTCTATATGCTCTCTCTTATACCATTTAGCTGAATTTTTCACTTTATTGTATAATTCTTTACATGTTGCTTTCGCCAAATCTTTTCTGAGATATCTTTACACTCATCATGGCTAATTTGTCTAATTATGTATGGACTATATAATTATTTTAGAATTTGACTGACATAGTTATTATATGAAGACTGCCATTTGGAGACATCGTATCTAGAAGCAACAGTTCATAACTGAGGCCAAACAAAAAATAATGAAGAAGAAAAATGTTCCTCTGTTGACTGAAACTCTAGATATCAAACAATGACATAATTGTGCTTTGAGATTATTTTCAGAGCTGAATGTACTCAAGAATTTAGAATATAGTGATGTGTTCCATGTTTCTTGTAAACAGGTCAGGTGTGAAAACAGGTTACCAGTACAAGAAAATCAAGCAGTGGCAAGCAACAGGCGTGACAGTGGAGATCAGCAAAAGAGATGCCAAGACTTTAGAAGGTGCCAGAGCTTTGCTTGAAGACTCCATGAAGCTTGGACCTGTGGGTGGTCTCTTTAACTTGGCCATGGTGAGTCTGATAGTTCTCCTTTCAATTTCCTTCTTAGTGTTACTAATGAGGGCTGGGTATGTAGTGAAGACTGTGTGTGCTACATTCAGCTTCTTTTTTTTTGAGGGAATGTCATTCAGTTTTGACAATTGTCAGATTTACAATAGAAGTATACAGAAAAGCAGTAGTAAAAATTATATAATTTGAAGACTTGTAACTGTAAGAAAGGGGTTTAGCTCTGTTACTGGTCCTGGGGGATGACTTTGTTACACTTGGGTATACCCATACGTATTTGAAGACTTGTAGAATATGTTGGGTCTTTTTCATCTCATTTAAGATACAATTAGTTGGGATATTTTGATTTATATATGTAAGCCTAGGAGACACATGCTTAAAAGTCACCACACTGATGTGCCCTTTATATTGTCAGGTACTGCGTGATGGTCTCTTTGAGAATCAGACAAATGAAATGTACAAGACAGTCTGTGAGCCTAAAATCCAAGGTACAATTCACCTGGACCAAGCTACAAGGGAGCTGTGCAAAGATTCCTTGGACTGGTTTGTTGTGTTTTCATCAGTCAGTTGTGGGCGTGGAAACCTTGGACAGACGAACTATGGTTTTGCAAACTCTGTCATGGAAAGAATATGTGAGAAGCGGAAAGCTGATGGCTTAGCTGGCAAGTATTAACTTTTTTACATCCATTAATAAAATATAGACACACAATAGAAACAAATGAGTAAGTAATTTTGGCTATTTCCTTTTGTTTTCCCAATAATTATAAGATTTACTTAGAACATGAATGAAAAAGGCATAAGTCATTGCAATAACACTATGGGAATTTTATTTGAAGGAATCTTTATGAAGAAATTGATATGAATTTTAAGAAATAATTACCTTCAAAAGAAATGAACTCCTTAGTCAGAATGCATTAGAGTTTCATGTATTTAGTAATAGTTGCTTTGTCCAAAGTTCTTGTAGAGAGGTACCTGAGTGGTGTAGTGGTTAGGGTACATGTATCTCAGTTGAGGTTGGTGGTTCATGTCTGACTGGAATCACCCCAGACACACCTTGTGTGTGTGTTTAGCTGTTTAAAATATTTTTATTTAGTCTAGAGCCACTGCTTTACCTGAATTCATTAATTCTTTTTCTCTTTAGCTCTTGCCATTCAGTGGGGTGCCATCGGAGACGTTGGTGTCATTGCTGAAAGCATGGGTGGCAGTGACACAGTAAGAGGAGGCACATTGCCTCAGCAGATGTCATCCTGCCTGAAAGTGTTGGACAAGTTCCTCAATCAGAACTACACAGTTGTCTCCAGCTTTGTTATAGCACAGAGAGAAACCACCACAACAAAGGATTCATCAAACAAAATGAATCTAGTGGATTCTGTAGCAAGAATTTTGGGTGAGATTTCTGCTGGATTTAAGAGGCATCACTATAATGAAGGGGGTTGAGGTTCACCTGTCTTCTAAAGTATGTACTTTGTAACACAAGGATGTATATAATGGTCATGATGAAAGTGTAGTACATTAAAGAATCTTTGCTTGTGTAGATGAACAACCTTTTCTACAGAGCCAAATCAAGTAAGGCAGGTTGACAAAGGTGTAGTTGTATAGTATAGTATAGTATAGTATAGTATAGTATAGTATAGTATAGTATAGTATAGTATAGTATAGTTAGTATAGTAATTTCAGCATGATAGCAAGTATGAATAGCTTGCAGAATGATATCATGTACTTGATAACTCAAGACATTTAAGATCATATATACAAAACACAATGATTACAGACATATTTTTTCAAGTTCAGCCACAGCCATCCTTCTCACACAAGGGCCAGACACACACTTAACTTTTTCCTCATGCCCTTTTCTCCTAGCCACATTCTCATGAACTTGGATTGTTGCTTCAGCCTTTGCCCTATGCTTTTTTTTCTTACTAAACCCTGTATGGGCCCAGATCATAATGTTTTTTATTCAATTCACCTGTGACAGAAAAAATTGATGGTGTATTCTGGATATGTCAGTTTTATACACAGCACAGCACTGCCACATCTTTTTTTTTAGTCATTACAATAAATGGACCATAGGTGATCAAGATATATACCTATTTCAATGAAGAAAAGGTTATTACAACAGCAGGTAAGTGAGGTATGGACTGAAATGCTGTATGACATAGTGAGGTTTACTAAGAAGACTAGCACTGCATTGTTACATATTCTAATGTTTATTCTTGGAAATAGAGAAGACCATGGAAGATTTGTTATTACTATCATATTGCCAAGAACATCATCTTTGTCATCACTGAGACATAGATTAAAATATTTTGATCTCATAGTATTTAAAATAAAAAGTTAGATGTACCACAGATATTTACAAAATATATGCACTCTTAGACTGGCAAAATAGTTTTCCAGTACCATACAACTAATTCTATGAGTCTGACGTGTAAGCCCGAACAATGTACTCTGTATTGTATTCTTGGATTTGTGTTGTTAAATATTTCTTTTTTTTTTTCAGGTGTGAAAAATGCAGCCACCATTAATCCTGACACACACCTGAGTGATCTAGGCCTGGACTCACTCTTGAGTGTGGAGATAAAGCTGTTGCTGGAGCGTGACTTTAATATTTCACTCAGCATAAGAGAAATACATTTATTGAATATGAAGAAACTGCAGGAAATCAGTAAGTATTTGATTTTATCTTTGCCATTCTTTTTCTTCTTTCCACATTCAGTTTCACATGCTCAGCTTTCTAGACTAGGAGATGGGTTGCTTCCTTGATTCTCATCATCAACAAGAGTTTTCATGTGTGCCCAGTAGTTTTATCATGCATTCTCTTTTCCTGAATCCAAGTTTGGACTCTAAGGCAGTGGTTCTCAAACCATGGACCACAGTTCAAAGGTGGGCCGTGACAGGGAGCATTGTGTGCCGCTGTGAAATCTTAAAGCAGCAAAAAAAAAAGAGAGAGAGAAAAAAGTAGATACAATAAAAAAATTATAACGCATTTTTCTCTCAATGCATAGGGGCAGACTGCACAGATGCAAGCCACAAAACTGTAGGTCGCATTATTAGTATGTCCGCAGTGCAGCTTTTGGAGAAAGGATGGTTCAGACAGCGTTTCTTTTAGCATCAAAATGTGACATACAATAAAAGACAGCATCGCTTTTGAAGTGCTACACCAGCGTCTTCCTGACCATGTTGCTGAAACATGCAGTTTTACAATGTAATTTTAGAGAACAGTCAGTGTAGATCCTGCAAGAGAGCAGAAATGAGTTATAATCCTCAGCAATTGTATTTTAGTTTAAAAATCATATTTTGTTGGCTTGAGAGCCAGTATTCATTCTTGGTTCTGTGTGTAATTCGTATTGGATTAATCAACGGATTCCAGTTACCCACATGGTGATCGTGGAGACTTTTCAGATAGCCTTTTTTATTGTTGAAACTTTAAAACCATAGGCACTAAAAGGCATCAGTTTGTGAAATGTAAGCCTTCGACTACACGAGAAACAAACTGATAGTAGTGGCTGCGAAAGTCACTGTGATCGAGATGACGTTAACATTGATAATTGTAGCAAAACTAAATATGCTCGAAAATATGATGTGGAGTATATTAATTACGGTTTCGTTCCATCAACAAATGACCAAAATCTGCCACAGTGTGTTGTGTGTTATTTGTTTGAAAATGAAGCCGGCGAAATTGCATCGTCATCTAACTACAAGACATCCAGATCTGCAAAATGAAACCAAAGAATTTTTTTAACATAAAGCTGAGGAATATAGTAAACAAGAGCCACTCTCAATGAAAAAGACTCTTAAAGCATCATACCTGATTGCCCAGAGAATTGCAAAATCAGAGACATAATTGGAAAAGATCTTATCACGCCAGCCGTTGTTGACATTTGTGACGTATTGTTCAGCTCACATTACGCTATAAGTCTGAAAAGCATTCCCATCTCGAATAATACTGTCTGCAGAAGAATATCTGATATGTCTGAGGACATTGTCACACACCTAACTGAATGATGACAATCTACTAAGTTTGCTATTCAGTTAGATGAGCCAACTGACATTGCCGGAGAGTCACAGCTGCTTGTTTACGTTCGCTATTGTTGGCAAAATAGTATGCAAGAGGAATTTCTTTTTTGCAAGTCACTGCCAGAGAGAACAACAACCAATGAAATATTTCATGTTTTAAACGATTTTAACACAACTTATAGACTGCAGTGGACGAATTGCATCGTTGTTTGCACCGACGGTGCTGCCACAATGACTGGCCGCAACAGTGGTGTTGTAACTCATATAAAGCAGGCGTCACCTGAGATTGTAGGCACCCATTGCATGATCCATCATAAGGCACTCACTTCAAATAGGTTGAATGAAACTCTGAGATCTGTGTTCAGATTGTAAATTTCATAAAAACTAGAACAGTGAACAGTCAATTATTTGCTCAACTTTGTATGAGTCAGATGCAGAACACAAGCATCTCTTATTGCACTCGGCTGTGCATTGGCTTTCTAGAGGAAAAGTTCTTGCAAGGGTGTTTGAGCTTCATTTAGAATTGTTGCAGTTTTTGACAGAACACAATCTCGACCTGGCAGGTAAGATTACTGATATTGAATGGCTTGCCATGCTAGCATACCTTGCTGACATTTTTAACCTTTTGAACAGTTTGAACATATCACTGCAGGGTAAAGATGCCAGTATCCTCAAGACATACGACAGATTTGCAGCCTTTAAGAAGAAACTACAACTTTGGCACAAGGAAAGGAGCAGATGTAGGAAGTGATCACAACCTTCTGGTAGCAAAAATAAAACTAAAATTAAGGAAAGCAAAAATCAGAGAGCACAGAAAGATACGTTTTGATACAAGAAAACTGAAAGACCAGCAAACAAGAAATGAATTCTCAATAGTACTTAAGAACCGCTTCAGTGTCCTACAAGACAAAGCAGAAATGTCCATGCTAGAGTTCAATAAAACACTACAGGAAACAGCAAAAGAGGTGCTGGGATATCAGAAACAGAGAAAAGAGGAATGGATAAGCAAGACCACATGGGAAAAGATAGAGCAAAGAAAAGAAATCAAGAAAAAATTACTGAACATCAAATCACAACGGCTTAAAGAACGAATTTTAAGTAATTATGCACAAAAAGACAAAGAAGTGAAGGAATCATGCCGTCAAGATAAACGTCAATGCTATGACAACTTAGCAGAAGCAGCAGAGAAAGCAACATATACAAATGATATGAAAACCATATATAAAATCACAAAGCAGATGACAGGTAACTTCAACACAAGATGTGAAAGTGCAGTAAGTATACAAAATGGACAACTGGTCAGTGGAGAAAGAGAAACAATTGAAAGATGGAGGGAACACTTTAACACCCTACTAAACAGAACACAAGCAGCACAAACAATAGACATACCTGAAGCAAAATCAGAACTAAACATCAATACATGACCAATAACAATAAGTGAAGTAAAGGACGTGATAAAGAAGCTAAAATCAGACAGGGCACCAGGTGAAGATAAAGTGACTTCTGAGATGTTGAAAGCAGAAGAAACAGAAACACCAAAACAACTTTGCCGGATATTACAACAAATTTGGGATCTAGAAAAAGCCCCAGAGGAGTGGAAAACTGGTCTTATAGTAAAACTACCAAAGAAGGGTGACCTCAGAGATTGCAGGAACTGGAGAGGCATTACCCTACTGCCACTCACCAGTAAAGTATTTTGCAGAATAATCATCAACAGAATTGTACCAACACTTGAGGAAAAACTTCGGAAAGAGCAGGCAGAATTTAGGAAAGGAAGATCATGCATAGACCACATATTTGTACTTAGACAAATATTAGAACAGGCAAATGAGTGGAATAGTACAACATATGCATTGTTCATAGATTTTGAGAAAGCCTTTGACAATGTCAACAGAGATGCACTGTGGAAAATCCTAAGATGGTATGGCCTCCCCCATAAGATAGTAAATGTAATCAAAGCCCTATATGAGGGTTTTCAGTGCAAAGTGATCTGTGGAGAACATACCTCCAGCAGCTTTAGGGTACAAACAGGAGTGAAACAGGGATGTGTACTATCACCAACATTATTTATCTTGGCAGTAGACTGGTTAATGAAGGAGGCAACATCAGACAAACGCAGAGGATTATAATGGACCCTTGACACAGTGCTGGAGGACCTTGACTTTGCGGACGACATTTGTATATTATCAAGCAGTCACAAAGATATGCAAGATAAAATAAACAAGCTAACTCAGAATGCAAACAACATAGGGCTAAAGATCAACGTAGGAAAGACAAAGTTAATGAAGCAAAATGTGAACAACAGAAATGTACTCAGAGTAGATAGCAAGTTAGTGGAAGAGGTCAACGAATTTGTATACCTTGGCAGTAGAGTAGTAGAAAATGGAGACAGCACAGAGGACATCAACAGCAGACTTACTAGAGCAAACCAGGCTTTTGCAGTGCTGCAGACTATATGGAAATCAAAAAAAATAAGCATAAATATGAAAATCAGGATATTTAAGAGTAATGTTCTAAGTGTACTACTCTATGGAAGTGAATGCTGGAAAATCACCAAAACCATAGAAAACAAGTTGAATTCTTTCCAGACTAAATGTTTACGTAGAATTAGAAAAATATTTTGGCCAAACACCATAAGAAATAACATCTTATTGTCAGAAATGCAGATGAAGCCACTGACAACAATTATTGAGGAAAGACGCTGGCAATGGTTGGGACATGTGCTCCGAATGACTGACAACTCACTACCAAAAATAGCACTAAGATGGACACCACAGGGGAACAGAAGTAAGGGTAGACCAAAAGAGACACGGAGAAGAACAACAGAAAGGATGTTGAGCAATAGAGGGCTCACCTGGGCAAGAGCAGAAAAAAAGGTGAAGGACAGGCATTTGTGGAAAACCCTTGCGGAAGCCCCATGTGCCCTGGGCACTTAAGGTTCAGAGAGAGAGAGAGAGAGAGGATGAAGTTAATGGCAAGATTCTGGAAAGGGTCACTGGTGTAATAAAAGGGCATTTAGCATCTCTTGCTGAATATTTTGACAAATACTTCACACCCGAAAACATTAAAGTGTACAATTGGATTCATAATCCTTTTCAGTGTGCATTCTCTGAATTAACAGGTCATGCACAAGAAGAATTAGCCAAACTGTCTAACTATCGCACATTACAAATCAAATTTAACAACCCCGCTGTGGCTATCTCTTCCTTTTAGTCCACTGTTTCGCTGGAATATCCATTTTCGTCAGCCATGGCGATGAAATTTCTTCTACCTTTTTCAACAATTTATTTATGTGAAGTTTCATTTTCTACATTGACTGCTGTGGAAACCAAATATCGTTCAAGAGTGAACGTGGAGGATGATCTTTGAGTGTGTTTGACACAAATTCCACCCAGAATAGACATCCTATTCAACCGGAAACATTGTCATCTTTAAGGTAAATGAAAAGAACTTGTGTAGCAATGACTATGCAGTTAAACATGTAGAGAAAATATTACATAATACTTTATATAAAAGTAGATTTATACCTTGCAAATATAAAATATATTTAGTGGGCCGCAAAAATGTTAGACTTTTAAATGTGGGCTGTGTAACAAAAGGGTCTGAGAACCACTTCTCTAAGGTCTCTGTAGAGAGTACAGATTTGCAGAATGGGTTCTGGAGTCTGGAGACCATATTGACAATATGCAGAGTGGCCTGTTTGAGCTGCCTTAATTTTGTGTGGATGGAATTTAACCTTTAAGGTCCTGTTTGAATCCTGACAATTATGATTTGTTGTGTTTTGTTTAGTTTCAGAAAAGGGCTCTTGGGGTATTTGCTGTCATTTGTCTCCATGTGTATTACTTTCCCTTCTTTTTTATTTTCACATTTATTAATTTGATCACAGAGAAGATGATTTGAGATGCTTTGTATTTGGTTAGTGTTTTGTGAGTCATATGGATAGTGTGATTTCTGAGAATAAATGGAGCTTTGGGAAAAAGTGAACATTTAGAAATTCTGGAATAAGAGTGAACCAGCAGAACTTGAAATGTCATTGTTGAACATGTTAATTTTGACAGTCTACAGACATTGCAGTATATTTCTAGGTCATTCAGTCAGTCATTTGCATATCCCTTGCGGAACTTTGCTTCCCTAACAGCTCTCCTGTAGGCCTCGGGGTAGTAAGCAAGCTGCTGATGCATCCATTCGCAGATCATCAAAAATGTCCTGCAGGCATCTTTGCCTTGGTCTTCCTCTCTTTCTTTTTCCCACTATGTACCCATCCAAGACCGTTTACTCTAAATTATCATGACATTTAATATGTCCAAAATATTTAAGTTTTCTCTGTTTAATCTTCATTACTAGCCAACCTTCTTCAATATTAAGTTCTTTTAGTATGGGTATATTTGTTCTTTTTTGTGTCCATGATATTATGTAGCATTTATATTGAAAGGCATTTATGTGTTTCTCAGCTGTTTTATTAAGTGTCCAGATCCCACAGGCATATATTGTGACGGGAAAGATGCATGCCCTTAAAAATCTTATTTTTGTAGTTATATCTGTTTTTGTCTACAGCTTTTTTAGTTCTTTTACTAGCTGATTACCCACCATTACTCGGGAATTTATTATTAATACTGTGGAGTGGATTTGAGATCGCCATGTTTCTCCCACGGACAACCTTATGTTGCTTGCTCAAGGTTGGGATCACCCAAGAAATTATTTGTTCTTGCTCCTGGAGGTGAAACTAAAAATGATATATATAATCATGTTTTGAGTTAATTTAATATTACAGTCAATTTGTAAAAGACTTTACTCTATAGTGTGTAGACTGCCCTTGTGACTTGTTGATCATGAATGAGAATGCAAGTCTCACTGGAAATTGCAATCTCTTAAAGTTAAAAGGGAGATCTGTCAGAATGAGTTGTATCTGTGGGATAAAAACTGCTTCACTTTCTCCCTGTCCTGTTAAGATAGTCGCTTCAACTACATTGCCCAGCATCCTCTTTACATGCAGCCTTTTTCCATTGCAAAGTTTTGGCAGGTTGAGGTTCCATAGTAAAAAACAGTGCTACCTCGTATACGTCATTAATCCATTCCAGATCCTTGGACTTATACCAGACTGGACGTATATCAAATGAACTTTTCCAAAAAGAAATGAAGGGAAAATAATTAATCCATTCTTATAAAAATCCTATTGTTATTATTATAACACTGTTTAATACTAAAATACAAATGCAGTGGGTGAAATATATACTGTACATAAATGAAAATTTACCAAATTTATTTCTCTCTTTTCTGTCTCTTTTCTTCTGTCCGGTCCCAGCTACAATGCTCTAATGTCTCTGATCTTTGTTTGGTAATCGATTTCACCAATGTTAGCCAATTTAATAGTGTCTTTGTTTTGCACAATCGTAGATACTGTCGTTCTCGGCATACGATATGCAATAGCCAAGTCCCAGATACACATGCCATCTTCATACTTTTCCACAATCTCTTTTTCCACCTCCATAGTGATCCTAACCATTTTATTCATTGTTTGACTCTTCTCATGAACTTTCTTAAAACACACTGTTAATGAATATACAAAAAAATTATGCGAAAAAAACACAAAATCACGTGAAAATTCAGAGTTATAGCACGGGTTGTTTACTGAATAGTAGCAACAGGCATGCTGACGCTCATGGACAGTCATAGCATTGTCTCAAAAGAGATAAACAAGGGTAGTGCGCACAGTCGTGACTCATCAAACTCAGGTCGTATATCAAACAAAATTTTTGGCATCCAAACAGGACATATATCAAGTTGGACTTGTTGTGAAGCATGCATATACCAAGGTACCACTGTAATTGGAGATCCCACCCTAATTTTCACCCCCATCCCACACTCAGCCCCCTCCCCCCCCCCATGCAGATGGGGCCTGAACTTGGATGTAAATGGCATCAGGAGTGTCACTACTCATCTAAGCAACCCCGAAAACTGAATTCAACACTAATATCAGTCGTTTTTGATTATTGTTACATGCTGCCCACCCCCACCCCAGGCCCCACTAGAAGTGCTAGGGGTGTCTTAACAGCATAGAATTTTTTTTCTACATCGTAAGTCGTATGTGTACCAAGTTTGGTTGAAATTGCTACAAGTGTTCCAGAGTTATGCCAGAACATACATACACACATACATATACATCTGTTTTTATATACAAGGTCCAAAAATTAAGTAATGAGACAAATTCCATAAAAAAATAAAATAAACAACAGTTGAAGATATAACCTGTATTTTATTCAAAGTAAGCCCCTTGTTCATTGATACAGCATTGATACAATTTAAAATCAGAGGCTACCAGTGTTTTAGATCAGACTGACAGGATAGAAGAAAAGGAAGAGTACTCACACTCATTAAGAATAACATAACACATGTCAGATGGGAGTGTACATGAAAGGAGCCGAATAGCAGATGATTCATCTAAAAACCAGTAATACAGACTTCCACCTCCTTAACTATTACTGTCCTAATGACCGCCCACTTGCTCTTGAAACAATCCCACACAAAGAGAGACTGATGGTCTGTGGCGATTTTAACAGCCATTCCCAAAGCTGGGGCTATAACCACACAGACAAGAGAGGAAGGAAGCTGAGAGATGGTAGGATGATAATGGACTTCTCCTGATCAACCAGCCAATGGATCCCCCAACATTTTACTCAAGGGCTTGGCATACAACCTCAACACCAGATCTGGCGTGCCACTCTCCAGACCTGAAGTGGAACATTAAACGCAAAGTTGGAAAACAACTTGGAGGTAGCAACCATCGACCAGTCTTACTGACAATAGAAAATGAATTCATTAACACTAGTAACCTTCTCCCTAGATGGAACTATAAAAAAAGCAAACTGGACAATGTACAGACATCATACAGGTATCAAAGATAGCTGTCCATAGAAGGTAAGGATATTAACATCATAGTGATGGAATTCAGTGCTTGTATCCTTCAGGCCAGACATGAAACCATTCCTAGAGGAGCTCTTAGGGAGTATAAACCATACTGGTCTAGTGAGTTGAGAAAACTCCATGATGACATGGAAACAGCTCGAATGCAAGCACAAAATAGACCATGCCAGGAACACACAATAATTACCAACATGCTAAGGCCAAATTTCAGAGAGCCAAGCTGCAAGCCAGACGGGAATGTTGGAGAGGAAAAACAGTGTCCCTAATCTTTGATAAGGATGCAAGAAAACTGTAGAAACTAATCAAACAGTTAAATGATGAGAGTACAGGAGGAAGTACAAAGATTACACTAATAGAAGATGGGAAAACTCTTACAGGTAAGCAGGTAGCAGATCACTTTGCTCGCATGTTTGCACAGGACTGCAACATTGATATCCACCCAGAGAAAGAGTGTGCAGTGCGCATTGACCCACAGAAAGAAGAGGAACAAGGCAGAAAAGTGGAGGTCATGGATGTATTAATCACACGCAGCGAGTTAGACCTAGCAATCAGTAAACTGAAACCAAGGAATCACCAGGACCAGATGGAGTGTCCAATGAAATGATCAAGAACCTGGCAATGGCAGCAATGGGAAAGCTGTTGGATATTTTCAGTATGTGTTGGAGCACAGGTAAGTTACCTCAAATCTGGAAGGAAGCAAGCATGGTCCCACTGCTAAAGCCAGGGAAAAACAGTGATATGGCCTCAGACTACATGCCAATCAGTCTCACTAGCTGCCTCTGCAAAACGATGGAACACATCATTGACCTGAGGCTAAAATGGTACCTAGAAAGTGAAAACCTTCTCATTCTACAACAAGCAGGATTTAGGCAGTACTACAGTACAGAAGATCAAGTGACCTATCTCTCTCAAGAGATTGAGGATGCATTCCAAGAAAAAAAACCTTGTACTAGTAGCATGGACAAACCTGAAGAAAGCCTTTGATAAAGTATGGAAAAAAGATCTGCTGTGGAAACTAAGAAACTGCAATGTGAATGGAAGACTGTACAACTGGATAAAGTCCTGTTTACAGAATAGATGAGCTAGAGTAGTAATGGATGAACACAAAAGCCAGAAAGTACTGCTGCAACATGGTGTACCACAAGGAGGAGTCCTTTCACCTACACTTTTCCTGGTATTCATTAATGACCTGGTCAAGGAACTTCCCTATGGAATCAAAGCAGCACTGTATGCAGATGATCTGGTCATGTGGTGTACAGATGAATATGCGACAGTTGCTACACAGAGACTCCAAAGAGCAGCAGACATCTTGACATCATGGACAAACAAATGGTGTGTAAGTATCAACACTGAGATATCAAGTACTACTCTGCTCACTCTCTCATCTAAACAGAAAGCATGTAAGATCTTTGTGAATGAAATATCCTTAAGGATGGACAACCAACCCACTTACTTAGGAGTGACTCTTGGCTCAAAACTGACCTGGAAGCAACACATCAACAGTGCAGAAGCAAAAGCCAGAAGAAGACTCACCATATTAAGAAAATTGAGTGGAACCACATGGGGAGCAAGTGAAAGAATCCTCAAGAATGTATATCAGCAAAGTATTCTACCACATTTAGAATATGGTTCAACATCTTGGTGTACAGCATCAAACACTACGCTGCATAATCTAGACAAGGTTCAAAATTAGTCACTACAGATTATCACAGGTGCCATGAGGTCCACACAAATAGTAGAAATGCAGAAAATAGTTGATTTTCAAGCGCCAAAAGAATGTAGAGAGACAAAGGTCATGACCTTGGGAGAGAAATTCCTCCGCTTTGTAAGCCATCACCTGAAGGAGAGATTCATTAACTTGGCACTAAGACGGCTTAAAAGAAGCAGCTTCATTCATCAGGCCAAGCGTATGCATAAGCTGATACCTGACCTTCCAACTGTAGTCGCTCCATGATCATCTGTTCCAGAGCATACACCATGGAAAGAAGCAGATTATACACACATAACTATTCAGACTGAAGTGAAAGGTGTGCAGAATGGTGAGATGCAAAGCAGTCTTGTAAGATCAACATCCACACTTAGTGTGCTAGATGACAAATATCCATGTGACCCTGGATACATGTGTATACAGATGGATCTGCACACAATGCCATAAAGAATGCTCCATTCTTTATGGCATTATGGGCAGGAGCACATATTGAATATCCAAACAACACCGCTGACAAGATTTCCATACCCATTGGAAAATACTGCAATAACTATGATGCAGAAGTTATGGCAATTATTTCTGCGGTTGAAAAACTATTAGACTCCAGAATTGATACATCATCATCATCATCAGGTGCCGTGCCGACGTGTTAGCTATTATGCTTCTCCAGAGTACACGATCCTTCATGCAGGCCATCAGCTCAGTTGGTGATCTCCTCTCACACCATCTCATCAAACTGTCCAGTATCATTTCCCTTGGTCTTCCTCTTGATTTTCTTCCTTCTGTTTTTCCTGTTGTTATAATATTTTCAATGCCCTCTCTTCTCATTGCATGTCCTATGAAAGTACATTGTCTCTCTCTTATCTTTTTGACAAGGATTTTTGTCTCTCCAGCTCTTCTCATACATTCTTCATTAATTATTTTTGCTGTCCAGGGCATTCGCAACATTCTTCTAATAAACAACATTTCTGCTGCTTCCAATGATTTTTGTGCAGACTTGCTATTGTCCATGATTCACTTCCATATAACAAGATAGGTTCAATATAGCATTTTAGGATTCATTTTCTAACATTCATTGATAAGGATGTGTTGGTTAATGTTTCTCATTCTCTGAAATACAGTCTTTGCTTGGCCTATTCTGTTCCTAATTTCTGTTCTGCATTTCCAATCTGAAGTTATTACTGCTCCAAGGTATTTGAATTTATGCACCTACTTTAGAATAGTTCCGTTTAAATTTATACTGCATGATGGTGGATTCTGTTTCTTAGATATAACCATAGTCTCTGTCTTTTTGAAGTTCAAAATAAGGCCTTTCTGTTCACTTTCTTTGGTGACTTTATCTAAGAGATTTTTGCAGGTCTTGTTGGTTCTCAGCTATCAGTACTGTGTCGTCAGCATACCGAAGGTTGTTAATATTGTATCCACCAATTTTTATGCCTGGTTCTGTGATGATCATTCTTAGAATATTCTCGCTGTACAGAGAAAAAAGGTCTGGAGATTGTACACATCCTTGTCGCACCCCTTGTTTTATCCGTTGATATTTTCCAGTTTTATTTTCAACTCGAACTGCTGCTTCTTGCTGCCAGTATAGATGTTTTACAATCCTCAGGTCTTTGCCGTCTATACTGATGTCTTCAAGCATTTTAATAATTTCATTATGTTTCACCTTGGTGTAATCAACGAAGCATAAGTAGAGATCTTTCTGTACTTCTAAAGCTCTTTCTGTTAGTGTTCGTAAAGCATAAATGGCATTGTGTGTTCCCTTTCCTTCAACAAATCCAAACTGTTCATCTGCTATTTCCATTTTTATCTTTTTCCTTGTTCTTCTCATAATTATTCTCAGAAGTAGCTTCGTTATGTGACATGAGAGGCTGATAGTCCGGTGGTCATCACATTCCTTTGCACCTGGTTTCTTTGGTAGTGCTATAAACGTGGATTTAATCAGGTCATTTGGTATATAACCACTGTTGAATTGATACATGCCTTGTAGTAATTCTCACAGATGCAAGATCAGTACTGGAAGCTCTTCAGTGCAACAAACTACCAGATCTTAAGGATGCCTTGTCAAAAATTGGCTTACAACACAGACTCACTTTGCAGTGGATTCCCTCCTTCTGTGGGATACCAGGCAATGAGAAAGCTGACCATCTGGCCAAAGATGGCACTGAAATTAAGCAACCAGACATACCAATCACCTATAATCAGAAAAAAAGCATGATAAAAACCTACAGGAAGCCACAAACACCACCACATGATGACTATCACATGCTAAACAGAAAGGAACAAGTCACCATTTTCAGTCTCCGAACAGGACACAGCCGACTCTAATGTCATATGTAACAAAGATTAAGGTTGGTACTACTAATCTTTGTACATGTGCCCAGGTGCCCCAAACATATCCTCCAAAACTGCACCAACTATGAGACACTGAGAAATAATTACTGGCCCAGTGAAACCACTAAAGAAGATAAGCTCTGTGGTTCCATACATGAATTACAAAAAACAGTGAAATTTATCCAAGAAACAGGACTGCAGATATAGACAGACAATGCGTATGAAGAAAAAGAAGAGGACAGCTCTGTGGTTCCATACATGAATTACAAAAAACAGTGAAATTTATCCAAGAGACAGGACTGCAGATATAGACAGATAATGTGTATGAAAAAAAAGAAGAAGACTCCATGGTTTGAATTTATTTTTTCTTAAATGAGTTCAAAAATACTACAATCTTCATATATGAGCTTCTGACTTGACCGTAATATTTTATATCCATTGGATGTTCCCAAGTATTCCCAGTGTTTTGGCCAAAACAGCTGTGAAATGGTTGCCTGGTGTCTCACACATTTATACAAAAATATTACACACTTTCTAATTGTTACATGCACATTTTATTGCAAAAATTATATATAACTTTTTTTTTAGAAATAATGAAAGATGGCCGTAAGTTCAAAACACAGCTGGAAGTTTGACTTACTGTGTTTTAAAGCTTACAATTTGTTCAGTTGTTTTTCATTGATTAATTCTGCCAACTTTTGATATACACTGCAAGATTTCTATGTAATACTGATAATTGACCTCATTTCACATAATAATTTTGCCTGAGAATGAAAAATACTTGAAGAAGAAACAGTTTTCCTTTTTATACATATACAGCTATTTTAGAAAAAAAAAAAGAGATTAATGAAGAGATTTTATTAATATTAGTTGTAACAGATGATTTATGTCCCACAAAAAGTTGTGAACTTTTTTCCCTCAGACACAAGTGAATGTACCACTGATTGTGTTTTTGTCATGCTGTGTTGTTAGTATTTTCTGACCAACAGTTAGCAAAGAGGACAGCTGTAGTCCATCTATATGCTGGTTTATAATGAATGTTTTGACAGAAAGTAAGGACCCCAATGAAAGAAGTATCACAATATTGAATATGCCTTGGATACTGAAACATTCAAACAACTGATGGTGCTTGATTAGTATATTACACAGTTTTTGGGTTTTTTGTAATGTGGGTGTGTGGGTGGTGTGGGTAGGTTTGAGTAGGTGAGTGAGTGAGTGAGTGATAGGGAGACCCTGCTGATATTTTATTTCAGAAGATTATGAATTATGTGTAAGAGATTTTAAAATAATTTCTCTTATGTCAAAAAACGGACTTTACAGTATAATATGTGTTTCAAACATTTTCTGGTTTGTGTATTCTTTATAGACAGTGGTTTGTTTTCTTTTTTTCTAGATTTTATTTAGACTTTGTATGAAGTTTATTTTTCCATGTAGGGACTAGTTTAGAGCAGAACCAGTTCAATTGGTAAACATTACCCAAGTTCACACTTGTGGGGTGGGGCATACTGATTATTGTAATTTATTATGAGTAATGTTACTATATACTATGAGTTTTTAGGTTCTGGAACCTAGAACTCTTAAAGGCAAATAGATGTGAGTTGTAAGCTTTCAGTGTTTATCTAAATGTTTATTTTTTTCAGGATTCAAGACGAGTTTGTTACTGTAGGTGACTCATCATCTATTCTATGAGCTGGAATGTTTTAAGTAGATATTGAAGTTATGAATTGTTTTCATAATTCAGAAAAAAAAAACTTGCCAAATTTTGAATCCATTCTTATCTTATCCAATCCATATTTTATCTTACATATTTTTCACAATATTTTTTGCAGAGACTTGTCTGCAGCGTTTTTTTGTGAATGTATTCTTGTTTAATAAAAACCAAAAGCTGTACCACATATGAAGAAGTTCCACAAAGTTTTCTGGTACAGTTTGCCTCTCTAGCAATACTCCCAATCGTAGAGTGCTTTTTCTTTTCTGCTGTGTGACATCTTTTTGTAGGGATTTTTAATGTGTGGGGTGCCAAAGCAGAAACTCTTATTATCTCATATGTGAACCACAGAGACTCTATTTTCTTATGTGTGAACCACAGAAAATCTATTTTCTCATGTGTGAACCACAGAGACTCTATTTCCTCATGTGTGAACCACAGAGACTCTATTTCCTCATGTGTGAACCACAGAGACTCTATTTTCTCATGTGTTAACCACAGAGACTCTATTTCCTCATGTGTTAACCACAGAGACTCTATTTTCTCATGTGTGAACCACAGAGACTCTATTTCCTCATGTGTGAACCACAGAGACTCTATTTTCTCATGTGTGAACCACAGAGACTCTATTTCCTCATGTGTTAACCACAGAGACTCTATTTCCTCATGTGTTAACCACAGAGACTCTATTTTCTCATGTGTGAACCACAGAGACTCTATTTCCTCATGTGTTAACCACAGAGACTCTATTTTCTCATGTGTGAACCACAGAGACTCTATTTTCTCATGTGTTAACCACAGAGACTCTATTTTCTCATGTGTTAACCACAGAGACTCTATTTTCTCATGTGTTAACCACAGAGACTCTATTTCCTCATGTGTGAACCACAGAGACTCTATTTCCTCATGTGTTAACCACAGAGACTCTATTTCCTCATGTGTGAACCACAGAGACTCTATTTCCTCATGTGTTAACCACAGAGACTCTATTTCCTCATGTGTGAACCACAGAGACTCTATTTCCTCATGTGTTAACCACAGAGACTATTTCCTCATGTGTGAACCACAGAGACTCTATTTCCTCATGTGTGAACCACAGAGACTCTATTTCCTCATGTGTTAACCACATGTGGAAACAGATTTACCACACTATCTGTACTTTACTGACACATAATTTTATGCATTCCACATTTTTATTGTCTTTTAATTCACAAACACAACTTGACTTTTTTTGGTGCCATTTTTAAAAAAATATTGCTAAAATACAGTTTTGTATGGGCATTAACACCATATCCCTATATGTCGCTAAGGCATGACAGGATTACATTATACCTTTTTTTTTTTTTATCATGGATTTTCATGTAATATTGCCTTGGAGAATTCTTTTTCAGTGCTAGTTTTTTTTTTTTTTTTCACTTTTTTGTATTTCCAGTATTAAAGCTATTCACCATTTTATGGATATGACCAAGAATTTTGTTTTTTTGTCCTGCAGCTGTATTGGGTTTTTTTCTTTTTAATATGAATATCACTGATTATATTGTCATTTTTTCAGATATATTTTTTAGTCATGAGAATAGATTGGCTGCGCCATTTTTTGTGTCCAATAATTCAGAAAAGTTTATGACAAGTGACAAAACTCAGACTTGGTAAGCTGTGTGAGGGTTTTGTTGAGAGAAGACAACTTCGGCTGTGGTTATCTTCAAATGTTAACACCAGCTCCCAACCAGTGTTTCAGTTGAGCTTTTTCAGGTCTTTTTTCCAGTGGAAGAAACGCACGTATGACAGCATAAATAAAGTTGAGTGCTTGTTTATTGTCTTTCATATTGTCTATCACTACAAAATTAGTGTTTGTTATGCCCATCTGATTCTTGTCTGTATTCTATTCCATTCTATCACAAGAGACAGAACATTGCAGTCGGGACTAAGAACAATCTACTGGCAGTTCCAAGGAGACAGAAAAACAATGAAATGCACACGTGCCTTAGTTAAGGCATTTTATGAATGGTTCAGTTTTTCTAGTTTGATAAAAGTAGGTCATGACACAGTTGTGTTCAGTGACTGACAACACTTGCTTCTGAGGACCCAAAAGTGGCGTACATCACAGTACAGATGGTCCGTGGTTGAGTTGTCAGTTTGATATTGAATACCACATATTGAATCTTAAAAAAAGGGTTAATTCCTCTGCAATATTACATATAAAATGATGGTCTGCAACTTATATGTAGTTGGATAAGTGGTTATTGGATATAAAAAAGATTGGAAATCATTATGATAGACGATGGCTTAAAGTCTTTGTTGCAACCATTCTTCAGAACTAGCACTGAGAGGGGGATTTATTGCCATGGCGCTGCTGCCAACGCTGTTCTCTATTTCTGTATTCAGGGATACTAGGTTATTTATACTGGATGTCCTATATGAGAACTAACTTCGCTACCAGCTTCGATGTCTCGACTGCTGTTTTTTTCCTTGTCTCCTTCTTCATATACCTTTGGATGTTGAGGGGACAATTTGACGCCGCAGAAGGGCTCGAAGATTTTCTTCATATAATGGGATATTTAATGTTCCATAATTTCCCCTCTCCATCTCTTGCATAGGCACCCTCTTCCTGTTACCCACAAATCTGTGGCATTGTCCGGAAGTAGCCGTGTAACATGGCCAAACCATTTGACTTAGTGTTTCTGGATGAAGTATAATACTGGGATTTTGACTGCCTATTGTTATGTTAAAAAGTGGGGAGCAGAAATGACATGACAAAATAATACAAAACAATGGAATAACAGTGGGGCATCATCATCATCATGATGTGCCATGCCTGGAGGCTTTGGCGACCATGTCTCTCCTGTTTCTAATCTTTCACGTTATTTATCATTTCTTTTGCTGTGACTCACACATTCCATTTTGTCAAGCCATCTAAGATTTTCTCTCTTGGTCTTCCTCTCCCTTTCCTGCCTCCAATTTTCCCAGTTGTCACAATATTTACTACCCCTCCTCTTATATGGCTGATAAACCTTGACTGTCTTCCCTGTAGTGTGTTTATTAATGTTGCTTTCTCATTGGCTTTCCTAGAGCATTTTTCATTCGTTATTTTAGCTGTCCATAGTATTCTTAACATTCGTCGTAGGAACCATATTTCATTTGCCTCTAATGCTCTTGTTATCTGTGGACAGTGGAACAGTCGATCACAAATCAGATATTACATTCATTATTGTTATTATGATTAGTAGTAGTAGTAGTAGTAGTAGTAGTAGTAGTAGTAGTAGTAGTAGTAGTGATATGGAAAACAGAGAAGATATGTTTTAGAAAACATAACTAAAAATCCTTGGTAACGTCAAGGGCATATAAACCAGAAAAAAACAAACTATTCAGCCATTATTGTTTTCTCCGGAATCTCCTTATGTTCTTGTGTGCATGCACGTGCGTATATGTTTGATCTTCTTTAATTAAGTTCGAAATTTTACCGAAAGAACTTCCACCAGTTAAAGCAGAAGCTCTAAACCTTTTCTGAGCATGATCCAAAACTAGCAATGGTACGTGATCAACAGCCCATGATAAAGATTTTTTTAAAAATGAAATTCAACAAAACTAAAATGATACTATTTCAACACCTTAAACTTTTCCCACACTAAAATAACTAGCACATTCATTTTTGTCTAGTTTAAAGAAATTTTTTTTAATGATATTCAATTATATTCAATTGCTGCAATTCGATTTGTATTACATACAACCTTTCAGTGAACAGTAGCTAGTGTGGCTGGTGTTATTTTAATATTTAGTTTTCAAAACATAAGAAGCATTTCCCAAAAATCCTGAAATTTAACAAATTTAATCATATTTTCCCTTTCATTTTCATATCTCCTTCACCTGCTACCAAAACTTGGGTTACGATATGAGACTGGGAATCACTAGGCTAAAGCTTCACTGTTTATTTCCATCTTAGAAAAGACTAAGGTTTTAGATGGAGGTTAGCTGTTTATAGAAGATCTTTAGCATATAAACAACTTTTTTTTCATAGCTGACTTTATTATTCTTTTTTAAAATCAGAATTAGCAACAAAGAAGTCTGAGATGCAAGATTCAGTCTCTTTGGACTTCTGTCACTTATCTTTTAATTTACTTCTCATTACGTCTTCAGATGTCACAGCGGCCAATGAGTGGCCTTATTCAGTGGCATTATTTTTTGCCAGTTCTTCCTAGTCTTTATGAACTCGACATAAACGTATTTATATCAATCGAATGAAGAGACGTAGTCTAAGGAAGAAATTCAGAAGGTTGTTACCACTTGCAGGAAATATCTGACTTTCCTATAACCAATTTCCGATTGAAACTAAAGTTGCTTACTGATAGTTAATGAGATGAGGAGACATGGACAAAGTGCTAACATTGTAATTCTAGTTTCATGTATTTACTGTTTAACATATTAATATACACAGCTAAATCCAATATCAAGAAAACCTTAGTTTATCTTCTGAATCAAATGAGGCGATCATGTTGAAGAGTTGCAAACTACAGCTATTATCTGGAGGTCACATGTGCTGTATCTGCAGTGAGTGAGAATAAAAAATAAACCTGAATGAGATTCTCATTCAGCCAACCAATAGCTGCATGCCTGTTTTAGGGTTATTGAATCAATGATGTGCCTTGAAACAGACAGTAACCCGGTCGAGTGAATAGGGCAAGCCGAACCTGGTCCTAAAAGAACGCTGAAGGGAAGTCGGAAGTTTTGGGCCTTGCGAGGCACACAAAGGCGACACAGTGCAAGCAACGATCTTTCGAGGACTGACTCCAGAGAATAAGAGTAAAATATTTGCAGTGGGAGCTCCCATAAAACATTTATGTTCATGACAAGTCAACTCTGACATCAGCAAAATTTGTGTCCTCTGCAAGAAAACTGCAAAGAGACCACCCAGTTGTCATTTGAGCCTGTTCGTAATTATTTAGCTGCGAAGAGGTAAAGAGATAGGATGACTGACACTATAATGTTCATATTTTAAGTTCCTGTGATTTTGTAGCTTGGAATCAGGGCATATTCCTTGCATATTCTCGTTTTTGTGATTTAAATGGCTGAAAATATCAGGCAAGTGGGTTACTTGTCCACACCACTCCTCGCTGTTTAATAAAGCAGCAAAGTCTCGGCTTTCGATGCTAAACAAACTTAATAGTTCATTCTTCAGCTCATAAAATATCGCAATGACTTCACCTTTTGACAGCGGATATCAGTATGAAGAACCAGCATCATGTAGAAGATCTCGCTTCAGAGTCGCAAGTGTTGTCAAGTTTGACGACTGAGTCTAAAACACTTTAAAATCTTCGATTGGAGATAAGCTTGTAGGGACTGTCTGTGCAGCTCACATTGTCCACAAAGCAATAAAATGCGGGGGGGGGGGGGGGTTACAGTAATAACAAACAATAAACAATACTTAATGAATAAACTCACATACAAAAAAATCGAAACCAAGCAACAAACACTATTTGAATGAACATATACACATGAACAAAGCTAAAACAAGCAAGTAAACAAAAAAGATAGTCAAGCATTAACTTCTAATTATGTGCTCACAATAAGCACAGAAGTCTTAAGTTGTTCTGCTGAAAGAGGGAAAAAAACAACTTTCTGATAAAGATGTGCCCAAAGAAGTAATTTTTGTCATATTTCACACATCCTGTTTTCTGAAAACCGACATCATATGTTGCTTGTGGATGACAGATATTGTGAAACCTTGGCTTAAATCTGTTGGATTGAACTGCATTAGACAATGTGGATAAGATTCCATTGCAATGGGGGTAGTAGATTCTGGGTAGTGTTTGCGGTGGTTAGCCTTCTTGGTTGCGATTGCTGAGTGGGAAGGGGCAAGAACACTTCACATGAAGAGGATGACAGAGACAGAGTTGGTTTTTCCACAGATGATCAGGTTACGGAGGGGAGGGGGGGGGGGGGTTCGAGATCAGTGGGGAGGTAGTGCTTCATGTGTTACTTATTGGGTGTTTCAGCTGCTTTAGGTTGTCTAATGATGATTTCAAAACAGCAAAAATGTGGCACTGGAGATAACTAAAGCAACAGCAACAGTAAAATTCATTTTAGGTCTTGACACTACGAAACAATTAAGTGATAATTCAGCAAATGTTCACTATTTTTGGTATTGCGGCCGACGCTGGTAACAATGATGCCAAGAAAATTTTCCGACTGATTGTTCAGTACTTTAGTTGGCATGAATATAAAAGTCCGTGCGACAGGAAAAAACGCGGACGTTCAGTTGGAAATGGAATAAAAGCGCGGGTCTTGATTTGTATTGGGGGTATAGTTGTAAAATGGAATGGAAAACAGTATTTCCATGTACTTCCGTGTACTTACTATGTTTCAAAATACAACTAAACGTATGAAGATTTCATAAATGCAGAGTTTTTTTTTTTAGGAAAAAAGAAGTAATGTTATGTTTTTAGACAATGATTGTGCCCAGCTCACCATCGGCTAGGTATAGATTCACACTACTTACCATCTGAGATGTCTAGATCTACTTGTCTATCTCGTATTATGATGCTATGTTGCATTCTCGCTAAATTAATGTCTGAAATAACCTCCTAACTACTTCTTCAGTCGTCTAATATGTCTAGACCTACTTGGGACACATTCAAGAACAGGGGTCCGGTCACAGGCCTTGTCCATACCCCCTATCTACATCATCAAAAATTGAACATTTTCGATGTTTCTCTTCCTTTTTATCGCTCTGCATCGCTCGTAACTACGCACTCTTTCACCATTTTGAAAAGTGTCACCGGACACATGGACGAAATATGTGCAATCTAAACATTACACTGTTTTTTTTTAATGAAACAAACCAAGCGTCACTATAATTACAATACGTACCATGTCGGAAAACCATAAGAGTCACTATAATGCCGAAAGGCACGGGAAGAACACTGGGCTCCTTAAAAAGTGAAACTGGTTCTGAAATAAACAATTACTGTGTTACTGCATTATAAGAAAACAATATTGAATTACGTTGTTGCGATAATGAAAATACAAATTTTGGTATAGTATGACGAAATGAGAAGGAACTTCCTTTCAACTAGAAAGGAAGTTAGAATCAGAATTGCAAAAGCAGCATCGATCTTCAAGAATTTTGAGAACATATGGAATTCAAAAGTTATAAGCACAAAAACCAAGTTAAGACTATTCAATTCAAATGTAATATTCACCCTCATTTATGCGTGCGAAAGCTGTAAAATAACTAAAGAAATAGACAAGAAATTAGACTCTTTTGAAAACAAATGCCTAAGGAAAATACTCGGCATCAAGTGGAACGAATTCAAGAACAATGCATAGATAAGACAGATGACTGAACAACAACCAATCTCATGGGTGATCAGGAAAAGGAGATGGACATATGTTGGTCACTTGATGATAAGAAATGATCAGAGACTCCCAAAACAAGCTATCAAGTGGAACACAACAGGCCAAAGAAAAAGAGGCAGACCGCGTGAAACTCTGAAGAGGACATTGTTAAGAGAGGCCAAATTAACAGGCATACAATCCCTTGATGAGGTTGAAAGACTCGCCGAAGACAGGAAAAATTGGCGAAATACTTTGCGAGCCCTATGTGACGTTTAACGGCACGGGAAGGATATAAGATATAAGATGACGAAATGGTACAAACAATGAGTTCACAAAATTGAAAAGCGGTGTCGGATTCCCTGCGCACATATTTCATAATGCGGTAAAGGCAGTAGCTGATGTTCTATCTGTAAATTTTGAAACTGTAATAGTTAAACTGTTCAATTACTTCTCAATATATACAGCACGCACGAAGCGCCTGATAGAATTTTTACAAATTTTTGGATGCAGAATATCACTAATTGCTGTCACATACAAAAGCAAGGTCGTTATTTTGCTTCCTACAATGGAAAGATTACTACAACTTCATGAAGCACTAAAATTGTTTTTCTTCTTAGAAAAGAAAGCACAAGAAGTCTTATTTAGCTTGTTTGAAAATCTCCTATGCGAAATCTACCTTTGGTTTGTCCAAAGCCAAATGAGTGCGTTTAATAGACAAGTACTTAAAACTGGAGAAGGTATCTTCTTAGAAGTAGGTGTAATTTTAGAGGAAACACTTACATTGATAAATAAGCGGAAAGAAGAAAACTTTCTTCCCCTAAAAGTGAAATCTATTGTGAAACAAGCAGAAGAAGAAGTAGGCTTATCAGCTGTTGATATAAATACATTTTATGTTAAGTTGGAATTTCAGATTTCAGAATCCGGCAACATCGCACTCAGGACGCGCCCCATAAATGCTCCTCCGCATACCCCAACATCCATCGAAGGGTCTGTCCACTAATGGTTCCGGTCAGATGTTGTTTAATATACATTTTTACGCACTTAGTTCAAATTTTCTTCCAGCACCCTTGCTCTGTTCCAGCTTCATCAGTCTCTGTATATGGACTTTGTCCAAACATTTCCACTTTCCGCAGTCTGTCTAATACAGCCTTCGCAGTGTCCTCTTTATCCATCCTCAGCGTGCATTGTATTTCAGCCTATCCAGTCAGTCTTTCAGCTTACTCATTTCCCTGCACACCCACATGCCCTGGACAGAAGATCCACGTTAATTCTCCCCTCCCCCAATGTGAGTGTCCCAATAGATTTACCCATTCTCTCTAAAGAAAATTCTTCTCAGTCTTCCTTAGCATGCTCAGTGAGTTCGTCACAAACCCATGGACACTTCTTAATCTATCAGCCACTCGATTGCCGGCAATACCGCCTCAGTCTCCATGAACTCTGGATGTAGTGACTACAAAGGCACCCGTCTCTCTGCCACAGTTCTTCCATTGCAATAGGGCATTAAGGCCCCATCCACTTTTGCTTCCCTTGGTCACTGAGTCATCTGTGTTTAATACCACATCATGGTGTCTCTGGATTATTTCCTGAACCTGAGGTTCATTTGCACCGTGCACCCAATCTCGGCATTCACAATCTAGCTGTAGAACAACCTATGTTAGCTTAGGTTGGTCCTGTACTAAAATCCAATCATTTTGTGGTTAAATCTCGTCCAGATCACACACTGCCATTATTATATCCTCAGCCGCAGCCATCCAGGTTCTTCCTCGTGTAATGCGTCTACCCTTGGCCTATCTTATGAAGAGGATGATTTTCAATACCTGTAACTTGATGTATGTCTTTATCTGTGCATACTTTTATCTCCCTCTCACACTTGCATGTCAAGCTGATACCGCATGACTATCACTGGAGTATCTCTAGTGCATCCCAAGACTACTTTCATGAACTCAATACTGTACGCGCTCAAGTTTGGTGAACTGCGAATTAGACAGGGTTAGTGGACCAAGACCATAGTCCAAAACGGTCATCACCAGCGTTTCCATTAACAAGAATAGAATTTACTGAGAAATTTGTTGCATCAATAATCCTGACCGCATCAATCGCCTTTCTGTATTACATTATCAATATATGGGCACAGGACAAGGATATGTTATATGTGATCTCAAGGTACTTCATAAACTTTGTTCTCTCAATAACTTGTTCCTGGCATTTTAAAACCGGAACATTGGACCCTACAATTCTGCTGCTTAGGTAGCACCACAAAATGTTGGCTTTTTAACAGACTTTTTATTATTATGATGAAACTGTATTAGTGTACTACTAAACACTAAACACGTGTTTTGCCCACACACTGTACTGTACTGTACTGTGCTAGCATGTGTGTGTGTGTGTGTGTGTGTAACTAACTGTCTTGAAGTACTGAATTGAATATTCTTCATTCACTGTTACAAGCGTCACTATTTACAAAGCAGATTTACTTGACTGCTACACAAGTGACACAACAGACCCCACGTTGTTATACACCGAGTGACACACGAAAACCCAGGACAACAACCACTACATATCCGTACACGAACATGACTAGTTACATGTAATCAACTCACTCAACACCACAACTGACACTCAACAATTATCACAGGATTCAACAGTAAAATAAAGAAAAGTTTAATGATGAATTCCCATTTGTTAAATTCGTGTTGCAAATGGATGCGGTGTGTAAACTGATGGAAACAATTACAATGAGAATAGAAAAACGGTCCCTGCGATTAACATCGCCATGGGACCCTCACACTAACATACAACATAAAAAACATACTAACCTCAGATATACCGAAAAACTCCATACACAACCTTCCAAACAAGAATCACATTTTGTCTTAAAAAGGACAATCAACTTCCAACACTACATAATAAACTTTACAACCTTTTGTCTTAAAAAGGACAAATCCATCTACCAAAAACTACATTCTAACGTTCCCACACATTTCTACCCACAAGGACAATCAACTACAAAACTTGCATTACGAACCAAGTCCTAACAAACATCTTTTCCAGAGAAAAACTCACACAAGACCTGTCTCTAAACATTCAGACGAAAAACTGCCTCATTCATACATTTCCGCCACTCAGATCCACGTGATTGAGCTTTCAATCGGAACACGGTGATACTTTTTTCCGTGCTTACATAAACAGGCGAGTTGTGGTCTATAGCTTTTTTAACTACAACAACAGGGTTTCTCATAAAAAAAAATCTGTAACACAGAATGTTATATAATATCTCCCTTATCCCAAAAGCAGAGATTAGTTCAGAGGGAAGCACCTTAAAGAGGTCCATAACTAAACATTATTTATAAGCCTCTTGCAACAACAAAAAATGCAAACAGAAAAAAATGTCATGCCATCACATATACGTACAGTACGGTACAATTATCATGTGGAGGGAAAAAAACAAACTATACGTTATATACATACCTTGAGCTCTATTTCACACCACTGTCTTGGCTAAGAAATAGGACAAGAGCAGATGATGTAGTGCTTACACAAAGAACACTATCTGACTAGTGTCTAATCTTGCTTCTGCACTTAACCAATGGAATGTCCTCGGAACTCATGGGCCCACAGTAGTTGCAGGCACATCCATACCCGAAAGGGAAGTGTTTTGTTCCCACAGTCGAGTCGTCGTTCTTCAAATATACGAGGGTCATACCGAAAGTCGTGAGTAATTTTTTTTAAAATCAGAATTTATAGATTTAGAAAATATAAATGTATTACCTTTATCTGCATCCTTTTCACTTCATTTATGTAGAGGTCACATGACGTCACCATCATGTGTCACGTGACCACGCGGAGCATAAACATCATGGCAGGTGCTGAAGTTTCGTTTCATAAACGTGCTGTTCCTCGTTAAAGAGGAAATCCCCGCTGCTGATATTCACCAGACTTAAACTTGCTTATGGAGATGTGTGTATGAGTGCCAGCCGTGTTAGAAGGTGGGTGAAACATTTCAAAGATGGAAACACAAGCATCCAAAATAAGCCTCGCAGCAGGCGCCCTCGAACTTCCTCCACTGAACGCAACATGGAAAGGGCTGATGACATTAATAATAAGGCAGACGTATCACAGTATCTGAAATCGCTGCAAATCTTCGAATAAGACATAGTGCAGTACAGGAAATGATTGAAACCCTAGGCTATAGAAAAGTTTGTGTCCGCTGGGTCCCACAGGAGAGAACTTCCAGAAAGCAGTGCGTCTGTGCCGCTGGTCAGCTGGAAAGGAATTCTATAGGGAGGGTATTTTCAAACTTGCAGAGCGATGGGAAAATTGTGTGCAGAGAAATGGAGATTATATTGAAAGGTGAAGAAAAGGATGCATATTAAGGTGATATTTTTATAAACAAATGTTGCTCACGACTTTCGTTTTGATTTTTTTTAGTTCCGGAAGTGGGATTGGGGACTCTGAGTAAGACCCTCCCGTTCATTCCGAACATTTCTCAACAAATATGTGAGTGTATCGCCAATCCCTCCTACATATGTCTCATCACTGCCGACATTTGATTCAACATTGTCGGCATCACTACCCCTGGAAGGAGATCATACCTTCAAAGGGGGCAGAACGCAAACTATGCAACTTCTGAGAAGGAGGCCCCCGCCGCTGGAACTCCACTTTGTGTATATCGTTTACGTGGACCTTATGGGTTACCTTAGCCTGGCTCTTGATCAGGAAGGTAAATGGAGACAGGCGCCTCACCATCGTATAAAACTGAGCCCACCGCGCGTCTAACTTAGAATGGAGTGCATGAATTCTATACGCCACACTGTCTCTCACGGAAAGGTGTAACATTCCTTGTGACCTGCTCTCTACCTGAAGCGAGACTTATTTCAATGCCGAAATACTTGCAGGAACGTACCGTGGTGCTGCAACAACCTGACCTCTGTATGGTCCTCCCCATATTAACTAACATGGGAGCGCAACAAATTATCCAGGGGTAGCCAACGGTGCCTGTAGTATAAAAAGAAGAAGGGAGACACCCAAGTACTCTCATTCACTTTCATATGAATGGCCCCCACTGCCATTGGTAAGAGCACATCTCACATCTGTAGAATTTCATGCACATGCTTCGACAAAATATCACTGAGGCTGCGATGCATTCATTCATTCATTGCTGGGGTTGTTCACCGGTGATACAACGCCGTAGTATATTCACAAACTCAGCACCATTGTCCGTAACCACTACCGACGGTGTAGAGTTACACGGGACTATCCACCACCTTAAGGGCTGTCTTGTCTGGCACAGAGAAACATTCTGGCCATAGCGGCAACCAATCTACCACATGAAGGATGTATTTATTTCCAGCCAAGGTCAATGGAAACGGGCCTGAGAAATCCAACCAGATCTTTAGGAATGGAATACCTGTCTCTTGCAGCGCTGCATTCTTGTGCAGAATATTGCGTTTTGAACAAGACTCTATATGTTAATAACAATCCAGAAACATGTTAATATCTGGAAGCCGGCGCAGAATACACCTTATCTCACCCATATGTCCATTTTTTTTCATTGAACTGTAACAACATATGAGATCAGAGATGACTAGGAACATACAGTCTCAAGCGTGCCTCCGGTTCATAAGTATTGAAAGGAAATACACTCTGTCCTGATGAGGTTCTTATACTTCGAGGCAATAGTTCCTGCTGCTTCTAGAGACGCTTTAATTCTGGCTATTCCAGGATCTCGTTCCTGGTCAGTCACTAGATCAAAATGTATAAACTAGGAAAAAAAGTAGGAACAGCTTTATTACTTAATGAGAACACAGTTGTGACATTTCGGGCGTGAGCCTTAATCATACAAAAACACATAGGACGAAGAAATAGAGAAAGGAGATAAAGTATAAATTCACATGAATATTGTGTTTTAAAAATCAAATCAAATAAATAGAGCACTTAGCTGTAACTTGTAAGAAGCTGTGGCTTGTCTGACGTTGTGTATCAGAAATGTGCATAATGGAGTGTAGAGAATATTTAAATGCATACTTGGGATGTGTGATAGGTGGGTCGTAACTGAGGGTGGTAGGTGGGGAAACCGTG
Source organism: Achatina immaculata (assembly GCA_009760885.1). NCBI lineage: Eukaryota > Metazoa > Mollusca > Gastropoda > Stylommatophora > Achatinidae > Lissachatina > Lissachatina immaculata. The sequence goes on along the minus strand of CM019697.1, from coordinate 6,559,704 downwards.
GAGAGGAGAAAGAGTGATACAATGGTAATCTAGCCGGGAGAAGGTGAAATGTGTGATTATAGTTGGGGTAGAGGGGTTGTAATGTGATGCTGTGAGTACGTGCTGAATAATGTGTAACAAGTGAGAAGAGAATGGAACTTATTTAGGAGGGATTGTGGAAGAGGAGAATGTTACGTGTAGCCGAAGAACGAATAACCTCTGTATTTTGCAAGCCCTCCTATTTACTTTACACCTCCTCTCATCCTGAAGCTTGTAAAAACTCCATTACATACTCCCAACTCCTCCGTCTTCGCCGCCTGTGTCAGGATAACTTGGAATTTATAGATCAGTGCAACAAATTATTATAATTTTTTCATCAACGCAACTACCCAGAAAATGTCCTTCGGAAAGCATTCAACCGCATCCAACTAGTGAGTCGCAAAAAAGCATTCAGACAAAAAAAAACTTGTGACCCCATCTGAAAGAGTTAAATTAGTACATCCTTTTCACCCCTATGGTCAGACGGTTAAGGAAATTCTTTATCGTCATCTGCCACTACACCAACTCGACCCAACTTTGACACTCGCGACATTTTCTCTGATCCACCCCTATTAGCTTACAAACGGGAACCAATTTTTAAGGATATCCTCGTCCATAGTCACTTGAAGCGGAAACTTGCATATGTTGGCACTAGAAAACGTAACCCCCCTCGCTGTGTTACCTGCCCTGTAGTCTGGGAAACAAAAACGATCACCTTTCCTAAAACTATCCTCACTCTCCATGAGGAATTCGCATGCGAGTCCCGCAATGTGATATATGTCATTGTATGCATAAGATGCAGGATAACTTATATTGGTGAAAGTAGCCTCGGACTAAGGGACCGTATTGTAAAACATCTGTACGATATTAGCCAGCATGCTACGAAACTAGTCCCTAATCATTTCAATGGCCCCAATAACAGAGGCAAATCTGACTTTCTGATAACAGCTATAAAACAATGTCACGCAGATGACAGAAGCCGCCTAGCGTTTGATTACCGCTGCATTCAGGTGTATGGGATGCTGGAACCACATGGTTTGAATTAGTTATTCAGCTACACTTAACATTCTTCTCTTCCACAATCCCTCCCCACTAAGTTCCACTCCCTTCTCACTTGTTACATATAGTTCAAAACCTCCTAACAGCATCACATTACATCCACTCTAGTAAAGTAGAGTAAAGGTAATCCTGTCATGCCTTAGAGGCAGATAAGGATATGGTGTTAGTGCCCATATCTTCATTGACCTGTCAGTATAACGCCTGGTCGCATTTCCTTCTCCAACTCCAGAAGAATTCGGGTACTCATCTCTACAGCTGTGTCACTGGGGTGCCTTCAGCCGGATTCGAATGAGAGACTAGTGCACTAAACACTTCGCCACTCCTCTACCCTAACTATAATCACTTATGTCACCTTCTCCCGACTAGATTACCACTGTATCACCCTCTCTTTCTCTCTCCTCCACGGTGTCCCCACCCACCGTTCTCAGTTACGACCCACCTATCACACATCCCAAGTCTTCATTTAAATACTCTCTATACTCATTTCTGACACACATCGTCGGACAAGCCACAGCTTCTTACAAGTTACAGTTAAGTGCTCCATTCATTTGATTTGATTTTTTTAAACACAATATTCATGTGAATTTATACTTTATCTCCTCTCTCTCTCTCTCTCTCTCTCTCTCTCTCTCTCTCTTTCTTTCTTCGTCCTGTGTGTTTTTATATGATTAAGGCTCACGCTGAAATATCACAACTGTGTTCTCATTAAGTAATAAAGCTGTTCCTACTTTTTTCCTAGTTTATACATTTTGGTATCGCAGCTTTACTGCAGTGGATCCGTGTATAATTGTATACTTATACACTAATAACTGTGAGTCACTAGGTCAAATCGATCTATGTCTTTGAGTGGTTCCTCAGATTCTGTATCAGACTGTAGTAACCCTCTATAGTAATCTACTGGATAGCGATTTGCATTTATCGTGCAATCTCTTTCGTATTTTCACAGAGCTCTTCATTCTCCGTAACTACAACATGTCCCGTAGTATCTATCCTAGAAAGGAGGTCAGCCGAGAAGTTTCGACAATCTTTAATATTCTGAAGCTTCATATCCAAGTCGCCGAGATTCAACATCCATCGCTGCACCTTGGCATTCTGAATCTCCTGCTTACTGAGAAATGCATCTACCAAGGGTCTATGATCAGACATTACTACGAAGTGTCTATTCGCCAGAAATTCCTCAATTTTTGTGTGGTTAATGGACATGATAAGCTTTTCTTTCGAAAGTGGACCACTTTCGGGACAGTTTCTGCGAAAGAAAATGAAGAGCCTCTTCAACAGAGAGACCTTTAGAATTGGAAACTGTCTGTACCAAACAGGCTCAAACTGCAACACTGGAGGCATTTGTATACATGGTAAGCGGTTTCTGCAAATCAGTATGCGAGAGAAGCGGTAACTTCGTAATGCGATCCTTCAGAAACCCGAACGCCATTTTGGCAGTCTGTAGACCATTTGAATCTGTGACCCTTCTTGGTGAGGTCAGCTGTGGGAGCCACGATCTTAAAAAAATAATGGGGAATGAAACGTCTATAATAACTGCACTTCCCCAGAAAAGAGCGCATCTCCTTCACATTCAAAGGAGACGGCATTTCGCCAATGGCTCTGATCTTTTCAAGATCAGGAGATATGTCCGACTGACTGATGACATAACCGAGATACTTAGTCTCAGAGGCAGTAAAGTGGTATTTCGGTGGTTTGAGTTTGACATTGTGTTCGCGCAACAGGTCAAAGACCTCTGAAGATCGCGAACATGATCTTCGATCGTTCCATCAATGAAAACCAGTATGTCATCGATACAGGCTTGCACAAACTTTCCTCAGCCCTGCACTACTGTGCAAATAAGTGCGACAAAGGTAGATGGTGTCCCTTTTAAACTAAATCACATGAAGTTAAAACGAAAACAGCCAAGATAGCAGCTAAAAGCTGACTACTGCTGTGCTTCTTCAGATAAGGGAATACATTAAAAAACCACAAAGAGCATCGAAAGTGCTGAAAAACTTGACTTTTCCTATCGTGCTCATAATATCCTCAGTTAGTTGCACTGGATACGATACTGAAAGGGTCACAGCATTGAGTGCACTGTAGTAGCAACAGAAACGATGCGTACCATCTTTCTTAACACCAACACTACCCATAACGACCACTCTGACATTGTGCGGGTAATGATTCCGTCACGAAACATATTCTCAACGGCATTCTCAATCACTTCTCTACTCGCCAAAGAAGTACGATATGGTTTCCTGGATATTGGCGGATGATCGGCTGTATCAATCTCCATCTGAACTGTCGAGGTATGAGAAATCTCAGAATCAGTCAAGGCAAAGACATCCGTATTCTGTGTCAACAAACTGGAAATAGTGTTCCCGTGCACATTAGGGCACTGAACTTGTTGAACAATAATCTCAGAACGACCTTCAATTGTCGACTCTACAGTATCAGAATCTTGACTCTGTGAGTGGTGTCAATCTGCCTAGAACACATCCACGTTTTAGTTTGATGTGTTTACTTGAGTTATTAATTACTGTCATCACTGGATTTTGACGAGCGTGGAGCTCAAAGTCTGAGTCCACCAGCTCTATCTCTGACTGTGACTGTAGAAAACGTGAGTCTATATCTTGAACCATATAAGAGTTTCCAGAAGGGAAATATGGTTAGCCCTTCTGCTTAAGAGGAATAAGGTTGACAGAAAATGGAGAAAGAAGAAAAGATCGCTGAACACGATGAATAGAAGCAATGTGTGCATCCTGCTCTAATGGAATTTTCTTGTTGTGAATGTTGAGAGTGTTAGACTTGTAATCTATGAAAGCTCCCGAACGAGACAGAAAATCACGCCCAAGAATGATAGAACGGTTCATATTACGAACCACATAGAAGCAATGAGAAACAGTGACACCAGCAATAGAAATAGGTAAGCAAACTCTGCCAATGATTAGCATCGAAGCTGCAGTTACAGCCTGCGGAGTAACTATACCAGGCAAGAGTTTCGAAGAAGAAAATAAGGATCTGTAAACAGAATCCATGAGCAGACAGACACTAGCACTTGTGTCTAACAAAGCTCTAACCCTACTTGACGCAATAGAAACAAGGACAGAAGTAGGTGCAGGGGGATTTGCAGCCACCGAGGGTAGTGGTGTAGCATGTGAAAATGAGACAGATCTGTGGCAGGGCTAGACGGTGTTAATATACGGTCGGACCCACACGAGCCCACAGTGCACCGACTTGTCAGTTTAAATGTGACTGACTTCTACTATTTCCCTGTCTACAAAACCGGGCAATGTGACCCGACCTACCACATGAATAACATGTCCTAACATTTTGTGGTTGATCGTTCACATGTTCTTTCTTCCTTGTTTGCGACCTCTGATGGTCGACCCTACCTTTTCCGTTATAAAATGCGGCCCCTGGCGACTTATCTGTAAAAGAAATCAGCTGCATCTCTTGGGAAATGGGAACACCTTTTCTCTGTACTACTGCCATCTCATGCGAGGCTGAACGGGCTGAAACAGAACCCTGTCGGAACCCACAACTTAGGTTCATCGACTGTAAGAACAAACTCTCATCTAAAGCTACTTGAACAGTTTTATCAAAAGTATCTGGTTTCTCTCTTAACAACTTGATCTTCATCCCACGAGATATGATGGCATCGATGAAAGTCTGCACAAGCTGCCACTCGCCAACGGTGAGACCAATTCCGCCGCACAGTTGGCAACTTTGGCTGTCTCGCTGATACGATCAGCTAGTGCTTGAATCGAGTCTCCAGTTTACGGATGCAGGCGAGCTTATTTGGGGGGGGGGGGAGGTGGGTACAACACACATAGCGTGCTAAAATAACAGACACAAACTCCTCCCACGACTGCCGAAGATGGAGACGCTGCTTAATAAACTCTGCTATAGAACCTGTGATGCACAGGTACACCATGTTCTTCTTCACTAGCACATAACTTACATGACGAACCAAGTTCTAACATCCTTTCTAGAGAAAAACTCACACAAGACCAGTCTCTAAACACTCAGTCAAAAAATTGTCTCATTCATACATCTCGCCACTCAGATCCACGTGACCGATTTTTCAATCGTAAAACAGAGATATTTTTTCCCTGCTAGAATAAATAGGTGAGCTGTTGCCCTTAACTTAAAGACCGAAGTTGTGGTCTATAACTTTTTTCACCATCACATCAGGGTTTATCACAAAAAAAACAACTGTTACATAATGATATTCATTATAAACATTTTGAACTTCTACAAGGGATCAAGATAATCTGAGTTATCTGTGGAACCCTGCACTACTTTTTTTATAGATAGTCTCAATGAGACAAGATTTCTCACTAAAAAATCTGTAACAGAATAACATTCATTATAAACATTTTGAACTTCTACAAGGTATGAAGATAATCTGAGCTATCTGTGGAACCCTTTACTGCTTTTTTCATAGACACTCTCACTGAAATAACATGCCCAAGGTCGCAAGTCCAACTAAACAGCTACAGCACAGAGGTACTAAACAATCTAGCATTCAACATGCTTCACAAGAAACGGTGAGCAATCAAGCAAGAGTATACTGTAACACTGAGACAACTATTTATTTATGAGAAGATGGTTGATGACTGGTGCGCATAAGACAAACCACTGCCACACACGGCAGCAACAAGAATATACAGAACATGGCTCGTTTGCCATGAGGAAGTTACAGGCTAACAAAAGAATGTCTACAAAATGTTCATACTTACTAAACTACGGGAAATCTAAGAAATTCTTCACTTACACAAACACACGACTGCCAAAACTGGAACTAAGCAACATTTTTGCCTTCACAAGGACAATCACCACAACCGTTACATAGTTACATAACTAGATTGTCCGAAGACGGACAATTCCATCTAAACTCTACCAAAAATCCATAGTGACAGTGAATCCACTCATGCTCAAGAAATAATACTATCCTTCGACAATGCTTAACTGCTTTCCTCTAAATGGAAACTTATCTAACCTCTTTCTAACTCTACCACATTCTAGGACTCTAGTCCTACTTCTACTTCTGGTTTCAGTTCTACTCTTTCTCTTCTCTCTAATCTTCATACCAAAGTCTTGCTCTGACATTTTTTTGTTCCGTTCATTTTCAGTGCAGGATGGTGTTTCTCTTTTTAATCTTTTTTCTTCTTTTTCACCATCCAGTCTAAAATTAGCCTGTCCAGGGAATTAACTCTTTTTCAACTACTTGTTTAAGAGATTATCCTCTTTAAATTAACAAAAATTCATACTTACGGTCTGCTCTCCTAAATACTGTTACAGCCTTTCCGGGTTTATCACAGCACTGTAATCATCGCAGCAACCTGTGATCAACTCTATTTTGTACCTTTGCAGCTAGTTCCTCTCGACCGCTTTCATGCACATAAAAAAGTATATCATGCGCATATGAAATCGTTCGCCCTGGACGATGCCATTGTAGCAGAATGTGTATTGAAGAGTACAGAGGACAACGGAGACCCCTGCTGTGGCCTTATGGCAACAGTTTTGTGCGCTGAGGTCCATAATCTGTACCTAAGGATAACTGTTGTTTTCAATAGTTTGAAAGTTATCCATGTGAGAAGTCATGTGTCTACAACACCCTCCAACATCAACGACAACAGCGTTGTGTAATCCACTAAGTTGTATGCGACTTGGAGATCAAGAGCCACAACCGCAGTTTCATCTTTTCACTGAAATCCATCATATGCCTCATACTGATGCATTGATGGTTGTATCTCTACATGGGCGATAACTTCCTAATGTATCCGGTAGCAGTTCACTGGTATCTGGAAATGGAGATAGTCGTCTGATCAATATCTTCTCAAGCACTTTGCATATACATTTTATAATGTTATGATCCGATATCAGTTCAGTTTGGTGTTGTCTTTACCAGTTTTGAGAAAAGGTACACTCGTCTGGTATATCACCAGTCAGCAGGATCTGATTGTATTGCTCTGTCATATTCCTTTATCACCTCACTTTCAGCTTCTTTTAAATGTCCATATCGGACTCCATCAGGAACAGGTGCACCTTTTGGGAGATTTTATTGTCTGCCCTACCTACTCCTCCTTCTTTGAGCTGAGACTGAAGAATTTTATGCAACGTATCATTGCTTATATACAGAGGTTTATAACATCATTGAACGAATTTTTCACATGTAAGTGAGTGCTTTAGGCTCCATACCATCATGTTCTGAAATAGAAGAGGCTGTAAAGTTTCCCCAAGACAAGGGGCTGTCAACTGATGACTCACTATTGTTTGATCAATTCACATATTTGTAGCCCTGCATTGAAGCAGCATTAACAAAGGAGATGGACAACTGGAACAGTAAATCCATGCAGAAAAAGTAGACCTGTTTCTTTGAACAGTCTGAATCTTTGGTGCAGTCCTCGGAGTCACTAAAACGGTGAATTTATCTGTAGTGTTCCTGGACATAATGCAAATGCGGAAAGGATATTTTCCTTCATGAATGTGCAATAGACAGAGGAACGAAATGGCCTTCAAACTTCAACAGTTAAAGTAATATTTAAATATGCTTGTAATTATCGAATGAGCTGGTCAGAATTCCATGATTATGTCAGTCAGCGGCAAGATATTCTTTCCAGAAGTTTGAAGTTGGATAAATACTAGGAGCAGGATTCTTGACGGGGGGATAATGTAGGATTTTGAAGGTAAATATCCGGCAGTAAAATAAATTTAAACTGACATAAAGAATGTTCTGCATCCCATTAATTAATTTTGGGCTCTTTTAATTTAAAAATGCATACAATGTATAAAACTGCAATATTAAATATAATATATTTAATATAATAATATAAATAGGTATTATTCAACGTAAAATAAATAATTTCTGTTCTTCTGAGCTGAACCATATCATTAGTACGGCGTGCCTTATATTCTCTCCTTGGATGTGCTATAAACAAAATTCTTAGAACCTAGGTCATGTCTATTGTTTTGGGGTTTTTAAATTAGTAATTAGTGGCAATACTTGAATAGCTTTTCTTGTTTTCTTTTTTGTCTGAGAAGAATGTCCTGGTTTTTCATTTACAGAATCTTGCAACCCTGTTGTAAACTGGTTAGTTTCAGCAATAAAGGGGCAAGTGCACTCTTTGTTAAGCCTCCTCTAGTGACGTATAGACAGGACACGAACTTAAAGACTTGTTAGCCAAAAGTCACCTCATACCTTGAACCTTCTGCGAACATTAATACAATGGTAATGTAAGCAATATAATCGTCATTTTGAACAATTTGCAATGACGAAACTGTGTCCAAATTTTTATCGTTGTAGCAACAAAATTTGTCATGCAATATGGAGTAAATTAACTTACATAAAATGCTCCATATTAACTATCTACGTATCAATATTAGCATAGCTTATGGTGACAAAGCCATTAATAACAAAAACTGGGTAAAAAACAGATGTGGTGCCATTTGATCTCTTCACTTTTTATGAAAGATATTGCATGTAGATTAAATGAAAAGGAGGAACCTATAAATATTGGATAAATTCGAACTGAGGTTGGATAAGATAAGCAATGAAATCCCTTTGAAATGATCTTCAGAACAAACAAATCCGCACACTAGCAAAAACTATCTTCTTCTTCTACTCCTTCTGCTTCCTTCTCTTCCTCCTTTTCAACTTCTTCTTCTTCCCCTGTAATTTATATGAGAAAGAAAATAGAGGTGCATGGTTCAGTTTTACACAAATATAAAAAGAGTTAAGAATGTGGGCATAAACAAGAATGGCAGGAAGCGAAATAAGCACATACAGATGAAGAACATACAACAATCCAATATTTCGGCAAGTCTTTTTTAAGGATCACTTAGAAAAACAACACAGCAGATGAAAAATAGATGAAAAATATAGACTAGAAGAAATTTGAATTTTTTTTTCTTTTAGCAACATGGTTTGATTTAAAAGATGATGACATACTCCTGTATGTGGACCACCTGAAGCAGCTAAATTATGATGAAAGTTCGTTTCTGAGGCTGCTGGGTAAGGATATTCCGAGTGAATAGTGAACTCATTTGTGGTAAATGCTACTGATGATCAAGTATCATCATCTAACTACAGAGCAATATAAGAAGCTCTAGCAAGTTTTTTAAAACATAAAATTATTTCTAGGTAAACACTGCAGTTTTCAAAGTTTTGGGAGAATATAAAACTTCACCAAGCCCAACTGACATAGTATTACACTAGCGGTAAAACTGCGATGTAGCTGTGTGCATTAAACCGCACTACAAAAGAAAGTATGAATAGAAACATGTAGTCTGATTACCAGGCAAGTGTTTTGTAAGTGGCTAGTTTTTCACTAGTAGTGGAGCCTGGTGGGTGGGGGCCGAGTTAAAAAAAAACTAGATCGGATGCGGGCTAGGGGTTAAACACTGATATAGATTATGTCACATCATGTAGCGATATCTTTGTAGTTGGAATATTCAAGTTAATTCCTTTTGTGGTTAATAAATTTTAAAATGTTACACAATAATGCAAACATATGCAGAAGTATTCCTAATATTAAAAATTCAGAACAGTTCTTGATGTACTACTTTGGCCTCTTTTTGATTTACAGGCTAAATTAACATGTATTCCATCTGGTGTTTACAGGATCTGGCGTTTTGCCTGGATCACCCTAGAAGTCAAAAGTACTCAGAACACCTCAGCTTGCTTTTACAAGGTGATTATATACTTTAAGCACACCATATTCTATTAACCGACTGTGGATAGAAAAAGAAAACTTTTTGACACACAATAATGTATTTAATACCATTTACTCAAATGAATTCATAAAAGTTATCATCATTATCATCATCACTTCAGACAACCTCCATCATCAGTTCTCCATCTCCAGCAAAGGACATAAAGCCAAGGCTAAATCTTCTCATCTGACCCTGAATTTAACCTCCCTTTCTTTATTTTAGACCAGGGCCTCTGAGAGAAATTTAAAAAACCGGTAGAAAATGATTTCCTCCTCTCTCCCCAAACAGACACCCACATCCACACCCACACTTTCCCCACACTCAAGTAGAAAAAAATGTACTGAAATACGTAAGAGAAAAAGCATGTTTCACTGGAACTTAAATGAATATAAAACATAACATACTGATGCACTGAAACCATACAGGAAATAAAGCATAATTTACCAGAACCTCTTCGGGCAAAGAAAAATACTATATTGGAATCAAATAGATATCTAAGTGAAAAAAAAAGAGTTATTCATAGAAACATATGCGTAAAGTTACCAGGACAACATAAAAAGACAGACAGAAAGCTGTTTGCTACGTCACTCCTTTTATAGGAAACAGATTAAACCGGATGTCTATTGCAGATAACCTTTAGCTGCGAGAGGACCAATAATCGCCGAAATGGGGCTGTTGCGGAAGAAATGCGCAGCTGTATGGCTGCAGTAAAATGTTGTGATTAATAGACCGCTCACCGCTGTTAATTTTTAAAGCGGTTTAATCCTCTCTGAAGATGATTCGAAAGATAACAATTGTTTCTTATGTCCTTTCTCTTATTTCCAGGTGCACATAAAGAAATGGAACGACATTCCCATAGCGAGCTGCTACAGCACAAATCTCGCTAAGCTTTATCAAAACAGGGACAAGTTAACTATGCCATCGTTGACCAAGCTGTAATGACATAGTCAGTAACTAGGGAGTTTTTCTAAAGGACTGCTTCTTGTTTGATGATACTATAACAATGTAAAGGTGTGCAATATCATATTATTGATGAAGTCGAAGTTCTTTGTTCTTTGATAGAACACAAAGAGGTTTCACGAACATTTTACCACTTCACTAAATCAAATCCTATGAAAAGTTCACTGCATTATTTAATTCTGACAAATAAGGTAACAGATTTATTGTTGACAACCTCACTTGTACTAATATGCAATATGACATCATCTTCGTTAGTTTCGTCGTTGAAGCACATAATCATTTGTTCACAATATCAAACTCTATCATATTCTTCATGCAGCATTCAAATTCACAATATACTACACTTGATACGAGAACATTTCCTATCTGAGTATTATATCAGTTGTACAAACACGTGGTCAACTAGTTTCTCGTCTAAAATCAATGTACTCGAAGTTTCAAAAGTGTCAATTCTTCTTAATCACTTGAATAACTTGAAAACCGTCTTTCATCTAACACTACTTCTGATTTTATATCGTCTCGTCCTCTTTCTTCTCTTGTATGTCTTCTGATTTCTTTTGACGGTCTTCCACGGCTGTCTCTCAATCGCAGCGTACTAACGAAGCAAAGTTTACTTGCTTCTTCTCTGGACTTTTGTTCTTATCTCTCATCTGATGGTTTCTCGGCTGTTCTGGTCAGACCTTCTGTCTTCACTCTTGACTGTCCAGTGCACTAACCATCCTTCTTGCAGTTCTGGTCAGTCGCTACTTGCCGGACCGACCGTGTTCTGACGATCTCCCTCCTCAGTCTCCTCTCTCCTCTACTTCCGTACTTCTTGGCCTTCTCCTGTCTCTCCGCTCACCTTTTTATCTTCAAGTCCAGCTTGATGGATTAACCAATAAGTGTTTTTTCTCCACCCTTCAGATGTCCACTGGTACCTTTGATCGTTCTGATTGTCCGTCATTCAAACTGCCCGTGACTTATATGTCGTAAGTCAGTTGTCCAATAGGCCACGCCTCTAAATATTAAATTGATCAGCTGGCCGAGTTGGTCGCTCCTTTATTTAAAAACCGTGTGCAGTCGCGTCCTAACGCGTGTCATTCTGCGTCAATTTCGTCTATATAATTGTTATTTACCTAAGTCATTATCTTGCTCTTTCATATCGGAGGTTTTATTGTGTCCAGGCTTTTTCATTGTGTCTGCCTTTTCTATTCGTCTTTTCTATTTTGTTTACACATGTCAACGTCCAGTCAGCGCTTTGTTATCACTGAGCCATCCTACTTTCTGGCGTCTTACCGTTGTATTATCTATATCTCAGCGACACTGGGTCTCGTCTTTTTCTATTCACTGTTTTCACTGTTTACTTTTGTCCGCTTCTTGTTCTAGTATCATGGAAGTTTTATACTTTTCTCTTCCTTTTTCTGCCTAATTTTCTCTGTCCTTATTCGATGTTACTATTTTCTTTACAGTATATTATCATAATCATATTATATATAATAATAATAACAATAATAATCATTACTTACAAGGCCATGCTACAATACTGGCGAAACTATAATTATAAGATCTCTCTACCACTTCAAAGTTTTATTTCACAATACATTTTGCAGATCTGTAGGCATGAAATGCCGGTTACTGTCGTTGGTCGATTGTTCTTTGTTTCATGCGCAGAACATTATCAAAACATCATCTTAGATTTATCTTCATGTTTGCTTGAATTTCAGTAAAAAAATCAATGAATCTTGGTCTTATTCATGTAGCAATGAAACTATTTAACTGTTGAAAAGAAAGGAAAAAAAAATAAAAATGGCTAGGCATTATTGGGTATGTTAAAAAGAATTACTTTGTAACAAGTAAGTCGTGCGGGACTGCATTGGATCTAAAGTTAACATTTCGTATCTTGAGGGTGGAGAAAAGTTATTATAAACCAGATGAAGGAGCAGGTCTGCTGCTACTGGCGGAGACAGACGAAATCTGACTGCCACAATTTTCATTATACATAGTAATATGAAAGGAAATATCATACAGAATGTTCTGTACATCCTGTTTTCAAGGGCTGCCATTTGAAACAATATATGCTCTAGGGACCATCAACTCTAGTGCAGTGGAGCGGGTTCTTTGTCGCTGAGTGGCGGTAGGGCTTTGTGGACAGAATGGGCGTAGGACGAGGACTGGCGACTTGTGAATTCTTATATAAACTGAGGATTTTCATCTACTGTCTTGTCCTTTGCCTAACCTTTACTAGGAGAACTAAAGTATTTAACTTTTTGTCCCCTACCTATGTCGTAGCCCAAAGCAGACTCATTCTCTCATATGATCTCCATTCCACCATAAAAAATAACAAATACAACCAAACAACAGGGTTTAATGTGCGTTTATAAAGACCTTTATCCAGTTTAGTTAGAAACTTTGATTTAATACATGAGACTAGTGTCCATACTTTTGGTGATTTCTAAACGACAGCACCTAGCAACTCCTAAAACATTTGTTTATTAACTTCCTTCTTATAAGCACCGAGAACAGGTAACCGCAAGTTACATTATGCTGGATATGTCCTGAAAGTTGGAAATAAAGAAACAACTACATAGATTGCGTTAAATAAATCTTACATCTTAATACTTCGGTTCTCCCTTAAAGTACACAGTTTTAACATTTAATACATTTAGTTAAATGAAGCACGTGGCCGAAGAACAACAGAAAATCCCGGTCTCGACAACAACGTGGTCTCTATCCTCCTTTTGTAGAATCTATGTTGCCATTTTTGACAAATGGAAGGATCAGGATTTAAGGTTCTATTCATCATCATCATCAGGTGCCATGCCAAATGGCGTTGGCTATTATGCTTCTCCAGAGTACACGATCCTTCATGCAGGCCACCAGCTCAATTGGTGATCTCCTCTCACAAAATTCCGTCAGACTGTCCAGTATCATTTCTCTCAGTCTTCCTCTTGATCTTCTTCCTTCTATTTTGCCTATTGTTATAATATTTTCTATGCCCTCTCTTCTCATTGCATGTCCTATGAAAGTACATTGTCTCTCTCTCTCTCTCTCTTGTTTTTTGACAAGATTTGTTTGTCTCTCCAGCTCTTCTTATATCTTCTTCATTAGTTATTTTTGCTATCCAGGGGATTCGCAACACTCTTCTAATAAACAACATTTCTGCTGCTTCCAATGATTTTTGTGCAGACTTGCCTATTGTCCATGATTCACTTCCATATAACAAGATAGGTTCAATATAGCATTTTAGGACTCGTTTTCTAACATTCATTGATAAGGATGTGTTGGATAATATGTTTCTCATTCTCTGAAATGCAGTCTTTGCTTGGCCTATTCTGTTCCTAATTTCCGTTCTGCGTTTCCCATCTGAAGTTATTACTGCTCCAAGGTATTTGAATTTCTGCACCTGCTTTAGAATAGTTCACATTTAATTTTATACTGCATGTTGGTGGATTCTGTTTCTTAGATATAACCAGTCTATGTCTTTTTGATGTTTAAAGTAAGGCTTTTCTGTTCACTTCCTTTAGCGTCTTTATCCAAGAGATTTTGCAGGTCTTGTTGGTTCTCACCTATCAGTACTGTGTCGTCAGCGATCCGAAGGTTGTTAATATCGTATCCTCCAATTTTTATACCTGGTTCTGTGATGATCGTTCTTAGAATATTCTCGCTGTACAGAGTAAAAAATGTCTGGAGATAGTACACATGCTTGTCACACACCTTGTTTTATAAGTTTATATTTTCCAAATATTTATATAATTTCCAACGTTTTATTGTCTCTTCTAAATCTCTAGATAATTATTTAAGGTATAAATAAATATTAAATTTAATCTTAAAATGTCTTAAAATTTAGACAGGAAGCAGATTTCATACGAACATCGTTGACGGAACTCACACAAAAATCTCACACCTTGGGCAGACGACAACACCTTCGAGATATTTTGACAAGAATCACCAGGTTCTGACGACCCACACCAGTACTGCATGTAATGAATCTTCAACGATTAAACACGAGTTTATTGGTGGAATATGATGATGTTTCCGATGATGGTAGACGATAATAGTCTTACATATCTCAGAATACTGACGGAACAACAGCGAACATCAAAACACAGGCTGCGAGTAATATACCCCAGTGGTTCCCCCACGAACAGGTGAAAACTCCAGACATTGTCTGTCTCTCTTGACTACATCGTAACGAATACAAAAAAAAAACAAAACATGCTTTTCTTGCGAGAGTCAAGATCAAAAAATCTTACATCCTTCCCGTGCCGCTAAACGTCACATAGGTCTCGCGTTGTAGTTCACTAAGTTTTCCTGTTTTCGGCGAACTTTTCAAACTTATCAAGGGATTTTACGCCCATTATAATGCCTCTCTTTATGCCATTCTTAACAGTGTCCGCTTTAGAGCTTCACGTGTTCGACCTCTTTTTATTCGGCTGTTGTTTTGCGCTTGATAGTTTGTTTTGGGATTTATTGACTTTTTCTCAAAAGCTTTCATACAAATATCAATTTTCTTCACCCTCCCCCTCCCCAGCAAGGAAAAAAATATTTGCAATTTCTTTTACCCAGATGTGAATCTAGTCTTCTACCCGTTTATCAAATAAGGAGGAAGTCACCCTAGTAAATTTTCTATGAAAAACAACGAAGGAATTAACTTCTCCAAGTCTGAATAACAAGGGGAAAGAACCTACGAAAAATATACTGTTACACCTCTGAGGGGCGCAGATTTTTACAGATTTGTTAGAATCTCCCCTAGTGCACCTTAGGATTATTATGGTTGTTTTCCTCATTATCAGAGGCGTACAGAATAAGATGAAGCGATGTCCTCCTTATGAATCCTATGTCTGGTTTCCCGTTAAGGTCAGTCACGATGTTCGAGCTCTAGTGCCATGCAATTTGCACTGACGCCGTATGAGCATCATAGTATGAACTCAAATGGGATGGTTTTAACTCAAGGATGTCGAACTCACGTCGGGCCCTCTAGACCTTTTCATTGCCCTAAATGTTATTTTGAAAATATAATTTATTTTATTAAAATTTCAACAACAAAAAACAGTAAAACACACGTAAAAGCGTTTTTAACAAACATGAGAAGCTAAATAAATGGTCAGTTCACTTTTACTTTATAACTACCACTTTTTCTCATTTGTATGTAAGTTCGCAGAAATTAGTTCATTTGTATACACCCTGCCACACGATTTCCGCTTTCTAGATCTCTGCACTACTCGTGTTTTTTTTTAAAGGAACCGAATCTTTCGGGTACACGTTTAGTACTCATGGAACCGATTCATGCAGTTATTTCCCTTGGTAGACTTTTTTTGGGGAGGGGGCGTGGGGGTGGTAATTAGGAACAGCTTTATTAGCGAGCACACAGTTGTGATGTGTAGGTTTACACCTTAATCATACAAAAATATACAGGACAAAGAAACAGAGAAACAAGATAAAATATAAATTCCTATCAATGACATGTAACAAATAAGAGTAGAGAAAACAGCAGAGACATTGATTGATTGATTGATCTTTATTTCAAAAGGGTTAAGAATTGGGATGTGTTGATAGAAAATCTGTGGTGGGGAAAGCGAAAAAGATATATATATATATAATGGTTGTCAAGCCGAGAAAAGGGTTGGTGGAATAGATGAATGTGGTTGGGTAAAGGGTTAGTAATCTTTACAGTGAGGGTTATGGGATATGTTACAGTTGAGGAAAGAGTATAACTCGATAGAGAGGGAATAATCACTATGCAGAAAGGGAATGCTAAGTAAATAACAATGAGTTTCGAGTTAACTCGTTAACTAATAAAGCTATTTCGACTTTTGTTTTAAATAGTTTAACATTTTGTTATCACAGATTTAATGCAGTGGTTTTATGAATATTTATATAATTACTTTTATATATACTTATACCCAAAAACTAATAATAGAGAAATGCAGATAGTTTAATGTGAATCTATATTTATCCTTTTTAGACTACTCAAAGGCATTTGATTGTGTACAACACCAGAAACTGTGGGAAATAATGGAAAAAAATTGGATTTCCAACACATTTGGTACAATTAACATTACTGCTGTATCTAGACCAGCAAGCAGCAGTAAGAATAAATGGTGAAAAAAAACTTGGTTTGATACAAACAAGGGGTCCGTCAGGGGTGCATATTGTCACCCTTCTTATTTAACTTGTATACTAAAAATATAATGAGGAATGTTAGAGAAGATGTAGACAAAGAATATTACGATGCCATAACAATTGGTGGTTATGAAATACCAGAGATTAGATATGCCGATGACACAGTATTACTGTCCACAACACAAGAAGGAATGGAAAAACTAATTATGTCAGTCCGTAAGAACAGCGAAGAGCAGAACCTCTATCTTAATGCAAAGAAAACTAAATTGATGACAACTGACAAAACAAACAAGGCAGCTGAAATATGTATCAATGAGAAAAAACTAGAAGAAGTGGAGAGTTTTTAATATCTTGGATCACTACTAACTAATAATGGAGATATAATGAAAGGAATTAAAAGGATGACATCTATCGCTCTTCAGAAAGTAAAACAAATAAAGAATCTGTGGAGAGGAGCAGACGGAACCACAAAAATAAGATTTTTAAGGGCATGCATCTTTCCCATCGCAACATATGCCTGTGAGACCTGGACACTTAACAAAACAACAGAGAAACACATAAATGCCTTTGGATGTAAATGCTACAGAAGAGTTCTCCAAATATCGTGGACACAAAAAAGAACAAATATATCTATACTACAAGAATTAATATTGAAGAAGGCTGGCTAGTAAAAAGGATTAAAGAGAGAAAACTTAAATATTTTGGACACATTAAACGTCATGATAATTTAGAGAAGACCGTATTAGAAGGATACATAATGGTAAAAGAAAGAAAGGAAGACCAAAACGAAGATGGCTGCAAAACATCGCTGACGATCTGCAAATGGGTGCATCAGCAGCAGGCCATCTTGCTCACAACCGAGAGGCCTACAGGAGTGCTGTTTGGGAGGCAAAGTTCCGCAAGGGACATGCAAATGAATGAATGACCCAAAAACTATTCCTGTGTGTGGTAAATGTGAGTGATGATTTACAAATAAGACAAAAATGACAATTTCTCCGTGCTTTTCCGTGTGTCTACACACAGAACTGCTATGAGATCTTTGAGCCATTATTTACACATAAAGTTCACAGTAAAACACCCCGAACCGCAGTTACTGAAGTAAATATAGAAACGTGATTATAAAAAAAAAATTACATGCTTATAACAACAATTTTTTGAGGGGATACCAATGTGTTCAACGTGAACAAATAAAATCAGCACATTTATTAACTGCACAGTACAAAAATATAGGGCTATTGTGGTCTAAGATCTTGATTTTGCTGATGACATAACTCTTATCAGTAATAATGTGAATTCCATGCAAGAAAAAACAGATAGCCTATCTTCACTGGCTAGCAAAATAGGACTTGAAATTAACAAGGACAAAACAAAAATAATGAAAATTCCCATCAATCAAAATGGAAAAATACACATAGAAGGGACAGATATTGAAGAAGTCAATCAATTTGCATACCTTGGCAGCTACATAGACCAGGATGGTGACACTAGAAAGGAAGTTAGGATCAGAATTGCAAAAGCAGCATCAATCTTCAAGAATCTTGAGAACATATGGAATTCAAAAGTTATAAGCACAAAAACCAAGTTAAGACTATTCAATTCAAATGTAATATCCACCCTCATTTATGCATGCGAAAGCTGGAAAACAACTAAAGAAATAGAAAAGAAATTAGACTCTTTTGAAAACAAATGCCTAAGGAAAATACTCGGCATCAAGTGGAATGAATTCAAGAACAATGCAGAGATAAGACAGATGACTGAACAACAACCAGTCTCACGGGTGATCAGGAAAAGGAGATGGACATATGTTGGCCACTTGATGAGAAGAAATGATCAGAGAATCCCAAAACAAGCTATCAAGTGGAACACAACAGGCCGAAGAAAAAGGGGCAGACCGCGTGAAACTCTGAAGAGAACATTATTAAGAGAGGCCAAGTTAACAGGCATAAAATCCTTTGTTGAGGTTGAAAGACTCGCCGAAGACAGGAAAAATTGGCGAACTACTTTGCGAGCCCTATGTGACGTCTAACGGCACGGGAAGGATATAAGATATAAGACTGTGGTCTAAATAGTTCACCAATTAACACTGAATTAATAAAGGCTCTAATGTGTATTGTAAAAGGAAGATAGTGTAAAAAAAGGGGGGGGGGGGGCAGCTGTGGAATAACACGTTGCTGTTTGTTTTGATGTCAGGGCTTTCAAACTCTCTCTCTGTCCACGGAAGTAGCCCTATGCTGTTGACGTAAGCAAAACGGTTCTGCTCATGAACTCACAAAACGGTTCTGTACTCATATCTGTTGACCTGATTAGTCATGCCAATAAAATTCTGTTAAAATCATAATGGGTAGACTTCGTAAGAAAACAGAAGAAGAAGTCTATATGGTCCAAACTGAGGATCAAGAGATGATATATATTCAATCTAAGATTTAATGCAGAGAGTGTAATTTGAATCTATATTTATCCTTTTTAGACTACTCAAAGGCATGTAATTGTGTACAACATCAGAGACTGTGGGAAATAATGGAAAACATGGGATTTCCAACACATTTGACACAACTAACATCACTGCTGTATCTAGACCAACAAGCAGCAGTAAGAATAAATGGTGAAACAACAACTTGGTTTGACATAAAACAAGGGGTCCGTAAGAGGTGCATATTGTCACCCTACTTATTTAACCTGTATACTGAAAATATAATGAGGAATGTTAGAGAAGATGTAGACAAGGAATATTATGATGCCATAACAATTGGAGGTTATGAAATATCAGAGATTAGATATATTGATGACACAGTATTACTGTCCACAATACAAAAAGGAATGGAAAAACTATGTCAGTCTGTAAGAATAGTTAAGAGCAAAACATCTATCTTAATGCAAAGAAAATTAAATTGATGACAACTGACAAAACAGACAAGGCAGCTGATATATGTATCAATGAGGAAAAACTGAAAGAAGAGGAGAGTTTTGAATATCTTGGATCACTGCTAACTAATAATGGAGATACAATGATGGAAATTAAAAGTAGGACGTCTATCGCTCTTCAGAAAGTAAAACAACTAAAGAATCTGTGGAGAGGAACAGACAGAACTACAAAAATACGATTTTTAAGGGCATGCATCTTTCCCATCACAACATATGCCTGTGAGACCTGGACACTTAACAAAACAGCTGAGAAACACATAAATGCCTTTGAATGTAAATGCTACAGAAGAGTCCTTCAAATACGGACACACACACAAAAAAAAAGAACAAATATATCTATACTACAAGAACTTAACACTCCCCGTGCGTAAGACGAAAAGTAGACGTATGGGTACGAACGGGACTAAAATCGCGGGTCTTGGTCTGTAAGGGGGTCTAGTTGTAAAATGGAATAGAAAACAGTATTTCCATGTACTTCCGTATACTTAATATGTTTCAAAGTATAGCTAAATGAATGAAAATTTCATAAATGCAGAGTTTTTTAGGAAAAAAGAAGTAATGTGATGTTTTTAGACACGGATTGTGGCCAGCTCACCATCGGCTAGGTTTAGATCTACACTACTTACCATCCAAGATGTGTAGATCTACTTGTCGATCTCGTATTGTGATTCTGTATTGCATTCTCGCTGAATGAATGTCTGAACTAACCTCCTAACTACTTCTCCAGTCGTCTAAATATGTCTAGATCTACTTAGAAAACATTCAAGAGCAGCGGGTTGGCCATAGGCTATGTCCATACCCCTATCTAAATCGTCAAAAATTGAAAAAGTTCCATGCTTCTCGTCCTTTTTCTCGCTCAGCATCGCTCGTAACTAGGCACTCTTTCGCCATTTTGAAAAGTGTCACCGGAATCGCGGACGAAATATGTACAGTCTAAATGTTACACCGGTTGTTTTATTGAAACAAACAATTGTCACTATAATGACCATGCGGAAGAAATGGGATACTGGAAATGTCACAATAATGACCAAACGCAAGGTATTGAAGAAGGCTGGCTAGTAAAGAGGATTAAAGAGAGAAAACTTAAATATTTGGACACATTAAATGTCATGATAATCTAGAGAAAACCGTCTTGGAAGGGTATATAATGGGACAAAGAGAAAGAGTAAAACCAAGGTGAAAATGGCTGCAAGAAATAGTTGATAATCTGCAAATAGATGCATCAGCAGCAGACCATCTTGCTCACAACCTAGAGGCCTACAGGAGTGCTGTTAGGGAGGCAGAGTTCCGCAAGGGACATGCAGATGAATGAATGAATGACTCATATCTGGAACCGAATTGGTTTCTGGTTTCTAAAGCGGTTCCATATCAGGAATAGGCTTGTGTCCGCAGTCGGTTTGTAAGAACCGAGTAGCCGCTGTTACCGGAAGACGAAAGAACCGGTTCCTAATTCGGTTCCAGCTCAACTCTATCCCCTACAGTTGTGGCCCTTATGCCACTTCAGTTTTACATACCAGTTATAGCTCCTTTATTGTCAAGTCACTGCTTTTAATATATAGTTTTCAAAGTGAGCATTAGCGTATAATATATTCTCGATAATAAACATATTTTTAGGTGTAGTGATTTGTATGTAGATAAGGCCAAATGATTAAAAATACATTAAATGCGCATTTAATCAGACTTTGAAATTTTACATTTTTTAAAACAACTGCGTATAAGAATATACTTGACCGTATTTAAATTCTGACTTTTGGTAAGTTATGTATATTACAAAGGTTTTCTGTGTGTATTTCAGCATGAGATTACCATGTTCCTATATAAACTATGAGAATTCATAGTTTCAAGATATGTTGCTTTTAGTGTTGTATGTATTAATATGAAAGGTTTCACAAGATTTTTAAAAAAAAGTATTTCTGTAATTGAACATTACAGCAAATCTTTGTAAATTATATCACAGACAGAGGGTTAATTTGTAGTAGTGTGAAGTAAATTTAGTCATGGTTGAAACTAAATCAATTGCTGATTAACCATTTCTTATGTTTTTGTTATCAAAACTTATTCGATAATCTGCTTTGATATATCAGCTTTGTGTCAAGCAAGCTGAATTATTTCAAAAAACATTTTTTGTTAAATGCTAAATAATTCATTCAAATTAGTTAATTATCGATCAAATAAATTTTAGATAACAATCATAAGATAGCTGAAAAACATGTAAACAAAAAATAATTCGTAAGAGTTAGTAAATTAAGTTTTAAATAAATTGGATATCTTGGACATGTCTTCATTGTTTACAATGGATAGAGAAAGGTCCAAAGAACTGTTTTGTAAGATGCTTATTGGTACATATTTAAATAAACAAAATAAACATTTTGAACTTACTGAATGGGAATAGGTTATAAAGTTTGGAATTGAATTTGTCCGCATTTGCTACCATAATCTTACATCTTACATCCTTCCCGTGCCGTTGAAAGTCACATAGGGCTCGCATATTTGTTTGCAAAGTTTTCCTGTTCTCGGTGAGTCTTTCAACCTAATCAAGGGATGGTATGCCCACTAAACTGGCTTCTCTTCAATGTCCTCTTTAGAATTTCTTGTGGTCGACATCTTTTTCTCCGGCCTGTTGTGCTCCACTTGACAGCTTGTTTTGATATTCTCTGATTGTTTCTTTTCATCATATGGCCTACATATGTTCATCTTCTATTTTTGATCAACCGTTAGACAGGTTGTTGTTTGCTCATCTGTCTTATCTCTGCGTTGCTCTTGAATTCGTTCCACTTTATACCAAGTATTTTCCTTAGGCATTTGTTTTCAAAAAGAGTCTAATTTTTTTGTCTATTTCTTTAGTTGATTTCCAGCTTTCGCGTGCATAAATGAGAGTGGATATCACATTTGAATTGAATAATCTTAATTTGGTTTTTGTGCTTATAACTTCTGAATTCCGTATGTTCTCAAGATTTTTGAAGGACAGTGCTGCTTTTGCAATTCAAATTCTAACTTCCTAGCTGGTGTCACCATCTTGGTCTATGTATTGATATCCATACCTTGGCCAAGGTATGCAAATTGGGTTACTTCATCAACAACTATTCCTTCTAAATATATTTTTCCTTCTTTATTAATGAGAAATTTCATTATTTTTGTTTTGTCTTTGTTAATTTCAAGACCTATTTTGCCTGCCATGGAAGACAGGGAATCTGTTTTTTCTTGCATCGATTTCACATTGTCACTGATAATAGTTATGCCATCAGCAACATCAAGATCTTCTAATGTACTCAATCAATGCCAGTTTTACCTGTACAGCATCTTTTCATAATAAAGTCTATGGCAAGTCCAAAAAGCAATGGAGATAATATACATCCTTGTTTCACGCTTCTTTCAATCTGAAACCATTCGATCATTCCCTCTTCTGTCTTGACTGCACAGATATATCCGTTGTAGAGATCTCTAATGATGTTAACAATTTTAAATGGTATTCCATATGGTCTTAAAATTCTCCACAATGAATATCTGTGCATGGTATCAAATGCATTTTTAAAATCTATGAAGTTTAGGATTAATGGTTTCTGTTTTTCAATGTTTTCAAGTATTATTTTTGGAATAAAGATCTAGTCGAGACAGAATATCAGAATATACTATCATAACAGTGATACTTTTTTTTCCATAAGACTTATTTTGGGAAAAGGTAGATGTTATTTGTTTTTATTTTGAATGAAAAAATGTTCTAAATTAAAATATTCTAAAATACTTCCGTATTTTACTCTCACACTAAATTTTGTCTTATTTCAGTTATTATTAGTTTAGCTTGTACTTTCAGATTGCTGTGGTTTGATATCAAGAAACTAAATGGCCACTAGAGCATCACTTGAAGAGCCCCTGTGTAATGTACAAGCCCACGGCGATGGCCTCAGCAACAGGCTCGGCCCAAACCTCCCAGAGTTTGTATACAATGGAGAAGTTGCAATCAGTGGGATTTCTGGGCGACTACCAGAGTCAGACAACTTGGCAGAGTTTCGAGAGCATCTGATGAAGAAGAAAGATATGGCAACAGAAGATGACAGGAGATGGAAAGTTGGTAAGTAAATATTTTCGTTGCTATTTAGGAAAGTATTTCCTCAGAACTGTCTTCATTGTAGTCATAACAGTCTGAAACTATCATGTAATCATTGACACTGTTATGAAACGTCCATTATCATCATAGGACGTTGGAAGCGGAGTGGGGAGGGGGGAAGTGTTGAATGTGGCGGGAATTAAAGAAATTTTACTTAGTTACATATGAAGTAAATTATGTATGTTCCTAATCTGTCTTTCTGATATTCAGCTGGTGATCTCTGGTTGTATACGATCATTTTGTTTAAATTATCTGGAAAATATTGAGAGTAGCACCTCATTAATAAATTTCTACTTACTATGTATGATGGTGTGGCGAGAAGTCCCAAGCAAGCCCATTCTCCCATGTGCTCCACTACAGAGGTTCAAATGTTTCAAATGAAACTCCGGAGTCATTGCATTCAGGACAATCCCATATATACTCTGCTGCATGCCGCTGCATCCAAACAAGAGTGTTCGCTAATATCTCCCATCAAGTGTTGGTTGTTAACGATGCTTTTTCTCCGCACAGTTCAGATTTCCTGCCAGCACTCTTAATTTGTCCTATCTTCAGCAATCTCATCACAATTACATTGTTCTTTCATTACCGCAGTCTTTCCAATATGAATAAGGTAGATAGAGGTGTATGGTGCAGTTTTACAAAGTGAGAGAGGAAGTGAGCAAGGTGAGGAAAAAACGAATATAAAGTATGAGAATGTATACATGAAAAACATACAACATCCGATATTTCGGCGTGAGCCTTATTCGAGGATACATGCAAAACAAAATACAAACATATATAACTTATCTGAAGCGTGTTGCTCTCAGTAAAGAAATATCATTGAGATGCTGGCGAAATTCGATATTCGCCAGCATCTCAATGATATTTCTAAGAGGGCCTGGACACCTGTGGCTAAACATTTTTGCCTTGGTAACCACAGGGGCAAACAGGACATTTCAGTTAGTGCGATCCGCTCTTGTTCCGCAGATGTACGATCTCGGAGGGTCCTAGAACAGCGCCTTATTTTCCAGACTGGCTGTCTCCACCCAGCTGGAATTAACAATGTCTTCAGCTTTCTGTAACTTCTTTATTTTTCCCTGGCCTTTTTTATACTCTACTTTCTTTCTCTACGCTACCCCTCTCTACTACCATCCTATTTCCTTCTCTGCCAACATACTGGTCTTGTTCCATTCACCAGTTTCACATTTCATCCCTGTAGGTGTTTTTCCTCATTCATTATCTCTCGCGTCCTATTTTCTCTCCCCTCCCCCCCCCCGACACCTCTAGCGGCTATCATGTTTCTATTGCCTTCCCCCAACCCCTTTCTCCCACTTGTTCTCCTCCTCTCTCTCCGCTTCTTCGCTATGATTGGCTATATCGGGAATCTTTTGTCAGTAGGCAGCGGGGGGGGGGGGGTCCTCCTCCTCCTTCTTCCGCACACATTTCTGCTTTACTGAGAGCAACACGCTTCAGATAAGTTATATATGTTTGTATTTTGTTTTGCATGTATCCTCGAATAAGGCTCACGCCGAAATATCAGATGTTGCATGTTTTTCATTTATACATTCTCATACTTTATATTCGTTTTTTCCTCACCTTGCTCACTTCCTCCCTCACTTTGTAAAACTGCACCATACACCTCTATCTACCTTATTTATATTAACCAGTTTTACTGCAGTCGCCATCCCTTTTATCTATCTTTCCAATATGGCTTTATCAATGTCACCCTTGTCCATTCTCGATCTGTCATTTATTTTAGCCTGCCCAGCAACTCTATCTGCTACTTCATTGCCTTAAACTCCCGCATGCCCTGAACAATAAAGCCACTTTAGGCTCATTACATTTGACTAGCTTTACAAAAGAACCCATTCTTTTCGAAGCAATTTTTTTTCTCAGTCTTACGAAGCATACTCTGTGAATCCGTCGCAATGGCGCCAAAAACCACATCATGGGCAACTAACCATTCAAGTGCTGCCGACACAGCCTCGGTTTCGATTTGCATACTTGATGTGGTGAATTCAAAGGCTCCCGAACCCTGTACTACTACTCTTCCATTACGGTAAACAACAAAATCCCAACCACTTCTGGTGTTCTAAATCACCGAGCCATTTGTATATATTATCATATCGGAAGACCCACTGTGATGGTGGATGAGATCTTTAACCCAAAGTTCAACTGCTCCCTGTGCCCAATCTCTATATTACCGGCCCTTTTGTGTCATAACATTTAATAACTGAGGCCGGTACTGTTCCCGTAACCAATCATCGCCTTTAGGCAACTCTAGATCACAAAAGGACATTATTGTATCCTCAGACTGTACTACAGCTCACAAACTCACCCAGTCCAGGCTCGTACTTTCCAAACACCTCACTCAGTTATTCCTAATTTTCTCGTGCGAAACATTAAGTAAATGAAATAAGCTCAAGGTCCATCATCAGGTATGACAAAAAATGTAAACAGTAGCACAGGGGCGTTAATTAGTTAACATGTGTAGGGTTGTACACCCTGTCAAGCACACGTTCTGTTACTTAATAGTTATAGCCTTGAGTCAAAGCAGCAGGTGTTCCAGTGGACAACTTTGTCAAAAATTAGTTCCATAGAACGTTCAAGCAATGGAGGGATCGTTATGACCAATTTATCAATGCGCAAATGAACCATTTGAGCCTTATGGTGGCCAATATGAGCTACAGGTACGATGAATTTTATTTATTTATTTATACTTGCAGGATAGGTCAGGACAATTTCCTATTTCGTAAAGCTGTTCTTTACATTAAGAGTCAATTTTTGGATTTGTCATCAAGGTGCCATGTAATTAAGTGTCAAAGTAAACTTTTATGCTGGTTCATTTCGGCTGACTGATTTATTCTTCAATTAGGTTTACATGGTCTGCCTCCCAGAAATGGAAAACTGAAGGAAGTGAGACATTTTGATGCAGGATTTTTTGGTGTTCATCCAAAGCAAGCAAATCGCATGGACCCGCAGCTTCGGATGCTACTGGAAGTATCGTATGAGGCAATCATTGATGCAGGTGAGAGTTGATGTGGAGTGTGGTTCTTGTGTCTTTAGTCAAGTTGTAATACTTCTGTTATTTTGGCTTTTCTTACACACACACACATCACTAATAAGAATATGTATACCTTATGTAACAGTACAAAAGTTCTTGTACAGCGTTTGTTTGAGTTTCGTGTGTGCAGCAAGACTTGTTATTAAAACATTATTTTCTTATAGGACAAAGCATTGAGAGTGTGAGAGGCTCAAGAACTGGTGTCTTCATTGGTGTCACTCTGTCCGATGCTTCAGAGGGCTGGACTTTAGATGCTGAGACTTTGGAGGGCTACACTTTACCTGGCTGCCTCCGTGCTATGTTTGCTAATAGAATATCATACTTCTTTGACTTTAAAGGTATGATATTCTACCTTGGTTTTTGCTTTTTTCCCCCTTTGTTTTTGTGTGTTCCTATGTGCATGCATCTTTCCCATCGCATCATATGCCTGTGAGACCTGGACACTTAACAAAACAGCTGAGAAACGCATAAATGCCTTTGAATGTAATTGCTATGGAAGAGTTCTTCAAATATCATGGACACAAAAAAAAGAACAAATATATCTATACTACAAGAACTTAATATTGAAGAAGGCTGGCTAGTAAAGAGGATTAAAGAGAGAAAACTTAAATATTTTTGATACATTAAGCATCATGATAATCTAGAGAAGACCATCGTGGAAGTGTACATAATGGGAAAAAAGGTGAAGATGGCTGCAAGACATCATTGAGGATCTGCAAATGGATGCACCAGCAGCAGGCCATCTTGCTCACAACCAATAGTCCTACAGGAGTGCTGTTTGGGAGGCAGAGTTGTGCAAGGGACATGCAAATGAATGAATGAAAATGAGTGCACATGTATATAATGTGTACATTAGTTTGTTGTCTCTTTTGCTATTAATAGCTAGGTTTTGTAATAGAAAAGATTAGTGTAAAAATGAGATTGTAAAAGAAATCAAATAAGGAAGACTCAAGTAGTGATTGTGTTATCTGACAATTATTGGCAAATTACCCCTAAAAAACTTTAGGAGGTCAACAGTTTGATTTTTATAATTGGCTTATATTATCAAAAGACTAGTATTATCAGAAACCTAGTAAAAAGACTGCTCATTCATTCATTCATTTGCATGTCCCTTGCGGAACTTTGCCTCCCAAACAGCACTCCTGTTAGGCCTCACGGTTGTGAGCAAGATGGCCTGCTGCTGATGCATCCATTTGCAGATCGTCAACGATGTCTTGCAGCCATCTTCATTTTGGTCTTCCTCTCTTTCTTTTTCCCATTATGTATCCTTCCAATACAGTCTTCTCTAAATTATCATGATGTTTAATGTGTCCAAAATATTTAAGTTTTCTCTCTTTAATCCTCTTTAATAGCCAGCCTACTTCAATATTAAGTTCTTGTAGTATAGATATATTTGTTCTTTTTTTGTGTCCACGATATTTGGAGAACTCTTCTGTAGCATTTACATTCAAAGGCATTTATGTGTTTCTCAGCTGTTTTGTAAAGTGTCCAGGTCTCATAGGCATATGCTGCGATGGGAAAAATGCATGCCCTTAAAAATCTTATTTTTGTGGTTCTGTCTGTTCCTCTCCACAGATTCTTTATTTGCTTTACTTTCTGAAGAGTGATAGATGTCCTAGACTGCTAGTGAAATTGTATCTTATATCCTTCCCATGCCGTTAAACCTCGCGTAGGACTCGCAAAGTAGTTCGCCAAATTGTCCTGTCTTCGGCAAGTCTTTCAACCTCATCGAGAGATTTTATGCCTGTTAATTTGGCCTCTCTTAACAATGTCCTCTTCAGAGTTTCACACGGTCTGCCTCTTTTTCTTAGTGAAATCGGTTGGAAGGTAATCAGGTCTATAGCCTGATGATGCTAAATTTGCTTGGAGGAAAATCAGTCTGTTTTGACTTTATTCAGTGTATGAGCATTTTGTAAATCTCAATGCAAATAAAGTAAGATTATTTCACATGAACATTTCATTCCAGTCAATGTTTGTAAAGGGTGTTTAATTTTACATTTAAAAAGAAGTATGAAGTACTTGGTTAGCGTATAGCCCCCGATCAGGGTGACGTGAAGCCATGGGAGCAGGTGGTGGATGGAATGGGAGAGCAGCTGACAGATAATGTTGGTTATGGTCACCATTCTATGATGGTAGGCAGATGATCTCAATGTAGGGACAATGGCTACGATCACTGACTAGTACAGTCACTGCCCAGAAGGAAAGCAATGGTAAACTACCTTCTGGAAACATACCAAGAAACCCAAGCAGCAATCATGGAAAGTCAAATAGGAAAAAGATCTGGTGGTGAGTCCCCCAGGCCAGATAGATCTAATTTTAACACTGGGGAAGAGTGTGAGGCAGAGGTCGGTACTAGTAATTGTGATGACGGACAAAATCCTGACGGTGTTACCAAGGAAAACCCCTGTATCAAACTAAAAAGAAAAATAAGAGTAGGAACATGGAATGTAAGAAGTATGTATGAGGGAAAATATCAAATAATAAGTGACGAGATGAAAAGAATGCGGATACACATTTTGGGAATCTGCGAACATCGATGGAAAGGATCAGGACACTTTAAGAGCGAGAATGATAATATATTTATATATTCTGGCGGAGAAGTAGGAGGAAAGAATGGAGTGGCTTTTTATTTGGATAAATCAACATCAAAAGCTTTACTAGGCTACAATCCAGTAAGTGATAGAATCCTAACAATCAGACTTAAGGGCATTCCTAGAAATGTAACAGTCATCCAGGTATATGCACCTACATCAGCAGCAGAAGAAGATGAAGTAGAACATTTTTATAACACACTGCAAACGACAATAGACCAGGTACGGAAAAATGATATTGTATTTATAATGGGTGATTTTAATGCAAAAATTGGTACAGAAAGAGCAGAAGATGAAGGACATGTTGTAGGGAAATTTAGCATAGGACACAGAAATGAGGCAGGTGACAGTCTAATGGCGTTTTGCATGGGAAATGAGCTAATGATCGCTAACACACTTTTTAAACAACATCCAAGAAGACTTTACACATGGACATCACCTGATGGGAAAACCAGGAATCAAATAGATTACATTTTAGTGCAGAGAAGGTGGAGGTCAAGCATAACATCAACAAAAACTTTACCAGGTGCTTATTGTGACACGGACCATGAGTTATTAATAGCAGACATGAAGATAAAGATAAAAATGATAGTTATGGGATCAAGACCACTCCGCTTTGACCTTACAAATATACCAGAACAATACGGTATAGAAGTGAAGAACCGTTTCGAAATCCTGATGGCTGTACAGGAAGAGATGACACCAGATGAATTGGCTACGCAGGCCAAAGATATCTTAGTAACAACAGCTAAAGACATGGTTCCAGTAAAGAAAACACAAAAGAATAGATGGATCACAGCAGGTACACTAGAACTGATAAAACAATGTAGAGAAATGAAGACGCAATGGAGAGTGACAAACAACAACAAAGATAAATATAAAACTTTAACAAAAGAAGTACGAAGAAACATAAGAAAAGACAAAAAACAATACATACAAGATTGTTGTGAAAGAATAGAAGAACATCAGAGGTGTGGAAGAGATAGTGAAATGTTTAAAGAAATGAAGACATTGACGAGAAATGTCACACCTAAGCTAAATGTAATTTGTGATGAGATGGGGAATACCCTGACAGAGACAGAGGAAATTCTAGAAAGATGGAAGGAATATTGCAAAAGAATGTATGAAACAACCGACTGTGGAAGCAGAAATCAACAGTGTGAATTATTATTGGAGGAGAAAGAACCCGAGCCGACAATGGAAGAAGTTTTATGGGCAATAAAGAATCTGAAAAATGGTAAATCACCAGGATGTGATGAGATAACAGCTGAATTTATTAAAGCAGGAGGAAAGGAGTGTGCAACAATCTATCATGCACTATGTAAAAAGATATGGCATTCAGGTATTTGGCCAAAAGAATGGGAAAGAACTGTATTCATACCACTGCCAAAAAAGGGTAACCTGAAATTATGCACCAACTACAGAACTGTTGCCCTGATTAGTCATGCCAGTAAAATTCTGTTAAAAATCATAATGGGTAGACTTCATAAGAAAATAGAAGAAGAAGTCAATATGGTCCAAGCTGGCTTCAGGCAAGGAAGAGGATCAAGAGATCATATATTCAATCTAAGATTAATAATAGAGAAATGCAAGGAGTTTAATGTGAATCTATATTTATCCTATATAGACTACTCAAAGGCATTTGATTGTGTACAACACTAGAAACTTTGGGAAATAATGGAAAAAATGGGATTTCCAACACATTTGATACAATTAACATCACTGCTGTATCTAGACCAACAAGCAGCAGTAAGAATAAATGGTGAAACAACAACTTGGTTTGACATAAAACAAGGGGTCCGTCAGGGGTGCATATTGTCACCCTACTTATTTAACTTGTATACTGAAAATATAATGAGGAATGTTAGAGAAGATGTAGACAAAGAATATTACGATGCCTTAACAGTTGGAGGTTATGAAATACCAGAGATTAGATATGCTGATGACACAGTATTGCTGTCCACAACACAAGAAGGAATGGAAAAACTAATTATGTCAGTCCGCAAGAACAGCGAAGAGCAGAACCTCTATCTTAATGCAAAGAAAACTAAAGTGATGACAACTGACAAAACAAACAAGGCAACTGAAATATGTATCAATGAGGAAAAACTGGAAGAAGTGGAGAGTTTTGAATATCTTGGATCACTACTAACTAATAATGGAGATACAATGAGGGAAATTAAAAGGAGGACATCTATTGCTCTTCAGAAAGTAAAACAAATAAAGAATCTGTGGAGAGGAGCAGACAGTACCACAAAAATAAGATTTTTAAGGTCATGCATCTTTCCCATCGCAACATATGCCTGTGAGACCTAGACACTTAACAAAACAGCTGAGAAACACATAAATGCCTTTGAATGTAAATGCTATAGAAGAGTTCTCCAAATATCGTGGACACAAAAAAGAACAAATATATCTATACTACAAGAGCTTAATATTGAAGAAGGCTGGCTAGTAAAGAGGATTAAAGAGAGAAAACTTAAATATTTTGGACACATTAAACATCATGATAATTTAGAGAAGACCGTATTGGAAGGATACATAATGGGAAAAAGAAAAAGAGGAAGACCGAAACGAAGATGGCTGCAAGACATCGTTGATGATCTGGAAATGGATGCAGCAGCAGCAGGCCATCTTGCTCACAACCGAGAGGCCTACAGGAGTGCTGTTTGGGAGGCAAAGTTCCGCAAGGGACATGCAAAGGAATGAATGAATGAATGAAGTACAGAATGTTACATTTACTGATCTTAAGATTTTCTCTAATAATTTAGGAAAATACTTCATGCAAGGTGAAAAACAGGTACAAGCTGTACAGGTCTAAAAACTCCTGTGTGATCACTGCTCAAGATCATCAACTACTACACTCATGGGGTGTTATTCATATAGTATCCAGGCTGGTAAGCCACATCAAGATAAACAGTGATAAATGTCCTCATGGAATTTCACATTGCCTCTGTTCTGAACATCTACTCAACATATACTTCGAGGAAGTTGTCAAAGATGAAGGGAAATTTTAAAAGATAAAGGGAAAATCAATTGGGCTGTGAAATGACATAATGAGCATCAGGTATTGCAGTCCTAAAGTCCTTGATTACAGAATTATGTATTGTGAAATTCCATTAATGCTGTTTACAGGTCTCAGTTGCTGTTATGATACAGCCTGCTCATCCAGCATGATGTGTCTAGATCAGGCTCTTCTGAACATCCGCATGGGTATTATTGATGCTGCCATTGTTGGTGGGACAAATTTATGCTTGAAACCCAACGTGTCCCTGCAGTTTGTCCGGATGAACATGATATCTCCAGATGGTGCTTGCAAAACATTTGATGCCAGAGGTGAGTAATGCTATACAAGTCAGTCTCTGCTAGGCAGTTGCTTACCTTCATGTAGGGTTTTGGAATCATCTTAAAATCTCATTGTACTGTACTGTTGGTGCCTGCAGTTCAGAACTGCATGTACTCTTAGAAAACTCCAAACAACCCTAAGAACTCATTTGTTTATAATTTGAAAAAAAAAAACCACACTGCAATACCAAGCTAATAGGATTGTGCATGGAGAAACACTCACAGAAAGTTTTAAAACAGAAGCAGGTGTGCAGCAGGGCTGTTTGTTGTCACCATTCCTATTTCTTCTGGCAGTCAACTTGATCATAAAAACAACTACACAAGGGAAAATAAATGAAATACAATGGACATTATGGAACCAACTGGAAGACTTTGACTTCACAGATGATGTGGCACTTATGGCAAGTGACCACACACAAATGCAAGAGAAATTTCAGATCCTAAACAAGAATTCAGGTAAACTGTGACTCCATATTAACAAATGAAAAACAAAGATAATGAAAAGTAACAGTACAAGCAATAACCCCATGGTAATCAAGGGAAAAACTTGGCAAACAACCATGCGAGCCCTATGTGACACTTAATGGCATGATAAGGATGTAAGATGTAAGTAGGAATCAAGTGAATGCCAATCGAGGAAGTATTTATATTATTTCTCACATATTTAGACAGTAGAGCTGACAAATCTATGGAACAAAAAAGGATGTTAAATCTAGATTAACCAAGGGCATGACATTATTTATAAACTGAGCAAAATATGGTTATCAAAAAAATATAAAAACAGGAAAAAAACTTATTCTAATTACAAATGTGAAGACTGTTCTGCTATTTGGTTCAGAGATATGGGTGATGACCAAGGCAGAACAACAAAGGATATAAACAATCATGAACTATTGCTTGAGGAAGATTTTAAACATTAAATGGCAGGACAAGATTAGGAACAAGGAAGTCTGGGAAAGAGCAGGGAAAAAACTTATGGATGCACAGATCATGTATAGGAACTGGAGGTAGATTGACCACACACTGAAGAAACCTGACACCAGAATAATAAGACAGGCACTGACATGGAATCCTCAGGAAAACAGAAACTGAGGAAGACATAGAACTAACTGGAGAAGAAAAATTAAGACAGTTCTCAGAGACAAAGGATGCAGGTTGAAGGAAGCAGAAAATAAATCCAAGAACAGGGATGACTGGAGAGTCTTTATCCATGACATATGCTCCCAAGGGAGTGAAAGGCAATGATGATAAGTACCAGGCTAAAATAAGAAGCTATTTTAGTCAAATATAACTAGCTCAATTAGATTTTAAAAAAAAAAAGAAATTAACATACTTTTTTTTCCTGAAGCTTGATCTAACCTTAAGAAATATTATAGTTTTGACAGTTATGTTTTCCATGAATTTGTGTTACATTTCCAAGGTGATGGTTACTGTCGGAGTGAAGCCATCATGGCCATCTATCTCCAGAAAACCACAGACTGCAAACGCATATACGCCACCGTTGTTCATGCAAAGTCAAATTGTGATGGCTACAAGGAACAAGGTAATAATATATACCAGAGAGTGGTGAATCAATGGGCATAAGCTTTTTTTTTTCTGCGAGGGTTTACAATATGATATTTTTTTATGATAAATTAACAGTCAGGTATGAAATTGTAATGCTATGAATGGTGGAATCTTAGAGCATAAGATACAAAAAAGGTGTTCTAGATAAAGTGCCTGCAATAAACATGTTGAGTCTCATTTATGAAAAGTGATCAAATTGGAGCTTCTGCTTGTTTGTCAGTTGGAAAAGAAGTTGATTTCACTTGGAAATTGTTTATCAACAGCTAAGAGGACCAGCAATGCCAGATTCAGCTCTAGAAAAGAAAACCTTATCTCTCTTTTGTGATGCTCTAATCAGTTCATCAGTTTGACTAACAAGATGTGGCATAGCTTGTTCCCCATAGTGACAGGGACTGCTAAAAAACTTTTTTGTCTAGTTCACTTTAAGAATTCAAGCAAGCCACTGTAACCCACTCCCCATCTGATTCAATTTGTTTTTCAAGGTCTTCTCTGCATCAGCTGCTGATGGGGAGACAAATAAATCTATTTGAGTGCCATGTTAACTCTTTGTCTGCTGGGGGTATTCCCCTCAAAAGACCAAGGGGGGTAAATTTCACAATGTGGAATGGGGTGGTTGTCACATTTAAAAGAATGACAAAGGCATAATCTGATTTATAGTATCATATATTATATGTTAACTTGAAGAAGAAAAAATGTATTTTGTTTTCTAATGAATTTTTTTACATTTTGTTAGTATACAACAAAAAAAAAGAGCTAAGAAGTGAGAAGAAAGAACGGAAAATGAAGGAATAAAATAAATTTTTTGTCACTTACCCATCAAGTTAATCCACTGTAGTTGTTCATGTAATTCCATAATGAATAAAAATGTACACAAACACCTTTTCTTCACATATCTTCCAAAATTTACATGAAAATATACACCAGTTATGCATTCACAGCAAACTAAAAACACCAAGGGGGTAGGTAATATTTACATGAAAACAAGTGGGCAGTCATTGACTAATATTTACCAGAAAACAGGCCATTGTGGTTTTTTTTTTTTTTTAATTTGAAGCATTCTACAACATTTAATTTGTTAAATTACACAATCTCCAGCATTATTTATTGTGATATTACAGCTAGTACTAGCAAAAAGCTGAGAAGTAGTATCACCAGCTACCCTTCTAGCACATTTTGCTGCTGGACCAAAAAAAAATATCCTAATCCTTTGAATCAGCGCCACGTGGGTCCGAAAATTCACAATCTCTACTACTGCATTCTCTACACCACAATCTAGACATTTTTAAATTAAATTCTGAACTTGTAATGCAGAAATACGCTGCTCTGGACGAAAGAAACTAGCACTGGGAGCCATATTTGTTGCTAAACAAAAACCTAGCGACGATAAACTTTGAAAAACTCGCGTAAAATTAACACAGAATCGCTCTACAGAATCGCTCTGTTTTCTGCTCAAACCACGTGCAAATGAAGACCGGAAGGAAGTCAACTGCTGGTTTTAAGATACTTTGATTATTTTCAAAATTAGAGAGCTGCAAACCAACATCGCACTGTGCGAAGATTCGTAGTACTGAACAGGGATACAACCACGCAGGACGCGTCTCAGAGTATACAAAGAGTTAAGCTTACTGTAACCATTTATTTCTTATTTTGTTCATGGCTAGTCATATATTTTTTTGTGTTTTCTTTGGCAGGCATAATGTTTCCATCAGGCATACTTCAGAAGCAGCTGATCAAGGAAGTTTATCATGAAATTGGCATTAATCCCACAGATGTAAGTTTAAGCTTGGATTACTTGGCTTACAGATTATATGAATGTCTGAAATTTTACAAAACTGTGATTTTTATGTTGCTTAAGAGGCAATGTGTGGGTGTAGGGGAAGTGGGTGGTTTTTGTTTGTTTTATGTCAGGTTTTGTGAACCATAGCCAACCAAGACCATATTCAACTTCTCATAGCCAACCAAGACCATATTCAACTTCTCAGTGGTGATCCAGTAGTCTGGCCTAGTGAAATACAGGCAGTTTCCAAGTTACAAATGTCCAACTTACGTACAAGCGTTCGCTGAGGACAACTCTTATAAATCTTGTTATATTAAAAATGTTAGTTGCATATAATGTTTTGTAATAACAAACGGGGACTACTTTGCAGTACACAGCAAAACAGTGTGCATCTACAAGCATTTATAGGTTTCTTTAATTTTTTTTTAATATAGAAGGTACATTGTGTACTATATAACTGATGACAGATAAGAACTGTACCTAAATGTTTTGACTTAGTCCAAGTTTAAATTATTGATAGACTTAGAAACAGAACTCAGGGATTGCCTGCACTGCATCTTAAACATTGAATCCAGGGGCTAAACCTATGTTAGCCTAATGCAAGACAACAGTGAACACAGATGAGACACTATAAGAAAACAATGTCTCCCAGTTAACTGGTAAAGAAAGATTCATTTAAAAGAGCAAGGAAAGAATGTGAAGGAATCATACTCAAGTGATATTTTTTGTGAGGATGAGCATGTCATCCATTTCAGTGTCCAGAACTATCAGTGTAATCAGAAATGGTTACAGTTAAATTTATTTGGGCATATAGATCTTCTCATAATTGTTTCTTATCTGACAGATTGCTTATTTTGAGGCCCATGGTACAGGAACAAAAGCTGGAGACCCAGAAGAAACAAACACAATTGTTGATGTATTCTGTAAAGGAAGAAAGGAACCTTTGTTAATTGGCTCCACAAAAAGTAACATGGGACATTCTGAACCAGCCTCTGGTAGGTTTTAGTAATATTGTAGATTTATTGTGGGTTTTTTTTTTCAGTTAACATAGGAATTTCTTAGATTTTCTTATATGAAATGCTACATTTTCTTCATTAGATCATCCCATTGCATATTATTATAAACTAGCATTTCTTTGCCTTTATAATGTTCCTAATCAAAGACATTATTCTTATTTAGGTCTGAGTTCTATTGCCAAGATCATTATTTCCATGGAAGACAAGATAATCCCTCCAAACCTTCACTTTGAGACCCCAAACCCAGACATTCCAGGCTTGTTAGATGGTCGTTTGAAGGTGGTCACAGAATGCACACCTTGGAATGGAGGTCTAGTGGCTGTGAACTCATCTGGACTTGGAGGTGCTAATGTTCATGCTATTCTCAGGTTAGGTTATTATGTAATATTGATGATGACTTGTAAAAAATAAAAAATACATTGATGAAATCAAATACAAAAATTAACAATAATGATAACAACAAAATAATTATGAGCACATATTTCAGAATGCCAGTGATTTCCTCTTTCCTCCACATCTACTTCTGAGCATGGTAGGGTGAAAAATTTCCTCCTTTCAGGTTTGTCCATTTTAACCTTCTCAGTTTCTCTGGCTCATTCCTTTCTTTTACTGACCATGATTCCCATGTTAAGCATTCTTGTGAATGTTGCATCTTGGACATCATTAATGTGTGCTCTAATTGTTTTCATTTCCAGATTTTATTGTAACAATATTACTTCTAGTTAGTTAAACATTAGAAGCAATTTAGTAATCCTAATAATTTTGAAATTTAAAAAAAAAAAAGGTCATGACTCAGATAATGTATATACAAAAGTGGCAGAATGATTTTCATTAAAGTAAATAATGAACACAAGTATGGCGGACCAGAATGGACATGACATAAGGGTAAAGGAGGGGGAAATCTGAAGGGATGGCAACAAACTGAAAAAGTGCCTTACTGGAAATCTCACATTCACTTCCTTCTTTCTGTACCTTTGTGCAAGTGTATCTGTAACAGGAGAGAGTGGGGCTGATTTTTGTACATGAGCAAGTCAATAAATAAATCACAAATTATACAGATTGAAAACAGTTGAAAATTCATTGCACATTTTTTTGATATGTAGCAGCATCAACTGACATGAATTGAAATCAAGGCTATATCCCAGAATGCCATGGTTATTTAACAGCAAGTAACAGCACTAGAGTGTGTTACATGCATGTACACAGGAAGATCAGGGCAGAGTTGTATGTTTTCTGAGAGACAAAGGACTGAACACAGAGGAAGTGCATAAAGAAATCTTGATTCTAGGAACTGGCATCATCACACTCGGGTCACACCCATAATACTTTTCTGTCTAATTCAGTAACCAGAGAAGAGTGTGAACACTAATTGTGCCAGTTAGCTGCTGGTTCTGGCAACCTCAAATTCTTACAGACAGCCACCTGGCTCTTCCTTCCCCTCTCCTCACACCTCTGTCTTCCATCCTCTGTAGAAATATATTATCAACACATGCCCTTTTCTCCGTTCTGCACCAGTTCCTCAGCCACCGACTTCAGTATATCCGTCCTATCCATAGGAATCATGTCTGTTGCAACAGCGTTAAAGGCAACATGCTTGACTACTTCATTGCCTCTCACTCCCGCATGCCCTGGGCAATATATCCAAGTCAGCTTGAAGACAGTGGATTCTTACAAGAGCTGAATCCATTTGTGACATGTCAAACCCTTATCTATCTCAGTCAGTATC
This sequence comes from Achatina immaculata, assembly GCA_009760885.1. NCBI lineage: Eukaryota > Metazoa > Mollusca > Gastropoda > Stylommatophora > Achatinidae > Lissachatina > Lissachatina immaculata. The sequence continues at coordinate 6,520,774 of CM019697.1, read as the reverse complement.
TCCTGTAACAGGAGTACATCAAAGTCATGGACCAGCCATACCAGTACTGGGCCTGTTTGTTTTGCACTGTGATAGTTCCAGTTGCCTACATTAACACCCTTCAGATGAATTCTATCTGATTTATTTAGTAGCCTCCAATTACCCATTTTCTTTTGTCTCTTCCACTCTCCTCAATGAATGAATAAAGAAATGTTTGATCTGTATGGTGAAAAGTGCATTTCAAGAAAAGACATGTATAACTGGACCCAGACTAGCATCACAGACAAGGATGTCAAGTCCACAATTCACCTGTGGAAGAGATGATCCATGCTGACTGTTGTGTGCTGATAGATGATGTAGCTGGTAGTGTGGGTTGCTCTCATGTAACTGCCTACAACATGCATTAATGGCTAAAGTTCCATAAGTCTGTGCACAGTTGATCTCACACCAGTTGTCTGCCAAACAAAAACTGAATAGATTGGGCTTGTTCTGACATCTTATGTGGTATCATGAAGGGAGGAGGACTTCATCAAACAAATTGTTATCTTGGGTACACCACTTTCAACTGGAGTTGAAGCAAGCCTCCATGGAATGGAAACACTCCTCCTACCCAGTCACCAAAAAGTTCAAGATTATCCCATTAGCACACAAGGTTATGCTAAGCATTTTTTGGGACTCACAGGGCCACGTAATGGCTGAATTCCAGGCTCATGGTGAAACAGTCAAAGCTGCCTCAGACTTGGGCCCCTGAAAAATCAGCTGGGTGGCTGCCATTTCCAAGACAATGAAGACATTGTCAAGGAGGTAATCATTGGCTGCAGCAGCAGCAGCAGCCAGAAACTTTCTTTGATGCTGGCTTTCAAGGAAATGTGAATCAATGGGGTAAATGTTTGAATGTTCAGGGGGATTATGTCAGAAAAAAAAAATTAGTGCAAGTACTCCTAATCATTTTTTTTCTTGTTTCTATCTTGTTTTGTGACTTATTTACTGACTTCCTTCATATATTACTACTCTAAGTGTACATAAATGATCAGTTGTCATTAAGTTTCAGCCAAGCTGTTCTGAGAGCTTCATTTTGAAAAATTAAGAGAGCATAACCTATAGAAATAATCTTTTGTTTTTTAGTCTTTGTACTTATCTAAAGATATGAAATTGTACAGTGAATTACTTTATTGAATGCTGCTGTCATTGAGTGTACTGATAGCGTTAACCTTTAATATTTCAGATCCCATGACAAAGAACTGATAGAACCTCATGAAGCAAGCCAGAAAGTGAGGTTGTTCACATGTAGTGCTCGCACAGAGGAAGGAGTGAAAGCGGTGCTAGCAGAGGCCAGAAAGAATGCTCACAGTGTTGAGTTCCAGGCACTGATTCAAGAATCTGCAAACCTTCCTACCAACATAGTTCATTACAGAGGTTACACAATCCTCAATACCTCCTCTGGTATAGAAGAAGTGCAGGTGAGAGATACTGTCAGAATGACACCTCCCCATGTGATGTGATTTATGGTGTAGACATCTGTTCGTACAGATAAAAGTCATAAGAATCTATATTTTGTGGTGACATATAAAACTCACTGTTGTTTTCATTTACCAGATTAGCATTACTAAAAGTGATTTATTATGATCTACATGAAGCCTTAAGGGTTGTGAAGGAGAAAAAAATAATAAAGTAACAAAATAAAAGTTAGACAACATTTACTTTATTTACCACTTCATTGAACACCCAGCAGTCATTTATTCATTTTGATTTTACACAGCACTAAAAATTTATTAGGAGTACATACCCTCAGATAGGGAAGACATGTGTAACAAAATGGTCATGTCAGTGACATAATATATATATATATAATGAGGAATATAAGATGTAGTCAAAGAATATTATGATGCCATAAAAATTGGAGGTTACGAAATACCAGAGATTAGATTTGCTGATGACACAGTTTTACTGTCCACAACACAAAAAGGAATGGAAAAACTAATTATGGCAGTCTGTAAGAATAGAGAAGAGCAAAACCTCTATCTTAATGTGAAGAAAACTAAACTGATGTCATCTGACAAAACAAATAAGGCAGCTGAAGTATGTATCAGTGAGGAAAAATTAGAAGAGGTGGAGAGTTTTGAATATCCCGGATCATTCATTTAGTCAGTCATTTGCATGTTCCTCATGGAACTTTGCTTCCCTTACAGCTCTTCTATAGGCCTCTTGGTTGTAAGCAAAATGCCCTGCTGCTGATGCATGTATTTGCAGATTATCAACTGTCTTGCAACCATCTTCGCCTTGGTCTTCCTCTTTCTTTTTTTTCTATTATGTACCCTTCCAAGATGGTATTCTCTAAATTATCATGATGTTTAATGTCATTACTGGATCATTACTAACTGATAATGGAGGTACGAGGGAAATTGAAAGGACATCTATCGCTCTTCAAAAAGTAAAATAAGTAAAGAACCTGGAAAGGAATAGACAGAACTACAAAAATATGATTTTTAAAGGCATGCACTTTTCTCATTACAACATATGCCTGTGAGACCTGGATGCTTAACAAAACAGCTGAGAAAACACATAAATGACTTTGAATGTAAATGCTACAGAAGAGTTCTTCAAATATAATGGACACAAAACAGATCAAATTTAACTATAATACAAGAACTTAATATTGAAGAAGGCTGACTAGTAAAGAGGATTAAAAAGAGAAAACTTAAATATTTTGGACTCATTAAAGGTCTTGAGAATTTAGAGAAGACCATCTTGGGAGGATACATAATTGGAAAAAGAAAGAGAGGAAGACTAAGATGAAGATGGCTGCAAAACATCATTGATAATCTGCAAATTGATGCATCAGCAGCAGAGCATCCTGCTTACAACTAGGAGGCCAACAGGAGAGCAGTTAGGGAGGCAAAGGATATGGAAATGACTGACTGAGTGATATGTTGGTGGCAAGTGATATAAATCAATCAGTTTTATGACACCTAACTGCTTCATATTGATGTATACACTAGCTGTCATTGTTGTGTCTAGAGCAAGTGAATTACTACATAATTCCAGTCATGCACCACATAAAACTAAATACATATACTGTATATTCAAATCAGATATGCCTGACAGCACACAGAGGAATGACATAATTGAAGCATATGCTACCTTATTAATAAAATCTTACATCTTACATCCTTCCCATGCCGTCACATAGGGTTCACATGGTACTTCACCAACTTTTCGTGTCCTCAGCAATCATTTCAACCTCATCAAGGGATTTTATGCCTACTAATTTGGCCTCACTTAACAGTGTCCTCTTTAGAGTTTCACGTGGTTGACCTCTTTCTTTGGCCTATTGTGGTCCACTAGGTATTCTCTGACTGATTCTTCTCATTGCGTGACCAACATGTGTCCATCTCCTTTTCCTAATCACCCATGAGACTGGTTGTTGTTTGCTTATCTGCCTTATTTCTGCATTGTTCTTGAATTTGTTCCACTTTATGTTGAGTATTTTCCTTAGGCATTTGTTTTCAAAAGAGTCTAATTTCTTATCTATTTAGTTGTTTCCACCTTTCACATGCATAAATGAAGGTGGATATTTCATTTGAATTGAATAATCTTAACTTGGTTTTTGTGCTTATAACTTTTGAATGCCATGTGTTATAAAGATTCTTGAAAGTCAGTGATGCTTATGTAATTCTAATTCTAACTTCTTTTCTGGTGTTGCCATCCTGGTCTGTGTAGCTGCCAAGGTATACAGATTGGTTGACTTCTTCAACAACTGTCTCTTGTACGTATATTTTTCATTTGTAGTTAATGAGAATTTTCATTATTTTTGTTCTTTCCTTGTTAATTTCAAGTCCTATTCTGCTTGCCTGTGAAGACAGGGTATCTGTTTTTTCTTGCATCCCGCTCACATTGTCACTGATAAGAGTTATGTCATCAGCAAAATCAAGAACTTCTAGTTGGGTCCCATGTACCCAATCAATACCTGTGTTACCTGTGCAGCATTTTTTCATGATGAAGTCTATGGCAATTCCAAAAAGCAAAAGAGATAGTATTAATAAAATAGCTGCAGTAAAATAAATGAGTTGATTGATAGAAAAATGTCAAATCACAAGTCAAGTCTGAATCACTGTTCAAATTGATCTTCAAGTTGAGTGCAAGCATAGTCTTTAAAGTGATTCAAGTCTGAGTCAACTGACTTGAGTCTACATTTTTTTCTCAGTGTCATAACATTTGGAGTAACCTTGGACAAAATATGCCTTTTCGTTGTAGAGAAACAGCAGTTATGGGTGAATATGTTTTTTATGTTTTCTTTTTATTTATGCAATTGAAATTTTTGGTTTTTTTAAATAGCCTTTTGTATTTATTTTTATCTTTTTCACAGAAAAGTTCCCAAGAACCCCGCCCAGTTTGGTTCATATTTGCAGGTATGGGAACACAGTGGCATGGCATGGGCAGAAAAATGATGGAGCTGAAAGTTTTCAGAGAATCCATTTTGAGATCTACAGAAATCCTGAGCCGATATGACATCAATCTCTATGATCTGATCATGAATGGAGATGAGAGCACATTTGATCAGATCATTCCACCTTTCATTGGCATTGTATCCACTCAGGTAAAAATGTGCACATGGTATCCTACAACATTGGGGTTATTTTGAATAAAATTTTGCAGTTCTCAGTTTCTTGTAGTACATTAATTTTGGCTTACTAAGGACCAGAAAGCATCCACTGATACTTAGGTTCCACTAGTCTTCATTAGATTGTTTCCTGGAAATTGCTGTTGCTATATAGATCTGCTGAAGTTGTTTTTCTACATATCTCTTACCTGTGTTAAGAATAGCAGTTTGAATGAATCTGAATATATATATATCTTATGTTGAGTTGGAAGAGTATTTTGAAACATGTCATGCTTATGTACAGAGGTGGATGACACTTTTGAATGAATTTTCCATCTGTAAATGGATTCTGGTAGGTTCCGTACCAGCAAAGTTTGAAGTGGAAGAGACTGTAAAGTTTCTGCAAGACAAGGAACAGTCTGATGATGATTCATCATTGTCTGATCAATTCACATATCTGAAGCACTGTACTGAAGCACTACTCACAAAGGAGAAGGTCAAATGGGATAGCAGATCTAGTCATGAGATGTGGACCTATTTGTTTGGACAGACTGAATCTTTAGAGCAGTATTCGGAGGTACTAAAACTGTGTGAATTTATCCTTAGTATTCCTGGACATAATGCATATGTGAAAAGGGTATTTTCCCCTCATGAATGTGCAGTGGACAGAGGAATGAAATCACCTTAACGTCTCAATAGTTGAAGCAATAATTAAATATGCTTTTAATTATCAAATGAGCTGATCAGAATTATTATGATTATGTCAGTTTGCAGCAAGATCTTCTTTTCCAAAGTTTGAAGTTAGATAAATGCTAGGAACAGTACACAGAATAGCAGGATGATGGAGGAACTTGAAGGTACAGTAAAATACATTTGTACTCAGATAAAGAATTTTCTCCATCATATGAATTAATTTTGGGCTATTTTAATTTCAAAATGTAAGAAAAGTATAAAACATTGAACGTAGGTATTATACATACATGAAATATTCATAATTTTAGCTCTTCTGAGCTTAACGATAATATTAGCATGGCTTAACTTATATTCTTTATTTGGATATGCTCTTTGAAAACAAAATCTGAGATCTTTGGACATGTCTGGTGTTGTTTATCAATCTGAGAAAAATGTCCTGGTTATTCCTTTACAGAATCTGGCAACCCTATGAGAATACAATAAAATCAGATCGCAATCTAGATGAACTGCCTAAAGGCAATGATTGGTTATGAGAACAGGACTGACTTCAGCTAACAAAGGTTATTATATAGATTATTAAGTGGATGGAAATTGAGACTGTGTCAGCAGAAATGGAATCGCAAGTTGCCCATGATGTGATTAATGGTGTCATTGTGATGAACTCACAGGACATGCTCTGTAATACTGAGAAGAAATTGCTCTGAAAGGAAACGGTTCATCTGTTAAGCCAATCAGCTGTGACAAGTCTAATGTGGGTCTACTGTCCAAGGCATGTTGGAGTACATGGCAGTCAAGTGGCAGACAGACTGGCTGGACAGGCTAAAATAAATGTAAGGCAGGCTGAGAATGGACAAGGGTGTGATTGCTAAAGCCATATTGGAAAGACTGCTGGAAAATGAAGACCAATAATGGAAGAACAATGTAATTGTGACAAGATTGCTGGAACTACAACAAATTAAGGATAATGTTTTGACACACTGCAGTTTTAACATAGTTCTCAAGCAGATCACAGTATGATTTGCTGTTTATGATGGTTCCACTGGGCATGTAATGCTTCAGGATTGGGCCTTTACAGTGCTATAAAAGTGTAAGCATTTTCTGGGCAGTGAAACTGATTCATTTCAATAAGGAATGTTGCTACTGGAGGTCCTCTCAGTTCGTCTTGTGGAGTCAGGAGACATGAGAGTAGAGCTACTGGCCAAAAAATACAACAGAAGAAAACAGCCAAAAAGCAAGAACTTAAAATAATGCAGTGGAATGCTGAGGGTGTCAGCAGTGTTAGAGATGGCTATAGCAAAAAGGTGGAACTAGAGAACATACTTTTTGAAGAGCGGGTAAGTATATGCTGCATACAGGAGACACACCTAACCAAAGATGCCGCCTTTAAAATCAGAGGCTACCAGTGTTTTAGATCAGACTGACAGGACAGAAGAAAAGGAGGAGTACTCACACTTGTTAAGAATAACATCAGCGCATGTCAGGTGGGAGTGTACATGGAAGGAGCCGAATACCAGATGATCCATCTAAAAAGTAGTAATACAGATTTCCACCTCCTTAACTATTACTGTCCTAATGACCCCCCACTTGCTTTAGAAACAATCCCACACAAAGAGAGACTGATGGTCTGTGGTGATTTTAACAGTCATTCCCAGAGCTGGGGCTATGACCACATAGACAAGAGAGGAGAGGAAGTTGAGAGCTGGCAGGATGATAATGGACATCTCCTGATCAACCAGCCAATGGATGCCCCAACATTTTACTCAAGGGCTTGGCATACAAAATCAACACCAGATCTGGCATTCCACTCTCCAGATCTGAAGTGGAACATTACACGTGAAGTTGGAAAACAACTTGGAGGTAGCGACCATCGACCAGTCTTCCTGACAATACAAAATGAACTCCTTAACACCAGTAACCCTCTCCCCAGATGGAACTATAAAAAAGCAAACTGGACAATGTACAGACATCGTACAGGTATCCTGGTGTGACAGCTGTCCATAGAAGGTAAGGATATTAACAGCATAGTGAAGGAATTCAATGCTTGTATCCTTCAGGCCGCTCGTGAAACCATTCCCAGAGGAGCTCGCAGGGACTATAAACCATACTGGTCTAGTGAGTTGGGAAAACTCCATGATGACGTGGAAGAAGCTCGAAAGCAAGCAGAAAATAGACCATGCCAAGAACACCACAATAATTACCAACATTCTAAGGCCAAATTTCAGAGAGCAAAGCTGCAAGCCAGACGGGAAAGTTGGAGAGAGAAAACAGAGTCCCTAAACTTTGAAAAGGATGGAAGGAAACTGTGGAAACTAATCAAACAGTTAAATGATGAGAGTACTGGAAGAAGTACAAAGGTTACACTAATAGAGGATGGGAAAACTCTTACAGGTAAGCAGGTAGCAGATCACTTTGCTCGCATGTTTGCACAGGACTGCAACATTGATATCCATCCAGAGAAGGAGCATACAGTGCGCATCGAGCCACAGAAAGAGGAGGAACAAGTCAGAAAAGTGGAGGTCATGGATGCACCAATCACACGCAGTGAGTTAGACCTAGCAGTTAGTAAACTGAAACCAAGGAAATCACCAGGACCAGATGGAGTGTCCAATGAAATGATCAAGAACCTGGGAATAGCAGCAATGGGAAAGCTGTTGGATATTTTCAATATGTGCTGGAGCACAGGTAAGTTACCTCAAATCTGGAAGGAAGCAAGCATGGTACCACTGCTAAAACCAGGAAAAAACAGTGATACTGCCTCCAGCTACAGGCCAATCAGTCTCACTAGCTACCTATGCAAAACGATGGAAAGCATCATTGACCTGAGGCTAAAATGGTACCTAGAAAGTGAAAACCTTCTCGTTCCACAACAAGCAGGATTTAGGCAGTACTACAGTACGGAAGATCAAGTGACCTATCTCTCTCAAGAGATTGAGGATGCATTCCAAGAGAAAAACCTTGTACTAGCAGCGTGGATAGACCTGAAGAAAGCCTTTGATAAAGTATGGAAAAAAGGTCTGCTGTGGAAACTAAGAAACTGCAATGTGAATGGAAGACTGTACAACTGGATAAAGTCCTATTTACACAATAGAAGAGCTAGAGTAGTAATGGATGGACACAAAAGCCAGAAAGTACTTCTGCGACACGGTGTACCACAAGGAGGAGTCCTTTCACCTACACTATTCCTTGTATTCATTAATTACCTGGTCAAGGAACTTCCCTATGGAATCAAAGCGGCACTGTATGCAGATGATCTGGTCATGTGGTGTACAGATGAATATGCGACAGTTGCTACACAGAGACTCCAAAGAGCAGCAGACATCTTGACATCATGGACAAACAAATGGTGTGTAAGTATCAACACAGAGAAATCAAATACCACTCTGTTCACCCTCTCATCTAAACAGAAAGCAGGTAAGATCTTTGTAAATGAAATACCCTTAAGGATGGACAACCAACCCACTTACTTAGGAGTGACTCTTGACTCAAAACTGACTTGGAAGCAACACATCAACAGTGCAGAAGCAAAAGCCAGAAGAAAACTAGCCATATTAAGAAAATTGAGTGGAACCACATGGGGAGCTAGTGAAAGAATCCTCAAGAATGTATATCAGCAAAGTATTCTACCACATTTAGAATATGGCTCAACATCTTGGTGCACAGCATCAAACACTATGCTGCATAATCTAGACAAGGTTCAAAATCAGTCACTACGGATTATCACAGGTGCCATGAGGTCCACACCAATAGTAGAAATGCAGAAAATAGTTGGTGTTCAACTGCTAAAGGAATGTAGAGACACAAAGGTCATGACCATGGGAGAAAAATTCCTTAGCTCTGTAAGCCATCCCCTGAAGGAGAGATTCAATAACTTGGCATTAGGACGGCTTAAAAGAAGCAGCTTCATTCATCAGGCCAAGCATATGCATAAGCTGATACCTGACCTTCCAACTGTAGTCGCTCCATTATCATCTGTACTAGAGCATACACCATGGAAAGAAGCAGATTATACACAAATAACTATTCAGACAGAAGTGAAAGGTGTGCAGAATGGTGAGATGCAGAGCAGTCTTGTAAGATCAATAGCCACACTTAGTCTTCTAGATAAAAAATATCCATGTGACACCTGGATACGTGTGTATACAGATGGATCTGCACATAATGCCATAAAGAATGGTGGGGCAGGAGCATATATTGAATATTCAAACAACACCATTGACAAGATTTCCATACCCACTGGTAAATACTGCAACAACTTTGATGCAGAAGTTAGGGCAATTATTGCTGCAGTTGAAAAACTATCAGACTCCAGAATTGATACATGTCCTGTAGTAATTCTCACAGATGCAAGATCAGTACTGGAGGCTCTTCAGTGCAACAAACTACCAGACCTTAAGGATGCCTTGTCAAAAATTGGCTTACAACATGGAGTCACTTTGCAATGGATTCCCTCCCACTGTGGGATACCAGGCAATGAGAAAGCTGACCATCTGGCCAAAGAGGGCACTGAAATGGAGCAACCTGACATACCAATCACCTATAATCAGAAGAAAAGCATGATAAAAACCTACAGGAAGCCACAAACACCACCACATGATGACTATCACATGCTAAACAGAAAGGAACAAGTCACCATCTTCCATCTCCGAACAGGACACAGCCGACTCCGAAGTCATATGTATACAAAGTTTAAGGTTGGTACTACTAATCTATTTACATGTGCTCAGGTGCCCCAAACCATGGAACATATCCTCTAAAACTGCACCAACTATGATACACTGAGAAATAATTACTGGCCCAGTGAAACCACTAAAGAAGATAAGCTCTACGGTTCCATACATGAGTTACAAAAAAACAGTAAAATTTATCCAAGAGACAGGACTACAGATATAGACAGACAGTGCGAACGAAGAAGAAGAAGAAGAAGAATAAGGAATGTCACCATTCCTTCTTGCCACACTGTCTCTGTCTGGAAGTAATGTACCCAGAGATATTTTGGCACTGCAGCACTTCTTGATTGATGTGCTAGACTGAGCCTCGACTAATCTTCAGTTCCTCAGGCACTTCATCAGTTGTTATCTGTCAGTTATTTCATAGCACAGGTCTGTTCATAGCTGAGCCTAACCAAAGCAAGCAGCATCTGTAAATTTGACACTTCACTTTTAAACCTCCTGTGCCATTCATATATATGCAGAAATAACACACACCTCCATATTGTTTTTTTCATTCTGCAAAGAATACCTACTGGTTTCTCATATTCAGTGCCCAAGAAATAAATAACTGCATGCTGTTCTTCACTCATGCATGCTTCCAAGTTAGCAGCCATCTTTGATCTGGTCTGCTGACATCATATTTCCAAAATGTCCAAAATGCCTTTTTACATATACATCTAGAGAGGAATAACATGACATGTCTGTACTACAACTATCTTTTACTCTATTTTGATTTTTAGAGCATGTGACTCACCCATATAAATATGGTATGTTTTAGCATTGACAGATGATTAAATTCAATCAGTTTTTTCAGTGTGAGAAAACTAACTGAAGAACATCTGTACTTATAGGAGCAGTAATGGTGATTATTGAGTTCTAACACTCACTTAAGTTGTAGTGTGAGATAGTTACTTTTTTGATGTACAGATTGCCCTTGTCGACATGCTCGCATCCATGGATATCAAACCTGATGGTTTTGTTGGTCACTCATTAGGAGAGTTAGGATGTGCCTATGCTGATGGCTCTCTCACAGCTGAAGAGACTGTACTGGCTGCTTACTGGAGAGGCAGATGTATATCTGAGGCACCACTCCCTGTAGGAAAGATGGCTGCTGTTGGTAAATGGAATCATATTTGTTAAGGTTGACAGTGCTATTCTATGCAAGATATTTACTTACATTGTCATTATATGATTCTCAGTTTTCCTGTGGAGCACATTGTTCACGTTAGAATTGATTCTATTCACATATCACAGCTGCACTTCTCTCACCTCTATATTTTCCTTCCTTTGGGCAAACGGTTAGCGGGGTATCCCCTATCAAAGGAGAAGTAAGACGCCTCCTTACCTCCGTCAGTCTACGGGACACCCTTGGGCAAGGTGGAGTACCCGTATAGCCCCCCGATCAGGGTGATGTGAAGCCATGGGAGCAGGTGGTGGATGGAATGGGAGAGCAGCTGACAGATAATGTTGGTTATGGTCACCATTCTATGATGGTAGGCAGATGATCTCAATGTAGGGACAATGGCTACAATCACTGACTAGTACAGTCACTGCCCGGAAGGAAAGCAATGGTAAACTACCTTCTGGAAACATACCAAGAAACCCAAGCAGCAATCATGGAAAGTCAAATAGGGCAGCAGGCCATCTTGCTCACAACCGAGAGGCCTACAGGAGTGCTGTTTGGGAGGCAAAGTTCCGCAAGGGACATGCAAAGGAATGAATGAATGAATGAATGGGATAGCAAACACAACCAATATTTTGGTAAAATTTCCTTAATAACTAAAACAATATATTGAAAAAATTGTGTTGTGTTTACTATCCAAAAGGAAGGCAAATATAGAGAGGAACGAACGAATAAACATACTTTATTTTCAAAGGGTTAAGAATTGGGCACGCAGGCCTGTCTGACATTCTGAATTTCATCATACAGCTTTCACTCATTCACAGTCATTCAGCATTTGTTAATGAGCATAATAATCATGAAGACACATTAAATGATTACATAAATAAATAATAAACTTATTTCATGTCCATACACTCTACACTCTGATTTATGCAACAATATGAAATAAACTTGCATTCTTGCATTCAAAACTAACAGATTTATAGAAAAGCAGTATTAAAAAAAAAAAAAAAAGTTACAACACTCAAGCATTTTAAACTACTTTAAACTATGCTTAGTGAGGCATATAGTCCATATCAAACAGATGTTGACAAAGTTTAAAGTTATAAGAATGAATATTACTTATAAGTTTTATGCAAATTGGTAGGGCATTCCAAAGGTGGGCAGTTGAGTAAGAGGAGCTTTTTTTAAACTTGTCAAGCCTTGGTTTTGGGAGAATACAACTGCTTAAGTGTTGACTGTGTTTTGGGTTGGATTTGAACAATGACCACAGATAGGGTGGAGCATTGTGTGATAGAATTTTACGAATTAACTTTGCCTTGTTGAACATAAATCTCTTCTTGAGGAGTGGAATATCAAGATGTTTGTCCTTAATTGTAATACATGCTGCATGTTTGTCATCTATAATCTTTACTGCTTGTTTTTGAAGTGAGTAAAGTCTTTTCATGTTTGACATGGAACAACCATCCCAGACTGTGGAGCAGTAGTCCAAGTGTTTTTGTATCTGTGATATGTAGTATATTTTTCTGGTGTCTATGTAAAAAAATGTTTAATTTGAGTAAATTGGTAAACTTTTTGTGCAGTGAGTTTGGTTAGATTGTCTACATGGTGATTCCAGCTGAGATGGTGGTCAGACATGAGACCTAGAGTTTTATGTTCACTAACATTCTCTATCTGTGAAGTTCCAGCATGGAGCTGTAGTGTTGTTGTTGGTGAATTTGTTAATTTCTGTCTTGCTGTAATGAGCATGGATTTTGTTTTGCTGGTGTTTATTAGCATTCTGTTGTTATTGCTCCAGTTAATTAGACTGTTTATTTCAATTTGAAGAGTTGACTCAAGGTCAATAAAGTCATTGTCACTAGCGTAAACTGTGCATTCATCAGCAAAGAGGTCACAAGATGATTTTTTTAGATGAAGTGGAAGATCATTGATGTAGATGGTAAACAGGAGAGAACCAAGAATAGATCCCTGTTGAACACCATTATCAAACACAGATGAACTTGACTTAAGAGTTTTTGAGGCAAACTACCTTTTGTCTGTTGGAAAGAAAAGATGTAATAAATTTTGTCAAGTCAGGGTGTAATCTATAAGTTTCAAGCTTTCTAACTAGGATTTCATTATCAATCATGTCAAATGTTTTTTTAAAGTCAACAAAGACAGCACCACATAATTTACCATCATTTATATTAGATAACCAACATTGTGTCATTTTTGTGAGAGCTGTGTGGCAGGAATGTTTCAGCCTAAAACCTGACTAACAGTCAACAATCAAATCATTTTCTTGTATGTGTTGTAAGGGGTAAAGCTGGGGCGACCATCCCCAACCCAGCGCATCACAGGTGGCAGATGGTGAAAGTCCTCCAGATATGGAGGATCCCTGTGAATAAGGAGTTATCCAAATAAGCAGGCGCGGACCAACTGGCGGTAGACTCAGAGAGCGAGGTGGAGTAGTAGGTGGCTCTGCTACTCCTATAAAGTGCCTTAGGTGCTCAGTGAAAGGAATACCAGGTGGGTCAGAGATGCCTTAAAACCTCTCTCTCTCCTGCTGCCTTGTGGGTAGGACAGGGAGTCCAAAGGCTAGTGGAGAGTCTGTACACAAACTGACAGAAGGCAATGGGAAACTGCTGTTGTATTTCCCAAGAATAGTTATGCTTGAACAGAATAATCGATTCATCATGAATGACGTTAATGGATGTTCTTCTGGAACAGCTTCATCCGATAGGGCAGCTCACAAGCCACAGGTGAGGCCAGATCGTCATCAAGCTACTGGTGGCAAAACTAAGAAGTTAAAAATAGCAACATGGAATGTTAAAACTTTATTCCAGGATGGAAAATTAGAAAATGTAAAGATGGAAATGGAAAGGATGAAGATCAACATATTAGGAATGAGTGAAGTTAGATGGACAGGTGCAGGGAAGATAAACTCAGATAAATATACAATAATATATTCAGGAAGTGAGAAACATGAAAGAGGAGTAGGAATAATATTTGACGAACAAACAGCAAGGACAATTGTAGGATATTTGAACATCTCGGACCAAGTCCTGCTAGCCCAACTGAAAGGACAACTAATAAACATAAATATTATACAAGTGAACGCTCCAACATCTGAAAGTTCTGAAGAAGATGTACAGTTATTTTATAATGACATGGAGACAGCCCTAAAACACACAAAGTCACATGAAGTTACTGTAGTCATGGGAGATTTTAATGTCAAAGTTGGTAAAGGAAGAACTTCAGACATTGTTGGTGACTATGGACTGGGGGAGAGGAATTACAGAGGTTGTAAATTAATTGAATGAGTAAGAATACACAGCATGATTGTAGGAAATACCTGGTTTAAACAACATCCTCGAAGACTGGCAATGTGGTGCAGCCCTGACAAAAAGACTTTTAACCAGATAGACTACATATTAATCAACAAACGATTCCACAATGCATTACTGACAACAAAAACCATGCCAGGAGCTGACTGCAATAGTGACCATGATCCACTTTATGGAAAAATTATAATAAAGCTAAAGAAAGCAGGTAGAAAAGTAAGAAACATCAAACTGAATACAGAGCTCCTTAAAAATGACCAAGAACTGCGAGAACAATACAAAGTTATTATAACAAATAGATACAATGCAATAGCAAAGATAAATAGTATAGATGAACAGTGGGCAATGTTAAGAGATTCTATCCACCAAACTGTTAAGGAGATAATACCACAAAAAGAAGAAACCTCTAAAAATAAATGGATGACAGACGATATCTTAGGACTGATGGACAAGAGGAGGAGAAGTAAAAATAACGAGGAATAATATAGCAAAAATAAATAAAGAAATAAGACGCAAATGCAGAGAAGCAAAAGAAGTGTGGTTAAATGAACGGTGCAGACAGATAGAGGACTCTCATAATAAAGACAGCAAAAACATGCACAAATGAATTAATGAACTCACAGGCAGGAAAACAAAATATACCACATGATGCCTGAAATCGAAAGAAGGTAAAATGTTAAAGGGAAAGGAAGACATTGTGGACAGGTGGACAGAGTATATCGGTGAGCTATATGGAGGAGAAAGACCAGAATTAACACCAGATACTGAAAACTGTGATGGACCAACAATACTTGAAGATGAAATCATAGATGCCATCAAACACATGAAGAAAGGAAAAGCAACTGGGCCTGATAATATAACAATAGAAGAAATAGAGGCACTAGAGGAAACAGGAATAAAAATAATAATCAAGTTACTGAATGACATTTACAACAGTGGTTATATTCCCAGTGACCTGATTAAATCCACGTTTATAGCACTACCAAAGAAACCAGGTGCAAAGGAATGTGATGACCACCGGACTATCAGCCTCTCATGTCACAACGAAGCTACTTCACTTCTAAGAATCATTATGAGAAGAACAAGGAAAAAGATAAAAATGGAAATAGCAGATGAACAGTTTGGATTTGTTGAAGGAAAGGGAACACACAATGCCATTTATGCTTTACGAACACTAACAGAAAGAGCTTTAGAAGTACAGAAGGATCTCTACTTATGTTTCATTGATTACACCAAGGCATTCAACAAGGTGAAACATAATGAAATTATTAAAATGCTTTAAGACATCAATATAGATGGCAAAGACCTGAGGATTGTAAAACATCTATACTAGCAGCAAGAAGCAGCAATTTGAGTTGAAAATAGAACTGGAAAATATCAGCCTATAAAACAAGGTGTGCAAAAAGGATGTGTACTGTCTCCAGACCCTTTTTCTCTGTACAGCGAGAATATTCTAAGAACGATCATCACAGATCCAGGCATAAAAATTGGAAGATACAATATTAACAACCTTCGGTATGCTGACAACACAGTACTTATAGCTGAGAACCAACAAGACCTGCAAAATGGATAAAGTCGCCAAAGAAAGTGAACAGAAAGGCCTTACTTTGAACATCAAAAAGACATAGACTGTGGTTATATCTAAGAAACATAATCCACCAACATGCAGTATAAAATTAAACGGAACTATTCTAAAGGAGGTGCAGAAATTCAAATACCTTGGAACAGTAATAACTTCAGATGGGAAATGCAGAACAGAAATTATGAACAGAATAGGCCAAGCAAAGACTGTATTTCAGAGAATGAGAAACATATTATCCAACACATCTTTATCAATGAATGTTAGAAAACGAGTCCTAAAATGCTATATTGAACCTATCTTGTTATATGGAAGTCTTCTTCTTCTTCTTCTTCATTCGCACTGTCTGTCTATATCTGCAGTCCTGTCTCTCGGATAAATTTCACTGTTTTTTGTAACTCATGTATGGAACCGTAGAGCTTATCTTCTTTAGTGGTTTCACTGGGCCAGTAATTATTTCTCAGTGTCTCGTAGTTGATGCAGTTCTGGAGGATATGTTCCACGGTTTGGGGCACCTGGGCACATGTACATAGATTAGTAGTACCAACCTTAAACTTTGTATACATATGACTTCGGAGTCGGCTGTGTCCTGTTCGGAGACGGAAGATGGTGACTTGTTCCTTTCTGTTTAGCATGTGATAGTCATCATGTGGTGGTGTTTGTGGCTTCTTGTAGGTTTTTAGTTATATGGAAGTGAATCAATGGACAATAGGCAGGTCTGCACAAAAATCATTGGAAGCAGCAGAAATGTGGTTTATTAGAAGAATGTTGTGAATCCCCTGGACAGCAAAAATAACTAATGAAGAATGTATGAGAATAGCTGGAGAGAAAAAAAATCTTGTCAAAAAACAAGAGAGAGAGACAATGTACTTTCATATGACATGCAATGAGAAGAGGGGCATTGAAAATATTATAACAACAGGAAAAATAGAAGGAAGAAGATCAAGAGGAAGATCAAGAGAAATGATACAGGACAGTCTGACGGGATGGTGTGAGAGGAGATCACCAACTGAGCTGATGGCCTGCATGAAGGATCATGTCTCTGGAGAAGCATAATAGCCAATGCCAGTCGGCACGGCACCTGATGATGATGATGGTGATGATGTAAGGTTGTTTTTTGTATGTGTTTTTTCTAGGGGTTTTGACAAAGTTGATAGAATGGAAATTGGCCTATAGCTTGAGGTATTTTTCTCCGAACCAGATTTAAAAAGGGGATATATTTTTGCAATTTTAAAAGCCTGAGGAAAATGACAATGTGCAATGCACTGATTGTAAATGTATATTAGTGTATCTCTAATTACTGGGGCAAAGTAGCATAATATCTTGGTCCTGATTTCATCAAGTCCTGCTGTGTTGTTGTTCTTTAAAGATGAAAGATAATCATAAACTTCACTAACTGACATGAAAGGAATACTGGATTGCTTTAGATTTGCACATTTGCTACCTATAAATTTATTTAATTTGCTTAAATCAAAAGTAGGGGTTGGTAGTGAAGATTTTAAGATATTGACTTTTCCTCTGAAGTGATTGCTGAAAATGTTTGATTAGTTTCCACACTTTCCTTCCATCCAAGTTTAGGGACTCTGTTCTCTCTCTCCAACTTTCCCATCAGGCTTGCAGCTTGGCTTTCTGAAATTTGGCCTTAGCATGTTGGTAATTATTGTGGTGTTCTTGGCACGGTCTAATCTCTGCTTGCTTTTGAGTTGTTTCCATGTATAGCGATCTCTATAACACTGCTGACACTCTCAGCATTCCATTGCATTATTTTAAGTTCTTGCTTTTTGGCAGTTTTCTGTTGTTTTATTTTTTGGCCAGTAGCTCTACTCTACAGAGAAGAGACATGGAGAAGAACAACTGAAAGGATGTTGAGCAATAGAGGGCTCACCTGGGCAAGAGCAGAAAAAAAGGCGAAGGACAGGCATTTGTGGAAAACCCTTGCGGAAGCCCCATGTGCCCTGGGCACTTAAGGTTCAGAGAGAGAGAGAGAGAGAGCTCTACTCTGTCTCCTGACTCCACAAAATGAACTGAGAGGACCTCCAGTAGCATTGGGTGGACCCTTTAGAGGCAGGGTGCCCACCACTGTACCTGCTTGATTAGTCTTCACAGGGTGAGCACCGTGTTTGAAAACTGCAGATAGAGACATTTCATTAGCAATAATGTGTGGTACCCTGATTTTTGCAATGCACCTTTTTGCCGGATACCTCCGACTTCAGCTCCTTTCCTTGCTAGGGCAGACTGTGGTCTTGCTTGGACTGCCATGAAGACAGTTGTGCAGGCTGGCCTGACCAAAACTTTGTTTTTCAGCCTTCTCCACGTCAGACAGACTTTGAGACAGTTCCGCTGACACTCTGACTTTGGGATGAGGAATCCAATGAGTGCTTCATTGATATCCATTCCCTGCCACCTATAGTCTGCTGGCTCTGTTTTGTTTACATTATTCTAATAGCCATTGTTGTAGAAAAGCAAAAGTAAGAAATATAACACTGACATTGAAAAAGTTATGGGGAAAGAAGGGATTCATATGGTAATTCAGATGGAGAAAGATTAATTGAACTGTGTCAAACAGAGGGCATGGTCATTGGAGGAACAATATTTCCACACAAATAGATACATAAAACAACATAGATGTCTCCAAACGATAGAACCAGAAATCAGATAGATCATTTTTGTATTAGAAAGCAATTCAGGACATCTCTGATAGATGTAAGAGCATATAGGGGTGCAGATGTCAACAGTGATCATAAATCTGTGTATAGTGAAAAAACTATAGCTGAAAAGCCAACACAAGAAAGCAATACTCAGAAAGATAAACAATCATAGTAATTTTAGTCTGGAGCTTACCAAACAGTTTGCTGCATTCACTGAGGTAAAGGAGACAGATATAGATGACTTATGGCATTCTTACAGCACAGCCATAATCACAGCAGCAAAAACAAATGCTGGACTGCAAACAACAAGTAAAAAAGCATGAATGTCAGATAAAACATACAAATCCATACATGAAAGATGGGCAGCCAAATTAGCCATGTTGAATGTAAAAACAGATCTTGAAAGAGATCTGGCAAAAGCAGCATACAAAGAACTAGACAATAAAGGAAAAATTTCAGCTAGAAGGGATAAAAGAGAATACATGGACAATATGGTGAAAGAAGCAGAGAAGGCAACAAAAACAGGAGACAGCAAAACTCTATATAACATACAAAAGAGGCTAACAAGTGCTATTGCATCCAAAGAAAGACCAATCCTTAGCAAAACTGGCACACTTTTAACATCAAGTAAAGACCAAAAGCAAAGACACTTCCATGAAATACTTAATCGACCACACCAAAAAGAATTGATAGACTTTGAAACTGACTTACCATTCTCACAGCTAAATGTCAACCTATATGAAATTACATTGCATGAAATTGAAATAGCAGTGAATCTAATGGCTAACAACAAAGCTGTAGATGAAGATGAAATAACAGCCGAAATGTTAAAAGCTATTAATATAGACAACATGAAACAACTACAGAGAATGTTCAGTAAAATTTGGAAAGAAGAAAAAGTCCTTTCTAAATGGAAAAAAGGAATCATTGTTAAAATACAAAAGCTATTGCAATAACTGGAGAGGAGTAACCTTACTATCAGTTGTGTCAAAGGTATTTTGCAAAGTTACTCTGAATAGATTTCAAGATATAGTGGATGCTGCAATGAGAGAAGAACAAGCAGGATTTTGAAAAGGGAGAAGGTGTCTTGATCAGGTCTTTACTCTGAGAGTAATACTTGAAGAACATATTGAAATGCAAAGACCATTAATCCTGAACTTCATAGACTTTAAAAAGGCATTTGATTACATTCACAGAGAATCGTTATGGAGGATTTTAAGAATATATGGAATACAATTTAAGATTGTCAAAATCAATAGTTACCTCTACAATGGATATGTTTGTGCAGTCAATACAGACAAAGAAATGAGTGAATGGTTCCAGATTGAAACAGGTGTGAAACAAGATTGATATTATCTCCCTTGCTTTTTGGAATTGCCATGGACTTCATAATGAAAAAATGTTGCAAAGGTAAAATGGGCATTTATTGGGTACATAAGACCCAACTGGAAGATCTTGATTTTGCAGATGTCATAACTCTTATCAGCGACAATATGAAATCAATGCAAGTAAAAACAGATAGCCTGTCTTAAATGGCTAGTAAAATAGAACTTGAAATTAACTAACAAAGATAAAACAAAAAATAATGAAGGTTCTCATTAACGACGAAGGGTAAATATATGTAGAAGGAACAGCTGTCGAAGAAGTAAACCATTTTGCATATCTCGTCAGCTATATAGACCACAAAGGTGACATCAGAAAAGAAGTTAGAATTCGAATTGCAAAAGCATCATTGACCTTCAAGTATCTTGAGAATATATGGAGTTCAAAAGTTATAAACACAAAAACCAAGTTAAGATTATTCAATTCAAATATATTATCTACCCTCATTTATGCACGTGAAAGCTGGAAAACAACTAAAGAAATAGACAAGAAATTAGACTGTTTTGAAAATAAATGCCTAAGGAAAATACTGGGTACACAGTGGAATGAATTCACGAACAATGCACAGATAAGACAGATGAGCAAAGAACAACCTGTCTCATGGTTGATCAGAAAAAGAAGATGGACATATGTCAGTTATGTAATGAGAAGAAACAATCAGAGAATCCCCAAACAAGCTATCAAACGGAACACAACAGGCCGAAGAAAAAGAGGTATACCACATGAAACTCTAAAGAGGACATTGTTAAGCAAGGCCAGTTTAGTGGGCATAACACACCTTGATGAGATTGAAAAACTTGCCAAAGACAGGAAATCTTGGTGAACTACCATGTGACATTTATTAATGGCATGGGGAGGATGTAAGATGTAAGATTGTTGTAAAGACACGAAGGATTGTCATGTACTGAAGTCATTGGTTTCACTCCAGATTTTCCTCATCCCTGCAAGCGATCTCCATGTCCCCATCCACCTTCCAACCTGACATTACATTTTACACAAATAACAATTACAATTAGTGTTGATTGCTACAGGTTTCTAAGCTACAGAAGAAAGTTAGAGTTTTTAAGCAAACAAATCTATGTTGCCTGTCTCACAAAGACTATGTTAAGATAAGTTTTCTTAACACAGTTGTTCCCAGGGGATCAGTTGTAAGCAAGATACCCTGCTGCTGATGTATCCATTTGCAGATTATCAATGATGTCTTGCCGCCATCTTCACCTTGGTCATCCTCTCTGTCTTTTTACATTATGTACCTTTCCAAGACAGTTGTCTCTAGATTATCATGACGTTTAATGTGTCCAAAATATTTAAGTTTTCTCTGTTACTAGCCAGTATTAAAGTTTACTCTTTACTAGCCAGCCTTCTTCAATATTAAGTTCGTGTAGTATGGATATATTTGTTCTTTTTTGTCAATGACATTAGAAGAAGTCTTCTGTAGCATTTACATTCAAAAGCATGTATGTGTTTCTCAACTGTTTTGTTAAGGGTCCAGGTCTCACAGGCATATTGTGCAATGGGAAAGATGCATCCTTTAAAAATCCTATTTTTGTAGTTCTGTCTGTTTCTTTCCACAGCTTCTTTAGTTGTTTTACTTTCTGAAGAGCGATAAATGTGTTCCTTAATTTCCCTCATTGCATCTCCATTATTAGCTAGTTGTGATCCAAAATATTTAAAACTCTCTACTTCTTCCAAATTTTCTTCATTAATAAATATTTCAGCTGCCTTATTTGTTGTGTCAGTTGTCATCAATTTAATTTTCTTCATATTAAGATAGAGGTTTTGCTCTTCACTATTCTTACAGACTGACATGATTAATTTTTCCATTCCTTTTCTGAGTTGTGGACAGTAATACTGTGTCATCAGCATATCTAATCTCTGATATTTCATAACCTCCAATTTTTATGGCATCATAATATTCTTTGTCTACATCTTCTCTAACACTCTTCATAATATTTTCAGTATACGAGTAATGGGAAAAGAAATGATTGATACGGTAAATCAGAATGGAGAAAGATTAATTAAATTATATCTAATACAGGGCATGGTCATTCTTATCTTATCTTATATCTTATATCCTTCCCGTGCCTCTAAACGTCACATATTGCTCGCAAAGTAGTTCATTGGAGGAACAATATTTCCACATAAAGAGATACATAAAACAACATGGATATCTCCAGATGATAGAACCAGAAATCAGAGAGATCATTTTTGTATTAGAAAGCAATTCAGAACATCTCTGTCAGATGTAAGAGCATATAGGGATTCAGATATCAATTCATTCATTCATTCCTTTGCATGTCCCTTGCAGAACTTTGCCTCCCAAACAGCACTCCTGTAGGCCTCTCGGTTGTGAGCAAGATGGCCTGCTGCTGCTGCATCCATTTCCAGATCGTCAACGATGTCTTGCAGCCATCTTCGTTTCGGTCTTCCTCTTTTTCTTTTTCCCATTATGTATCCTTCCAGTACGGTCTTCTCTAAATTATCATGACGTTTAATGTGTCCAAAATATTTAAGTTTTCTCTCTTTAATCCTCTTTACTAGCCAGCCTTCTTCAATATTAAGCTCTTGTAGTATAGATATATTTGTTCTTTTTTGTGTCCACGATATTTGGAGAACTCTTCTGTAGCATTTACATTCAAAGGCATTTATGTGTTTCTCAGCTGTTTTGTTAAGTGTCCAGGTCTCACAGGCATATGTTGCGATGGGAAAGATGCATGCCCTTAAAAATCTTATTTTTGTGGTTCTGTCTGCTCCTCTCCACAGACATCAATAGTGATCACAATCTGTGTATAGGGAAAATAAGACTAGAAAAAAAGATACCCTGTCTTCAATGGCTAGTAAAATAGGACTTGAAATTAACAAGGATAAAATAAAAATAATGAAACTTCTCATTAACCATCATCATCATCATCAGGTTCCGTGCTGACTGGAGTTGGCTATTATGCTTCTCCAGAGTACACGATCCTTCATGCAGGCCATCAGCTCAGTTGGTGATCTCCTCTCACACCATCCTGTCAGACTGTCCTGTATCATTTCTCTTGGTCATGAAACTCTAAAAAGGACATTGTTAAGAGATGCCAGTTCAGTGGGCATAACATCCCTTGATGAGACTGAAAAACTTGCAGAAGAAAGGAAATCTTGGTGAACTACCATGCAGGCCCTATGTGACATTTAGTGGCATGGGAAGGATGTAAGATACAAGTTAAATAAGTAAGATGACAGTATGCACCCCTGATGGATCCTTTATTTTAAGTCAAACCAAGTTGTTGTTTCACCATTTATTCTTACTGCTGCTTGTTGGTCTAGATACAGCAGTGATTAATTTATCATATGTGTTGGAAATTCCATTTTTTCCATTATTTTCCAAAGTTTCTGGTGTTGTAATCAAACGCCTTTGAATGGTCTATAAAAGATAAATATCAATTCACATTAAATTGTCTGGACTTCTTTGTTATTAATCTTATCTTGAACATATGATCTCTAAATGAACAACAATAGGAGAAAAATTTATACAGAAAATGAAACTGGAGTTGGTAAAGAATTTGAATATTTGACTTACCCTGATACAGATACTTATGATAGTCAAGTCTTTCAATAGATGACCAAAACAAAATGAGCTGATTTTTAAGCAGGATTGCTGTTAACTGCTGACTTTCTGCAAAATTAAATAGTTTTGATAGTGTTCTTTAGATGCCTCATTATCTGTTACAGCAAAATTTTCTGTGATCACTTTTTTAAAATTGGCAAGTGTGTTCAAGAGAGACATGCAGCAGCCATTTCATTCAGACCTTTTGTCATCAGAAGCAGTGGGCATAATCAGAATACTCATATGTAAGATGGTCAAAGAATTACTTTGAAGATGTAACAAGATGTGATCTCACAATAACCATGGTTCCATTCTCTTGCTTTCTCCCACACACACGTACACACAAGCATGCATGTGCATAAATATATATGTGTGTGCACATGCATGCTTTTGTATGGTTGTTATGTGCATTTTTCAGGAAAATGGATTATATGTAAAAAATACAGTAAGTGGAACTCTAAATAAACTGTAATTATTGTATAATTAAACTATAATTACTTTTTAAAATAAATAAAAAGTTAAGTAAAAAAATGATAACAAATTTAAAAATAAAAATATGCGAACTAAAATTATGAATTTACAAAATGTAATTAAGGTTTTTTGGCTTGAGATGACCATATGTACCTGTTCAGGTCTATCCTGGGAGGAATGCAAGAAACTCTGTCCACCAGGTGTGGTCCCAGCCTGCCACAATTCTGTAGACAATGTAACCATATCTGGCCCGTTTGAACCCGTTACCAAGTTTGTGGAGGAACTCAAAGCCAAGGGCATTTTTGCTCGGTATGTGGAAGCCTATAATTTTGCCTACCACTCGTACTACATGAATGACATTGCACCTCAGATGAAAGCGGCTCTTGTCAAGGTAAATTGCCTGTCAACCCAAACTAACTTAAACCAGTAGACATTGTAAGAATTGCAGGCTTTATCCCACTTGTGCCAGTATAGTTTTTATCAGTGTATTCATATGTTACTCATTCATGCTAGTGCATAAACAACTTTCAACCTAAAGATATAGCAGTAAGTTGAAAAAAGAATCCATATTTTTCAGTTCTTTAATAGTTAACATTTTATGGAACATTTTACAGAGGTATTATTTCTGTGACTTTACAGTGCCATTTACTTTGCAATCCTGATCATCTTAAAGCTAATGTAAAGCAGAAACAAAAATTATCCACATCATCTGATCTTGTGTTGATGCAGACAGCATCTTGTAAATTTGTAATAGCTTCTTCACAATGACAGTTTTCACTGAGATATTTCATGCCTTGTGTTCTGATTCAGCTAGTGTTGTTGTTCCCATCTACCATTTTTCTTATTGGTGGCTTTTTGTGTTTTTATTTCTTTCTTTTCTTTTTAAAATCATGTTCTGATTGGTAAATATTTATCATATTATCTTGTTCTTTGTTGGAGGAAATGATTTATCAAGATTGTGAATGTGTTATACAGATGTGTCCATCCTTTAGCACATTTTGATATATATCTTCACTGTTGTGGAAACTTGTTTTCTAAACTATCTTGGTCAGTGCTGTGCTCTTCCAAGAGGGTCTTCAGAAAGTTCCCAATAATGCTATAATCATTGAGATAGCCCTTCAACTTCTGCTGGAATCCTACACCTGTTTGAGACACATTTCCTTTCATCTGTAATTAATGTCTACCTGTAGCCAGTTTGGTACTTTGAGTTTTTCTTTGTACAATGCTGTGTCAGTTTGAAATTATTCTTTTCACAATAGAGTTTTTCTTCTTAAAAAAGATGAGTTCTTTTCATCATTGAGGTGACTTAAGGGCTTGTTTGAGATAATTAAAGTCTTCTTTTTATCAAAGAGATGACAAGGGGTTTTGAGGTTCTGCATGTCACATTCTATTGCTGAAAATATCATTTTCTACAGGTCATAACACCAAAAAGGCGTTCTCCAAAATGGATCAGTACATCTGTACCAGAAGCTAGATGGGGTGAAGAGCTAGCCCAGTACTCATCAGCAGATTATTATGTCAACAACTTTGTCAGTGCTGTGCTGTTCCAAGAGGGCCTTCAGAAAGTTCCCAATAATGCTATAGCCATTGAGATAGCCCCACACTGTCTGCTGCAGGCCATTCTGAAGAGATCACTCAGCACAGAGTCTGTGATTATTGGTCTGATGAAGCGTTTCCATGAGAACAACCTTGAATACTTTTTCTCCAGCCTTGGCAAGTAAGTAGAATCTCAGATCCAGATTTTGAAACAAGTAGAATGATACTCCTCAGATTGTTGTGAGCAGCTGAAATTTTATAATACATTTATTTGTAGGCAGTGTACAAGTAGATGAAGTGATTGTTAATTTACCACTATGCAGATGGTGTGGACTGTAGTTGACTCAGCTGTAGAGAAAGATACCTGACACTGTGTTAGGAAAATTGCCCTTGAAAGCAGTGTGTCTGCATGGTTCACAATGGGCTGTTGGTGTTTGAAATGTATAGACTGTTATGTGAATATCAGTACCACACATTTGTGACTATATCTGAACTGGAAGCAAAAAGTTTGTAGAAACTTCTGCTGTTGTTTAGCTGTATACCTCAGTTTGAACATAATACTCCATATTTGTCCCAGAACATATGTTCTGCCAGTAGTTTCAATATGAAAGAATCATTTTTTATTTATCATCACATTTTTTGCCAATGATGTTATATCAACATAATCTTCCATGTTTTATGACTATCAACACCCCTGGGAACAACTGTGTCAAGAACACATTTATCTTAATAACATAGTCTTTATGAAATAGGGAACATAGATCTGTTTGCTTAAAAACTCTGACCTGCTTTGTAGCCCAGAAACCTGTAGCAATCAACACTAATTGTAATCGTTATTTTTGTAAAATGTAATGTCAGGTTGGTAGACAGATGAGGACACGGAGATCGCCGGCAGGGATGAGGAAAATCTGGAGTGAAACCAATTAATCCAGGACGTGACAAGCCTATGGATCTTTACAACAGTGGCTTTCAGAATGATGTAAACAAAACAGATCCAGTAGACTATAGGTGGCGTAGAAGGGATATCATTGAGGCACTCATCGGATTCCTCATCCCAAAGTCGGAGTATCTCTGCGGAACTATCTCAAAGCCATCTGGCCAGCCAGCATTGTACGCTGGATCTGATGTGGAGAAGGGGCTTAAGTACAGGCACCAGAAGCTGGAAAACAAAGTTTTGGCCAGGCCAGTCTACACTACTGTCTTCATGGCAGTCTGAGCATGACCACAGTCTGCCCTAGCAAGGAAAGGTGCTGAAGTCGGAGGTACCCAGCAAAAAGACGCACTGCAAAAATCAGGATACCATGCATTATCACTAATGAAATGTCTCTATCTGCAGTTTTCAAACATGAAGACTAACCAAGCAGGTGCAGTGGCAAGCCCCCTGCCTTGAAAGGGTCCACCCAATGCTACTGGAGGTCCTCTCAGTTAATCTTGTGGAGTCAGGAGACGTGAGAGCAAAGCTACTGGCCAAAAAGCAAGAACTTAAATTAATGCAATGGAATGCTGAGAGTGTCATTAGTGTTAGAGATGACTATAGCAAAAAGGTGGAACTAGAGAACAAACTCTTTGCCTGAGCAGGTAAGTATATGCTGCATAAAGGAGACACACCTAACCAAAGATGCCGCCTTTAAAATCTGAGGCTACCAGTGTTTTAGATCAGACCGACAGGACAGAAGAAAAGGAGGAGCACTCACACTTGTTAAGAATAACATCACCGCTTATGAGGTGGGAGTGTACAAAAATTCTGGTGATGATCCATCTAAAATCCAGTAATACAAACTTCCACCTATTACTGCCCTAATGACCGCCTACTTGCTCTGGAAATAATCCCACATAAAGAGAGACTGATGTTCTGTGGAGATTTTAACAGCCATTCTTGGAGCTCAGGCTATGACCACATAGACAAGAGAGGAGAGGAAATCGAGAGCTGGCAGGATGATAACGGACTTCTGCTGATCAATCAGCCAATGGATCCCCCAACATTTTACTCAAGGGCTTGGCATACAACCTCAACACCAGATCTGGCATTCCACTCTCCAGATCTGAAGTGGAACATTACACGTGAAGTTGGAAAACAACTTGGAGGTAGCGACCATCAACCAGTCTTCCTGACAATAGAAAATGAACTCATTAACACCAGTAGCCCTCTCCTCAGGTGGAACTATAAAAAAGCAAACTGGACAATGTACAGACATCATACAGGTATCCTGGTGTGACAGCTGTCTATAGAATGTAAGGATATTAACAGCATAGTGAAGGAATTCAATGTTTGTATCCTTCAGGCAGCCTGTGAAACCATTCCCAGAGGAGCTCATAGGGACTATAAACCATACTGGTCTAGTGAGCTGGGAAAATTCCATGATGACATGGAAACAGCTCAAAAGCAAGAAGAAAATAGACCATGCCAAGAACACCACAACAATTACCAACATGCTAAGGCCAAATTTCAGAGAGCCAAGCTGCAATCCATGTGAGAAAGTTGGAGAGAGAAAGCAGAGTCCTTAAACTTTGAAAAGGATGGAAGGAAACTGTGGAAACTAATCAAACAGTTAAATGATGAGAGCACTAGAAGAAGTACAAAGATTACAGTAATCTTACATCTTACATCTTTCCCATGCCGTTAAACGTCACATAGGGCTTGCATAGTTGTTTGCCAAGCTTTCCTGTTTTTGGCGAGTTTTTCAACTTCATCAAGGGATGTTATGCCCATTAAACTGGCTTCTCTTAACAATGTCCTCTTTAGAGTATCACGTGGGCAGCCTCTTTTTCTTCGTACTTTTGTGCTCCACTTAATAGCTTGTTTTGGTATTCTCTGATTGTTTCTTCTCAACACATGGCCTATATATGTCCATCTTCTTTTTCATCTTACACTAATAGAAGATGGGAAAGCTCTTACAGATAAACAGGTAGCAGATCACTTTGCTCACATGTTTGCACAAGACTGCAACATTGATATTCATCCAGAGAAAGAGCATACAGTGTGCACTGACCCACAGAAAGAAGAGGAACAAGGCAGAAAATGGAGGTAATAGATGCACCAATCACATGCAGTGAGTTAGACCTAGCAGTCAGCAAACTGAAACCAAGGAAATCAGATGGAGTGTCCAATGAAATGATCAAGAACCTGGGAATGGCAGCAATGGGAAAGCTGTTGGATATTTTCAATATGTGCTGTAGCACAGGTAAGTTACCTCAGATCTGGAAGGAAGCAAGCATGGTACCACTGCTAAAGCCAGGGAAAAACAGCAAGACAGCCTTCTGCTACAGACCAATCAGTCTCACAAGCTGCCTATGCAAAACGATGGAACGTATCATTGACCTGAGGCTAAAATGCTACCTAGAAAGTAAAAACCTTCTCATTCCACAACAAGCAGGATTTAGGCAGTACTACAGTACAGAAGATCAAGTGACCTATCTCTCTCAAGAGATTGAGGATGCATTCCAAGACAGAAAACTTGTACTAGCAGCATAGATAGACCTGAGGAAAGCCTTTGATAAAGTATGGAAAAAAGGTCTGCTGTGGAAACTAAGAAACTGCAATGTGAATGGAAGACTGTACAACTGGATAAAGTCCTATTTACACAATAGAAGAGCAAGGGTAGTAATGGATGAACACAAAAGCCAGAAAGTACTGCTGCAACATAGGGTACCACAAGGAGGAGTCCTTTCACCTACACTATTCCCAGTATTCATTGGTGACTTGGTCAAGGAACTTCCCTATGGAATCAGAGTAGCACTGTATGCAGATGATCTGGTTATGAGGTGTACAGATGAATATGCGACAGTTGCTACACAGAGACTCCAAAGAGCAGCAGACATCTTGACATCATGGACAAACAAATGGTGTGTAAGTATCAACACCGAAAAATCAAGTACCACTCTGTTCACTCTCTTATCTAAACAGAAAACAGGTAAGATCTTTATAAATGAAATATCCTTAAGGATGGACAACAAATCCACTTAATTAGGAGTGACTCTTGACTCAAAACTGACCTGGAAGCAACACATCAGTAATGCAGAAGCAAAAGGCAGAAGAAAACTAGCCATATTAAGAAAATTGAGTGGAACCACATGGGGAGCTAGTGAAAGAATCCTCAAGAATGTATATCAGCAGAGTATTCTATCACATTTAGAACATGGTTCAGCCTCTTGGTGCACAGCATCAAACACTGTGCTGCATAATCTAAACAAGGTACAAAATCAGTTACTATGGTTATCACAGGTGCCATGAGGTCCACACCAGTAGTAGAAATGCAGAAAATAGTTGGTGTTCAAGCACCAAAAGAATGTAGAGACACAAAGGTCATGTCCTTGGGAGAGAAATTTTTCAGCTCTATACGCCATCCCCTGAAGGAGAGATTCAATAACTTGGCACTAAGATGGCTTAAAAGAAGCAGCTTCATTCATCAGGCCAAGCATATGCATAAGCTGATACCTGACCTTCCAACTGTAGTCGCTCCATTATCATCTGTACCAGAGCATACACCATGAAAAGAAGCAGATTGTACACAAATAACTATTCAAACTGAAGTGAAAGGTGTACAGAATGGTGAGATGCAAAGCAGTATTGTAATATCAACAGCCACACCTAGTGTGCTAGATGACAAATATCCATGTGACATCTGGATATATCTGTATATAGATGGATCTGCACACAATGCCATAATGAATGGAGGGGCAGGAGCATATACTGAACACCCAAACAACACCAATGACAAGATTTCCATTCATTCATTCACTCATTTGCATGTCCCTTGCTGAACTTTGCCTCCCTAACAGCACTCCTATAGGCCTCTCAGTTGTGAGCAAGATGGCCTACTGCTGATGCATCCATTTGCAGATCATCAACGATGTCTTGCAGCCATCTTTGCCTTGGTCTTCCTCTCTTTCTTTTTCCCATTATGTACCCTTCCAAGATGGTCTTCTCTAGATTATCATGATTTTTAATGTGTTAAAAATATTTAAGTTTTCTTTGTTTAATCCTCTTTACTAGCCAACCTTCTTCAATATTAAGTTCTTGTAATATGGATATATTTGTTGTTTTTTGTGTCCATGATATTTGAAGAACTCTTCTGTAGCATTTACATTCAAAGGCTTTTGTGTATTTCTCAGATGTTTTGTTAAGTGTCCAGGTCTCACAGGCATATGTTGCGATGGGAAAGATGCATGCCCTTAAAAATCTTATTTTTATAGTTCTGTCTGTTCCTCTCCAAAGCTTCTTTAGTTGTTTTACTTTCTGAAGTTTGATAGATGTCCTCGATTTAATTTCTATCATTTTTTCTCCATTATTAGTTAGTGGTGATCCAAGATATTCAAAACTTTCCATTTCTTCAAGTTTTTCCTCATTGATATATATATTTCAACTGCCTTGTTTGTTTTGTCAGTTGTCATCAATTTAGTTTTCTTTGCATTAAGATGGAGGTTTTGCTCTTCGCTGTTTTTATGGACTGACATAATTAGTTTTTCCATTCCTTTTTGTGTTGTGGACAGTAGTACTGTGTCATCAACATATCTAATCTCTGGTATTTCATAACCTCCAATTGTTACAACATCGTAAAGATTTCCATACCCACTGGAAAATACCATAACAACTATAATGCAGAAGTTAGGGCAGTTATTGCTGCGGTTCAAAAACTATCAGACTCCAGAATTGATACATGCCCCATAGTAATTCTCACAGATGCAAGATCAGTACTTGAAGCTCTTCAGTGCAACAAACTACTAGACCTTAAGGATGCCTTGTTAAAAATTGGCTCACAACAGTCTCCTTGCAGTGGATTCCCTCAAACTGTGGAATACTAGGTAATTAGAAAACTGACTGTCTGGCCAAAGTTGACACTGAAATGGAGCAACCAGACATACCGATCACCTATAATCAGAAGAAAAGCATAATAAAAACTTACTGGAAGCCACAAACACCATCACATGATGATCATCACATACTAAACAGAAAGGAGCAAGTCATCATTTTCCATCTCCGAACAGGACACAGCTGACTCTGAAGATATATGTATACAAAGTTTAAGGTTGGTACTACTACTCTTTGTACATGTGCCCAGGTGCCTGTACCAAGGGGAACACCAATGGTTGCTCCTATTATTTCAAAGATCTGGGACCATTCAACAATATGGGATGTTCCTGTAGAGGAGGATTACAACGTCACCTCAGGAAACATTTCTTCAGATGCTGTGTTTAAAATTGATGTGTCAGAGGAATCTCCTGACCATTATTTGGTGAGACTAATTAGTTTGTATTTATTTATTCTTTTCCCCAGTGATTCCCAAAGTCTGCAGTTGCAGTATTTAGAGGATCATTGAGAGAAAACAGAATAACAGGGAGAATTCAAACCAAATGACCAAAAAACAAGTTTTGAGGGTGCTTTGGACATATCCTAGAAAGCAAGAGGGTGATGGTCTGAACAAAATTTGGACTGTTTTAGTCAAACACAAATTTTTACTAATAGGAAAAAATGAGACTTTCATACAGTAAAGTAATAGAATCCAGTGTTGCATGGTCAGACCTTTTAAAAAATCACAAACAAAAGACGTTTAGATATGAGTGAAAGAAATATTACAAGAGCTCTACCTAGGGCTTGACTGTGGCAGGATGGACAGCTGCCCAGTGATTCAATAAGCTTCAATGTCTTGCACCCCCAAATATGACTAAAAGATGTTGGATAGCAAAGCCATCAATGCATGTCTAGTCAAAAATTGTGACATTCAGAAAGAGAATGAGGTAAGGACACAGAAATTCCATTACTTAAATAGTACCCACAAGATAGTAAAACTAAGCAACAGAATTTCTGTGTCATGACCTCATTCCCTTTCCATGAGTCATGATTTTCAACCAAACAGGCATTGATGGCTTCACTATCAAATACATTTTTTTTTTGGGGTGGGGGGGGGTGCAAGATAGTGAAGTTTGGTAATGCTCTGCTCTCTTGTGGCTAGATGACTGTTCATCCTAAAGTGTCTGTAATTCTAGTGCCAGTTTTTCTATTTCTCATATATAAAAGTGCTATGTCTTTAATCAAACACAGAGTACTGGAAGATCAAAGCAGGGAGGTATATATGTATTTTATAAGCACAGATTATCATAGTCTGTTGATTTACAGAAAATAACTGCAGTTAGTGCCATAATAGGGCATTTTAGAACTGGTTTAAATTTGTGCTTGAAAAATTGTGGCATTTAGTTTTGGAAAGTACTCAGAAATGCTCAGTGGATTCTGCCCCCATAGTCATTTCTCTGTTGTGAGTAAACATTCTTACTAGTGTTATAGAATATATATACTGGTTCTCTGACTTCTCCTAAGCTGGAGAACAGAGCACCCATGTGCATGTCCAGAGTGATAGTGTAGATAATCTTAAAACAGTTTTTTTTTTGGTTGCATAAATAACTATTATTTTTATTCAGATTGTTTATTGTACTATACTTCATGTACTATTTTCCCATAACATTTTAACCAACTCAGATTGACCACAAAGCAGATGGAAGAGTCTTATATCCAGCTGCTGGGTACCTTGTATTGGCCTGGCAGGCTATGGCCAGGTTGAAGGGTCAGCTCTTTGAACAGATGCCAGTTGTGTTCCAGAATGTGAACATTCACCGTGCCACAGTGCTCCCACCTACAGGTATCACCCATAGAAATAGATTTTGTTAATGTGTAGTGTATGCAAAGGAGAATTTTTTTAAAAGTAAAGGCAACGTATCCTTTAATACCTGTAACTGTGAGAAAAGTTAACATAACTATTATATCACTTCTTCACGTAGTACTTTTGAAAAACCAAATGTCTTCTATCATTACACTAGCTTCTTCATTCCTTAAGAGAATAAGTTTATCAGCTGCTCTCAAATTCTGGTTTGTACTGCTTCCTTAACTTCATCAGAGATAAACATGTGACCATGTAGAACCTCTTTAAGTGGACCAAGATGTGATAATAGGTAGCATGGCATCAGATCAGGACTGTAAAGAAGATGTTCAAACTGCAGCTGTTGCATTGTCTCCACCATTGTGACCACTGCATTGGGACATGTATTGTCATAGTGCAGCAAGATTGTTTTTGACATCATTTTTTGCTATTTGCTGCAAACTGCAGGTTTCAGTTTCTTTCCAAGCATTGCAATGTACATTGCAGTGGTCATTGTTTTTCTGTTTTGCTGCGATGTGCCAGAGTAGGATCTCTTATGACCTAAAAAAAGTAAGCATGGTTTTCTAGGCTGAGAATTGTTTGAATTTCTTATTTACTAGAGAAAACAGGTGTTTCCACTGCATACTTTGTCTCTTGCATTCTGGTTCACAGTGATGGACCCATGTCTTATCATTAGTGACAGTCATTCCAGAACACTCAGGCCTTAACATTTCAGTAATTGGATCACAGCCTTCATGTACTGTTGCTTATGTAGATCAGTAAACTATTTTGGTACCCATATTGTGCAAACTTTACAGTGCCCCAGGTCATCATACACTTTGGTATGTACATATTCATAGCTAATATCCAAATGTACACCAGTAACAGACAGCATAATCCATCAGTCTCCTGTAATGAAGAATTGCTTCCTATCATTGTGGACATGTGTGCATGTGGATGACTGGCTAGATCAAGCTTTGTTGATTACACTTGTTCTTTCTGTTGGAAACCTTTTTGCCCATTCATAAACTTTTCATTGAGCCATGCTGTTTTCACTTCTGAACTGAAGTAACATCCGATTGTGAATTTCAGCAGGTTTCACTTCCTCTGCTAAAAGAGATTTGACTATGGCATGTTGTTCAACAATGATGTAATCCTGTGGTGGAGTATCAATGCTTATCTGATTTTGGCTTCAATTAGACTAATGGCAGAACTGCACTGTGCATGTCTGCCATTGTGAACACAATCTTAAGAGTCTGCCCACTGTGGTTTTTATTCTCCCTTGTATATATTTCTGTTAAATCTGTTAAGGTACATGTGGCCAGAAGTGATACTGACCACATCACACTTTCATGTGCCAAAAGTCGTGGACATGCAAGCCTAACACCATATGCCCAATTGCCTTAATAGAATTTAAACTGGAATTTTACTTTTTTTATCTTGTATATATTTATATATACAAGATAAAGGTCATTTTGAATAGACTTAAAGATATAGTGGATACTGCAATGAGAGAAGAACAAGCAGGATGTCAAAAAGGAAGAAGCTGTCTCGACCAGATCTTTACTCTAAGAATAATACTTGAAGAACATATTGAAAAGCAGAAACCTTTAGTACTGAACTTCATAGACTTTAAAAAGGCATTTGATAGCATACACAGAGATTCATTATGGAGAATTTTAAGTCTATATGGAATACCATCTAAAATTGTCAACATCGTTAAGGACCTTTACAATGGATATGTTTGTGCAGTCAAGACAGAAGAAGGGATGAGTGAATAGTTCCAGATTGAAACAGTCGTGAAACAAGGATGTATACTGTCTCCTTTACTTTTTGGGATTACAATAGATTTCATAACGAAAAAATGCTGCACAGGTAACACAGGTATTGACTGGGTACATGGGACCCATCTAGAAGATCTTGATTTTGCTGATGACATAACTCTTATCAGTAACAATGTGAATTCCATGCAAGAAAAAAACAGATAGCATGTCTTCACTGGCTAGCAAAATAGGACTTGAAATTAACAAGGACAAAACAAAAATAATGAAAATTCCCATTAATCAAAATGGAAAAATACACATAGAAGAGACAGATATTGAAGAAGTCAATCAATTTGCATACCTTGGCAGCTACATAGACCAGGATGGTGTCACTAGAAAGGAAGTTAGAATCAGAATTGTAAAAGCAGCATCAATCTTCATGAATCTTGAGAACATATGGCATTCAAAAGTTATAAGCACAAAAACCAAGTTAAGACTATTCAATTCAAATGTAATATCCACCCTCATTTATGCATGCGAAAGCTGGAAATCAACTAAAGAAATAGACAAGAAATTAGACTCTTTTGAAAATAAATGCCTGAGGAAAATACTCGACATCAAGTGGAATGAAATTAAGAACAACACAGGTATAAGACAGATGAGCAAACAACAACCAGTCTCATGAGTGATCAGAAAAAGAAGATGGACACATGTAGATCATGTGATGAGAAGAAACAATCAGAGAATACCAAAACAAGCTATCAAGTGGAGCACAACAGACTAAAAAAAAAAAGAGGTCAACCACATGAAACTCTAAAGAGGACATTGTTAAGAGAAGCCAGTTTAGTGGGCATAACATCCCTTAATGATGTGAAAAACTCACTGAAAGGAGGAAAACTGGCAAACAACTATGCACGCCTTATGTGATGTTTAACATCACTGGAAGGATGTAAGATGTAAAAAAAAATTGTCACTTGTCTGTTCAATTCATTTTTCAGGAACAGTAACTCTGACTGTCAGAATTATGCCTGCAACTGGTGAATTTGAGATATCTGAAAACAACTCTCTGGTAGTCAGTGGCATTGTCTACACTCCAGAGGGCTCATTTCTGGATAGGGAACAGTACACAGCAATACAGGAGCTAATCAAGAAGAAGGAGACAACGGAGTTTGATCTGACCAAGGAGGAGTTTTACAGAGATCTGAGACTTAAAGGATATGAGTATGGTCCCACTTTCCAGGGTGTTGTCAGGGCCAGTCAGTCAGGTAGGGTATGATAAAGTTGTTACTCTGATCATGTATAAATACTCCTTGTGTTGTTTTCTTCATGAGGCACTTTTTTTCCTGTATGAAAATTAGGCAAGGAATTGTAATTGAGGCGCTGATTCATGAATGTGTAACCCATAGAATAAAATAAAATTGTACACGTCACAATAATAAATGTTAACTAATAAATAAATGGGGCACTCATGGCAAAGGTCAGTGGTTTGAATTCAACCAGAAGTGCTTCTTTCATCCAGCTGTAGAAACAGGTACATGGCTTCTTCTGGAGCTGAGAAAGGAAAGGCAGTCAAGTATGATGCTGACCTGATTATCCTCTGACACGTCAACTGGTAGAGGAAAATATAAATACAAACACTGTATCCTCTTTATGTCTTCATGGTATAATAGGACTACTTTTACCTTTGCTTTTTAATTTTAATTAATACTTTTTATGAATCATTAATCAAGGAAAATTGACTGAATATTGGAACATCAAAATATTTATATTGCAGAAATATTATATAATGTGTTTTATAATTGTCAGGTCAAACAGGTGAGCTGATCTGGAATGGCAAGTGAATCTCTTTCATGGACACTATCTTACACCTCATGATTACATCCAGCTCTGGTTTTCGTCTGCCCACAAGGATAGAATCTGTCAAAGTGGATCCCAGGCTGCAGCCACCTGTGCCTGGTGAAGGGGAGGAACCAGTTAGTAAGTAACTTCTTCTGACTTCAGCTAAGAATCATTAGAAAAGCTAGTTAAACCCAAAATTTCATTTTTATATCTCAGCACATTTAAATTCTAATATATAAACCTGGATCCTTGATGTTCCATCAGATTACATAGCTATGTTACTTGATTAAACTGCATAAAAATTTGGCTAATATGATCAGTTTAGCCCAGTAGAGATTTTAGTCAAGCTCTGAAATGATTTTTGTAGTGTTTTCTTTGTCAAATTGCATAATGTACTTTTATGTAAATTTTTGTGATGTATATCTTAAGGTCTCATGAATAGTTAAATAAATCACTAACACTGAATGTCAAAACAAACTCCACTTGTCATATAATTAATAATATCACCATTTCTAATGCAGCATTAATGAGCTAAGGGTGTGATACATGTCAACAACTCAAGCAACCCGTAGTTATATGTGTGACCTTTTTTTTTTAATAGTGAGACCAGATTTGCTGGGTTTTTTTTTTTTTCTTTTTTTAAGATTGATTATAATTTGGAGACTTCTGGTCTGGAAGTCACAGGCGACTCCTAGTTATGTGTGTCTTTTTTTTTTTTCTTAATAAAACCATTTTTTTAAAAATGGGACTAGATTTGCTGTTTTTTTACTTTTTTTAAGATTTGATTTAATATAATTTGAAGACTTCTGGTCTGCATGAAAAAAATGGAAGTTGAATGTCTCATGCTTTTGTACAGACTGAAAATGAGTGATTCATTTGAGTTTTATTCTAATTGATTTTGGTTCAGTCATATGAGTACTTTTATTTTCTTTTTTTGTTTTTTTTTATAATTGAACATCAGATTTTATTGTTTGAAATTTCATGACACTGGAGAAATGAAGTGCTTTAAAATATAAAGTGTCTTCCACAATTTGATTATTTGCTTAGTGTTATGAGGGAGCTATGTTAGTGCAGTGGATTAGTCACAGTGTTATGAGGGAGCTATGTTAGTGCAGTGGATTAGTCACTTGCTTATCAACCTGGCAACATGGTTTTGACTTCCAACCATAGCTCACAAAAATGCCCAGGGTTCACCCAGCCTCAAGAAAAAAATGAGTACCAGGGTTAATGCTCTGGGAAGGAAGATGCGACTAGCTACATAGTTCATGCTGATGGTGACACTAGCTTGCAGTTTCTGGTCAGTGCTGACTAGGCAGTAGAGCACTCAAGGTTTGTGCAGTGATGCTGATTCACAACTCATACCTTTACCTTTAGTGTTGTGAATCAGAAGTACTTTAGTAACAAAGCAAATAAAATATCAAGACATGAACTTGAAATAGAGGACAGTTATGAGAAAATCACATACAAATACAGATGTATTTGGCAACACATCATAAGTAAATGTAATAATTTATTATTGAGAATAAGATGTGCTACCATTTAATCTCATTATTTTTTTTTAAAACTTTGCATGGCTACATATACTTCCAGTGTTGCAGAAAAACACTTCCAGACTCTTTGTTTAGATACACATAGACATAAGACTGGATTTGATAAGACTGGATGACACTAGAGAAATGAAGTGCTTTAAAATATAAAATGTCTTCAACACTCCAGTTGTTCATTTAGTATTGGGAATCGCGTACTTTTAATAGTAGAGCAACAAAATTATTGAGACATGAACCTGAAATGTAGGACAGTCATGAAAAAATCACACACAATATAATGGACAACACATTACAAGGTAAATGTAATAATTTGTTATTGAGAGTCACTTGTGCTACAGTTTAATGTTATTTTTTTTTATTATGAATTTGACAGCATTTCTTGGCATTTATTTTGCTCACTTAATATCATGAATCAGAAATATTCTGAATCAAATTTCATTCTGCTAGAAAAATTGTGTGCTTTACTGCATAAACCTTGAGTGTTGCAGAAAAATACTTCCAAACTCTTTGCATAGATCAACCAATTTATCAGTATCAATATCCTTCCCATGCCACTAAACGTCACATAGGGTCCGCATGGTAGTTCACCAAGATTTCCTGTTCTCGGTGAGTTTTTCAATATCATCAAGGGATGTTATGCCCACTGAACTGACATCTCTTAACCATGTCCTCTTTAGAGTTTCACATGGTCTACCTTTTTTTCTTTAGCCTGTTGTGTTCCACTTTATAGCTTGTTTGGGGATCCTCTGATTGTTTCTTCTCATCACATAACTGACATATGTCCTTCTTCTTTTTCTGATCACCCATGAGACAAGTTGTTATTTGTTCATATGTCTTATCTCTGCGTTGTTCTTGAATTCGTTTCACTTTATACCTAGTATTTTCCTTAGGGATTTGTTTTCAAAAGAGTCTAATTTCTTGTCTATTTCTTTAGTTGTTTTCCAGCTTTCACATGCATAAATGAAGGTGGATATTACATTTGAATTGAATAATCTTAACTTGGTTTTTGTGCTTATAACTTTTGAATTCCATATATTCTCAAGATTTTTGAAGGTCAATGCTGCTTTTGAAATTCTAATTCTAACTTCCTTTCTGGTGTCACCATCCTGGTCTGTGTAGCTGCCAATATAATAAATTGTGCACTATTAATTTTGCATAGATATAAGACTATCAAGCAGCCACAAAGATATGCAAGATAAAATAAACAAGCTAACTCAGAATGCAAACAACATAGAACTAAAGATCAGTGTAGGAAAGACAAAGTTAATGAAGCAAAATGTGAACAACAGAAATGTACTCAGAGTAGATAGCAAGTTAGCGTAGGAGGTCAACAAATTTGTATATCTTGGCAGTAGAGTAGTAGAAAATGAAGACAGCACAGAAGACATCAACAGCAGATGTACTAGAGCAAACAGGCTTTTGTAATGCTGCAGACTATATGGAAATCTAAAAAACTAAGCATGAATATGAAAATCAGGACTTTTAATGTTCTAAGTGTACTACTCTATGGAAGTGAATGCTGGAAAATCACCAAAACCATAGAAAACAAGTTGAATTCTTTCCAGACTAAATGTTTATGAAGAATTAAAAAAATATTTTGGCCAAACACCATAATAAATAACATCTTGTTGGCAGAAATGCAGATGAAGCCACATACAGCAATTATTGAGGAAATACGCTGGCAATAGTTCGGACATGTGCTCTGAATGACTGACAAATCACTACCAAAAATAGCACTAAGATGGACACCACAGGGGAACAGAAGTAAGGGTAGACCAAAAGAGACATGGAGAAGAACAACAGAGAGGATGTTGAGCAATAGAGGGCTCTCTTGGGCAAGAGCAGAAAAAAAAGGCAAAGGACAGGCATTTGTGGAAAATCCTTGCAGAAACCCCATATGCCCTGGGCAGTTAAGGTTCAGAGAGAGAGAGAGAGAGAAAGAGATAAAACTGAATTTGAGTGTCTAGAGTTTTATTAGACTTAAAACAGTTATCCAGCATTGCCTGGCTAAATAAGGTGCAAGGAAACATCTATCACCAGGTATGAAATATCATTAGCTGAAATCATAAATTGTACACCACAATGTTACAAAGACATTTCTAAAATGAGTGAAGACCCACAATTAAAGACAGGAGTATTTGGCAGCACATTATAAGGTAAATATTTTTTTTTTGCATTTCATTTTTATATCTATTATTGTCAGTTTGATATTCTATGTTTGAATTTAATTTTGTTTCACATATTGTTGATCACAAATGCTTTCTTTGTGTTTCAGTTTATTATTGTGCTACCTTTTAATCCAACTTGATTTTTATTTTGAATCTAATGGATTTCATAGCATTTACTTTATTCACTGTGTATGAGATATATTCTTCATGAAATTTCATTTCACTATAAAAATTAAGTGCTTTTCTGCATGAGCTTCTAGTGTTACAGGAAAACAATTCCAAACTGTTGCTTAGGTACACATAGACAAAGGGCTGGATTGAAATGTTTAGAGTTTTATTAGACACAAAATACCAAAGTCCTAAAAGTTCTAATTGCATAAAATAGCACTGAAAATATTGAGACAAAAGACCTGAATTAATGCAAATATCATGAGAAAATCACACATAAAGACAGAAGTATATGGCAGCACATTATAAGAGGGTCATTAAGAAAGTAATGCCCTGCAATTTTTTTCTCAGAGTATATTTATTGAAAAAAGTTGAAATACTCACAGTTTATGAAGTGGTTGTTTCTGTTATACATACTATTTTTCTACACGGTCTCCATCAATTTGTGTGACCTGATGCCAGCGTAAAACAAGTGTCTGCATGCCATGCATGTACCAGCTCTTGTCCCATTCACATAACCATGTCCTCACTGTATGAATTATGTTCTTGTAATCTTCAACATAGACCAGGATGGTAACACCAGGAAGGAAGTTAGAA
This sequence comes from Achatina immaculata, assembly GCA_009760885.1. Classification (NCBI taxonomy): domain Eukaryota; kingdom Metazoa; phylum Mollusca; class Gastropoda; order Stylommatophora; family Achatinidae; genus Lissachatina; species Lissachatina immaculata. The sequence goes on along the minus strand of CM019697.1, from coordinate 6,479,434 downwards.
TTTGAATTGCAAAAGCACATTGTGCTTCAAAAACCTTGAGAATATATAGAATTCAAAAGTTATAAGCACAAAAACCAAGTTAAGATTATTCAGTTCAAAAGTGATATCCACCCTCATTTATGCATGTGAAAGCTGGAAATCAGCTAAAGAAATAGACAAGAAATTAGACTCTTTTGAAAACAAATGCCTAAGGAAAATACTAGGTATAAAGTGGAATGAATTCAAGAACAACGCAGAGATAAGACATATGAGCAAACAACTTGTCTCATGGGTGATCAGAAAAAGAAGATAGACATATGTAGGCCATGTAATGAGAAGAAACAATCAGAGAATATCAAAACAAGCTATCAAATGGAGCACAACAGGTTGAAAATAAAAAAAGAGGTAAACCACACTCATTGTTAAGAGAAGCCAGTTCAGTGGGCATAACATCCCTTAATGAAGTTGAAAGACTTGCCAAGAACAGAAAACTTGGCAAACAACTATGCAAGCCCTATGTGATGTTTAACAGCATGGGAAGGATGTAAGATGTAAGAATCTTCAAACCCTGACATTTGGATAGCACCTTTAATTGGTCCAAAAAGTTGAAAATCTGAAGACGCTAGATCTGGACTGTATGGTGGATGGGCGATCTATCCCAATATGGTGATTTCTTCCAGAATTCTCAGAATTGTGTGAGGGCGTGCATTACCATGCTAAGGCAAAATTTCTCATGGATTTTTGTGAGGCTGAATTCAGTGGAAAAACTTTTTCAGCATTTTAAGGTTCTTGGTGTACACCTCTGAATGATGGTCTCACCTTTTGGAATCACATCCACAAGAATAATACCATCAGTGTCCCAAAAGACAGTCATAATGATGATTTTTCTGGCTGAGGGAGTTGTCTTTTCTTCTTCCTTCTTGGTGACTGAGGATGATGACACTCCGCTGCCTTTTCATCTGCAGCACAAAGTGGCGCACCCAGGTTTCATCACTTGTAACTATCCAGGACAAACAGACCTCCCCCTCAGCATCAAAACACTCCAACAATTCAGAATAAAATTTTTTACTTTGAAGTCTGTTTTTCGCTGTGAGATCCATTTGTGCATACCTTTGAATATTTGAGAGCCTTGATAATTGCATTTGCACTTCCATTACTGACTGAAAACTATAAGGCCAATTATTTAGTGTTGATGTGCCTATCCTGACAAATAATGGTATCAGTGCAGTTCATCATGCCTGGGTTGCTGGCTGTGGCAGGATGTTCAGAGCACAGCAGATCACAGAGACTAGCTTGTTCACTTACAGAAGTTTTAAATCTGTTACCAAGTAGCCAATAGTGCTCCTACTGACTACACAGCTTCCATATATACAGCACACAAACATTTGTAAATTTTTACCATAGTTTCTTTGCAGCCAAGGATTCAATTACAGCTTGATGTTTGTAATGTGCATTGTTGACAGGTGCCATTTTAACAGTTCATTACAGCTCCAAGCTTTGTTGGAATGATTTGAAATTTCATGCACAAATGTGGGAAATATCAAATTTGAAGCATATAAATTGCACTTTTCTATATTAATGGCTGAGAAAAAGAAATATGGAGCATTACTTTGTGAATAATCCTTGTAAATTCTTCACATTTAGTGAAGACCCTTGAGGTTATAGTTCCTTTGCATTTAATTTGCTTTTTTATTATGGCATCTTGGATATAGGGCCTTTGCATTTCATTTCATATGACAAATCAGATGCAAAAATAGGTTAAGTGACTTTGAAGTGTGGGTAATTTCAAGTAAAAAATTTCTTTATAACATTATGGTGTACAGTTTATGCTTTTCTTTGTTCTTTATTATTATTTATAGGATTGTTGTTTCTTTGCATTTAATATGCTCATTTTTCATTGTCAGATGTGAAAACTGGTTCATGGATTTTGATTCATGAGTATTTATTTAATTTTTAAAAAGTTCTTTGTAACACTGTTGTGTACAATTTATGCTTTCAGCAAATAATATTTCTTACATCATGATAGGTTTTTCTTTGTCTCTTATTTACCCCATCAGAGCTGAATACCCCTGCTAGCTGTGTATAAGAAATTCTTATGCAGACAATGTTAAAAAGAAAGCTTCCACTGAAAGGAATTACTGAAACCGAAAGCTGATATATGAGAATACTTTTAGTGTAGTAGATAATATAAACAAAATATGTTCAGAAAACATTGATGTTCTTGTGAAACTGAATTCTATTTTCATCTGCAGCAATTCCAGTATTTGCTGATCATGTTTTAGACATCTTTGTTTGTGGAGGTGTGGAAATCAAGGGTGTGACTATGTCTCTGGCACCAAAGAGAGATCTCCAGACTCCTCCAACACTTGAAGAATATCGCTTTGTCCCATACAATGCAAACAGCACCCCATCACCCTCACTGGAACAGTACGCCACAGACTGTGTGAACTTTACTCTGGACAACCTGAACAGGTGGTTACAAGAAGACTCTCTGGATGCTGTACCAAACAAAGAACTTCTACAAGATGTGGTGAAAAATAACAGAGCCACAACAAAGGCTTATCTTCAAGATTATCTATCACAGCCTGAATCAGGTCTAGCACAGACTCTTGTGAAAGTGTTTGGTCTTCCACTTACTCCAAATCTGAAACAGAACATTCATGATCAGCTGAAGCTGTTACAATCTGAACTGTCCTCTGATAGACTTTTGTCAAGTCTACAGACACAAGACATTCCCAAGCCTTGTGTTGATTTAGTTCTTGACAATGTCCTCACAAAGAAGATTACAGTATTTGAAGCTGGAGCAGCCCAGAGTGCCCTGTATCACAAAATCATTCCTATGATCAAAGCCCAGCCACTGTTAAGTGTGAACTATATTGCTGCTGACAAGAACCCCTTGGATAAAGATGCTAAAACCTTGGTGTCAAGCCATCACTGTGGGATCTCAGCACATCAACATCCCTTCCTTCAGGTCAAGTGCAGCTGCTTGTTCTGAAAAATGTTCTTCACAGACAGGTTGACATTGATACTAGTTTTCAGACAGTTTCTGGCATGGTTTCACCAGAGGGTTTCATCCTGGTGGAGGAGGTCACCAAAAACTTCCCACTGTATCTAGCATTAGAGGCACTTGCAGAAAAATTGGCAGATGAAAGCTCATCTGATGTCTGCAGAGTCTGTGGGTGTTATTTGACTGAAGGTTCCTGGGTGAAAGTGTTTTCACATCATGGCTATGAAGTTGTTTACAGAAGATCAGACAGTCTTTTGTCCACGATTTTCCTGCTGAGAAAGAAGGCACAGGTAACAAGTCCTCCCATCTTGTTTCCCTTGAATGACCTAGAATGTACATGGTTGGAAGATCTGAAGGTCAAGATGAAAGAACTTGCAAAGGCACCAGATGATGTCAGACTTTGGCTTGTTGCCGAGGAGATGACCAATGGTATTGCTGGTTTCTTTAACTGTCTGAGACTGGAAGCAGATGGAGAGAAGGTCAGAATCATCTTCATCAGTAACCTCAACTCATCATCCAGCAAGCCTGTTATATCAGCCACAAGCCCTGAGTTTCAGAGTCTAGCAGAGAAAGATCTGACTGTCAACATATACAGAGATGGAAAGTGGGGATGCTTCAAACACATACCTTCAGTGATGATCTATGATGACCATTGTGTGTATGCAGACATGCTAGCTGTTAGTGTGTGTTGCTCTCATGGAACTGCCTACAACATCATGCATGAGTGGCTAAATTCCATAACGTCTTCACATGATGATTCCCATGCCAATTGTCTGCCGAACAAAAATTGAAAAGAATGGTCTTGATAAAGCACCTCATGTGGTAGCATGCAAGAAGGGGCAGACAAATCAAATGAATTGTTACAGAGAACAAATCTTGGGTCTGCTACTTTCAGCCAGAGTCAAAGTGAGCCTCAGTGGAATGAAAACACCCCTCCTCCCCAGTCACAAAAAAGTTCAAGGTCATCTCATCAGCCCACAGGGTTATGCCAAGCATTTTTGAGACTCATATTTTGGGAATATTGGCTGAGTTTCAGGGTCGCTGTGAAACTGTCAGTATTACCTCACACTATCTCACCTTGAAGAAACTGTGGCAGTTCATTTGCTGAAATGCCCTGTTCTCATGAGTGCTGGTTTTATTCTCCATGATGACATCACCCACCCTCACATGGCCAGAACAATGAAGAAGCTGTAGAAAACCTTCGATTCAGAATGCTTCAAGCGTTCACATTATAGCCCAGACTTAGCCCCCAGTGATTTTTCAATTTTTTTTTTTGGACACAGAAAAATCACCTGGGTGGTCACCATTTCCAAGATGATGAAGACATTGCCAGAGATAAATTGTTGGCTGCAGCAACAGCCAAAAATGTTCTTTGATGCTGGCTTTCACAGACTTGTGAATCAATGGAATAAGTGAATGTACAGGGTGCTCTTATCAGCCATAATGTGAATTTAACACAAGAAAAAAACAGATACTTGTCTTCAATGGCAAGTAAAATAGGACGTGAAGTCAACAAGGATAAAATGAAAATAATTGAAAGAGGCGAAGTTAGTGGGAATAGGATCTCTTGATGAGGTTGAAAAACTTGCCAAAGGCAGAAAATTGTGGGGAACTACAATGTGAGCCCTATGTGATATTTAAAGACATGGGAAGGATGTAATAACTCCTGGTATATAATGAAGCACACCTTCTTCAGCACAGAAATTCATTATGAAAACTGTGTAAAGTGATGTTGCAGTCTGTAAAGTGTCAGCACAATGATTATTTTTAATAGTACACATTCAAATGCTTTCAAATACTTCTCCAGAAATTTTTCTATGGTGAACCAGTTGAAATTTCAGTCATTCAGCATACCTGCATACCTTAATGAACTTGAACAAGTCCTCTGACAGACTGGACTGCTTTGTGTAATTCTTATATGATTATTCATGAAATGTTGATGTGGCTCATTAGTACTGATAATTAACATTTCTTGGAAAATTATTCTTGTTGTGCAAAAGGACATCTCTCTTTCTTTCTCTCTCTCTCTTTCTCTCTCTCGCTTTCTCTTTCTTTCTTTCTCTCTTTCTCTCTATATTTCTTTATGTCTTCAGTTCAGCATTTCAGGCCCATAAGGTTCATTGCTGCAAGTACAGTCTGTCTCTTTTCCTACAGTTCTCTCTTCAGTTGTTTGCTCTCCTAGTTCGCATTATATTTCTATCTGTGCCTTAGTCTGCCCTTTTCATCTTTCATGTATGTGCAAGTTTGTCTAACAACTCTCTTCCATTCCTTCTACAGAATGACCTAGACACCATAATCTGCAGATTTTCATAGTGAAGGTGATACATGTTTCTGCCATGGATTTATCTTTTGGTTCTGACTCTCATACTTCTCTGATAGGACAGAGAACTAAAAAAAATAAGATTCTGTTCTCAAAGCATTGTAGTTATTTTTGTTACTTTTGATTTGTTTCCAAACCATACAAAACTACTGATTCTATAATAGTTGTATATAATTATTTTTACCTCATGGAATATGTGAAGTATATGTAGATTGTGATGTTTAGTAGTGCTGTAGTATGAAACTGTTTTTTTTAAATTCTGACAGAAACATATTAATATACTGCTTTGAAATAAATCTTCAAAAATTTTTCTATGGTAAACCAGTTGAAATTTCAGTCATTCAGTGTACCTGCATACCTTAATGAACTTGAACAAGTCCTCTGACTGACTGGACTGCTTTGTGTAATTCTTATATGATTATTCATGAAATGTTGATGTGGCTCAGTAGTACTGATAACTAATATTTCCTTGGAAAATTATGCTTGTTGTGCAAAAGGACATCTCTCTCTCTCTCTCTCTTTCTTTTTCTTTCTCTTTTTCTTTCTTTCTATCTATATTTCTTTCTGTCTTTAGTTCAGCATTTCAGGCCCATAAGATTCATTGCTGCAGGTACAATCTGTCTCTTTTCCTACAGTCTCTCTTCAGTTGTTTGCTCTCCAAGTTCTCTTAGTTCATATTTCGCATTATATTTCTATCTGTGCCTTAGTCTGCCCTTTTCATATTTTATGTATATGCAAGTTTGTCTAACAACTCTTTTCCATTCCTTCTACAGGATGACCTAGACACCATAATCTGCAGGTTTTCATAGTGAAGGTGATACATGTTTCTGCCATGGATTTATCTTTTGGTTTTGACTCTCATACTTCTCTGATAGGTCAGAGAACTAAAGAAAATAAGATTCTGTTCTCAAATCATTGTAGTTATTTTTTATTTGCTTCCAAACCATACAATACTACTGATTCTATAATAGTTTTATATAATTATATTTACCTCTTGGAATATGTGAAGTATTTGTAGATTGTGATGTTTAGTAATGCTGTAGTATGAAACTGTGTTTTTTTTTTCTGACAGAAGCATATTAATATACTGTTTTGAAATAAATGTTCCAGTAGATGACATGGTGAGAACAAAATCTACATCATATGCTTATGTGAATGTGACAAGAACTGGAGATCTGTCAACCTTGAGGTGGATTGAGTCCCCGTTGAAGTTCTTTCACAAGAATGACCACAATACTGAGTTGTGCAGTGTCTACTACACTTCACTGAACTTCCATGATGTCATGTTAGCAACTGGCAAACTGCCACCTGATGCCATCTCAGGAGACATGGCAATGCAAGACTGCATCTTGGGCTTGGAATTCTCTGGCAGGGACTCCTCAGGCAAAAGGGTCATGGGAATACTACCTGCAAGGGTTTGTTGCTTTTTAGGCACTTTTTCTGAGGGTTCAAAGTCATTGAATAACATGGTCTTCCCTGTTGATTGTTACTGCTGATGCTCAAGAAGACTGGAATATTTAAATAGAACTAAGAACCATAATTCAGATAAATGAATATAGAGTTTCGGACATCAGCATATATACTAACAGTTATTACTTTCATGTCCAAGACTGACCCAGCTGCAGAAATTTGAAGCAGGAACAGTCTGAAAGACTTCATTTTTCATCAGAAGAAAAGAATGCCCCTCAGTTTAAGTCTGCTTCATGGTCTCCTCTTCTCTAGAAGGTTTTAATCCATCCTTCTAAAAATCTCTAAACTTTGGCTTTCCTTTCTTTTTCATATTTGATTGAAAAACTTATTCTAAATGTTTAATATTAGTCTTCTTCTTCTTTGCATTGTCTGTCTATATCTCCAGTCCTGTCTCTTGGACAAATTTCACTGTTTTTTGTAATTCATGTATGGAACCGTAGAGCTTATCTTCTTTAGTGGTTTCACTGGGCCAGTAATTATTTCTCAGTGTCTCATAGTTGGTGCAGTTTTGGAGGATATGTTCCACAGTTTAGGGCACCTGGGCACATGTACACAGATTAGTAGTACCAACCTTAAACTTTATATACATATGACTTCGGAGTCGGCTGTGTCCTGTTTGGAGACCGAAAATGGTGACTTGTTCCTTTCTGTTTAGCATGTGATAGTCATCATGTGGTGGTGTTTGTGGCTTCATGTAGGTTTTTATCATGCTTTTCTTTTGATTATAGGTGATCAGTATGTCTGGTTTATCCATTTCAGTGCCCTCTTTGGCCAGATGGTCAGCTTTCTCATTGCCTGGTATCCCACAGTGGGAGGGAATCCACTGCAAGGTGACACTATGTTGTGAGCCAATTTTTGACAAGGCATCCTTAAGGTCTGGTAGTTGGTTGCACTGAAGAGCTTCCAGTACTGTGAGAATTACTATGGGGCATGTATCAATTCTGGAGTCTGATAGTTTTTCAACTGTAGCAATAATTGCCACAACTTCTGCATCATAGCTGTTGCAGTATTTTCCAGTGGGTATGGAAATCTTGTCAGTGGTGTTATTTGGATATTCAGCATGTGCTCCTGCCCCTCGATTCTTTATGTGTGCAGATCCATCTGTATACACACGTATCCAAATGTCACATGGATATTTGTCATCTACAACACTAAATGTAGCTGTTGATCTTACAAGACTGCTCTGCATCTCACCATTCTGCACACCTTTCACTTCAGTCTGAATAGTTATTTGTGTATAATCTGGTTCTTTCCATGGTGTATGCTCTGGTATGGATGCTAATGGAGCGACTACAGTTGGAAGGTCAGGTATCAGCTTATGCATACGCTTGGCCTGATGAATGAAGCTGCTTCTTTTAAGCCGTTTTAGTGCCATGTTACTGAATCTCTCTTTAATATTAGTATTAATATGCATAATTTAGAACTCCTCCCCTTGATTACATTTCATGGAGATCAAACGTAACATCATGACATTGTCATCAGAGAAGAATTATACCACAAGAAGAAATAAAAGCAATCAAATAAATCAGCATCGCTACCATGTAAAAAAGAGATGAGGGTTGAAGCTCTTACACATGAGTACAGAAATTTCAAATTCAGAACAATTAAAAAACAGCATAATTTAGTATCTTGGAAGAGATTTGGCAAAAGCAACAAACATAGAGCTAGACAATAAAGTAAAATGTTCAGCTAGAAGGGATAAAAGAGAATACATGGACAATATGTCAAAAGAAGCAGAGAAGGCAGCAAAAACAGGAGACAGCAAAAATCTATATAACATACAAAAGAGGCTAACAAGTGCTGTTGCATTGAGTGAATGATCAATCCTTAACAAAATTGGCACCCTATTAACATCAAGTAAAGACTAAAAAGCAAAGATGGGCCGAACACTTTCAAGAAGTACTTAATCAATGACACCCAAAAGACTTGATAGACCTTGAAACTGACTTACCATTCCCACAGCTAAATGTAAACCTAGATGAAGTTATATTGCATGAAATTGAAACAGCAGTGAATCTAATGGCTAGCAACAAAGCTGCAGGTTAAGATGAAATAACAGTCAAAATGTTAAAAGCTATTAACATTGACAACATGAACCAACTACAGAGAATGTTTAATAAAGTTTGGATGGAAGAAAAAGTTCCTTCTAAATGGAAACAAGGAATCATTGTTAAAATACAAAAAAAAAAGGCAACCTTAGCTATTGCAATAACTGGAGAGGAGTAACCTTACTATCAGTTGTATATTGCAAAGTTATTCTGAATAGAATTCAAGATATAGTGGATGCTGCAATGAGAGAAGATCAAGCACGATTTTGAAAAGAGAGAAGCTGTCTCGACCAGTTCTTTACTCTAAGAATAATACTTGAAGAACATATTGAAAAGCAAAGACTATTAATCCTGAACTTCATAGACTTTAAAAAAGACATTTAATAACATACACAGATATTCAATGTGGAGAATTTTAAGAATATATGGAATAACATCTAAGATTGTTAACATCATTAGAGACCTCTACAATGGATATATTTGTGTAATCAAAACAGAAGAAGTAATGAGTGAATGCTTCCAGCTTGAAACAGGCATGAAATAAGTATGTATATTATCTCCCTTGCTCTTTGGAAGTGCCATAGTCTTCATAATGAAAAAATGCTACACAGGTAAAATGGGCACTGAGTGGGTACATAAGACCCAACTGGAAGATCTTGATTTTGCAGATACATAACTCTTATCAGTGACAATGTGAAATCAATGCAAGTAAAAACATACCCTGTCTTCACTGGCTAATAAAATAGGACTTGAAATTAACAAGGATAAAACAAAAATAATGAAACTTCACATTAACCATGAAAGACAAATATACATAGAAAGAACAGCTGTTGAAGAAGTAAACCATTTTACATATCTCAGCAGCTACAAAGACCAGGATGGTGACACCAGAAAGTAAGTTAGAGTTCAAATTGCAAAAGCAGCATTAACATTCAAGTATCTTGAGAACATATGAATTCAAAAGTTATAAGCACAAAAACCAATTTAAGATTACTCAATTCAAATGTAATATCCACCCTCATTTATGCATGTGAAAGCTGGAAAACAACTAAAGAGATAGACAAGAAATTAGACTCTTTTGAAAACAAATGCCTATGGAAAATACTCGGTATCAAGTGGAACGAAATCAAGAACAATGCAGAGATAAGACAGATGAGCAAACAACAACCTGTCTCATGGGTGATCAGAAAAAGAAGATGAACATATGTCAGTCATGTGATGAGAAGAAACAATCAGAGGATCCCCAAACAAGCTATCAAATGGAACACAACAGGCTGAAAAAAAAGAGGTCGACCACATGAAACTCTAAAGAGGACATGGTTAAGATATGCCAGTTCAGTGGGCATAACATCCCTTGATGAGATTGAAAAACTCGCTGAAGACAGAAAATCTTGGCGAACTTCTCTGTGGGCCCTATGTGATGTTTAGAGGCACAGGAAGGATGTAGGATTTAAGATAATTTAATATATCTAATTATTAGAATTCTGGCTATAGGATAGGAGAGGATTTGTGTTTAGTCACATATTCTATATTGTTAAGGTACATAATAATTGTTTTATTCATTCTTTTTTTTCTATAATTAGGTTCTCTACTTGCTCTGGATCAGGACAAGATGCTCACATTTGAAATAACAAAACACTAACCTGAAGTGCAACTAGATCCAAAACGAGCACATGTTTCAATTCAGTCTCATCACAGTAATAATTTTACCTTCAAGTTAATGTGGTGGTAATTGATAACTTGCACCTGCAAATTACTTTATTACAGCTGTTATCTTGAATTTATACTATTTTTGCAGGGCTTGGCAACATTTGTGGAGACAGAAAAGTGTTTATTATGGGAAATTCCAGACAAATGGAGCATGGAAGATGCTACCACAGTTCCAGTGGTTTACTGCACAGCTTATTATGCTCTTGTGACAAGAGGAAGAATCCAGAAGGGAGAGAGAATACTCGTGCATTCAGGCAGTGGTGGGGTGGGCCAGGTAGAGTCATCTTGTGCTGTTTATTCTCATCTACTTTTTAAAATGAATTAAAAAGTTTTGGATTGTTTAAAAATAAAAACTACCAAATCTGAATGCAGATTTGTAGATGACCAAATAGAATCTGATGACCAAATAAAATTGATAAAAATTTCAAAAAAAATAATTTTTTTTATTAATTACAGGCAGCCATTTCTGTGGCCCTGAGCTATGGTTGTGAAGTCTTTACCACTGTTGGCTCAAATGAGAAGAAAGAATACTTGAAGAGTGTATTCCCACAGCTCCAAGACAGAAACTTCAGCTACTCCAGAGACATTTCCTTTGAGTATGACATACTGAGGGAAACGAATGGTAAAGGTAAGAACAGCTGTCATGTAAGACGATCCTCTCCAGATGAAAGCACAAAAAAAACTGCCCTTCTTACTGGCATCACCTGCATACAGTGTGGCCATAAGTCCATGTAGAATTTTATGTGTTTATTTTTCACTTAATTCTCATGCAACTACACACTCTTTTTGCACTGTTCCAGTCTATCATATTGGTAAAAAAAAAGACTTTTGCAATACAGTTTAGGTAGGATTATTCTTGAAAATTGTAGACAGAGCATATAGTACATGAGATGAAGCAAATATAAGAGAATGACTCAGTACAGAATCTTGAATTTCAGTTGGATGAAAATCTGTCTAGTCAGAAGTAGCTATCAACCAACTGGTTGAATGCTAGGCATCACTCATATTGTGTTTTTATTATGTCATTATATCTCTCCCTCAAAGTGATGACAACTGACAAAACAAACAAGGCAACTGAAATATATATCAATGAGGAAAAACTGGAAGAAGTGGAGAGTTTTGAATATCTTGGATCACTACTAACTAATAATGGAGATACAATGAGGGAAATTAAAAGGAGGACATCTATTGCTCTTCAGAAAGTAAAACAAATAAAGAATCTGTGGAGAGGAGCAGAGAGAACCACAAAAATAAGATTTTTAAGGGCATGCATCTTTCCCATCGCAACATATGCCTGTGAGACCTGGACACTTAACAAAACAGCTGAGAAGCACATAAATGCCTTTGAATGTAAATGCTATAGAAGAGTTCTCCAAATATCGTGGACACAAAAAAGAACAAATATATCTATACTACAAGAGCTTAATATTGAAGAAGGCTGGCTAGTAAAGAGGATTAAAGAGAGAAAACTTAAATATTTTGGCCACATTAAACGTCATGATAATTTAGAGAAGACCGTATTGGAAGGATACATAATAGGAAAAAGAAAAAGAGGAAGACCGAAACGAAGATGGCTGCAAGACATCGTTGATGATCTGGAAATGGATGCAGCAGCAGCAGGCCATCTTGCTCACAACCGAGAGGCCTACAGGAGTGCTGTTATGGAGGCAAAGTTCCGCAAGGGACATGCAAATGAATGAATGAATGAATCTCTCCCTCTGGTGTCAATTTTCATAGCTGGGCAACTGGAAAGGAACAGAACCAGTCTGCAGCCCAGTCCTATAACACAGAAGACAGTTGTGCTACTTGCTCCTTAAAAGACAAATGGAACACATAGCAAACACTGGTTTCAAATTGTATATTAAAGCAGTGTAAAATTTTTCTCTTTCTTCCTCACCTAATTCAGCTTTTATTTGCAGGTGTTGATCTTGTTCTGAACTCTCTTGCTGATGACAAGCTTCAAGCCAGTACTAGACTCTTGGCTAAATATGGTAGATTCCTGGAGATTGGCAAATTTGATCTTACCAAGAGATCACCACTGGGTAGGTACACGTGAGAGAAAATGTGATAAAAAAGAAAAGTAATTGCTTAAACAAAGCTCACTTTTCTAATAATAAGAGCATTGTTAATATTTTCATTAATTAATTAATTAATTAATTCATTCATTCATTCATTCATTCATTCATTCATTCATTCATTCACCTTTGTAAGGCACTGTTGCTCATTGCTGCAGTCAAGACTTGTCCCCATTCCCCCCTGTTCTTAGTCTTCACCTGATAATTGTCTGCTCCATGATCTTGTAGGTCTTCTTCCAGGTTGTCATGCCACTGTTGTCTTGGTCTGTCTCCATTTATAACTTCTGTATGAGCTCTTTTTTCTGTCTAAACTCATCCATCCTTTCCCCAGGTATTTATATGAATCTGTTCTTCTAATTCTTATATATTCTGTTAGGATCTGACTTACTTGTTTGTCAGTTTTTGGCCTTTCTGTTCTCATGTATTCAGTTTTCTTTTAATTTTATATCTAGCCCCACTTTTTTATGCTTGTTCTTTCAGATGTTTGAAGATGTCTGTGGTCTCTTGTAAAGTTTTTCCTACAATATCTGTATCATCTCAGTCAATCATTTGCATGTCCCTTACAGAACTTTGCCTTCTTCAATACTAATTTCTTGTAGTATTGATATATTTGTCCTTTTTTTGTGTCCATGATATTTGAATAACTCGTCTATATCATCTTCATATCTTAATATTCTCTTTCTGTCATTGATAATTTTTTTTCTTTATTTATTGTTCTTATAATTTTTCAAGGACCAGATTGAACAGCACTGGGAACAGAGCATCACCTTGCTTCAAGCCTGTTCTTATCTGGAATGGTTTTGGTTTCCTTCCTTTATATAGCACTATTTTTTTCTCTTCTCCTCCATGCATAGTTTACTTATGTTAATGTATTTCTTAGGTATCAAAAACTACTTCATTATATTTCAGAGGTTGTTCCTATGGATGTTATAATATGCCTTTTTGAAGTCTATGAATATGTTATGGACTTCTTTTCTATGCTCCTAACCTTTTTCAGCTTTCTGTCTCAACAAGAATATATAGTCTATTGCAGACCTACTCTTTCTGAATCCAGTTTGATAATTTGTGAAGATTTTCTCCACATAAGAGTTTATTCTGTTTAGTAATATTATTGATAGTATTTCATAGCTTAATGGTAATACTGATATACCTCTGTAGTTCTCACAAAATCTCTTATCTCCTTTCTTGTAAATTGGAATTATCATCATTTCTTTTCATTCATCTGATAGTTTCTCTTCCTTCCATATTTGCTGAATGAGGGAGCTTAATACTTCATCCAGTGCCTTTCCTTTTTTTAAAAATCAGTTCTGCATAAATTCTATCAGATCATGCAGCTTTGTTGTGTTTCAGCTGTTCTATAGCTATCACTATTTCTTCCATGTCAGGTTCTTCAGTACTGGGGTCATGTGTCATTATTTCTGAATTTTATTTTTCAGTTGTAGGGTTTTCACAGTTTAACAGTTGTTCAAAATATTCTTTCCACCTCTCACATATTTTCATTTCATTGTTTTATCATAGCACCTTTATTGTCTAACATACTGTGTGTTGTTTGTTGGCAACCTTTCTTTATTGCCTTGATACTAAAAATTTTCTTACTTCATAAATATGACTCCATTTTTAGGAAGATGATTTTCATATATTCTCATTTTTGGTTTCTAATTATGTTTGTGCTGTAGTTATTTGGATCCTTGTATTCCTGTTCTTTTGCCATGTTGTTCTGAACATTTAACCAAAATTGTCTTGTTTCTTCTTTGTTTGGAACACTTCTTCACAAATACCAACCATTTACTTTTCTCCACTTTGGGTTGTTCTCCCAGGTATTTTTCTGCTGCCAATTTATAATTTGCTCCCAATTGTTTTTGATGTCATTGTGATTTTTATTTTCTGAGGATTCTTTTTTCTATGAGTCTGTTGTGATTCTTTTGGTGTAGTAGGATCTTAGGAGCTTCATCTTTATTCCAGCTAGGTTGTGGTCACTATGACATTCTGCTTGTCTATAGCTTCTAACCTGCTGGATATTGTTTGCATCTCTGTTGTTAATTAATACATGGTCTATCTGATTACGGGTGTCTTAGTTATGAAGTGGTTAGTGCACTGGTCTCTCATGGTGAAGGTCGGGGGTTCGAATCCGGCTGGAGCCACCCCAGTCACCCAGCTGTAGAAATGGGTACACGACATCTTATGGAGTTGGGGAAGGAAAGGCAGCCAGGTGTGATACTGACCATATCACCCTCTAGAGTGCTGACAGGTCAAGGAAAATATGGGCATTAACACCATATCCCTATGTGCCTCTAAGGCATGACAGGATTACCTTTACTTTACCTATCTGATTATGTCTTTCTGTCACAAGATTGCCATGGTTGCTTATGCAAATTTGTCCTTTAAATTTAGTACTGCATATCTGAAGACTTTTTACTGAGGCTAGGTTTATTAATCTCCATCCATTATCATTAGATGTTTCATGTTGGCTATGTCTTCCTGTAATGTGCCTATGAATTTCTTCTCTTCCTATGTTAGCATTAAATTCACCAAATACTATTAAATTATGGTTTTTGTACTTTGTCTATAATGCCTTCTTTGCTTTTTATAAATGTTTCAATTTATGCACTGAAGAGTGAGGAAGTGAGCTAAAATTAGGCAGTGTGACAGCGCCATCTGCTGAGTAGTAGGCTGATAGATAAATATGAGGTCTGTTAAAAAAATATCCGACCTTAATTTTTCCCACACAAACAAATCAAGCACAGTGGTGTCCTCCAGCAGGAAGGGTATAGGGGACCTTCATGCACATATATTAATTCCCCTCTACAGAGTACATCAGTTGCTGTGAGGTGAGGTGAGGTAAGGTGAGGTGAGTGAGCGAGGGAGTGAGCGAGCGAGCGCCTGTTGGATTTTCATTTCAAAATCATGTTGACTGTTTTTTTTCATCCTGTGGGGTAGTGCATTACAAACATCCACCATAAGGCCAAAACATAACCAAACAGTATTACCTGGGGCTCATCCATTGCCTTTGTGATGCTGTGTGATGCAACCGACCAAACATGTGAACAAAGGAAACTTAGCAGACTTTCCTAGCCAAACAAAACAGTCCTCTGGTTTGTCAGATTCCATACTCTCACAATGTGGTTGTGATTTTTTGACTGTTTTCCAAACTGAAAATGCTGCTGAAAGGACTTGGTTTGAATCATGAGAAGACATTATGTGTGGAATGTGATGGGCAAGCTGTACTCTTTTCCCAAAGAGGCCTTCATGAAATACTTCCAGCAATATCAGGACTACTAGGAGAAGTGTATGCAGTCCCAGTGTAGGGGATTAGGTTGTCAGACCTCCAGGTGAGTTATTATATTTTTCCCAGCCAAATGTCAGATACTTTTGAACAGACCTCATATAGGTAGTGTTGTGTACAGCACAATGATTCTTAAGTCGGGCATTGCTGTATACATTATAATGGCTTGTTTAATCTTCAAAGGTGAATTTTGTTATAAATGAATGTTAGTTGTTAAAGGAAGATGACAAGCATCACTTTCCTTAGCAGTGGATAATTAGACCACATTGGTCAACCAAATAATCAGCCACACTAAAGATAATGATAATTTTAATAAAATGAAAAGGAAAAGCTGGTGAAGTATATAAGAAAATGAATCTCCCTAAGACCTTTCAGTTGTTTTCATGAGAATGTGAATTTGCATCAAAGTCAGAATAATGGCTGAGGGCAAGAAATGATTTGTTATGTCAAAGTTCTATAATATATTTATATTCTAGATGTCACATTCAGAATAATGACTTCATGTCAGAAAATTATTCTCTGTGCTTCCAAAGATATGTCTGTTTTCCTGAAGAATGTATGCTTCATGGGCATTCAGTTGGATGAACTCTATGAGTACAACGCAAGAGACTGGCCTGAAGTGGCAAATCTTGTTCAGGAAGGCATAGCCACTGGAGTAGTTAGACCACTGAAAGCAACAGTTTTCAACAGTGATGAGGTTGAAGATGCCTTCAGATACATGGGCCAGGGCAAGCACATTGGAAAAATTCTGTTCAAAGTAAGATTTGCAATTTTTGTTTTTTTTTTGGTGCTCAAGAGGCAAATGAAGATTGTTTTGGTGAAGAGAGAATGGACTTTAAGCCACAGTCCAAAATATGTAAAATATGTAGCGAAATAACATTTATTTTGTAAATATGATGTGTAGGTGAAAAAAAAACTCTATTGAAGGTTTCTGAGAAACTAGACAGTCCCACTGAAATATTTCCACCAGATGGGAGATTTTTTTTAAGTTTAAGAAGGCATAAAAATGTAGAAGTTAGATAACACTCTACATGAAAGACAATGTTATCTTTGTTGTTTGTTATGTCCAAGACACACTGCTATGATGTTCTTTTGTCTTCAGTGTTGTGGCAGAATTATAATTTTTGTTATGTTTTAGGTTAGAAGAGAAGAGGAGGAGAAGATTGCTGCAGCACCAAAAGTATTCATTCCAGCAGTAGCAAGAACATTATGTGATCCTTCTAAAACATATGTCATCACTGGTGGTCTTGGAGGCTTTGGCCTTGAACTTGCTCATTGGCTTGTAGAGAGAGGAGCCAAAAATCTGGTTCTGTCATCCAGGTATGTAATAAATCTAAAATAATGTAGAAAATTATATTTTAATTAAATTGCAGTAATTCTATGAGGGAAAAGATCAGTGGTTAATTTGATGGAAGACTGCTACTAAAGACAGAGGCTTAATATGGGGGCTCACAAATCATCTAGAAGATTATGACTACACAGATGATATTGGTCTACCCTTACATACTCTTGACATCTAGGATTTACAAAATAGCCAGATAAGTAGGTCAGAATGTGCATCCAGACAAAACTAAGATCACAATATTAAGGAAAGAATCTCATTTGAGACAAGAGAAGTTGAAGAAGTAGAACACTTCAAGCACCTTGGAAGCCTCATTTCAGCAAACAGCAGTAGTGAGAAGGAAATATCCACAAGAATGGACAGACATCTCAGGCATTTAATAAATTATCAAAGATATGTAAATCTCCCATTTTCCATAAAAACCTCAAGCTCAGAATCTTTAAATCCAGTGTACATTCCATTTTATTATATGCAGCCAAAACATGGAGAACCAGTCAGAGAACTGAAAGCAGACTGAGAGGATTTGAAGGAAGAGGCCCCAGGAAAATTTTAAGAATACACTAGGAAGAACGTATGACAAATGAGGAAATAACCAAAAGAATGTGCATTGAGAACATTACTGGAAAGGTCAAAAGATGAAGATGGAAATAGCCAGGCAACATACTGTGAATGGAAGAAATCAAGACACTCCAATACCAGGTTGACTTACACACTTCAAGGGAAAAGAAAGAGGGGCAGGCCATTGGGGACATGGAGATATACAATAAAGAAAGAGCTAAAGGAACTGGGAAAGACATGGTTTGAGGCATCCTGACTTGATCAAGGTGTGATTGGCTGGAGAATTTTTGTTGGTGGCTTATGCTCCATTGGCAGTATAGAGGACTGATGATAACTAAATTGATGAATTTACCTTATTTTTTTAACAAAATGTGAAGCACAGTCAAGGACTTGGTCTCATAAGAAAGAATATTAAATCCATGAAACAAATAGCAAGGAACTCTGGTAAGTTACAGATATGAACATGTGAGTAGCATCTTCAGCCTTGTGAAGCAGTTATAAACCAACAACTCACAGACATACGGGTGTCATGACCCAGAGGGGCCCACCTCCCTTAGAGTGTCAGGAGTTTAATAGGGCCGAAACACTTGTCTGGGGGGGGGGGGTACTTCCTGTGGTGATCTGAAGGAGTTGTGTTGTTGTTCCGCTCTCTACAGTAGAGAGTTTCCTGCCTATATGGGCAAGCATTGAAAGGTCAATGCAGTGCCAGCATGTTTCAGTTTGCAGTCTTCCTTCAGCATCCACTGTGAGCATCTTCAGCATCCACTGTGAGCACAAGTTTTGATAACCACACTTATGAGACACAAGTTCATGAACAAATGACCATGAAATCTGTGAAAAATGCAAGAAGAGTGATGAAATGCTAAATCACCTGTTCACAAGAACCTTCTCTTCAACTGCATGCACCAAATTTTCATTAACCACATTGTGGGTCATCATGCATGTTTTTATGTCTGTCATTAAAGTTTCTCACCGATCTCTGTACTATTGAATTGCTCATGACATGTTGTCCATACATCTTGCATATATGATGAATGTCACCCATTTTCATATTTCTTGCATTTAAAAAATGGATTACAGACTATTTCACAGGCAGTGAGCAAAAATATTTGAATGAACATTTCAAACGTAGAGAACAGTGCATAAACACGGTTCAGTTTTCTGACAACAGCATCAGTTGCTTGAGGTGAAAAGATAGAACTCAGCACACATTTAAAAATTCAATAAAATAGCATTGCACTTGTGCTATTTACAAATGGAGCTTAATTTATGGACATCCCTCATAGAATGGGTGAAGAAAGGAAAATTCATCAGCAAAATGTCTTCTCATGAAATTTTACAACATTATGAAACATACCTCTAGCAAGCAAACTAGAAAGATCTGTTACTTTCATTGGAAAGCAAAAGAAACAACATGTGAAAGATTCATTGTTTCTTACTGAAAGGATTGATGTATAAAGGAGTATGAAACTGTCAGTGAATTGAAAATGTGTAGAAAGCCACTTATTTTCTTGTATATCTTACATGGGACCCAAATAGAAGATCTTGATTTTGCTGATGACATAACTCTTATCAGTGACAATGTGAAATCACTGCAGGAAAAAAACAGATTCCCTGTCTTCTTTGGCTAGCAAAGTAGGTCCTGAAATTAACAAAGACAAAACAAAAATGATGAAACTTCTCATTAATCAAGAAGGAAAAATATATGTAGAAGGAACAGTTGTTGATGAAGTAGACCAATTTGCATACCTTGGCAGCTACATAGACCAGGATGGTGACACAAGGAAGGAAGTTAGAATTAGAATTACAAAAGCAGCATTGTCCTTCAAAAATCTTAAGAATGTATGGAATTCAAAAGTTATAAGAATAAAAACCAAGTAATGATTATTCAGTTGAAATGTGATATCCACACTCATTTTTTCATGCAAAGCTGGAAATTAACTAAAGAAATAGGTAAGAAATTAGACTCTTTTGAAAACAAATGCCTAAGGAAAATACTTGGTATAAAGTGGAATGAATTCAAGAACAATGCAGAGATAAGACAGATGAGCAAACAAATACTTGTCTCATGGGCGATCAGAAAAAGAAGATGGACATATGTAGGTCACGTAATGAGAAGAAACAATCAGAGAATACTAAAACAGGGTATCATGTGGAGCACAATAGGCCGAAGAAAAAGAGGGTGACCGCTTGAAACTCTAAAGAGGACATTGTTAAGAGAAGCCAGTTTAGTGGGCATAACATCCCTTGATGAAGTTTAAGGACTCACAGAGAACAGGAAAACTTGGCAAACAACTACGTGAGCCCTATGTGATGTTTAACGGCACGGGAAGGATGTAAGATATAAGATGTCTTACATCTTACATACTTCTATGTGTCATTAAATGTCACAGGGCTTGCAGTGTAGTTCACCATATGTTTCTGTTTTTGGCAAGCTTTTTAACCGTATCTAGGGATCCTATTCTCACTATCTTACCATCTTTCAACAGTGTTCTCATTGGAGTTTCACTTGGTCAACTTCTTTTTTTCATTTTCCTGTTGTGTACCATCTCATAGCCTGTTTTGGGATTCTTTGATTGTTTTTTTTCTTATTGCATGACTGACATATGTCCATCTCCTTTCTTTTCTAAATCAGGTTGTTGTGTTCTGATCTTCCTCATCTTTGCATTGGTCTTGAAATTGCTCCACTGTATACAAAATATTTTCCTTAGACATTTGTTTTCAAATGCATCTAATTTTTTTTCTATTTCTTTAGTCGTTTTCCAGTTTTCACATGCATAAATAAGGATGGATATTACATTTTAATTAAATAATCTTAACTTTGTTGTAGTGTTTAAAACATTTGATTGCCATATTTTCTCAAGATTTTAAAAATGCATTGCGCCTTTATTGGTGTCTCCTACTTGATTTACATAGATGTTGAAGTATGCAGATTTGTTGACTTCTTCAACAACTGTTCTTTCTATTTTTGCTTCTTCAGTAATTGGATATTTCACTATTTTCATTTTTTCCCTTGTTAATTCCTATTATACCAACCATTTAAGACAGGGTATCTCTTATTTCTTGCATTAAATTCACTTTGTAACTAAGAGCTATGTCAGCAAAATCATGATCCTTTAGTTGAGTCCCATGTGCCTGTTATACTCTTGCAGTATGTCTTCATTGTGAAGTCTGTGACAGTTCCAAATAGCATGAGAGATAGTATACATCTGTGTTTCACACACATTTCAATCTGAAACCATGGCCTTTTTCCTTTTTCTGTTCTGGCTGCACAAATATAGCCACTATACAGATCTTTAATGATGCTGATGATTTTAGATGGTATTTCATATATTCTTAAAATGCTCCACAATGAATCTCTGTGTATGCTGTTAAATGCCATTTTAAAGCCTGTGAAGTTCAGGATTAAAGGTTATTGCTTTTCAATATGTTCTTCAAATATTATTCTTAGAGTGAAGACCTGGTCATGACAGCTTCTTCCTTTTTGAAATCTTGTTTGTTCTTCTCACATTACAGTATCCACCACATCTTTGATTCTGTTCAGAAATATTTTGAAAAATACTTTTGAGACAACTGATAGTAGGGCCACCCCTCTCCAATAACTGCAGTCACTGAAATTGCTTTTTTTTTTTGTATTTTAACAATTATTTCTTTTTTTCCATTTTAAAGGGATCTTTTTCCTTTCTTTCTAAATTTTAATGAACAATCTCAATAATTCCCCATGTTGTGACTGCTAATAGCTTTTAACATCTTGGCTGTTATTTCATCTTCATCTGTGGCTTTATTTTTAGCCTTAAGATGCACTGCTGTTTCAGTTTCATTCAAGGTGAGTTCATCCAAATTGATTCTTTTTAATTGTGGGATTGGTATTGCTGTTTCAATGTCTAGGGGAGTATGGTTGATTAAATATTTCTTGAAAGCATTCAGTCCCTCTTTGTTTTTGATCATTACTTGATGTTAGTAGGGTGCTGTTTTTGTGGAAGATTGGCCTTTCTTTGACTGTAATAGTACCCGTTAACCTCTTTTGTATGCTATATAGAGTTTTGCTATCTCCTGTCTTTTTTATTTTTTCTGCTTCTTTCTCCATGTTGTCTATATATTCTCTCTTATCCCATCTAGCTGAGTTTTTCACTTTATTGTATAATTCCTTATATGTTGCTTTCGCCATACCTTTTCTGAGATGTCTTTACATTCATCATGGCTAATATGGGTAACTTGTGTATGGACTATATAATTATTTTGGAATTTGACTGACATATAGCATGCCTATGGCGAGATTCTTTGGCTGTCATGAGTGGAGTGAAACTCCTCCCGGCCAATGAAGAAAGATGCGATTAGGGTTGCCGGGTGGCGCCTCCATGGAAAAGGCAATAGAAAGGCTTAAGTGAAGTTTAATCGGTATGGTCATTAGTCTCATGGGGATGGCTACCCATATCATGGCACCTCTGCTCTAGAGACTGACCACACCCTATATACACCCGAACTGGGGCAATATGCTTAAACCGGCTTAACCGAGGGGTGAAACTTGATGGTTATTCATGTCACAGCCAGTGTTCCCTCTAAGGGTTTGCAGTCTGTGTGCAAAATGGACAGCTTGTGTGCAAAAAAATATTGTGTGCAAATGTGCTAGTAATGTGTAGATACACACATGCACCATAAAGGCCTGTACATTTAATAAGATAAACCTGCTGTACTTTTCAGTTACTGGTATTTAGTTAATTGCAATGATGATTTCTGTGTTTACTTATTCAGTAATTCTGCGACAGTACTACCGAAACTATGCAATAAAAGGTTAGCTGAAACATCCGCTCCGAAAGTCATTTCTCAGCAAGAAAGAAACAGTAAAGGAAAAACATGTACCATCATTGTATTTTTCTTGATCGCAATTATAACAATGAGTAACATCTGGAGACTGGAAAATAATAGTAGCAGTTTCATTTTTCTTTTTGGCGGCTCCAAAAATTTTGTGCACTGGACTGAAAAAAAATAGAAAAGCATAGATATCAGAAAACACATGGAAGTACATACATGAAAGATGAGCAGCCAAATTAGACATGTTTAATGTAAGAACAGATTTTGGAAAAATCTGACGAAAGCAACATACAAAGAAATAGACAAGAAAGTAAAAAGTTCAGCTAGAAGGGATAAAAGAAAATACATAGACAATATGGCGAAAGAGGCAGAGAAAGCAGCAAATCAGGAGACTGCAAAACTTTATATAACATACACAAGAGGCTAACAAGCACTATTATATCTAAAGAAAGATCAATCCTTAGCAAAACTGGAACTCAATTAACATCAAGTAAAGACCAAAAGCAAAGATGGGCTGAACACTTCCAAGAAATACTCAATCAACCACACCCAAAAGAATTGTTAAACCTTTAAACCGACTTACCAGCCCCACAACTAAATATCAACCAAGATGAAATTAAATTGCATGAAGTTGAAACAGCAGTGAATTTAATAGCTAAAAACAAAACTGCAGGTAAAGATGAAATAACACCCGAAATGTTAAAAGCTATCAATAGTGACAACATGAGACAACTACAGAGAATGTTTAATAAGATTTGAAAAGAAGAAAAGGTCCCTTTTAAATGGGAAAAAAAGGAATCATTGTTAAAATACCAATGAAAGGCAACCTTAGTGACTGTAACTTCTTCTTCTTCTTCTTCTTCGTTCGTGTTGTCTGTCTATACCTGCAGTCCTGTCTCTTGGATAAATTTCACTGTTTTTTGTAATTCATGTCTGCAACTGTAGAGCTTATCTTCTTTAGTGGTTTTACTGGCCCAGTAATTATTTCTCAGTGTTTCATAGAAGGCTGGCTAGTAAAGAGGATTAAAGAGAGAAAACTTAAATATTTTGGACACATTAAACGTCATGATAATTTAGAGAAGACCATATTGGAAGGATACATAATGGGAAAAAGAAAAAGAGGAAGACTAAAACGAAGATGGCTGCAAGAAATCGTTGACGATCTGCAAATGGACGCAGCAGCAGCAGGCCATCTTGCTCACAACCGAGAGGCCTACAGGAGTGTTGTTTGGGAGGCAAAGTTCCGCAAGGGACATGCAAATGAATTAATGAATGTTTCATAGTTGGTGCAGTTCTGGAGGATATGTTCCACAGTTTGGGGCACCTGGGCACATGTACATAGATTAGTAGTACCAACCTTAAACTTTGTATACATATGACTTCGGAGTCAGCTGTGTCCTGTTCGGAGACGGAAGATGGTGACTTGTTCCTTTCTGTTTAGCATGTGATAGTCATCATGTGGTGATGTTTGTGGCTTCATGTAGGTTTTTATCATGCTTTTCTTCTGATTATAGGTGATTGGTATGTCTGGTTGCTCCATTTCAGTGCCCTCTTTGGTCAGATGGTCAGCTTTCTCATTGCCTGGTATCCCACAGTGGGAGGGAATCCATTGCAAAGTGACTCCATGTTGTAAGCCAATTTTTGACAAGGCATCCTTAAGGTCTGGTAGTTTGTTGCACTGAAGAGCTTCCACTACTGATCTTGCATCTGTGAGAATTACTACAGGACATGTATCAGTTCTAGAGTCTGATAGTTTTTCAACTGCAGCAATAATTTCCCTAACTTCTGCATCAAAGTTGTTGCAGTATTTTCCAGTGGGTATGGAAATCTTGTCAATGGTGTTGTTTGGATATTCAATATGTGCTCCTGCCCCTCCATTCTTTATGGCATTGTGTGCAGACCCATCTGTGTACACACATATCCAGGTGTCACATGGATATTTGTCATCTAGCACACGAAGTGTGGCTGTTGATCTTACAAGGCTGCTTTGCATCTCACCATTCTGCACACCTTTCACTTCAGTCTGAATAGTTATTTGTGTATAATCTGCTTCTTTCTATGGTGTATGCTCTGGTACAGATGATAATGGATCGACTACAGTTGGAATGTCAGGTATCAGCTTACGCATATGCTTGGCCTGGTGAATGAAGCTGCTTCTTTTAAGCCGTCTTAATGCTAAGTTATTGAATCTCTCCTTCAGGGGATGGCTTACAGAGCTAAGGAATTTCTCTCCCATGGTCATGAACTTTGTGTCTCTACGTTCCTTTAGCGATTGAACACCAACTATTTTCTGCATTTCTACTATTGGTGTGGACCTCATGGCGCCTGTGATAATCTGTAGTGACTAATTTTGAACCTTGTCTAGATTATGCAGCGTAGTGTTTGATGCTGTGCACCAAGATGATGAGCCATATTCTAAATGTGGTAGAATACTTTGCAGATATACATTCTTGAGGATTCTTTCACTAGCTCCCCATGTGGTTCCACTTAATTTTCTTAATATGGCTAGTTTTCTTCTGGCTTTTGCTTCTGCACTGTTGATGTGTTGCTTCCAGGTCAGTTTTGAGTCAAGAGTCACTCCTAAGTAAGTGGGTTGGTTGTCCATCCTTAAGGATATTTCATTTACAAAGATCTTACCTGCTTTCTGTTTAGATGAGAGAGTGAACACAGTAGTACTTGATTTCTCTGTTGATTTCACAATTTGTTTGTCCATGATGTCAAGATGTCTGCTGCTCTTTGGAGTCTCTGTGTAGCAACTGTCGCATATTCATCTGTACACCACATGACCTGATCATCTGCATCCAGTGCTGCTTTGATTCCATAGGGAAGTTCCTTGACCAGGTCATTAATGAATACAAGGAATAGTGTAGATGAAAGGACTCCTCTTTGTGGTACACGGTGTCGCAGAAGTACTTTCTGGCTTTTGTGTCCATCCATTACTACTCTAGCTCTTCTATTGTGTAAATAGGACTTTATCCAGTTGTACAGTCTTCCATTCACATTGCAGTTTCTTAGTTTCCACAGCAGACCTTTTTTCCATACTTTATCAAAGGCTTTCTTTAGGTCTATCCACGCTGCTAGTACGAGGTTTTTCGCTTGGGATGCGTCCTCAGTCTCTTGAGAGAGATAGGTCACTTGATCTTCCGTACATTAGTACTGCCTAAATCCTGCTTGTTGTGGAACGAGAAGGTTTTCACTTTTTAGGTACCATTTAGTGACTGTAACAATTGGAGAGGAGTAACTTTGATATCAGTTATGTCAAAAGTATTTTGCAAGGTCATTTTGAACAGACTTAAAGCTATAGTGGATACTGCAATGAGAGAAGAACAAGCAGGATTTTGAAAAGGGAGAAGCTGTCTCAACCAGATCTTTAAGAATAATACTTGAAGAACATATTGAAAAGCAGAAACTATTAATACTGAACTTCATAGACTTTAAAAAGACATTTGACAGCATACACAGAGAGTAATTGTGGAGAATTTTAAGTCTATATGGATTACCATCTAAAATTATCAACATCATTAAGGATTTCTACAATGGATATGTTTGTGCAGTCAAAACAGAAGAAGGGATGAGTAAATGGTTCCAGATTGAAACAGTCATGAAACAAGGATGCATACTGTCTCCTTTACTTTGTGGAATTACAATAGACTTCATAATGAAAAAATGCTGCACAGGTAACACAGGTATTGACTGGGTACATGGGACCCAACTAGAAGATCTTGATTTTTCTGATGACATAACTCTTATCAATAACAATGTGAATTCCATGCAAGAAAAAACAGATAGCCTGTCTTTACTGGCTAGCAAAATAGGACTCAAAATGAACAAAGACAAAACAAAAATAAAAAAACTTCCCATTAATCAAAATGGAAAAATACACATAGAAGGAACAGATATTGAAGAAGTCAATCAATTTGCATACCTTGGCAGCTACATAGACCAGGATGGTGACACCAGAAAGGAAGTTAGAATTAGAATTGCAAAAGCAGCATCGATCTTCAAGAATCTTGAGAACATATGGAATTCAAAAGTTATAATCACAAAAACCAAGTTAAGATTATTCAATTCAAATGTAATATCCACCCTCATTTATGCATGCAAAAGATAGAAAACAACTAAAGAAATAGACAAGAAATTAGACTCTTTTGAAAACTAATGCATAAGGAAAGTACTCGACATCAAGTGAAATGAATTCAAAAACAATGCAGAGATAAGACAGATGACTGAACAACAATCAGTCTCATGGGTGATCAGGAAAAGAAGATGGACATATGTTGGTCACTTGATGAGATGAAACAATCAGAGAATCCCAAAACAAGCTATAACAGGCCGAAGAAAAAGAGGCAGACCACGTGAAAATCTGAGAGGCCAAATTAATAGGCATAAAATCCCTTGATGAGATTGAAAGACTTGCTGAAGACAGGAAAAATTGGCAAACTACCTTGAGAGCCTTATGTGACATTTAACGGCACGGAAAGGATATAAGATATAAGATAAGATGATTTTTTTCTATGCACAGCTGCGCAGCTTAGAGGGAACAGTCGTCACAGCACCTCTGTCTAGAGGCTGGCCACGTCCTATGTACACCCGAACTGGTATAATATGCCTAAACTGGATTAACCCAGGGGTGAAACCTACTCGTGGCGAGGATTCGTCCTCATCAACAAAAGCTATGTTCTGGTCACCGCCAGGAATGGTAGTGACCACGACCACCAAACGCTAAGTCGGAGACACTGTAACAGGGAAGCCTAGATTTGGCAACCTTCCTTCATCCGGCGGATTTCATATCCAAACTACATCAAGGCTCCGTTGAGAAAAGTCCAAATCGAAGCTCTCTGGTGCAATGAAAACCACAGAGTCATGCAATTCTGCTTCAAGGACCCACCAGGAATACAGGCACCAGCCCCCCTGATGCGCTGAGCCTCCATCCTAAATGAGATCTATCTCAAGGATAACAGGAGTAAATTCAGTCGCAGCACGGGGCGGTCTTGGTGATAGAAGCATATGAAGAAGAAGAAGACTGGCATAGTTATTATATGAAGACTGCCGTTTAGAGACATCACTAGAAGCAATAGTTCATATCTGAAGTTCAGATCGGTATCTGAGGGAAAAAAAAAGAATGAAGAAGAAAAGTGTTCCTCTATTGACTGAAACTCTAGATAACAGACAGTGACATAACTGTGCTTTGAGATTATTTCCAGACCTGAATATATACTCAAGATTTCAGAATATAGTGATGTGTTCTGTGTTTCATGTAAACAGGTCAGGTGTGAAAACAGGTTACCAGTACAAGAAAATCAAGCAGTGGCAAGCAGCAGGTGTGACAGTGGAGATCAGCAAAAGAGATGCCAAGACTTTAGAAGGTGCCAGAGCTTTGCTTGAAGACTCCATGAAGGTTGGACCTGTGGGTGGTCTCTTTAACTTGGCCATGGTGAGTCTGATAGTTCTCCTTTCAATTTCCTTCTTAGTGTTACTAATGAGGGCTGGGTATATAGTGAAGACTGTGTGTGCTACATTCAGCTTCTTTTTTTTTTTTGAGGGAATATCATTCAGTTTTGACAATTGTCAGATTTATGATAGAAGTATGCAGAAAAGCAGTAGTAAAAAGTATGTAATTTGAAGACTTGTAACTGTAAGAAAGGGGTCTAGCTCTATTGCTGGTCCTGGGGAATGAATTTGTTACACCTGGGTCATACCCATACATATTTGAAGACTTGTAGAACATGTTGGTTCTTTTTCATCTGATTTAAGATACAATTAGTGGGGATATTTTGATTTATATATGTAAGCCTAGGAGACACATGCTTGAAAGCCACCACACTGATGTGCCCTTTATATTGTCAGGTACTGCGTGATGGTCTCTTTGAGAATCAGACAAATGAAATGTACAAGACAGTCTGTGAGCCTAAAATCCAAGGTACAATTCACCTGGACCAAGCTACAAGGGAGCTGTGCAAAGATTCCTTGGACTGGTTTGTTGTGTTTTCATCAGTCAGTTGTGGGCGTGGAAACCTTGGACAGACGAACTATGGTTTTGCAAACTCTGTCATGGAAAGAATATGTGAGAAGCGGAAAGCTGATGAAGAGTTAACTGGCAAGTAGTAACCTTTTTTACATCCATTTATAAACTATAGACACACAATAGAAACAAATGAATAAGTAATTTTGGCTATTTCCTTCTGTTTTCCCAATAATTATAAGATTTACTTAGAACATGAATGAAAAAGGCATAAGTCATTGCAATAACACTATGGGAATTTTGTTTGAAGGGATTTTTATGAAGAAATTGATATGAATTTTAAGAAATAATTTCCTTCAAAAGAAGTGAACTCCTTAGTGTTTCATGTATTTAGTAATAGGTGCTTTGTCCAAAGTGCTTGTAGAGAGGTACCTGCGTGGTGTAGTGGTTAGGGTACATGTATCTCAGGTGAGGTTGGTGGTTCATGTCTGACTGGAATCATCCCAGACACACATTGTGTGTGTGTTTAGCTGTTTAAAATATTTTTATTTAGTCTAGAGCCACTGCTTTACCTGAATTCATTAATTTTTGTTGTTCTCTTTAGCCCTTGCCATTCAGTGGGGTGCCATCGGAGATGTTGGTGTCATTGCTGATAGCATGGGTATCAACGACACAGTAATAGGAGGCACATTGCCTCAACGGATGTCATCCTGCCTGAAAGTGTTGGACAAGTTCCTCAATCAGAACTACACAGTTGTCTCCAGCTTTGTTATAGCACATAGAGAAACCTCCATGGCAAAAGATTCATCAAAGAAAGTGAATCTAGTGGATTCTGTAGCAATAATTTTGGGTGAGATTTCTGCTGGATTTAATAGAGGCATCACTATAATGAAGGGGGTTGAGGTTCACCTGTCTTCTAAAGTATGTACTTTGTAACACAAGGATGTATATAATGGTCATGATGAAAGTGTAGTACATTAAAGAATATTTCCTTGTGTAGATGAACAACCTTTTCTACAGAGCCAAATCAAGTAAGGCAGATTGACAAAGGTGTAGTTGTATAGCAAAGTATAGAATAGAATAGAATAGTATAGTATAGTACAGTATAATATAATATAGTATAGTATAGTTTATTATAGTTTAGTATAGTAGTATAGTAATTTAAGCATGATGGCAAGTATGAATGGCTTGCAGAATGATAAAGTACATCATGTACTTGATAACTCAAGACAGTTAAGATCATATATACAAAACACAATGATTACAGACATATTTTTTCAAGTTCAGCCACAGCCATCCTTCTCACACAAGGGCCAGACACACACTTTACTTTTTCCTCATGCCCTTTTCTCCTAGCCACATTCTCATGAACTTGGATTGTTGCTCCAGCCTTTGCCCTATACTGCTTTTTTTTTTTTACTAAACCCTGTATGGGCCCAGATCATAATGTTTTTTATTCAGTTCACCTGTGACAGAAAAAATTGATGGTGTATTCTGGATTTGTCAGTTTTATACACAGCACAGCACTGCCACATCTTTTTTTTTCAATAAATGGACCATAGGTGATCAAGATATATATCTATTTCCATGAAGAAAAGGTTATTATAACAGCAGGCAAGTGAGGTACGGACTGAAATGCTGTATGACATAGTGAGGTTTACTAAGAAGACTAGCATTTCATTGTTACATATTCTTATGTGTATTCTTGGAAATAGAGAAGGCCATGGAAGATTTGTTATTACTATCATATTGCCAAGAACATCATCTTTGTCATCACTGAGACATAGATTAAAATATTTTGATCTCATAGTATTTAAAATAAAAAGTAAGATGTACCACAGATATTTACAAAATATACATACTCTTAAAGTGTAAAAATAGTTTTCCAGTACCATACAGCTAATACTATGAGTCTGACGTGTAAGCCTGAACAATGTATTCTTGGATTTGTGTTGTGTTGTTAAATATATCTTTTTTTTTTTTCAGGTGTGAAAAATGCAGCCACCATTAATCCTGACACACATCTGAATGATCTAGGCCTGGACTCACTCTTGAGTGTGGAGATAAAGCTGTTGCTGGAGCGTGACTTTAATATTTCACTCAGCATAAGAGAAATACGTTTATTGAATATGAAGAAACTGCAGGAAATCAGTAAGCATTCGATTTTATCTTTGCCATTCTTTTCTTCTTTCCACATTCAGTTTCACATGCTCAGCTTTCTAGACTAGGAGATGGGTTGTTTCCATGATTCTCATCATCAGCAAGAGTTTTCATGTGTGCCTAGTAATTTTATCACGTGCCCTCATTTCCTGAAGCCAAGTTTGGACTCTAAGGCAGTGGTTCTCAAACCATGGACTGCAGTTCAAAGGTGGGCCGTGACAGGGAGCATTGTGTGCCGTTGTGAAATCCTAAAGCAGCAAAAAAAAAGAGAGAAAAAAGTAGATACAATAAACAAATTCGTTTTTCTCTCAATGCATAGGGGCAGACTGCACAGATGCAAGCCACAGAACTGTAGATCGCTTTATTAGTATGTCCACAGTGCAGCTTTTGGAGAAAGGATGATTCAGACAGTGTTTCTTCCAGCATCAAAATGTGACATACAATAAAAGACAGCATCGCTTTTGAAGTGCCACACCAGCGTCTTCCTGACCATGTTGCTGAAACATGCAGTTTTACAATGTAATTTTAGAGAACAGTCAGTGTAGATTCTGCAAGAGAGCAGAAGTGAATTATAATTCTCAGCAGTTGTATTTTAATTTAAAAATCATATTTCATTGGCTTGAGAGCCAGTATTCGTTCTTGATTCTGTGTGTAATTCGTGTTGGATTAATCAACGGATTCCAGTTACCCACACAGTGATCATGGAGACTTTTCAGACAGCCTTTTTTATTGTTGAAACTTTAAAACCATAGGCACTAAAAGGCATCAATTTGTGAAATGTAAGCCTTCGACTACACGAAAAACAAATTGATAGTAGTGGCTGCAAAAGTCACTGTGATCGAGATGACATTAACATTGATAATTGTAACAAAACTAAATATGCTCAAAAATATGATGTGGAGTATATTAAGTACGGTTTCGTTCCATCAACAAGTTACCAAAATCTGCCACAGTGTGTTGTGTGTTATTTGTTTGTAAATCTTCTCTAATGAGGAAATGAAGCCGGTGAAATTGCGTTGTCATCTAACTACAAGACATCCAGATCTGCAAAATGAAACCAAAGAATTTTTTTAACATAAAGCTGAGGAATATAGTAAACAAGAGCCACTCTCAATGAAAAAGGCTCTTAAAGCATCATACCTGATTGCGGAGAGAATTGCAAAATCAGAGACACAATTGGAGAAGATCTTATCACGCCAGCCACTGTTGAGATTTGTGACGTATTGTTTGGCTCAGATTACGCTATAAATCTGAAAAGCATTCCCATCTCAAATGATACTGTCTGCAGAAGAATATCTGAAATGTCCGAGGACATTGTCACACAGCTAACTGAATGATGACAATCTGCTAAGTTTGCTCTTCAGTTAGATGAGCCAACTGACATTGCCGGAGAGTCACAGCTGCTTGTTTACGTTCGCTATTGTTGGCAAAATAGTATGCAAGAGGAATTTCTTTTTTGCAAGTCACTGCCATAGAGAACGATGACCGATGAAAAAAAAAGCATGTTTTAAACGATTTTTTCACAACTTATGGACTGCAGTGGACGAATTGCATTGGTGTTTGCACTGACAGTGCTGCCACAATGACTGGCCGCAACAGTGGTGTTGTAACTCATATAAAGCAGGCGTCACCTGAGATTGTAGGCACCCATTGCATGATCCATCGTAAGGCAGTCACTTCAAAGAGGTTGAATGAAACTCTGGGATCTGTGTTCGGATTGTAAACTTCATAAAAACTAGAATAGTGAACAGTCAATTATTTGCTCAACTTTGTATGATTCAGATGCAGAACACAAGCATCTCCTATTGCACTCGGCTGTGCATTGGCTGTCTAGAGGAAAAGTTCTTGCAAGGGTGTGTGAGCTTCATTTAGAATTGTTGCAGTTTTTGACAGAACATAATCTCATCCTGGCAGGTAAGGTCACTGATATTGAATGGCTTGCCATGCTGGCATACCTTGCTGGCATTTTTAGCCTTTTGAACAGTTTGAACATATCACTGCAGGGTAAAGATGCTAGTATCCTCAAGACATACAACAGATTTGCAGCCTTTAAGAAGAAACTACAACTTTGGCACATGTGACTCGAGAACAAATCACAAGACATGTTTCACTTGTTCTGTGAATTTATAGAGAGCAATGAAGTTAATGGCAAGATTCTATAAAGGGTCACTGGTGTAATAAAAGGACATCTAGCATCTCTTGCTGAATATTTTGACAAATACTTCATGCCCGAAGACATTAAAGTGTACAATTGGATTCATAATCCTTTTCAGTGTGCATTCTCTGAATTAACTGGCCATACACAAGAAGAATTAGCCAAACTGTCTAGCTATTACACATCACAAATCAAATTTAACTATCCTGCTGTGGCTATCTCTTCCTTTTAGTCTACTGTTTCGCTGGAATATCCATTTTTGTCGGCCCTGGCGATGAAATTTCTTCTAGCTTTTTCAACAATTTATTTATGCAAAGTTTCATTTTCTGCATTGACTGCTGTGAAAACCAAATATCGTTCAAGAGTGAACGTGGAGGATGATCTTCGAGTGTGTTTGACACAAATTCCAGCCATATTAGGCATCCTATTCAACCGGAAACATTGTCATCTTTAAGGTAAATGAAAAGAACTATGCATTTAAACATGTAGAGAAAATATTACATAATACTTTATATAAAAGTAGATTTATACCTTGCAAATATAAAATATATTTAGT
This sequence comes from Achatina immaculata, assembly GCA_009760885.1. Lineage (NCBI taxonomy): Eukaryota > Metazoa > Mollusca > Gastropoda > Stylommatophora > Achatinidae > Lissachatina > Lissachatina immaculata. The sequence continues at coordinate 6,445,997 of CM019697.1, read as the reverse complement.
GGGCCGCAAAAATGTTAGACTTTTAAATGTGGGCTGTGCAACAAAAGGGTCTAAGAACTGCTTCTCTAAGGTCTCTGTAGAGAGTACAGATTTGCAGAAAGGGTTCTAGAGTCTGGAGACTATATTGACAATATGCAGAGTGGTCTGTTTGAGCTGCCTTAATTTTGTGTGGATGGAATTTAACAATTAGGGTCTTGTTTGAATCCTGACAATTATTATTTGTTGTGTTCTGTTTAGTTTCAGAAAAGGGCTCTTGCGGTATTTGCTGTTATTTGTCTCCATGTGTATTACTTTCCCTTCTTTTTTATTTTCACATTTATTAATTTGATCCCAGAGAAGATGATTTGAGATGCTTTGTATTTGGTTAGTGTTTTGTGAGTCATATGGATAGTGTGATTTCTGAGAATAAATGGAGCTTTGGGAAAAAGTGAACATTTAGAAATTCTGGAATAAGAGTGAACCAGCAGAACTTGAAATGTCATTGTTGAACATGTTAATTTTGACAGTCTACAGACATTGCAGTATATTTCTAGGTCATTCAGTCAGTCATTTGCATATCCCTTGCGGAACTTTGCTTCCCTAACAGCTCTCCTGTAGGCCTCGGGGTAGTAAGCAAGCTGCTGATGCATCCATTCGCAGATCATCAACAATGTCCTGCAGGCATCTTTGCCTTGGTCTTCCTCTCTTTCTTTTTCCCACTATGTACCCATCCAAGACCGTTTACTCTAAATTATCATGACATTTAATATGTCCAAAATATTTAAGTTTTCTCTCAGGTAAGATCTTTATAAATGAAATAGCCTTAAGGATGGACAACCAACCCACTTAATAGGAGTGACTCTTGACTCAAAACTGACGTGGAAGCAACACATCAACAGTGCAGAAGCAAAAGCCAGAAGAAAACTCTCCATATTAAGAAAATTGAGTGGAACCACATGGGGAGCTAGTGAAAGAATCCTCAAGAATGTATATCAGCAAAGTATTCTACCACATTTAGAATATGGTTCAACATCTTGGTGCACAGCATCAAACACTACGCTGCATAATCTAGACAAGGTACAAAATCAGTCACTATGGTTTATCACAGGTGCCATGAGGCTCACACCAGTAGTAGAAATACAGAAAATAGTTGGTTTTTAAGCGCCAAAAGAATGTAGAGAGGTCATGATCTTGGGAGAGAAATTCCTCAGCTCTCAAGGAGAGATTCAATAACTTGGCACTAAGACAGCATGAGACAACTACAGAGAATGTTCAACAAGATTTGGAAAGAAGAAAAGGTCCCTTCTAATTGGAAGAAGGGAATCATTGGTAAAATACAAAAAAGGGCAACCTTAGTGACTATAACAACTGGAGAGGAGTAACCTTAATATCAGTTGTGTCAAAAGTATTTTGCAAGGTCATTTTGAATAGACTCAAAGATATAGTGGATACTGCAATGAGAGAAGAACAAGCAGGATTTCGAAAAGGGAGAAGCTGTCTCGACCAGATCTTTACTCTCAGAATAATACTTGAAGAACATATTGAAAAGCAGAAACCATTAATACTGAACTTCATAGATTTTAAAAAGGCATTTGATAGCATACACAGAGATTCATTATGGAGAATTTTATGTCTATATGGAATACCATCTAAAATTGTCAACATCGTTAAGGACTTATACAATGGATATGGTTGTGCAGTCAAGACAGAAGAAGGGATGAGTGAATGGTTCCAGGTTGAAACAGGCGTGAAACAAGGATGTATACTGTCTCCTTTACTTTTTGGGATTACAATAGACTTCATAATGAAAAGATGCTGCACAGGTAACACAGGTATTGACTGGGTACATGGGACCCAACTAGAAGATCTTGATTTTGCTGATGACATAACTCTTATCAGTAATAATGTGAATTCCATGCAAGAAAAAATAGATAGCCTATCTTCACTGGCTAGCAAAATAGGACTTGAAATTAACAAGGACAAAACAAAAATAATGAAAATTCCCATCAATCAAAATGGAAAAATACACATAGAAGGGACAGATATTGAAGAAGTCAATCAATTTGCATACCTTGGCAGCTACATAGACCAGGATGGTGACACTAGAAAGGAAGTTAGGATCAGAATTGCAAAAGCAGCATCAATCTTCAAGAATCTTGAGAACATATGGAATTCAAAAGTTATAAGCACAAAAACCAAGTTAAGACTATTCAATTCAAATGTAATATCCACCCTCATTTATGCATGCGAAAGCTGGAAAACAACTAAAGAAATAGAAAAGAAATTAGACTCTTTTGAAAACAAATGCATAAGGAAAATACTCGGCATCAAGTGGAATGAATTCAAGAACAATGCAGAGATAAGACAGATGACTGAACAACAACCAGTCTCACGGGTGATCAGGAAAAGGAGATGGACATATGTTGGTCACTTGATGAGAAGAAATGAGCAGAGAATCCCAAAACAAGCTATCAAGTGGAACACAACAGGCCGAAAAAAGGGGCAGACCGCGTGAAACTCTGAAGAGGACATTATTAAGAGAGGCCAAGTTAACAGGCATAAAATCCTTTGATGAGGTTGAAAGACTCGCCGAAGACAGGAAAAATTGGCGAACTACTTTGCGAGCCCTATGTGACATTTAAAGGCACAGGAAGGATATAAGATATAAGATAAGATAAGAAGACAGCTTAAAAGACGCAGCTACATTCACCAGGCCAAGCATATGCACAAGCTGATACCTGACCTTCCAACTGTAGTCACTCCATTATCATCTGTTCCAGACCATACACCATGGAAAGAGGCAGATTATACACACATAACTATTCAGACTGAAGTGAAAGGTGTGCAGAATGGTGAGATGCAAAGCAGCCTTGTAAGATCAACAGCCACGCTTAGTGTGGTAGATGACAAATATCCATGTGACACCTGGATATGTGTGTATACAGATGGATCTGCACACAATGTCATAAAGAATGCTCCATTCTTTATGGCATTATGGGCAGGACACATATTGAATATCCAAACAACACCACTGACAAGATTTCCATACCCAATGGAAAATACTGCAACAACCGTGATGCAGAAGTTATGGCAATTATTTCTGTGGTTGAAAAACTATCAGACTCCAGAATTGATACATGCCTTGTAGTAATTCTCATAGATGCAAGATCAATACTGGAAGCTCTTCAGTGCAACAAACTACCAAATCTTAAAGATGCCTTGTCAAAAATTGGCTTACAACACGGAGTCACTTTGCAGTGGATTGCCTCCATCTGTGGGATACCAGGCAATGAGAAAGCTGAGCGTCTGGCCAAAGATGGCACTGAAATGGAACAACCAGACATACCAATCACCTATAATCAGAAAAAAAGCATGAGAAAAACCTACAGGAAGCCACAAACACCACCACATGATGACTATCACATGCTAAACAGAAAGGAACAAGTCACCATTTTCGGTCTCCGAACAGGACACAGCCGACTCCAATGTCATATGTAACAAAGTTTAAGGTTGGTACTACTAATCTATGTACATGTGCCCAGGTGCCCCAAACTGTGGAACATATCCTCCAAAACTGCACCAACTATGAGACACTGAGAAATAATTACTGGCCCAGTGAAACCACTAAAGAAGATAAGCTCTGTGGTTCCATATATGAATTACAAAAAACAGTGAAATTTGTCCAAGAGACAGGACTGTAGATATAGACAGACAATGAGTATGAAGAAAAAGAAGAAGACTCTATGGTTTGAATTTATTTTTTCTTAAATGAGTTCAAAAATACCACAATCTTCATATATGAGCTTCTGACTTGACCGTAATATTTTATATCCATTGGATGTTCCCAAGTATTCCCAGTGTTGTGGCCAAAACAGCTGTGAAATGGTTGCCTGGTGTCTCACACATTTATACAGAAATATTACACACTTTCTAATTGTTACAAGCACGTTTTATTGCAAAAATTATATATAACTTTTTTTGAGAAATAATATTGATTCACTTTTAACACCAGCTAGACTAATTCATGCTTCTCCAGTGCAGTTCCTCTGTAATCCTTGTTAATCTGAAATTTCTTTAGTTCTTGACACAAATATGGCACTAAAGTTGGCATTTAAATTCTTAAATACACTTGCTCATCATGAACATTAAACTTACATTTTAATCCAGTGGACTCTTAAGTTTATTAAACAATTATAAAACTTGAAAACTTTTTATTTATCTTTTATTTGTGTATAAATTATGATGTACAAGGAGCTCAACCACAAATTATATGTCATATGGCTCGTGAACAACAGTTCGGCCACTCTTTCACTGGAGAACGATCTTGTCACTATCACATTAGATCCTTGAAGAGCCAGGTGGCCATTACTACAGCTGGGTGACTAGAACGTCTCTGGCCATTACTACAGCTGGGTTCTAGAACATGTCTGACCATTGCTACAGCTGGGTGACTAGAACATGTCTGGCCATTGCTTGACAACCCAACTTTTACCATTGGAGTCATATAAACAAAGAACTCCACCAATCAGCAACAAACAGGCTAATGCTTCAGGCTCTGTCTGTAAAGGTAGACAAGTTTTCTGTTGTGATGGAGCATGCTAAGAAGCATTGTCACTGGATTGCTTTGAGAATTAATGTAGACTGCAATAAACCACTCTCCATTCAACTCCTATCACTGACTTAAGATCTTTCCACCCATAAGAGTTTGAAAGTGCTCAAGTTCACATGTTGCAAAATATAGGTACGATATTTACAATAACAGGAATAGCTCATTCATTCATTTGCATGTCCCTTGCGGAACTTTGCCTCCCAAACAGCACTCCTGTAGGACAGGAATAGCTAAGAAGGTATTTTTTTCATTAGTATATTCCATATATCATCAAAATAAATTCTAATATTTGCAGGTCTGCAGTGGTAAAGTGAATGTGCATGTTGTGGATGGAGATCATGAAACTTTCATCCAAGGGCAGGATGCCAGACATGTGGCCAACATTATTATCCCAATGTTGCAATAAATTATCATGTTCAGAAAAACTGTGCATGAATGTTTGATGATAAGGAAAGATGGCCATAAGTTCAAAAAGCAGCTACAAGTTTGAGTTATTGTATTTTAAAACTTATAGAGTGTTCAATTATTTTTAATTGATTAATTCTGCCCCTTTTTATATACACTGCAAGATTTCTATTTAAAACTGATAATTGACCTCATTTTATGTAATAATTTTGCCTGAGAGTGAAAAATACTTGAAGAAGAAACAGTTTTCCTTTTTATACATATACAGCTAATTTAGAAAAAAAAGAGATTAATGGAGAGATTTTATTAATGTTAATTGTAACAGATGATTTGTCCCTCACAAAAAGTTGTGAACCTTTTTTTCTCAGACACAAGTGAGTGTACCACTGATAGTGCTGACTGTGTTTTTGTCATGCTGTGTTGTTAGTATTTTCTGACCAACAATGGGCAAAGAGGACAGCTTTAGTTCATCTATATGCTGGTTTATAATGAATGTTTTGACAGAAAGTAAGCACCCCAATGAAAGAAGTATCACAGTATTGAATATGCTTTGGATACTGAAACATTCAAACAACTGATGGTGCTTTATATAACAAAGTTTTTTGGAGAGAGAGAGAGAGAGAGTGGAGTGAGAGAGATAGAGATAAAGAGAGAGAGAGAGACACTCTGTTGATATTTTATTTCAGAAGATTATGAATTATGTGCGAGAGATTTTAAAATAATTAATTCAGATTTTTCTCTTATGTCAAAAACAACTGACTTTTACAGTATATTATGTGTTTCAAACATATTTTCTGGTTGATGTATTCTTTATAGACAGTGGTTTGTGTTCTTTGTTTCTAGATTTTATTTAGACTTTGTATGAGATTTATTTTTCCATCTAGAGACTAAGTTAGAGTAGAACCAGGTCAAGTGGTAAACAATACCCAAGTTCACACTTGTGGGGTGGGGCATACTGATTATTGTAATTTATTATGAGTAATGTTACTATATACTATGAGTTTTCAGGTTCTGGAACCTAGAACTCTTAAAGGCAAATAGATATGAGTTGTAAGCTTTCAGTGTTTATCTAAATGTTTATTTTTTTCAGGATTCAAGACCAGTTTGCTACTGTAGGTGACTCATCATCTGTTCTATGAGCTGGAATGTTTTAAGTAGATATTGAAGTTATGAATTGTTTTCATAATTCAGAAAAAAAAACTTGCCAAATTTTTAATCCATCCTTATCTTATCCAATCCATATTTTATCTTACATATTTTCCATAATTTTCATGACTGTAGAGACTTGACTGGATCGTTTTTTGTGAATGTATTCTTGTTTAATTAAAACCAAATTTTGTGCTATACATGAAGAAACTCGACAAACAAACTTGGCCTCTCTAGCAATACTCCCAATCGTAGTATGCTTTTTTTTTTCTGCTGTGTGACATTTTTTTGTAGGGATTTTTAATGTGTCTGGGTGCCAAAGCAGAAACTATATTTTCTCACATGAAAACCACAGAAACTCTATTTTCTCATATGTGAACCACAGAAAATCTATTTTCTCACGTGTGAACCACAGAAAATCTGTTTTCTCATGTGAACCACAGAGACTCTATTTTCTCATGTGTGAACCATAGAGATTCTGTTTTTTCATGTGTGAACCACATATGGAAACAGATTTACAACACTTATCTCTACTTTGCTGACACATAGTGTTATGCATTCCACATTTTGACACGTTGTCTTTTAATTCAGAAACACAACTTGACTTTTTGTGCTACCTTTTTTAATATTGCTATAATGCAATTTTGTATGTTACTTTCATGGATTTACTTGTATATTGCCTTGTAGAATTCTTTTTCAGTGCTAGGTTGCTTTGTTTTGTTTGTTTTTTTTTTTTTTGGGGGGGGGGTCATTTTTTGGTATTTCCAGTACTAGAGCTGTTCACTATTTTATGGATATGACCAAGAATTGTTTTTTTCCTGCAGCTGTACTAGGTTTTTTTTTAATATGAATATCATTGATTATATTGTGATTTTTTTCAGATATGTTTTTTAGTTATGAGATTAGATTGACTACACCATTTTTTTGTGTCCAATAATTCAGAAAAGTTTATGACAAGTGACAAAACTCAGGCTTGGTAAGTGTGTGAGGGTTTTGTTGGGAGAAGACAACTTCAGTTGTGGTTATCTTCAAATGTTAACACCAACTCCCAACCAGTGTTTCAGTTGAGCGTTTTCAGGTCTTTTTTTCAGTGGAAGAAATGCACGTATGACAGCATAAATAAAGTTGAGTGTTTGTTTATTGTCTTTCATATTGTCTTTATCACTACAAAATTGGTGCTTGTTATGCCCTTCTGATTCTTGTCTGTATTCTATTCCATTCTATCACAAGAGCAGAACATTGCAATCAAGACTAAGAGCATTCTACTGGCAGTTCCAAGGAGACAGAAAAACAATGAAATGCACACGTTTGCAGTTAAGGCATTTTATGAATGGTTCAGTTTTTCTAGTTTGATAAAAGTAGGTCATGACACAATTGCGTTCAGTGACTGATGACACTTTTACGTGAGGACCAAAAGTGTCATACATCACAGTATAGCTGGTCCGTGGCTGAGTTTTTAATTTGATATTGCGTACCACATATTGAATTTAAAAAAAGAGTTCATTCATTTGCGATATTACATATAAACTGATGGTCTGGTAGTTGGATAAGTGGTTATTGGATATAGAAAGATTGGAAATCACTGTGATAGACGACGGCTTAAAGTCTTTGTTGCAACCATTCTTCAGAACTAGCACTGAGAGGGGGATTTATTACCATGGCGCTGGTGCCAATGCAGTTATCTGTTTCTGTATTCAGGGACACTAGGTTATTTATATGGATATCCTGTATGAGAACTAACTTCGCTACCATCTTCGACGTCTCGACTGCTGCCTTGTTTCCTTCTTCATATACCTTTAGATGTTGAGGGTACAATTTGACATCGCGGTGGGGCTCGCCAATTTGATTCGTATAATAGAATATTTAATGCTTCCATAATTTCCTCTTTCTATCTCTTTCATAGCCAAGAGTTTCTGTTACCTACAAATCTTAGTGTGAGTGCTTTTTTTGTGATAGTCTGTATAAACTAGGAAAAGAGTAGGAACAGCTTTATTACTTAACGAATACACAGTTGTGATGTTTCGGAGTGATCCTTAATCATACAAAAACACACAGGATGAAGAACAGGAGAGAGGAGATAAAGTATACATTCACATGAATGCTATGTTTTTATATAAAAAATAAATAGATCACTTAGCTGTAACTTGTAAGAGGATGTGGCTTGTCCGACGCTATGATCAGAAATGCGCACGGTAGAGTGTAGAGAATATTTAAATGGATACTTGTGATGTATGATATCATCGTCATCATCAGGGGGTTGGCTATTATGCTTCTCCAGAGTACACGATCCTTCATGCAGGCCATCAGCTCAATTGGTGATCTCCTCTCGCACCATCTCGTCAGACTGTCAAGTATCATTTCTCTCGGTCTTCCTCTGGATCTACTTCCCTCTATTGTTCCTGTTGTTATAATATTTTCAATGTGTGATAGGTGGGTCGTAACTGAGGGTAGTGGGTGGGGGAACAGTGAAGGGGAGAGAGAGTGATACAATGGTAAACCTAGCCGGGAGGTGGTGGAATAGGTGATTATAGGGGTTGTAATGTGATGCTGTGAAGAGGTTCTGAACTATGTGTAACAAAGAAAAGGAAGTGGAACTTAGTAGGGAGGGATTATGATTTTGAAAGAGGAGAATGTTAGGTGTAGCTGAATAACAAGTTCAAATGATGTGGTTCCAGCGTCCCATATTCCTAAATGTAGTGGTTCTCAAGTGCTAGGGGGCGTCTGTCATCTGCTTGACAATGTTTGATGGTTGTTACCAGAAAATCAGATTTGACTACATACATAATCTCTTCACAGCATCACATTACAATCCCTCTACCCCACTATAATCACCTATTTCACCATCTTCCGGTTAGGTTACCATTGCATCACACTCTCTCCCCCCTCCACGGTTCCCCCACCCACCACCCTCAGTTACGACCCGCTTATCACAAGTATCAATTTAGTCTCTACACTCCACCTTGAGCAACTCTGAACATAGCGTCGGACATTCCACATTTTCTTACAAGTTACATAAAAATGCTCTATTAATGTTATTTCTTTTTTTTTAATAGCATTCACGTAAATATGTACTTTATCTCCTCTCTCCAGTTCTTTGCCCTTTGTGTTTGTATCACGTCACAACTGTGTACTAGTTAAGTAATAAAGCTGTTTCTACTTTTTTCCCTAGTTTATACACTTTGGCATCACAGCTTTACTGCAGTGTCTTCGTGTATAGTTATACACTAATTATTTTGTGGCCTTCTGTCATGCTGCGTAACATGACCAAACCATTTGACATGCTTTTTCTGAATGTAGTGTAATACTGGGATTTTGACTGCCTATTGCTATGTTAAAAAGCAGGGAACAGAAATGACATGACAAAATAATACAAAACAATGGAATAACAGTGGAACACCATCATCATCATGTGCCATGCCTGGAGGCTTCGGCGACCATGTTTCTCCAGTTTCCGATCTTTCACGTTATTTATCATTTCTCTTGCTGTGGCTCTCCCATTCCATTTTTTCAAGCCATCTAAGATTTTCTTTCTTGGTCTGCTTCTCCCTTTCCTGCCTCCAATTTTCCCAGCTGTCACGATACTTTCTATTCCTCCTCTTATATGGCCGATAACCTTGACTGTCTTCCCCGTAGAGTGTTTATTAGCGTTGGTTTCTCATTGGCTTTCCTTGAGCATTCTCCATTTGTCATTTTGGCTGTTTATAGTATTCTTAACATTCGTCATTTTGGCTGTCTATAGTATTCTTAACATTCGTCATTTTGGCTGTCTATAGTATTCTTAACATTCGTCATTTTGGCTGTCTATAGTATTCTTAACATTCGTCATTTTGGCTGTCTATAGTATCTTAACATTCGTCATTTTGGCTGTCTATAGTATTCTTAACATTCGTCATTTTGGCTGTCTATAGTATTTTTAACATTCGTCATTTTGGCTGTCTATAGTATTCTTAACATTCGTCATTTTGGCTGTCTATAGTATTCTTAACATTCGTCATTTTGGCTGTCTATAGTATTCTTAACATTCGTCATTTTGGCTGTCTATAGTATTCTTAACATTCGTCATTTTGGCTGTCTATAGTATTCTTAACATTCGTCATTTTGGCTGTCTATAGTATTCTTAACATTCGTCATTTTGGCTGTCTATAGTATTCTTAACATTCGTCATTTTGGCTGTCTATAGTATTCTTAACATTCGTCATTTTGGCTGTCTATAGTATTCTTAATATTCGTCATTTTGGCTGTCTATAGTATTCTTAACATTCGTCATTTTGGCTGTCTATAGTATTCTTAACATTCGTCATTTTGGCTGTCTATAGTATTCTTAACATTCGTCATTTTGGCTGTCTATAGTATTCTTAACATTCGTCGTAGGAACCATATTTCATTTGCCTCTACTACCCCTTTGTCTGTGGACAGTGGGACAGTAGATCACAAATCAGATGTTATAGTTATTATTATTATTATTATTATTAGTAGTAGTAGTAGTAGTAGTAGTAGTAGTAGTAGTAGTAGTAGTATTGAAAATAGAGAAGATATGTTTTAGAAAACATTACTAAAAGTCCTTGGTAACGTCAAGGGCATATAAACTAGAAAAAAAACTATTTATCTATTATTGTTTTCCCGGGAATTTCCATATGTGTGCGCGCGCGCATGCACGTGCGCGTATGTTTGTTTTTCTTTAATTAAGTTCGAAGTTTTACCGAAGGAACTTCCACCAATTAAAGCAGAGGTTCCCAACCTTTTCTAAGCACAGGCCATGATAAAGATGTTTTAAAAATTGAAACTCAACAAAACAAAAATGATAATATTTCAACACCTTAAACTTTTCCCACACTAAATAACTGGCACATTCATTTCTGCCTAGTTCATAAAAAGTATATTTTTAATGACATTCATTTACATTATATTTTGCCAGTTCTTCCCAGTCTTTATGAACTCGACATAAACGTGTTCATATCAATCGAATGAAGAGACAGAGTCTAAGTAAGAAATTGAGAAAGTCGTTTCTACTTGCAGGAAATATCTGACTTTCCTATAACCAATTTCCGACTGAAACAGTAAAGTTACTTACTGATAGTTAGTGAAATAGTGAGCTGAGAAGACATTGACAAAGTGCTGAACAATGTAATTCTAATTTCATGCATTAAGTTTTTAACATATTAATATACACAGCTAAGTCCAATATTAAGAAAGCTTTAGTTTACCTTCTGAATCGTATGAACCGATCATATTCAAGAGTTGCTTACTATAGCTGTTATCTGGAGGTCTCATGTACAGTATCTGCAGTGAGTGAGAATATGCAGTAAAGCTGAATGAGAAAACAGCCAAACCATAGCAGGATGCCTGTTTTAAGGTTATTGAATCAATGATGTGCCTTGAAACAGACAGTAGCCTGGTCGAGTGAATAGGGATCGCAATGGCAAGGCGAACCTGGTCCTAAAAGTACGCCGAAGGGAAGTCGGACGTTTTGGACCTTGCTATGCTACACAGCACAAACAACGATTGTTTGAGGGAAAACTCCAGAGAATAAGAATAAAATATTTGCAGTGGGAACTCCCTTCAAACATTTATGTTCATGACAAGTCAACTCTGATGTCAGTAAAATCTGTGTTCTCTGCAAGACTGGAGAGCAGCCTGCTGTCATTATAGCTTGTTCGTAATTACTGAGCTGCGAAGTTAGCTGAGAAAAGGGATGGCTGACACTGTAATGTTCATATTCTAAGTTTTCTAGTGATTTTGTAGCTTGAAGTCAGGATATTTTATTTTCCTTGCATATTCTCTTTTTTTTTTTTGGTGATTTCTCTCTCTCTCGCTCTCTCTCTCAACTTTAAGCGCCCAGAGCACATAGGGCTTCCCCAAGGATTTTCCCACAAACGCCTATCCTTTGCATTTTTTCCGGTCTTGCCCAGGTGAGCCCTCTAGTGCTCAACATCCTTTCTGTTGGTCTTCTCCATGTCTCTTTTGATCTACCCTTACTTCTGTTCCCCTGTGGTGTCCATCTTAGTGCTATTTTTGGTAGTGAGTTGTCAGTCATTCGGAGCACATGTCCCAACCATCGCCAGCGTCTTTCCTCAATAATTGATTGCTGTCAGTGGCTTCATCTGAATTTCTGCCAACAAGATGTTATTTCTTATAGTGTTTGGCCAAAATATTTTTCTAATTCTTCATAAACATTTAGTCTGGAAAGAATTCAACTTGTTTTCTATGGTTTTGGTGATTTTCCAGCATTCACTTCCACAGAGTAGTACACTTAGAACATTACTCTTAAATATCCTGATTTTCATATTTATGCTTAGTTTTTTTAATTTCCATATAGTCTGCAGCATTGCAAAAGCCTGGTTTGCTCTAGTAAGTCTGGTGTTGATGTCCTCTGTGCTGTCTCCATCTTCTACTATTCTGCTGCCAAGGTATACAAATTCGTTGACCTCCTCCACTAACTTGTTATCTACTCTGAGTACATTTCTGTTGTTCACATTTTGCTTCATTAACTTTGTCTTTCCTACGTTGATCTTTAGTCCTATGTTGTGGTACCCGGGATCTGCAAAGAATAGGACCACTGTACCCTACCACGCATGATCGTAAAAGGCGACTAAGGAGGGTTCAGCATAGGGCCAGCAACCCTATCTGGTAAAAAAACTATCAGCAAGGGAAAAAACAAATGCAGATGGAAGGAGAAATGCGTATCAGGAAACTGAGCCCATGAAGGTTGTGGATGAAAGCCAGCCACTGGAAGTCCCCAGCCCGACTGCAGACCTCCTGGAACCTAAACATAAGATGCAAATAGGCAGCTGGAATGTAAGAACACTAAACCAGACTGGAAAACTAGCACAAACCATCAAGGAAATGCACAGATACAAACTAGACATACTAGGAATACAAGAAGCAAGATGGATAGGACAAGGCAGAAGGAAATTAACAACACATCACACAGAAGATACAATAATATGGTCAGGTAAAGAAGATCTTCATGAAGGAGGAGTAGCATTGATTATAACAAAAGAAGCATCAAGAGCATTGCTGAAATGGACCCCAATAAATGAGAGATTATTATATGCACGGTTCAACTCAAGATTCACGAAGCTGTCTATTATAGTTTGTTATGCACCAACAGAAGCAGCTGAAGAGGAATTAAAAGAAGATTTTTACAACAGCCTCCAAGCAACAGTAGAAACAATACCCAATCACGATATGCTACTCATCTTGGGCGACTTCAATGCAAAAGTAGGTGAAGGAAATGAAGATAGAAGAAGAATCATGGCAAGAGAAGGAATCGGAGAAATAAATGAAAATGGAGAAAGACTGTGCAGTTTCTGTGAAGAAAACATGATGACCATCGGAGGGACAATTTTCCAAAACATCCATAAGGTGACTTGGAGGTCACCAGATAAAACCACAGAAAACCAAATCGATCACATACTAATAAACAACAAGTGGAAACGGTCACTACAAGATGTGCGAGCAAGGAAAGGAGCAGATGTAGGAAGTGATCACAACCTTCTGGTAACAAAAATAAAACTAAAATTAAGGAAAGCCAAAATCGGAGAACACAGAAAGATACATTTTGGTACAAGAAAGCTGATAGACCAGCAAACAAGAAATGAATTCTCAATAGTACTTAAGAACCACTTTAGTGTCTTACAAGACAAAGCAGAAATGTCCATATTAGAGTTCAATAAAACACTACAGGAAACAGCAAAAGAGGTGCTGGGATATCGGAAAAGGAGAAAAGAGGAATGGATAAGCGAGACCACATGGGAAAAGATAGAGCAAAGAAAAGAAATCAAGAAAAAATTACTGAACACCAAATCACAACGGCTTAAAGAACGAGTTTTAAGTAATTATGCACAAAAAGACAAAGAAGTGAAGGAATCAAGATAAACGTCAATATTATGACAACTTAGCAGAAACAGCAGAGAAAGCAGCATATACAAATGACATGAAAACCATATATAAAATCACAAAACAGATGACAGGTAACTTCAACACAAGATGTGAAAGTGCAGTAAGAACACAAAATGGACAACTGGTCAGTGGAGAAAGAGAAAAAATTGAAAGATGGAGGGAACACTTTAACACCCTACTAAACAGAACACAAGCAGCACAAACAATAGACATACCTGAAGCAAAAACGGTACTAAGGAGGCGATAAAGAAGCTAAAATCAGACAGGGCACCAGGTGAAGATGAAGTGACTGCTGAGATGTTGAAAGCAGAAGAAACAGAAACACCAAAACAACTTTGCCGGATATTACAACAAATTTGGGATCTAGAAAAAGCCCCAGAGGAGTGGAAAACTGGGCTTATAGTAAAACTACCTAAGAAGGGTGACCTCAGAGATTGCGGGAACTGGAGAGGCATTACCCTACTGCCACTCACTAGTAAAGTATTTTGCAGAATAATCATCAACAGAATTGTACCAACACTTGAGGAAAAACTTCGGAAAGAGCAGGCAGGATTTAGGAAAGGAAGATCGTGCATAGACCACATATTTGTACTTAGACAAATATTAGAACAGGCAAATGAGTGGCATAGCACAACATATGCATTATTCATAGATTTTGAGAAAGCCTTTGACAGTGTCAACAGAGATGCACTGTGGAAAATCCTAAGATGGCATGGCCTCCCCCATAAAATAGTTAATGTAATCAAAGCCCTATACGAGGGTTTTCAGTGCAAAGTTATCTGTGGAGAACATACCTCCAGCAGCTTTAAGGTACAAACAGGAGTGAAACAGGGATGTGTACTATCACCAACATTATTTATCTTGGCAGTAGACTGGTTAATGAAGGAGGCAACATCAGACAAACGCAGAGGATTACAATGGACCCTTGACACAGTGCTGGAGGACCTTGACTTTGTGGACGACATTTGTCTATTATCAAGCAGTCACAAAGATATGCAAGATAAAATAAACAACTTACGTATATGAACGTCACCAACATGAGTCGGCTTGGAACAGCACTTGGGTTCATAGCTAGACAATCTTTGTATCAAACATCACAAATATATATTTAATAACTTCGTCAGACACCTAAGTAATACCACGACATGGCTCCCCCAGAATATGTGCTGCCGCCACAAGGCTCTAAACAAAGACTGAACTAGCTCAATACATCGATAACCAGATAATCCCCAGACAACTGCGAAATAGGCCAACTCTTGACCCTCCGAAACGTGCGAATTTCGAAGAACCAAGCCTAGCCCATTCCAAAATTGCTCTGTCCCACCTTCATAAATCTCTGTATATGCACTTTGTCGAATCACTGCCACTTTCCGCAATGATTGGACAAAGTCTATATACAGAAATCTAATACGGCCTTCGCAGTGTCCTCTTATATTCATCCTCAGCTCGCCTTGTATTTTAGTCTATCCAGTCAGTCTTTCAGCCTACTCATTTCCCTGCACACCCGCATGCCCTGGACAGAAGATCCACGTTAATCCTCCCCCCCCCCATATGTGAGTGTCCCAACAGATTTATCCATTCTCTCCAAAGAAAATTCTTCTCAGTCGTCCTTAGCATGTTCAGTGAGTTCTTCACAAACCCATGAGACATTTCTTGATCTATCAGCCACTCGATTGCCGCCTCAAACTCTATGCACACTGGATGTAGTGACTGTAAAGACATTCATTCTCTCTGCAACAACTCTTCCATTGCAATGGCAACAAACTTCCATCTACTTTTAGTCACTGAGTCATCTATGTTTAATACCACATCACGGTATCTCCGGCATGAGCTCCTGAACCCGAAGTTCATTTGCACCGTGTATCCAATCTCGGCATTCACAATCGAGCTGTAGAACAACCTATGTTAGCTGAGGTTGGTCCTGTACTAAATCCAGTCTTGTTCTGGTGAAATCTCGTCCAGATCACACACTGCCATTATTATATCCTCCGCGGCAGACATCCATGATCTTCTTCGTTCAATGCGACTATCCTAGGCCTACGTTATGAATAGGATGATTTTCAATACTTATAACTTGATGTATATGTGCTTACTTGTATCTCACTCTCATACTTGGCATGTCAAGCAGATACCACACGACTATCACTGGAGTGTTTCCAGTGCATCCGAAGACTACTTTCATGAGCTCATCCTATATGCGCTCAAGTTTGGTGAACTGCGAATTAGACAAGGTTAGGAGACCAAGACCATAATCCAAAATTATCATCACCGGCGTTTCCATTAACAAGAATAGAGTTCGCTGTGAGAAATTTGTTGCAACATTAATCCTGACTGCACCAATCCCCTTTCTGGCTTTTATGTATTACATTATCAACATTGTGGGAAAAATACAAGGATCTGTCATATATGAACCCAAGGTACTTCATAAACTGTGTTCTCTCAAAACTTGTTCCTGGCACTTTAAAACCGGAATAATGGACCCTGCAATTGTGTTATTTAGGCAGCGCTATAAAATCTTGGCGTTTTAACAGACTTTATATTATGATGATGAAACCGTATTAGTATATTACTAAACACTAAACACGTGGTTTGCCCACACACTGTACTGTACTGTGCTAGTATGTATGTGTGTGTTTGTGTAGCTAACTGTCTTTAAGTACTGAATTGAATACTCTTCATTCACTGTTACAAATGTCACTATTTACAGAGCAGATTTACTTGACTGCTACACAAGTGACATAACAGACGTGTCAAACACCTTATGACACACGAAAACCCAAGACAACAGCCACCACATATCCATACACGAACATGACTAGTTACATGTAATCAACCTACTCAACACCACACTTGACACTCAGCATGAATCCAATTATCACAGGATTCAACAGTTACAAAAATCAAAATTTTAATGATGAATTCCCATTTGTTAAATTCGTGTTGCAAATGGATGTGGTGTATAAACTGATGGAAACACAATAAGAATAGAAAAATGGTCCGTGCGATTAATATCGCCATTGGACACTCACACTAACATACAACATATAAAAACATACTAACATCACATATACCGAAAACTCCATACACAACCTTCCAACCAAAAATCACGTTTTGTCCTAAAAAGGACAAATGCATCTACCAAAAACTACATTCCAACTTTCCCACACATTTTTCCTAACAAGACAGTCAACTACAAAACTTGCATTACGAACCAAGTGCTAACAACCATCCTTCCCAGAGGAAAAACTCACACATGACCTGTCTCTAAACATTCAGACGAAAAACTGTCTCATTCATACATCTCCGCCAATCAGATCCACGTGACTGAGTTCTCAGTCGGAGCTCTGAGATATTTTTTTCCGTGCTTGCATAAACAGGCGAGTTGTGGTCTATAACTTTTTTAACCACAACAGCAGGGTTTCTCACAAAAAAATCTGTAACACAGAATGTTATTCTGTTACAGAATATCTCCCCTCCTTCCCAGAGGGAAACACCCCAAAGAGGTCCATAACTAAACATTATTTGAAAGCCTTTTGCAACCAAAACAAAAATGCAAACTGCAAAAATGCCATACCATCACATATACGTACAATACAGTACAATTATCACGCAAGGGGAAAAAACAAACTATACTTTATAAACATATATTGAGCTCTATTTCACACCACTGTCTTGCCTAAGAAATAGGACAGGAGCAAACGATGTACTTCTTACACAAAGAACATTATCTGACTAGTGTCTAAGCTTGCTTCTGTACCTAGCCAAAGGAATGTCTTCGGAACTCGTAGAGGAGTCATCACCCGAAGGGGCTACAGTAGTTGCGGGCCCATCCATAACCAAAGGGGAAGTGTTTTGTTCTCACAGTCGAGCCATCGCTCTTGTATATAGTTCCGGAAGTGGGATAGAGGCCTCTGAGAAACCCTTCCCGTTCATTCCGAACATTTCTCAACAAATTTGTGAGGGCATCGCCAATCCCTCCTGTATGTACCTCATCACTACCGACATCTGATTCAACATTGTTGGCATCACTACCGCTGGAAGGGTTTCCTTCATCCAAAGGAGGCAGGACAAACCGCGCTGAACGCAAACTGCAACTTCTGCAAAGAAGGCTCCCGCCACTGGACCTCCACTTTGTGTATATCGTTTGCCTGGACCTTACGGCTTCTCCCATCAGCCTGGTTCTTGATCAGGAAGGTAACTGGAGAGAGGCACCTCCCACCGTATAAAACGGGCTAACCGCGTGTCTAACTTAGAATAGCGTGCATGAATTCTATACGCCACACTGTCTCCCACGGAAATGTTTGGCATCTCCGCACGTTCGTTGTGACTTGCTCTCTGTCTGGAGCGAGCTTTATATAAATGCCGAAATACGTACTTAAGGAACGTACTGCGGTGCTGCAATAGCTTGACCTCTGTAGGGTCCTCCCCATGGTAGCGAACATGGGGACGCAACAAATTATCCAGAGATAGCCAAGAGTGCCTGCCGTATAAAAAGAAGGGAGACACCTCAGTACTCTCATTCAAGTTCACAAGAATAGCTTCCACAGCCATTGGTAGGAACACATCCCATATATGTGGAATCTCATGCACATGCTTCGACAAAATATCAATGAGGGTGCGATGCATTCTTCCATTCCTGGCATTGCTATACGGGTGATACAACCCCGTAGTAGCATGCTGAACATGGAGCTGTTTAAACAGTTGTTTCAAAGAGTTATTTGCAAACTCAGCCCCATTGTCCGTAACTTCTACCGACTGTGTAGAGTTACACGGGATTATCCACTGCAACAAGACCTCCGCCACCGTGTTGGCTGTCTTGTCTGGCACTGAGAAACATTGTGGCTATAGCATGAACCAATCTACCGCATGAAGGATGTATTTCTTTCCAGCCAAGGTCAGTGGATACGGGCCTGAGAAATCCACCGAGGTCTTTGGGAATGGAAAGCACGGAATATCTGTCTCTTGCAGCGGTGCATTCTTATGCAGAATATTGCGTTCCCGACATCGGCCACAAGACACTACATGTTCGGGGCACTAGTTCCTGCTGCTTATAGAAACGCTTTAATTCTGGCTATTTCAGGATCTCGCCCCTGCTCAGTCACTAGATCAAATCGATCTATGTCTAGGAGTGATTCTTCAGATTTCGTATCAGACTGTATGAACCCTCTGTAGTAATCTACCGGATAGCGATTTGCATTTATCGTGCAATCTCTTTGGCATTTTCACAGAGCTCCTCATTCTACGTAACTAAAACAAGTCCAGAGGTATCCGTCATAGAAAGTGCGTCAGCTGAGAAGCTTCGACAATCTTTAATATATTGGAGCGCCATATCCAAGCCGCCGAGATTCAACATCCATCGCTGGACCGTAGCATTCTAAATCTCCTGCTTACTAAGAAATGCATCTAACAAGAGTCTATGGTCAGACGTTACTACAAATTGTCTATTCGTCAGAAAATGCCTCAGTTTCTGTGTGGAGTAATGGACTGCATACGCTTCTCTCTCGAAAGTGGACCACTTAGTCTGGGATCGGGACAGTTTCTGCGTAAGAAAATAAAGAGGCTCTTCGACAGAGAGACTATCAGAAGTGGAATCAGTCTGCACCTAGCCTTTGCTCTAACCGCAACATTGGAAGCAATTGTATACATGGTAAGTGGTTTCTGCATATCAGGATGCGAGAGAAGCGGTAACTTCGGAAGGCGAAACTCAGACGCCATTTGACAGTCTGTATACCATTTGAATCTATGACCCTTCTTGGTGAGGTCAACAATAGGAGCCACGATCTCCGAAAAATGGGGAATGAAACGTCTATAATAAATACACGTCTCCAGAAAAGAGCGCACCTCATTCAAAGGAGATGGTATTTCGGCATTGGCTCTGACCTTCTCAGGATCAGGAGATATGCCCGACTGACTGATGACATAACCAAGATACTTAGTCTCGGAGGCCGCAAAGTGGTATTTCGATGGTTTTAGCTTGAACTTGTGTTCGCGTAGTCGGTTAAAGACCGTATGAAGATCGCAAACGTGATCTTCGATCGTTCCATCAGTGAACACTAGTATATCATTGATATAGGCTTGAGTAAACTTTCCTAAGTCTTGCAATACTGTGTACTTGAATGCGACAAAGGTAGATGGTGCCCCTTTTAAACTAATGCTCATGAAGTTAAAACGGAAACAGCCAAGATGGCAGCTAAAAGCTGACTTCTACTGTGCATCTTCAGATAAGCTACAACGAGTATTCGAAGTACTTAAAAACGTTTCTTCTCCTATCGTGCTCAGAATATCATCAATGCGTGGCAATGGATACGACACTGAACGCATCACATCACTGAATGCATGGTAGTCGTAACAGAAACGATGCGTATCATCTGTCTTAGTCATCAACACTACCCTTGACTCTGAGATTATGCGGGAAATGATTCCGTCACGCAACATATTCTCTACGGCCTTCTCAATCACCTCTCTACTCGCTAAAAGGAGTACGATAAGGTTTCCTGGAGATTGGAGGATGATCGAATGTATTAATGTTCAACTGAACTGTCGAGGTGTGAAAAATCTCAGAATCAGTCAAGGCAAAGACATCCGTATTCTGTGTCAACAAACTGGAAATAGTGTTCCCGTGCACATTAGGGCACTGAACGTGTCCAACAATAATCTCAGAACGACCATCAATTGTCGACTCTACAGTATCAGAATCTTGACCAACAAAATCCATTGACTCTGTGAGTGGTGTCAATCTGCCTAGAACACATCCACATTTTAGTTTGATGTGTTCACTTGAGTGATTAATCACTGTCATCACTGAATATTGACGAACATGAAGTTCAAAGGCTGAGTCCACCGGCTCCATCTCAGGTTGTGACAGTGAAAAAGGTCTCTCTATAACTTGAACCATATAAGAGTTTCCAGAAGGGAAATATGGCTGGGTCTTCAGCTTTAGAGGAATAAGATTGACAGATCGTGGAGAAAGAAGAGAAGATAGCTGAACACGAAAAATAGAAGCAATATGTACATCCTGCTCTAATGGAATTTTCTTGTTATGAATGTTGAATGTGTTAGACTTGCAATCTATGAAAGCTCCCGGATGAGACAGAAAATTACGCCCATGAATGTCGGACGGTTCATATTAAGAACAACATAGAAGCAATGAGAAACAGTGACACCAGCAATAGAAATAGGTAAGCAAACTCTTCCAATGACTGGCATAGAAGCTGCAGTTACAGTCTGCAGAGTAACTCTAGGAGACATGAGTTTAGGAGAAGATAAGGATCTGTAAACAGAATCCTTGAGCAGGCAAACACTAGCACCTGTGTCTAACAAAGCTCTAACCCTATTCGACGCAAAAGAAACAAGGACAGAAGTAGGTGTATGTGGATTCACAGCCACCGATAGTAGTAGTGTAACCTGCAAAAATGAGACAGATCGGTTGGCAGGCCTATACGTATGAATATACGTACACGAGCTCACAGTGCACAGACTTGTCAGTTTAAATGTGACTGACTTCTATTTCCCTGTCTACAAAAACGGGCAATGTGACCCGACCTATCACACGTATTCTAATATTCTGTGGTTATGTGTTGACAGGTTCTTTTTTCCAGAGCAGATTTACTTGACTGCTGCACAAGTGACATAACAGACTTGTCATACACCGTATGACACACGAAAACCCAAGACAACAGCCACCATATATCCATACACGAACATGACTAGTTACATGTAATCAACCTACTCAGCACCACACTCTGACACTCAGCATGAATCCAATTATCACAGGATTCAACAGTTACAAAAATCAGCAAAAGCTTAAAAGCCTCGGGGAAATAACATTTTGCAAAGCACTGATTGTAAATGTATGTGAAATGACAGGTGCAGCATAACGTATAATCTTATTACTAATATCATCAAGCCCAGCTGTATAGTTGTTTTTTAAGGTTAAAAGATAACCGTGAACTTCACTGACTGTTAAGAATGGAATGTGTAACTGTTTAAAATCAGTACATCTGCTGTCCAGGAATGCTTGTAGTTCATGTGTCGCATACAAGAGCTGGTATTGATGATTTAAGAACGTTGATTTCTTCTCTGAAATGTGTACTGATATGTGCGCTAGTGAATGCACGATTGATTGGCTTGAACATCAAATTCTTTTCTAAAAGAAATAGGGTAGTTATGGCTTTCCAAATTGATTTACTGTCTGATTTATTCTGTACTAGATTCTCTAAGGGTAGACCAAAAGAGACATGGAGAAGAACAACAGAAAGGATGTTGAGCAATAGAGGGCTCACCTGGGCAAGAGCAGAAAAAAAGGCGAAGGACATGCATTTGTGGAAAACCCTTGCGGAAGCCCCATGTGCACTGGGCACTTAAGGTTCAGAGAGAGAGAGAGAGAGAGAGAGATTCCTAAATTAATTTGTTTTTCTCTTGTCTTATTAAATGTTGAACTTTGTTTCTGAGTGAACGGTAGGTCATAAAGTTCTTGATTTTGTGCGCCTGGTCACGTTCTCTCATGGATTGTAATATTTCAGGTGTTATCCAAGGTGACTTCGTCTGGTGTTTTACTCTCACCTCTTTCGTGGGGACATGTTTATCTTCTTCTTCTTCTTCGTTCGCATTGTCTGTCTATATCTGCAGTCCTGTCTCTTGGATAAATTTCACTGTTTTTTGTAACTCATGTATGGAACCGTAGAGCTTATCTTCTTTAGTGGTTTCACTGGGCCAGTAATTATTTCTCAGTGTCTCGTAGTTGATGCAGTTCTGGAGGATATGTTCCACAGTTTGGGGCACCTGGGCACATGTACATAGATTAGTAGTACCAACCTTAAACTTTGTATACATATGACTTCGGAGTCGGCTGTGTCCTGTTCGAAGACGGAAGATGGTGACTTGTTCCTTTCTGTTTAGCATGTGATAGTTATCATGTGGTGGTGTTTGTGGCTTCCTGTAGGTTTTTATCATGCTTTTTCTTCTGATTATAGGTGATTGGTATGTCTGATTGCTCCATTTCAGTGCCCTATTTGGCCAGATGGTCAGCTTTCTTATTGCCTGGTATACCACAGTGGGAGGGAATCCATTGCAAAGTGACTCCATGTTGTAAGCCAATTTTTGACAAGGCATCTTTAAGGTCTGGTAGTTTGTTGCACTGAAGAGCTTCCAGTACTGATCTTGCATCTGTGAGAATTAATACAGGACATGTATCAATTCTGGAGTCTGATAGTTTTTCAACTGTAGCAATAATTGCCCTAACTTCTGCATCACAGTTGTTGCAGTATTTTCCAGTGGGTATGGAAATCTTATCAATTGTGTTGTTTGGATATTCAATATATGCTCCTGCCCCTCCATTCTTTATGGCATTATGTGCAGATCCATCTGTATACACACATATCCAGGTGTCACATGGATATTTGTCATCTAGAACACTAAGTGTGGCTGTTGATCTTACAAGACTGCTCTGCATCTCACCATTCTGCACACCTTTCACTTCAGTCTGAATAGTTATTTGTGTATAATCTGCTTCTTTCCATGGTGTATGCTCTGGTACAGATGATAATGGAGTGACTACAGTTGGAAGGTCTGGTATCAGCTTACGCATACGCTTGGCCTGATGAATGAAGCTGCTTCTTTTAAGCCGTCCTAATGCCAAGTTATTGAATCTCTCCTTCAGGGGATGGCTTACAGGGCTAAGGAATTTTTCTCCCATGGTCATGACCTTTGTGTCTCTACGTTCCTTTAGCGGTTGAACACCAACTATTTTCTGCATTTCTACTATTGGTGTGGACCTCATGGCACCTGTGATAATCCGTAGTGACTGATTTTGAACCTTGTCTAGTTTATGCAGCGTAGTGTTTGATGCTGTGCACCAAGATGTTGAGCCATATTCTAAATGTGGTAGAATACTTTGCTGATATACATTCTTGAGGATTCTTTCACTAGCTCCCCATGTGGTTCCACTCAATTTTCTTAATATGGCTAGTTTTCTTCTGGCTTTTGCTTCTACACTGTTGATGTGTTGCTTCCACGTCAGTTTTGAGTCAAGAGTCACTCCTAAGTAAGTGGGTTGATTGTCCATCCTTAAGGGTATTTCATTTACAAAGATCTTACCTGCTTTCTGTTTAGATGAGAGGGTGAACAAAGTGGTACTTGATTTCTCTGTGTTAATACTTACACACCATTTGTTTGTCCATGATGTCAAGATGTCTGCTGCTCTCTGGAGTCTCTGTGTAGCAACTGTCGCATATTCATATGTACACCACATGACCAGATCATCTGCATACAGTGCCGCTTTGATTCCATAGGGAAGTTCCTTGACCAGGTCATTAATGAATACAAGGAATAATGTAGGCGAAATGACTCCTCCTTGTAGTACACCGTGTCGCAGAAGTACTTTCTGGCTTTTGTGTCCATCCATTGCTACTCTAGCTCTTCTATTGTGTAAATAGGACTTTATCCAGTTGTATAGTCTTCCATTCACATTGCAGTTTCTTAGTTTCCACAGCAGACCTTTTTTCCATACTTTATCAAAGGCTTTCTTCAGGTCTATCCATGCTGCTAGTACAAGGTTTTTTCTCTTGGAATGCATCCTCAATCTCTTGAGAGAGATAGGTCACTTGATCATCCGTATTGTAGTACTGCCTAAATCCTGCTTGTTGTGGAGCGAGAAGGTTTTCACTTTCTAGGTACCATTTTAGCCTCAGGTCAATGATGCGTTCCATCGTTTTGCATAGGCAGCTAGTGAGACTGATTGGCCTGTAGCTGGAGGCATTATCACTGTTTTTCCCTGGCTTTAGCAGTGGTACCATGCTTGCTTCCTTCCAGATTTGAGGTAACTTACCTGTGCTCCAGCACATATTGAAAATATCCAACAGCTTTCCCATTGCTGCCATTCCCAGGTTCTTGATCATTTCATTGGACACTCCATCTGGTCCTGGTGATTTCCTTGGTTTCAGTTTACTAACTGCTAGGTCTAACTCACTGCGTGTGATTGGTGCATCCATGACTTGTTCCTCCTCTTTCTGTGGCTCGATGCGCACTGTACGCTCCTTCTCTGGATGGATATCAATGTTGCAGTCCTGCGCAAACATGCGAGCAAAGTGATCTGCTACCTGCTTACCTGTAAGCGTTTTCCCATCCTCTATTAGTGTAACCTTTGTACTTCTTCCAGTACTCTCATCATTTAACTGTTTGATTAGTTTCCACAGTTTCCTTCCATCCTTTTCAAAGTTTAGGGACTCTGTTTTCTCTCTCCAACTTTCCCGTCTGGCTTGCAGCTTTGCTCTCTGAAATTTGGCCTTAGAATGTTGGTAATTATTGTGGTGTTCTTGGCATGGTCTATTTTCTGCTTGCTTTCGAGCTGCTTCCACGTCATCATGGAGTTTTCCCAGCTCACTAGACCAGTATGGTTTATAGTCCCTGCGAGCTCCTCTGCGAATGGTTTCATGAGCGGCCTGAAAGATACAAGCATTGAATTCCTTCACTATGCTGTTAATATCCTTACCTTCTATGGACAGCTGTCCCACCAGGATACCTGTACGATGTCTGTACATTGTCCAGTTTGCTTTTTTATAGTTCCATCTGGGGAGAGGGCTACTGGTGTTAAGGAGTTCATTTTCTATTGTCAGGAAGACTGGTCGATGGTCGCTACCTCCAAGTTGTTTTCCAACTTCACTTGTAATGTTCCACTTCAGATCTGGAGAGTGGAATGCCAGATCTGGTGTTGATTTTGTATGCCAAGCCCTTGAATAAAATGTTGGGGGATCCATTGGCTGGTTGATCAGGAGAAGTCCATTATCATCCTGCCAGCTCTCAACTTCCTCTCCTCTCTTGTCTAAATGGTCATAGCCCCAGCTCTGGGAATGGCTGTTAAAATCACCACAGACCATCAGTCTCTCTTTGTGTGGGATTGTTTCTAAAGCAAGTGGGCGGTCATTAGCACAGTAATAGTTAAGGAGGTGGAAATCTATATTACTACTTTTTAGATGGATCATCTGGTATTCGGCTCCTTCCATATACACTCCCACCTGACATGCGCTGATGTTATTCTTAACAAGTGTGAGTACTCCTCCTTTTCTTCTGTCCTGTCGGTCTGATCTAAAACACTGGTAGCCTCTGATTTTAAAGGCGGCATCTTTGGTTAGGTGTGTCTCCTGTATGCAGCATATACTTACCTGCTCTGCAAAAAGTATGTTCTCTAGTTCAACCTTTTTGCTATAGCCATCTCTATCACTGCTGACACCCTCAGCATTCCACTGCATTATTTTAAGTTCTTGCTTTTTGACTGTTTTCTTCTGTTGTATTTTTTGGCCAGTAGCTCTACTCTCATGTCTCCTGACTACACAAGACGAACTGAGATGACCTCCAGTAGCATTGGGTGGACCCTTTCGAGGCAGGGGGCCCGGCACTGCACCTGCCTGGTTAGTCTTCACAGGGCGAGCACCATGTTTGAAAACTGCAGATAGAGACATTTCATTAGCGATAATGCGTGTTACCCTGATTTTTGCGATGCGCCTTTTGGCTGGGTAACTCCGACTTCAGCACCTTTCCTTGCTAGGGCAGACTGTGGTCTTGCTCGGACTGCCATGAAGACAGTGTGGCTGGCCTGGCTAAAACTTTGTTTTCCAGCCTCTGGTGGCTGTACTTAAGCCCCTTCTCCATGTCAGATGGTTTTGAGACAGTTCCACAAAGACACTCTGACTTTGAGATGAGGAATCTGATGAGTGCTTCAACGATATCCATTCCCTGCCACCCATAGTCTACTGGCTCTGTTTTGTTTACATCATTCTGATAGCCATTGTTGTAAAGACCCTTAGGCTTGTCACGTCCTGGATTCATTGGTTTCACACCAGACTTCCCTCATCCTCGCCAGAGATCTCCATGTCCCCATCCGTCCACCAACCTGACATTACATTTTACAAAAATAACAATTACAATTAGTGTTGATTGCTACAAGTTTCTGGGCTACAGAGGTAGGTCAGAGTTTTTAAGCAAACAGATCTATGTTCTCTGTCTCACAAACACTATGTTAAGATAAGTGTGCTCTTAACACAGTTGTTCCCAGGGGAACATGTTTATCTAATATATCTCTGAAGATCTTTAGCCAATATTCTATTGCCTCAACAGGGTCAATTAGTTGGTACACGTGAGTAAGTGAAGATGCTTGCAAATCATATAGGAATAATTCTAGGTTAAATTTTCTGAAGCTTCCAAATTTCATACTGGTGTGATTGTGTTTAGGAAATTTATACCCCTTTCTTGTCCACGTACAGCAAACTGGGTAATGATCACTTAACGAAGTATGAGGGATGTTACATTCAATGATGTTT
Organism: Achatina immaculata; assembly: GCA_009760885.1. Lineage (NCBI taxonomy): Eukaryota > Metazoa > Mollusca > Gastropoda > Stylommatophora > Achatinidae > Lissachatina > Lissachatina immaculata. Next base: position 6,418,643 of record CM019697.1, on the reverse strand, counting down.
TCTGGGTGGGCTACATATATATGATCTAATAATGTGGATGATACTTCTGTTACTCTAGAAGGTTTGGTGACAGTTTGGCAAAGATTGTAGGATAATATAATATTGCTCCAAGATGGATTTGACTGTGTTAGATCTATGTTGAAATCTCCAAGAATGATAATATCTTTGAACTTAAAGGTTGAAACCTCATCCATCATAGTCGTGAAGTGATCATACCACAGGGATAATGCAGTTGGATTACGATACAAAAGTCCAATAACTAATGGACTCTAGTTTGGCAATTTAACGTTCATCCAAATACACTCTACCTCTGATGATTCGAGGTCTTCTCTACGACTAAACTGGATAGTTGTGGAGACATACATTACTAGGCCTGTTTCTAGTTTTCTAGTTGGGTCACGCCGGATCAGGTTAAAACGGTTAATTCTAATATCTTCATCGGTTATGTTCCTATTTAAACGGCTTTCAGAGAAGCCAAAAAATGTGAAAATTTTGATTTAATATGTGTGTTACTTCAGAAATTTTACCTAATAGGTGATATACATTCAGATGGCCTATTCGAACTCCTTCTTTATGTAACCATTGTTCGGTAGGTGGGGTCATTTTATTTTCCTGTCTACTGTTATTGGTTTGAAAGTAATTCGTATTATTATACTTAATACTGAAGTAAATAAACTTTTAAATACTACACAAAGACACGCTGTGCATATTAAACTTTCAACTGGTACACAACTCACCAGCTGAAATAATTGGAAACTGAAAGAGAGACATGCCTAACTACTGAATAATTAAACACTGAAATATGCGAATTCACTAACAAGTGGAGTAATTAAGTATATAGTTCCCTCACACAAACAGATACAACTCACAAACTGCAAGGACCTATAGAAAGTTAACAAGAATTAGAAAAATAGATACAAAAGAAAAGGGGCAAAAAATAAAATGCAATAATAAAACGTAAAGAATTCTAAATAAACTTAAGAAAAAATATATCAGTCACTATGTCCTGCTGAGTAATAATCCTTTTTTGACATTGCGGGTTGAAGGTTTCAGTTTGTGATGGATCACGATGATACTGCCATCAGTCTAAGGTATGTGGTGTCTGTAAGGTACCATGCCATGTGAATTATGCAGAGATAACATATAGGCATGACTCAAGGCTGCAGAGCTAAATTGCAACAAATATTGCAACTCCAGATTTCTTTGAGGAACTTGCTTCTGTATTGAAGACTTCCAATGAGCTGTGCGACTGTGGAAGAACCCTGACGTTGTTGACGTTCGTATCAGCTCGTCTGACCGTCTGAGGCTGACGTGAGGGTAGGGGTGGAAACACTGTGCCATAGTCGGTGGTTTGCTGTGGAACATGTAGATTATGGGTACCTATCGTTTTAGTCCTCGGAGCGGAGCTGGCTTTTTTTTTTTTGTTGGATGTGGGTGTTGTTTGTGGACATCCAACTGTACTACGTCTTTCTGTAGTGTACGTTCTGGAAAGTTTAGATTTTTGGCAAGGATGCTGGTACCAAGTTTTGATGCATGTGTGTGGTCCCTGTACATCAATTTCTTGGGGGCATCAAAGGCTGAGATTTAAAAAAAACAGCGTGGTTTATGAAGATAATGCTGTTAACACGACAGTATGACTGAAGTGCCTAGTTGTTGATGTCTACCAGGCGGCGTCCATGACCGGAGCAGGGTGGAATGATGGAAGATAGGAAGATGGCTGGAGTCGCTTACTTTTCCTTGTTGGCGGAAGTCAAAGCCTGTATATCGGAACGTCTTATATTCTGGCCATTCATGCTGTCATTTATGTCAACATATACGGAGAAAATCTCACGCCCTGGTCTATATTAAATTTTCTCATTGTTTGAGTTATTTTCGCAATACCAGCTCCCGGTACTGCAACTACTGAGACAGTCTCTTCGTCTGCTGTGGACATCCGTTCGCCATATACGCCCTTTAGCAGAGAATCCCCAATTATTAAATGTGTTGTACTGTTCCTGATTTTTGTGGAGGGGAATTTGCTGCGTATTTCGTTCACGTTGTTTTTAGCTAGATCGTGACTGGAGGTGGGATGCGTTGTTTGACTGAGGTGATTGTTGCATCCTGTCTTTCTGCTGAGTATCTGGTACACAGCTTTGTTGTAGAGCGTCGAATCTGTTGGTGATCTGGACCTCGTATTTTGTGTTATGCTGGTCTTGCTAACCTGATAAACAGTCACTGACTTCACTCTGTTTTTGTTGGTCGTTTTTCTGGTGAAGTTTGTTTACACTGGCTGGCGACGATGGCTGAGCCTTTGCCTTCATGTTAAGATTACTTTGACTAGCAGCCACTGACTGACTATGACTACCAGTTTCTGTCGGGTTATTTTTCTGTAGTTTTCTGCTACTACTGCCGTTTTCGCTGTTCGTTGACTGAATGAGCAGCTTTAGCTTGGTATTTTCTTCTCTCAGCTGTTCAATTTCTTTTTTTTTGTGTGTTGATATTGTCATTCTCCGTACTGAGTAACTTTACAACTTCCGACTTCATGTCACTGATGAGTATTTTCTCAAAGTCTTTAATAGCTTCTGTGAAGTCATGGCCACAGAGACAAGTAAGTGATTTTGTATCTGTACCAAAAGCTTGATGGGAACTAATAGTCTCACTAAGTCTAGGAACATTACTCTGCAAAGATTTTTCAGAGTTTGGTTCTATTATTATATCAGTTTCGCTAGAACTATTAGCTGGGTTGTCTTTTTGAGTGAAGGTGTTTGAAGACAGTGGACCTTTCTCGGTAGAAGCTGTTGCTCCTTGTTCTCCAGCAGTATCTAGGATTATTGGTTCTTCTCCAACAAGTGTAGATAGTGATTCGTGTTTGCTGGAGGCTTCTTCTGTCATGATTTCCATTCTATTGCAGACTATGTCAATAGACTTCTTTACAGGACTTGCAAAACTTGCAGCCATGTTTGTAGTTGATGTGTTTAGTTCATCTGGGTTATCTGCTTGAGGGAGCTGACTGGCCATCACTTCTTTGACTGTGTTTATGTTTCCTTCTTGCAGCTCCATAAACTGTTCTGTTAGCTAGGATTCATTGGCCTGGCGTCACCTTGTACCAACACGTTGTTCTTAGTGTGAGAAAGATGTATTGTGAGGAATGGTGTTTTTATGATGTCCTCAACATTAGCGCCTTGCATGTCGTACCTCTCCTCTCTTTCTGCTTGATAGGCCTTCCTAAAGGCTTGCCTCGGGGACTCGTACTGAAGTGTGTTGTGACATGTCACAACGACACATTGTCCCTAGTTGATGTCTTTTATTGTTAAACCTGGTGGGTTATTGCCGTTCGTTAGCTTTGTTCCCCCGGCCTTTTGTTTGTTTCGGCTATAGTTCTTTCTTGTGGTCGACCGGAGACCATCCCGCCGGCTGGGCTTGTTCGTCACTTCACAGATTAAACCTTCTGTCCCGCATTCTATCATTGTTGCATAATGTCCAGATTAAACACACAAAAAACCAAAACATTTTGGCTGACACTGGGCAGACCGCGTGGCTTATCGAAAAACGGTGGTGGAAACTGGTGACCACTATGAACTCAGAGAAAGAATGTCTTACCGCAGTTTTATGAAATAACTCCACAAATTCACATATTTTGAAGAATTTTCATAATCCAAAGAAAACACAATTTCTTCAGAAATTCAACAATATAAGTATCATTGTCCAAGTATTTTAAATAACACGCAAAATAATTGAAGAGAGAGAGAGAGAGAGAGAGATATCGGACTCCATCAGGACCAGGTGCTCCATTTGGAAGATTTTCTTGTCTGGCCTACCTTTTTCTCCTCTTTTGGGTTGAGGTGAAAGGGTTTTATGCATCGCCATTGCTTATGTACAGAGCTGGATGGCACCTTTGAATGAATTTTATATCTGTAAGTGGCTGCTTTAGGCTCCGTACCATCATGTTCTGAAGTAGAAGAGACTATAACGTTTCCGCAAGACAAGGGGCAGTCAATTGATGACTCACTATTGTTTGATCAGTTCACATATTTATAGCACTGCATTGAAGCAGTACTCACAAAGGAGATGGATAATTGGAATAGTAAACCCATTCAGGAGAACTGGACCTATTTCTTTGAACAGTCTGAATCTTTGGACCAGTATTCGGAGTTGCTAAAACTGTGAATTTATCTGTAGTCATAATGTCAATATGGAAAGGGTATTTACCTTCGTGAATATGTCATAGACAGAGAAATGAAATGGCTTTCACATTTCAATAGTTAAAGCAATATTTAAATATGCTTGTAATTGTCGAATGAGCTGCTCAGAATTCCATGAGTATGTCAGTCAGTGGCAAGATCTTCTTTCCAGAAGTTTGAAGTCAGATAAATACTAGGACCAGGATTCTTGACGCCGGGATAATGCAGGATCTTGAAGGTAAATATCCGGAAGTAAAATAAATTTGTAGTCACATAAATAGTGTTCTATATCTAATGAATTAATTTTGAGCTGTTTTTATTTCAAAATCCATGCAATGTATAAAACATTAAAAATAGGTATTATAAACGTAAAAGAAATATTAATAATTTCTCCTCTTCTGAGCTGAACCATATCATTAGTACGGCGTGCCTTATATTCTCTCCTTGGATATGCTGTTTGAAACAAAATTCTTAGATCTTAGAACATGTCTACTGTTTTTTAATTAGTAATTAGTGGTGATATTCGAATAGCTTTTTTCTTTGCCTGTGAAGAATATCCAGTTTTTTTATTTACAGAATCTAGCAACCCTATTTTAACCTGGTTAGTTTCAACAATAAAAGGCCAAGTTTACTATTTACTAAGCCTCCTATAGTGACATACAGACTGGTCTTGCTAGCCAGAAGTGACCTCATACCTTGGACCTTCTGCGAACATGAATACATTAGAGACTGATAATGTAAACAATATAATCGCCGTTTTGAAAAATTTGCAATGATGAAACTACCTCCAGATGTTTATCGCTGGAGAAATGACATTTGTCATGCAAAATGGAACAAATTAACTTACATAAAATGCTCAAGATGTAACTATATCAACATTAGCATAGCTTAGGGTGATAAAGCTATTAATAAAAAAAATGCGTAAAAATTGATGTGGTGTTATTTGATATTCTTCTTCTTCTTCCCCTGTAACTTAAATGAGATAGAAAATGCAGGTGTACGGTTCAGTTTTACAAAAAGATAAAAAGAGTGAGGAAAGTGGGCAGAAACAAGAATTGCAAGAAACGAGATGAAGAACACACAACAATCCAATATTTCGCCAAAAGTTTTTAAATGATCACATACAGAAACAACACAACAGATAAAAACTCGAAAAATAGATGAAAAATAGAGCTGAAGAAATGTAAAATTTTTTTTTTTGGGGGGGGGGAGCATGGTCTTATTTAAAAGATTATGACATATTCCTGTATGTGGACCACCTTAAGCAGCTAAATTATGATGGAAGTTCGTTTCTGGGTCTGCAGGGTATGTATATTCGGAGTGAATAGTGAACTCCTTTGTGGTAAATGCTACTGATGATGAAGTATCATCATCTAACTACAGAGCAATATAAGAAGCCCAAGCAAGTTTTTTAAAACATAAAATTAATTCTGGGTAAACACTGCAGTTTTCACAGTTTTGGGAGAACATAAAACTTCACCAAGCCCAACTGACCAAGCAGATAATTACACTAGCCGTAAAACTGCGACGTAGCTGTGTGCAGTAAACCGCGTTACAAAAAGAAGTATGAATGTAGTCTGATTACCAGGTAAATGTTTTGTAAGTGGCTAATTTTCCACCGGTAATGGAACATGGTGGTCGTTAGCTAAGAAAAAAAAAAACTAGATCAGAAGAAGGCTAAGGGTGAAACACTGGTACATATGGTGTCTCAGCCTGTAGCGACATCTTTGTAGTCGGGATATTCAAATTATTTCCTTTTGTGGTTAATAAATTTTAAAATGTTATACGATAATACATACATTTATGCATACATATATGTCAGTATCATCAAACAAGAATATCATTAAAAATAGCATTAAATATCATTAAATAATGATAATATCATTACAAATTTAGAACAGTTCTTGATGTACTACTTTGCTCTCTTTTGGTTTACTGGCTAAATTAACATGTATTTCATCTGATGTTTACAGGACTTTTTTGCCTGGATCACCCTGGAAGTCAAAAGTGCTCAGTACACATCAGGTTCCCTTTACAAGGTGATCATATACTTTATGCACAACATACTCTATTAGCCGGCTCTGGATAGACAAAAAAAGTTTTTGACACACAATAATAATGTATTTAATACTGTTTACTCAAATCAATTCATACAAGTTGTCATCATTATCATCATCACTTCAGACGACCTCCACCATCAGTTCTCCATCTCCAACAAAGGACATAAAGAAGAGACTAAATCTTTTCATCTGACTCATTTTACTTTAGACCAGGGCCTCTGATAGAAATTTTAGATACCGGTAGAAAATTATTTCCTCCCTCCTCCCCAAACATACACTCACACACACACCACACCACACTTTCCCCACACTCAGGTAGAAAATTATTTCCTCCCTCCTCCCCAAACATACACTCACACACACATACACACACCACACTTTCCCCACACTCAGGTAGAAAATTATTTCCTCCCCCCTCCCCAAACATACACTCATACACACACACACACCACACTTTCCCCACACTCAGGTAGAAAATTATTTTCTCCCCCTCCTCAAACATACACTCACACACACACACACCACACTTTCCCCACACTCAGGTAGAAAATTATTTTCTCCCCCTCCCCAAACATACACTCACACACACACACACCACACTTTCCCCACACTCAGTTAGAAAATTATTTCCTTTCCCCTCCCCAAACATACACTCATACACACACACACACACCACACCTTCCTCACACTCATGTAGAAAATTATTTCCTCCCCCCTCCCCAAACATACACTCATATACACACACCACACCTTCCTCAAACTCAGATGGAAAAACTGAAATACGTAAGAAGAAAGGCATGTTTCACTGGAACCTGAATATAAAACATAAAAAGGTAAAAATCCCGTTTCCATGCCATTAAGGCACAATGGAGAATATGATGTTAAACCCGTATTTTCCGTGACCATCGGCACATGAAAGTCTGACGTGATCAGTATCAGGCCTGGCCGCTTTACATTCCCAGATCTCTCTGTTACCCATTTTTAGAGGCTGGGTCGACCCTGGGACCTTTATTTTTTAACATAGCATACCAAACCTATATTTGAAGGAAAACATAATGCACTGAAACCATACAGGAAATAAAGCATAATGCACCAGAACCTCTTCGGGCAAAGAAAATACTATACTGAAATCAAACAGATATCTAAGTGGAAAAAAGATTAATAGATACAAAAATATGCGTAAAGTTACCAGGACAATATAAAAAGACGAGCAGTAAGCTATTTGTTACGTCACTCCTTTGATATGAAACAAATTAAACCGGATGTCTACTACAGCCAACCGTTAGCTGCGAGAGGAGCAAGGATCGCCGAAATGGGGCTGTTGTGGAAGAAATGCGCAATCGTATGGCTGCAGTAATATGTTGTGATTAACAGACCGCTGACCGCAAACCCCTGTTCATTTTTAAAGCGGTTTAAGCCTCTCTAATCATGATTCGAAATATAACAGCTGTTTTTTTATGTCCTTTCACTTATTTCTAGGTGCACATAAAGTAATGGAGCAACAATCTCATAGCGAGCTTGTACAGCACAAATCTCGCTAAACTTGATCAAAACAGAGGCAAGTTAACTATGACATCGCTGACCAAGCTGCTATGGCATAGTCAGTAACTAGGGAGTTTTGCTAAAGGACTGCTTCTTGTTTGATGATACTGACGAAATTGTAATTATAAGATCTCTCTACCACATCAAAGTTTTGTTTCACAATACATTTTGCAGATCTCTAGGCATGAAGTGCCAGTTACTGCCGTTGGTCGATTGTTCTTTGTTTCATGCGCAGAACATTATCAAGACATCATCTGTGTATCACATTATTAAAACATATCTTCATGTTTGTTTCAATTTCAGTAAAAATCAGTGAATGTTGCTCGCTCCGACTACTCATGTACTCATGAAACTGTTTAACTGTTGGAAAGAAAGGAACAAAAGAAAAATGACTAGGCATTATTGGGTAGCAATTCAGGCACTGACATGGAATCCTCAAAGAAATAGAAAACGAAGAAGACCTAGGCTTACTTCGAGAAGAGAAACTATGACAGTGCTCAGAGACAAGGGATGCACATGGAAGGAAGCAGAGAATAATTCCAAGAACAGGGATGACTGGAGAGCCTTTATCATTGGCCTATGCTCTCAAGGGAGCGATGGGCGATGATGATGATGATGATGATGATGATGATGATGATGATGATGATGATGATGATGATTGGGTATGCTAAAAAGAATTACTTTATGACAACAAGTACGTTTTGACGATCTGCACTGAGTCTAAAGTTAATATCTGGTATCTTGAGGGTGTAGAAAAGTTGTTTCAAACCAGATGAAGGAGCAGGTCTGCTGCTGATGTTAGAGACAGACGAAGTCTAACTGCTAGAGTTTTCATTATACATAGTAATATGAAAAGGAAATATCATACAGAATGTTCTGTACATCCTGTTTTCAAGGGCCGCAATTTGAAACAAAATACGCTTCAGGGGCCATCAACTCTAGTGCAGTGGAGCGGGTTTTAAACTTGGAGAGAGTGGCAGAAAGTGTGATCTTTGTTGCTGAGTCGCTGTAGGGCTTTGTCGACAGAATGGTCGTAGGACGAGGACTGGCGACCTGTGAATTCTTCTATAAGCTGAGGATCTTCATCTATTGTCTTTGCCTAACCTTTACTTGAAGAACTAAAGTGTTTAACCTTTTGTCCCCTTCCTGTGTCGTAGCCCAAAACAGACTCATTCTCTCATGTGATCTCCATTCCACCAAAAAAAAAAAACAAATACAACCAAACAGGGGCAACAGGTTTTAATGTGCTCTTATACAGACCTGTATCCAATTTAGTCAGAAACTGATGTAATACATGAGACTAATATCCATGCTTTTGGTTGATTTCTAAGCGACAACACCTAGCAACTCCTAAAACATGTGTTTAAGTAACTTCCTTCTTATAAACGCCGAGGACAGGTAACTGCAAGTTACACTATGCTGGATATGTTCTGATGACATGCTCCTGTATGTGGACCACCTGAAGCAGCTAAATTATGATGAAACAACTACATTAGATTTGTTACATAAATCCTACATCTTAATACCGCAGTCCTCTCTTAAACTAGTTAGGTTTAACATTTGATAAACTTAGTTAAATGAAACACGTGCCTGAAGAACAGTAGAAAATCCCAGTCTAGACAACTACGTGGTCTCTATCCCCATGTTGGGGATATGAAAGGTTCTAATGGCGCTTTGGCAGTCACCTAGACTGCAGCCTCTTTAAGAGCTCTCTCTCTCTCTCTCTTTCATTGCATAGTATAATGTGCCAAGGTGGGACAGGAAGCAGATTTCATACGAACATCGTTGACGGAACTCACACAAAAACTATGACGCCATATTTGACAAATGGAAGCATCAGGATACTAGGTTCTGTTGTCTCTTTTAAATCTCCAGAGAATTATCTAAGGTATAAGTAAATATTAAATTTAATCTTAAAATTTCATAAAATTTATAAAACTCGGGATATGTGGCACATCTTAATATCAAATTAACACTGGAGACCTATCTCTACTAAAGATCTTGATCTTACATTTAAAAAGCACAAAGTAACTAGCGTAATCACACCAAAATATCCTAAATACACATTTTTTAAACACATTGTAAGTAAATTTCTAACTTATATTCTATTAATGAAGATGGCCTTACAGCATGTTCCGTCAGGCGAATGTCTTGGACAAATTACTGGTCTGAGCCCAGCTTATATGTTGTCGCTCTAAAGGTAAGTAGGAAAATTAATCTCCTCCCTGGACTGGAAATTTGTATGATTCCCTTCTTCGGCTTGTTCGTATTTACTTTGTTTCCTTATAACATAGTATTTCCTATTTATTTTACATATCAAGAAACGTCGCCCAGCCAACTCTCTCACTAGCTGCAGTCATGAAAGGTTCTAATGGCGCTCTGGCAGTCACCTAGAATGCAGCCTCTTTAAGAGCTCTCTCACTCTCTCTCTCACTCTCTCTCTCACTCTCTCTCTCTCCTCTCTCTCTCTCTCTCTCTCTCTCTCTGCTTAGTGTAATGTGCCAAGATGAGATAGTAATCAGATTTCATACGAACATCGTTGACGGAACTCACACAGAAATCTCACATCTTGGGCAGACGACAACACCTGTGAGACCAGGTTCTGATGAGCCACAGCAGTACTGCATGTAGTGGTATAAACACATCTTCAACGATTCAACACGAGTTTAATGATGGAACATGATAATGTTTCCGATGACGGTAGATGACGTCAATAGTCTTACATATCTCAAAATACTGACGGAACAACAGCGAACATGAAAACACGGGCTGCGAGTAACATACCCCAGTGGTTCCTCCACAAAAACTGGAGATGGTGTCTGTCTCTCTTGAATAACAACTACACCGTAACGAATAAAAAAATTTGTTCTTTTTGCGAGAGTCTTTTTTAACCAAACGATAAAACTCAAAAACTTTCATACAAAAATCAACCTTCCTCACTCCTCTTCCCTCCCTCCCCCACCCCCTCCCCCACCCCCCAATGAAAAAAATCTTTTACAATTCCCTTTTGCCTGGAGATACATTCATGGCACGTGAAAGATGTGAATCTTGATTCTTCTACCAGTTTATCAAATAAGGAAGAAGTCACCCTAATAAATGTTCTATGAAAATAACAAAGGAATTAACTTCTCCTGAACAACAAGGAGCACAACAGGCCAAAGAAAAAGAGGCAGACCGTGTGAAACTCTGAAGAGGACATTGTTAAGGACATTGTTAACAGGCATAAAATCCTTTGACTCGCTGAAGACAGGAAAAATTGGCGAACTACTTTGCGAGCCCCATGTGACGTTTAACGGCACGGGAAGGATATAAGATATAAGATAAGAACAACGAGGGGAAAGAACCTACGAAAAATATACTGTTACACCTCTGACGGGCGCAGATTTGTACAGATTTGTTAGAATCTCTCCTAGTGCACCTTAGGATTATTATGGTTGTTTTTCTCATTATCAGAGGCGTACAGAATAAGATGAATTTGAATCCTATGTCTAGTTTCCCTTTAAGGTCCGTCACGATGAGAAATGAGACACGCATTATTGTTATGTTCGAGCTCTAGTGCCATGCAATTTGCACTGACGCCGTATGAGCATCATAGTATGAGCATCATAGTATGAGCATCATAGTATGAGCATCATAGTATGCGCACCATAGTATGCGCACCATAGTATGAGCATCATAGTATGAGCATCATAGTATGAGCATCATAGTATGAACTCAAATGGAATGATTCTAACTCAGGTATGTCGAACTGACGTCGGGCCCTCTAGACCTTTTCATGACCCTAAATGTTATTATGAAAATATAATTTATTTTATTAATTTTTTAAAACGTAAAACACATGCAAAAGCGTTTTTTAAAAAAAAAATATGAGAAGCTAATTAAATAGTCCGTTCACCTTTTTTTACTTTTTCTCATTTGTGTGTAAGTTCCCAAAAACAAGTTGATTTGGATGCGCCCCTGCCACTCGATGTCGGCCTACTAGACCTGGGCGCTGCTCTATTTTTTTTAGGAACCAAATCTTTCAGATACTCGTTTAGTAACCTATTCCTGGAGTTATTTCCTTTTTTTAAGGGGGGAGGGGGACGGGAATTAGGAACAGCTTTATTAACGAACACACAGTTGTGATGTTTCGGTTTACACCTTACTTATTCATATATATATATATATATATCGAGAAAGAGAGAGAGAGAGAGAGAAGGAATGAATGAATGAATGAATAATCTTTATTTTTAAAGGGTAAAGAATTGGGCACACAGGCCCGTCTTACATTCTGTCCTTCATCACTCCATTTTTCATTCTTCCCACACACTTGATTTAGTACAAAAATACAAATTAAATTAGGAAAAACATATCAAAAGAGTGTAAGATTTAACTACTACATTCAAAGTAAAAGAGAAGAAGTAATTAACCTAATAAAATAGCACTCATGCACACATACACACGCAGACATATACATAAATAAAAATACATTGTAAATACAGATCTTCTAACATATGTTTTTTTAACAAACATTAAAATAATTTCTAACAATATCTTCTAACACGTTGCTTTTCTAACTATGTCATTGAAATATTTGATGGTTTACGAGCCATGTGTTGAGAGAGTGCTGGTTATTTTATGGAGTCATATAATTACAAGCAAGTAAATAATGAAACAGGTTTGAGTTAAAGGATGAAGTATTACCAATGGATTTTAAATTGTAGGGGAGGGTGTTCCAGAGCTGTACTGCAAAGTATGCAAGGCTTTTCTTGTACAGAAAGAGAGAGAGAAAGAGGGACATAATGGTTATCAACCCGAGAAAAGGGTTGGTGGAACAGATGAATGTGGTTGGGTAAAGGATTACTAATCTTGTACCGTGAGGGTTATAGGATATAAGTTACATGTGAGGAAAGAGTATAATTCAGTAGAGAGAGAATAATCACTGTGCAGAAAGGCATATTAAGTATAACTGAATTTCGAACTAACTCATTAACTAATGTTTAGGGTAAAAGGAAGAATAGTGTAAGAGGGGCAACTGTGGAATAACACGGCGCTGTTTTGTTTTGATGTCGGGACTTTCAAACTATCCATCTAGGCCTATGTGGTTGGCATCAACAAAACGGTTCTGCTCATGGACTCACAAAACGGTTCTGTACTCATATCTGGAACCGATTTGGTTTCTGGTTTCTAAAGCGGTTCAAAGTGGATACTACCGGGCATCAGGAATAGGCTTTCATCCACAGTCGGTTTGTAAGAACCAAGTAGCCGCCTTTAACGGAACAACTGATCGAACCGTGTCCTAAATCGATTCCTGTCCAGCTCTATTGCATGCAGTTTTGGCCCTTGAGGCCACTTAATTTGGACACGCCAGTTATAACTCCTTTATTGCCCAGTCACTGCTTTGAAGTTTTCAAATTAATCATTTGCGTATAATATATTCTCAATAATAAACATACTTTTTTAGGTGAGACAACATTTATATGCATGATTTGTATGCAGATACGGCCAAGTGATCAAAAAAAAAGTTTTATTTTTAACTCGCTATAAAAATACATCTGGCGGTATTTAAATTCTGACTTTTGGTAAGCTATGCATTACAGAAATTTTCTGTGTGTATTTCAGTATGAGAATACCATGTTTCTATAGAAATTATAAGAATTCAAAGTTTCAAAATATTTTGCTTTTAGTATTGCATTTAGTGATATGAAAGTTTCGCGAGATTTTTTTCACATTTATTTATGTAGTTGAACATTGCACCAACTCTTTGAACATTATTCCACAAACAGAGGGTTAATTTGCAGCTTGAATCAAATTTAGTCATGGCAATTGTTGATCAACCATTTCTCTCGCTCTCTCTCTCTCTCTCTCTCTCTCTCTCTCTCTCTCTCTCTTATCAAAGACTTCTTAGATAAACCGCTCTGTTTCAAGCAAGCGTGTGGCTTATTTCAAAAACAAAATTTTGTTAAATCCTAAATAATTCATCCAAGTTAGTTAATTGTTCATTAAATAAATGTCAGATAACAATCAACACATAAGACAGGTGAAAACATATCAAAAAAGTAGTTGGTAAGAGCTGGTAAATTAAGCTTTAAATATATTAGTTTTCTTGGACAAGTCTTCATTTTTTACAATGGATAGAAAAAAAGTCGAAAGAACTGTTATTCAAGATGTTTATTGGTACATATTTAAATATTCGCAATTTAAACTTACTAAATGGGGATTGGTTATAAAGTTTGGAATTGAATGTGTCCGCATTTGCTACCATAATAATGATACATTTTTTTAGAAGACTTATTTTGGAAAATGTTAGATGTTTATTTGTTTTTATTTTGAATGAAAAAAATATTTTAAACAGATTAACTTTCCGTATTTTACTCTCACACTAAATTCTGTCTTTTTTCAGTTATTATTAATTTAGCTTGTACTTTCAGATTGCTGTGGTTTCAGGAAATTAAATGGCCACTAAAGCATCACTTGAAGAGCCCCTGTGTAATGTACAAGCCCATGGCGATGGCCTCAGCAACAGGCTCGGCCCAAACCTCCCGGAGTTTGTATACAATGGAGAAGTTGTAATCAGTGGGATTTCTGGGCGACTACCAGAGTCAGACAACTTGGCAGAGTTTCGTGAGCATCTGATGAAGAAGGAAGATATGGCAACAGAAGATGACAGGAGGTGGAAAGTTGGTAAGTAAATATTTTCGTTGCTATTTAGGAAAGTACTTCCTCTGATAACCGTCTCCATCATAGTCATAATAGTCTGAGACTATCATGTAATCATTGACATTGTTATGGAACGTCCATTATCATTATAGGACGTTGGAAGCGGAGTAGGGGAAAGGGCGTTGAATGGGGCGGGAATTAAAGTAATTTGACTTAGTTACATATGTTTTGTATATAAATTATTTATATTCCTAGTCAGTCTTTCTGATATTCAGCTGATGATTTCTGGTTGTACACGATCATTTTGTTTAAATTATCTGGAAAATATTGAGAGTAGAGCATCTCATTAATAGATTTCCACTTACTATGTGTGATGGTGTGGCGAGAAGTCCCAAGCAGGCCCATTCTCCCATGCGCTCCAGTACAAAGGTTCAAAATCAAACTCCCACGCATCGCATTCAGGACAACCCCATACATCCTCCGCCTCATGTCGCAGCATCCATCCAAGAGAATGTTTGCTAATATTTCCCATCAGGTGTTGGTTGTTAACAATGCGTTTTCTCCCGCATAGTTCAGATTTCGTGCCATCACCCTTATTTTGTCCCAGTTCCACCAATCTCTTCATAATTACATTGTTTCTTTCATTACCGCTCATCATTTTTCCCACAGTCTTTCCAATACGGCTTTAGCAATGTCACCCTTGTCCATTCTCAGCCTGCCATTTATCTTATCCTGTCCAGCAAGTCTATATGTCATTTTCTAGCCATGTACTCCCACATACCCTGGAAAATAAAACCATGTTAGGCTCATAACAGTTGACTGGCTTAACAAAAGAACCCATTCTTTTCGAATCAGTTTTTTTCTCACTCTACGAAGCATACTCTGTGAATCCGTCACAATGACGCCATGAACCATATAATGGGCAACTAGCCACTCCATTGCTGCCGACACAGCCTCTGTTTCCATTCGCAAGTCTGATGTGGTAACTTCAGAAACTCCCGAACCCTGTACCACTACTCTTCCATTGCAGTAAACAAAGAAAACCCCAACCACTTCTGCTGTTCTGAATCACTGAACCATCTGTATATATCAGCGTGTCGGAAGACCCACAATGATCTGCATGAGATCTTGAACCAAAGTTCAACTGCTTCCTGTGCCCAGTCTCTACATACACGGCGTTCTGTGTAATATCCTTTTATAGCTGAGGTGACGACACAGTACTGATAGCTGAGAACTAACAAAACCTGCAAAATCTCATGGATAAAGTCGCCAAAGAAAATGAACAGAAAGGTATTACTTTGAACATAAAAAAGACAGAGACTATGGTTATATCTAAGAAAACAGAATCCACCAAAATACAGTATAAAATTAAATGGAACTATTCTAAAGCAGGTGCAGAAATTAAAATACCTTGGAGCAGTAATAGCTTCAGATGGGAAATGCAAAACAGAAATTAAGAACAGAATAGGCCAACCAAATATTGCATTTCAGAGAAAGAGAACATATTATGCAACACATGCTTATCAGTGAATGTTAGAAAACGAGTACTCAAATGCTATAAAGAACCTATATTGTTATATGGAAGTGAGTCATGGACAGTATGCATGTCTGCATAAAAGTCATTGGAAGCAGCAGAAATGTTTATTAGAAGAATGTTGCGAATTCCCTGGACAGCAAAAATAACTATGTTTGAGAAGAGCTGAGATAGAAAAATCTTATTAAAAAAATAAGAGAGAGAGAGAGAGAGGGACAATGTACTTTCATAAGACATGCAATGAAAAGAGGGGGCATTGTAAATATTATAACAACAGGAAAAATAGAGGGAAGAAGAGCCAGGGAAAGACCAAGAGAAATAATACTGGACAGTCTGACGAGATGGTGTGAGAGAAGATCACCAACTGAGCTAATGGCCTACATAAAGGATCGTATATCCTGGAGAAGCATAATAGCCAACGCCATTCGGCACGGCATCTAATGATGATGATGATGATGATGAGGTAGGTCCTGTATCCATAACCAATCATCGCCTTTAGGCACCTCATTTAGATCGCAAACAGTATTCTCAGCCTCAGTCATCCAAGATCTGTTTCTTGTGCCTGTTCTTTATCAAGTCCAGCTTCTTATGGAGAGGATGGTCCTTAATATCAGCAACCCTGAATATTCCTTTACCTGAGCATCCTTGTGTTTTGACCTCACACTCAGCATATCAAGCAGAAAGCGCATGACCGCTACATGGCCCTGGTGCAACCCAAGACCACTCTCATTGCCTCGTTCTGTAGTGTGTTCAGCTGTGCACATGACAGGGTGAGTAGGCCTAGACCATACTCCAGTGGTGATATCACCAGTGCCTGCATCAGCAAGAATAGAGTGCGTGGTGGAAAGTTTGCTGCAGGCATTAACCTAACCGCTCCCAACGCTTTCATGGCCTTTTGCATTACATTGTCCACGTGTGCAAAGGTTAAGAATCGTTAAAATGTGATCCCTAGATATCTCATGAAATGTGTTCACATAATATCTTGTTCCGACACTTCACAATCGGAACTTCAAATCTTACAATTCTGTTATTTAATGAGCACCACAGGATGCTAGCTTTTTCAGGGGTTATCACTCCACTGTTTTCCTCACACCAGCCTGTTATCTCATCCGCCCTGTTCTATACCCTTGTGGCTAGCTCCTTCCTACATCTCCCATGCTCACATGTTAATATATCATCAGCGTAGGTCAGTGTTCACCCCCACACCGTTCCCATATAACAAAGCAATGTCAGTAGAATATACGTTGAATAGCACATGAGACGAGAGGGGACGCTGAGACAGCCCCGATGCTCTGAGATCCGTGATCTGTATCCTCTACGAAACTGATCGCCTTAACAGCAGTGAAGCTATCCATCAGACCTTACATCTACCCCAAACTCCATCAGAAATGTCAACATCACTGTATAATCCACTCTGTTGTATGCATCTTTAGGATCAAGTGGCACAACAAATGCAAACAATTGAGATTATAAAGGATTGAAATGTAAGCTGAGCAATGACAGGTCCATGTCATTTCATCCTGATGACAGGCAAAGCTTACAGTACGAGGGTACATTTTCAAGTACGAAAATTCAGACTGCACTACGGACACAGCTCAAAGACTCTTCCAGTCCAGGGTCGTACTTTCCAAACACCCACCTTGACATTCCTATTTTCTCGTGCGAAACATTCCTGCGCGAAGTAACCGAAATTAGCTATGACCAAAAATGTAAACAGCACAAAGGCGTTAATTAGTTAACATGTGTAGGCTTGTACACCATGTCCAGCACATATTCTGTTACATATGGTTATAGCTCTGAGCCAAAACAGCAGGTGTTCCCGTGAAAAAATGCGGGGTCACGAAGACAGAAAGATTAAACAGTCGAAAAGGAATATCAGAAGCAAGGTGATCGTTTTCCGTGACATCAAAGGAATTGTGCACTAAAAATTTGTCCTTGCTGATCGGACTGTGAATTTCACCGTCTGCTGGGATGTTTTACGGTGACTGAGTAGAAAAGTCCGAAGACATCTACAAATATCTGGTCAGGAAACAGGAGTCACCATTACAGGACAGAACAAAATGAGGATACAAATACTTCATCACGGACTACACAGAATCATTTCAAAACCTACACAAGAAAGGCATCACACCAAGTGCACGAGAGATAACATACAGACTACTGTTCAATATATCACCGACCACACAAGGGGTCGAACGCAGATCCAACAGACTTATCAGATGTAGACTATGTAGAACAAACACACAAGAAACAGAAGAACACATCTTCTTTGAGTGCAAAACTGTTTCTTTAGCTTTAAAACTGTTGACTCAAGATATAGCAACAAGAACAACAGAGAAAGTAGACATGTATAGAGCAATCATGTTGAACACCATCCCTCGAACAGAAACAGACAGCCATACACAGTCTATCATCCTCCTTCCAGAGTTTAGATATCTTGTTTGGTCATGCAGAAATAAGGCCATGTGTGAAAACAGATCTTTTACAAAAGAAATTTTTCTGTACATCTTCCAACAAAAATTGATACGGATTTCAATTAGTTTTTAGTTTTTGATGTTCGCTGTTTGACGTGTTAAGAAAACACAGGGAATCTCTCACAGTCCAGAACTATCATAACGTTACCGCACAATGGAAAAAAAAAATATGACATGACACGAGTCTGTGCGCCACGTGTCTCCTTTGTGTACATCCTCAGGCTGACCCAAATCCTCTCGAGACTGTTCAAACTCACCGTATGTTTTTCTTTCCTTGTCCAAACAAAATGGGGGAAACATCTCGCTTTATCTATTGTCCCCTAAAATTGTCCTTATGCACCTTCCTTCCTCTTAAAACAACTATTTGAAATTTTGACATCATTTGATTTGATTTTTTTTTGACAGTGACATGAAACTTATGCAACTCCCCCCCCCCCTCTTCCCATTTGTGGTCAAATGTCAAACTCAGATGTACCTATCATACGAATCACTATCATCTCAAGTTTTGTTAAAGCCTACCATTTCATTATTTCAATTCACGGACCATCCTCAACTCACGTCATTTTCACGTTTTTTAACGTGATTTGTAACTGTTACCTTGACCACAACCTTCCATTGCACTCCGGTTGTGGCTGACTCGAGTGCATAATTTTTTTCGTAGAAGAGACTGCGTTCGCGTAATCCCCTGACATAAAACAAGTAGAATGATTGGTTAGAACCACACTCCCATGAAAATTGTATCTCATTAACATACACCTCATTTCATCACAAACTTATATATATTAGTTTCAAAACATCCTTTATTATGCAATTATGCATGTATATAAATATGTACCTTTTCATCTGAATGACATGTAAAAGATTTCTGGAAAAAAATTTTACTAAAGATTTCCACAAGAATTCCCTGTAATCTCCCGCCAGACGCCGCCCGCCTCCGAAAAGAGTGACGATGGCCGTCGGGCAGACGGAGTCCAGATTATTAGCTAAGTGTTTGAACAAACATTTGAAACATTGGTGTCATTTGGCTTTTTTCATCTACACTTCTATCAAAATTGTATCTCATTAACGTACACCTCATTTATCACAAACTTATATGTATTACCTTCAAAACATCCTTTATTATGCAACTACGCATGTATATAAATATGTACATTTTCATTTGAATGCCATGTAAAAGATTTCTGGAAATAAAGAGATAAAAAAGTGAGAAAAGGACGCTCGACCTTCTGGCTAAAATCAAAGTGGCTGAGGTCAAAGTGTCCTCTTGGCAGGTACCCTGATTAAAGAGCCCTTTGGTTAAGACAAAAGCGTCGTTATTTTTTAAACTAAACGAGATGCCCGATGCCTGGGCTGCACATTGAATGCTGGGGGTATGGTCCACATCTAGTTACGGGTGGAGCCGGTTTGCAGTACCACCGGGTCACGGTCTGTTGTTTTCGTCGTCTTAAAAAAAAAAGGACCATCTAGACTGTGGCGAGGAAAAATTGGTTACCATGACAATGTTATAATAAACACTAAGAACATCCAGACGGAACTGCAAGTGAATTTTGACAACTTTGTCGAAACATTCTTCCACAAAGCGTTCAAGCAATGGAGGGATAGCTTATCAATGCGCAATGGTATTACTTTTAGGGTAATGGTGGCCAATATGGGCTGCAAGTGTAATGACATTTTATGTATTTATTTATAGGAAAGTTCAGGAAAATTTCCTATTTTGTAAAGAACAAACCAAGAGACTACAGTTCTTCTTTCTTTTAAATTTTAAAAAGCTATTGTACATTAAGAGTTGATTTTTAGAACTGTCATCAAGGTGCATGTAATTAAAAATGTCAAAGTGGTCTTTTATTTTGGTTCATTACAGATAACTGATTTATCCTTCAATTAGGTTTACATGGTCTGCCTCCCAGAAGTGGAAAAGTGAAGGATGTGAAATATTTTGATGCAGGATTTTTTGGTGTCCATCCTAAGCAGGCAAATCGCATGGACCCGCAACTTCGGATGCTACTGGAAGTATCGTATGAGGCAATCATTGACGCAGGTGAGAGTTGATGTGGAGTGTAGTTATTGTGTCTTTAGTCAAGTTGTAACACTTCTGTTATTTTTGGCTTTTCTTACATACATATTTCACTAATAATATACCTTATACCTATATGAAGTACTGTTCAAAAGTTCTTGTAAAATGTTTGTTTGAGATTTGTGTGTATAGCAAGACTTGTTACTAAAACATGATTTTCTTACAGGACAAAGCATTGAGAGTGTGAGAGGCTCAAGAACTGGTGTCTTCGTTGGTGTCAGTCTCTCCGACGCTTCAGAGGGCTGGACTTTAGATGCTGAGACTTTGGTGGGCTACACAATGCCTGGATGCTTCCGTGCTATGTTTGCTAATAGAATCTCATACTTCTTTGACTTTAAAGGTATGATATTCTACCTTGGTTTTTTTTTTCTTTTTTTTCCCCTTTGTTTTTTGTGTGTTCCTGTGCACATCTATATAATGTGTATATTATAATGTTTATTGTCTTTTTTTTGCTATTAATAGGTAGATTTTGTAACAGAAGAGATTAGTATAAAAATGAGATTGTAAAAGAAATCAGATAAGGAAGAGTCATGTAGTGATTATGTTATCTGGCTTCTTCTTCTTCTTCTTCGTTCGCATTGTCTGTCTATATCTGCAGTCCTGTCTCTTTGACAAATTTCACTGTTTTTTGTAATTCATGGATGGAACCGTAGAGCTTATCTTCTTTAGTGGTTTCACTGGGCCAGTAATTATTTCTCAGTGTCTCGTAGTTGATGCAGTTAAGGAGGATATGTTCCACAGTTTGGGGCACCTGGGCACATGTACATAGATTAGTAGTACCAACCTTAAACTTTGTATACATATGACTTCGGAGTCGGGTGTGTCCAGTTCGGAGACGGAAGATGGTGACTTGTTCCTTTCTGTTTAGCATGTGATAGTCATCATGTGGTGGTGTTTGTGGCTTCCTGTAGGTTTTTATCATGCTTTTCTTCTGATTATAGGTGATTGGTATGTCTGGTTGCTCCATTTCAGTGCCCTCTTTAGCCAGATGGTCAGCTTTATCATTGCCTGGTATCCCACAGTGGGAGGGAATCCATTGCAAAGTGACTCCATGTTGTAAGCCAATTTTTGACAAGGCATCTTTAAGGTCTGGTAGTTTGTTGCTCTGAAGAGCTTCCAGTACTGATCTTGCATCTGTGAGAATTACCACAGGACATGTATCAGTTCTGGAGTCTGTTAGTTTTTCAACTGCAGCAATAATTGCCCTAACTTCTGCATCAAAGTTGTTGCAGTATTTACCAGTGGGTATGGAAATCTTGTCAATGGTGTTGTTTGGATATTCAATATATGCTTCTGCCCCTCCATTCTTTATGGCATTATGTGCAGATCCATCTGTATACACACGTATCCAGGTGTCACATGGATATTTGTCATCCAGAACACTAAGTGTGGCTGTTGATCTTACCATACATCTCACCATTCTGCACACCTTTCACTTCAGTCTGAATAGTTATTTGTGTATAATCTGCTTCTTTCCATGGTGTATGTTCTGGTACAGATGATAATGGAGCGACTACAGTTGGAAGGTCAGGTATCAGCTTATGCATACGCTTGGCCTGATGAATGAAGCTGCTTCTTTTAAGCCGTCCTAATGCCAAGTTATTGAATCTCTCCTTCAGGGGATGGCTTACAGAGCTCAGGAATTTTTCTCCCATGGTCATGACCTTTGTGTCTCTACGTTCCTTTAGCGCTTGAACACCAACTATTTCCTGCATTTCTAATATTGGTGTGGACCTCATGGCACCTGTGATAATCCATAGTGACTGATTTTGAACCTTGTCTAGATTATGCAGCGTAGTGTTTGATGCTGTGCACCAAGATGTTGAGCCATATTCTAAATGTGGTAGAATACTTTGCTGATATACATTCTTGAGGATTCTTTCACTAGCTCCCCATGTGGTTCCACTCAATTTTCTTAATATGGCTAGTTTTCTTCTGGCTTTTGCTTCTGCACTGTTGATGTGTTGCTTCCACGTCAGTTTTGAGTCAAGAGTCACTCCTAAGTAAGTGGGTTGATTGTCCATCCTTAATGGTATTTCATTTACAAAGATCTTACCTGCTTTCTGTTTAGATGAGAGGGTGAACAGGGTGGTACTTGATTTCTCTGTGTTGATACTTACACACCATTTGTTTGTCCATGATGTCAAGATGTCTGCTGCTCTTTGGAGTCTCTGTGTAGCAACTGTCGCATATTCATCTGTACACCACATGACCAGATCATCTGCATACAGTGCCGCTTTGATTCCATAGGGAAGTTCCTTGACCAGGTCATTAATGAATACCAGGAATAGTGTAGGCGAAAGGACTCCTCCTTGTGGTACACCATGTCGCAGAAGTACTTTCTGGCTTTTGTGACCATCCATTACTAATCTAGCTCTTCTATTGTGTAAATAGGACTTTATCCAGTTGTATAGTCTTCCATTCACATTGCAGTTTCTTAGTTTCCACAGCAGACCTTTTTTCCATACTTTATCAAAGGCTTTCTTCAGGTCTATTCACGCTGCTAGTACAAGGTTTTTGTCTTGGAATGCATCCTCAATCTCTTGAGAGAGATAGGTCACTTGATCTTCCGTACTGTAGTACTGCCTAAATCCTGCTTGTTGTGGAACGAGAAGGTTTTCACTTTCTAGGTACCATTTTAGCCTCAGGTCAATGATGCGTTCCATCGTTTTGCATAGGCAGCTAGTGAGACTGATTGGCCTGTAGCTGGAGGCAGTATCACTGTTTTTCCCTGGTTTTAGCAGTGGTACCATGCTTGCTTCCTTCCAGATTTGAGGTAACTTACCTGTGCTCCAGCACATATTGAAAATATCAAACAGCTTTCCCATTGCTGCCATTCCCAGGTTCTTGATCATTTCATTGGACACTCCATCTGGTCCTGGTGATTTCTTTGGTTTCAGTTTACTAACTGCTAGGTCTAACTCACTGCGTGTGATTGGTGCATCCATGACCTCCACTTTCTGACTTGTTCCTCCTCTTTCTGTGGCTCGATGCGCACTGTATGCTCCTTCTCTGGATGGATATCAATGTTGCAGTCCTGTGCAAACATGCGAGCAAAGTGATCTGCTACCTGCTTACCTGTAAGAGTTTTCTCATCCTCTATTAGTGTAACCTTTGTACTTCTTCCAGTACTCTCATCATTTAACTGTTTGATTAGTTTCCACAGTTTCCTTCCATCCTTTTCAAAGTTTAGGGACTCTGTTTTCTCTCTCCAACTTTCCCGTCTGGCTTGCAGCTTTGCTGTCTGAAATTTGGCCTTAGAATGTTGGTAATTATTGTGGTGTTCTTGGCATGGTCTATTTTCTGCTTGCTTTCGAGCTGCTTCCACATCATCATGGAGTTTTCCCAGCTCACTAGACCAGTCTGGTTTATAATCCCTGCGAGCTCCTCTGAGAATGGTTTCACGAGCGGCCTGAAGGATACAAGCATTGAATTCCTTCACTATGCTGTTAATATCCTTACCTTCTATGGACAGCTGTCCCACCAGGATACCTGTACGATGTCTGTACATTGTCCAGTTTGCTTTTTTATAGTTCCATCTGGGGAGAGGGCTACTGGTGTTAAAGAGTTCATTTTCTATTGTCAGGAAGACTGGTCGATGGTCACTACCTCCAAGTTGTTTTCCAACTTCACGTGTAATGTTCCACTTCAGATCCGGAGAGTGGAATGGCAGATCTGGTGTTGATTTTGTATGCCAAGCCCTAGAGTAAAATGTTGGGGGATCCATTGGCTGGTTGATCAGGAGAAGTCCATTATCATCCTGCCAGCTCTCAACTTCCTCTCCTCTCTTGTCTATGTGGTCATAGCCCCAGCTCTGGGAATGGCTGTTAAAATCACCACAGACCATCAGTCTCTCTTTGTGTGGGATTGTTTCTAAAGCAAGTGGGCGGTCATTAGGACAGTAATAGTTAAGGAGGTGGAAATCTGTATTACTACTTTTTAGATGGATCATCTGGTATTCAGCTCCTTCCATGTACACTCCCACCTGACATGCGCTGATGTTATTCTTAACAAGTGTGAGTACTCCTCCTTTTCTTCTGTCCTGTCGGTCTGATCTAAAACACTGGTAGCCTCTGATTTTAAAGGCGGCATCTTTGGTTAGGTGTGTCTCCTGTATGCAGCATATACTTACCTGCTCTGCAAAAAGTATGTTCTCTAGTTCAACCTTTTTGCTATAGCCATCTCTAACACTGTTGACACCCTCAGCATTCCACTGCATTATTTTAAGTTCTTGCTTTTTGGAAGTTTTCTTCTGTTGTATTTTTTGGCCAGTAGCTCTACTCTCATGTCTCCTGACTCCACAAGACGAACTGAGAGGACCTCCAGTAGCATTGGGTGGACCCTTTCGAGGCAGGGGGCCCGGCACTGCACCTGCCTGGTTAGTCTTCACAGGGTGAGCACCATGTTTGAAAACTGCAGATACATTTCATTAGCGATAATGCGTGTTACCCTGATTTTTGCGATGCGCCTTTTGGCTGGGTAACTCCGACTTCAGCACCTTTCCTTGCTAGGGCAGACTGTGGTCTTGCTCGGACTGCCATGAAGACAGTGTGGCTGGCCTGGCCAAAACTTTGTTTTCCAGCCTCTGGTGGCTGTACTTAAGCTCCTTCTCCATGTCAGATGGTTTGAGACAGTTCCACAAAGACACTCTGACTTTGAGATGAGGAACCTGATGAGTGCTTCAACGATATCCATTCCCCGCCACCCATAGTCTACTGGCTATGTTTTGTTTACATGATTCTGATAGCCATTGTTGTAAAGACCCATAGGCTTGTCACGTCCTGGATTCATTGGTTTCACACCAGACTTCCCTTATCCCCGCCAGAGATCTCCATGTCCCCATCCGTCCACCAACTTGACATTACATTTTACAAAAATAACAATTACAATTAGTGTTGATTGCTACAAGTTTCTGGGCTACAGAGGTAGGTCAGAGTTTTTAAGCAAACAGATCTATGTTCCCTGTCTCACAAACACTATGTTAAGATAAGTGTGCTCTTAACACAGTTGTTCCCAGGGGGATTATCTGGCAATTACTGGTAAATTACAAAAAGACTTTAGGAGGTCATCAGTTACTGCAACTGATTTATATTATCAAAGAACTAGTATTATCAGAAACCTAGTAAAAAGAATGCTAGTGAAATCGGTTGGAGGGTAATCAGGTCTATAGGCTGATGATGCTAAATTTGCTTGGAGGAAAATCAGTCTGTTTTGACTTTGATTCAGCATGTGAGCATTTTGTAAATCTCAATGCAAATAAAGTAAGAAGAAGATTTCACACGAACATTTCATTCCTGTCAATGTTTGTAAAGTGTGTTTAATCTTACATTTAAAAAGAAGTATAAAGAACTGAATGTTGTATTTACAAATCTGATGGTTATCTCTATTAAACAGAATTTAGGAAAATGCTTCATGCAAAGTGAAAAACAGGTACAGCTGTACAGATCTAAAAAGTCCCAGTATGATCACTGCTCAAGATCATCAACTGCTACACTCAGGGGTTGTCATTCATGCAGTATCCAGGCTGGTGAGCAACATCAAGATAAACAGTGATAAATGTCCTTGTGGAATTTCACTTTGCCTCCATTCTGAACATCTATTCGACATAGAGGAAATTGTAAAAAGCTAAAGGGAAATTTTAAAATCCAAAGAAAAAATCATTTGGGCTATGAAATGAAGCTGAGGTTGGTCTGCATAATGAGCATCTGGTAATGCAGTACTAAAGTTCTTGATTAAAATTACAGAATTATGTATAGTGAAATTCCAGTAATGCTGTTTACAGGTCCCAGTTACTCAGTTGATACAGTTTGCTCATCCAGCATGACATGTCTAGATCAGGCTCTCCTGAACATCCGCATGGGTATTATTGATGCTGCCATTGTTGGTGGGACAAATTTATGCTTGAAACCCAATGTTTCCCTGCAGTTTGTCCAGATGAACATGACATCTCCAGAAGGCGCTTGCAAAACATTTGATGCCAGATGTGAGTAATGCTGTACAAGGTAGTTTAAGTCAGTCTTTGGCAGGCAGTTGCTTACCTTCATGTAGGGTTTTGGAATCATCTTAAAGTTTCATTGTAATGTACTGTTAGTTCTTGCAGTTCAGAACCACACGTACTCTTGAAAAAATCCATACAACCCTAAAAGATCATTTGTTTATAATTTGAAAAAAAAAATCACACTGCAATATCAAGCTAACTGAAGGATTGTGCATGGCGAAAAACTCACAGAAAGTTTTAAAAACAGAAGCAAGTGTGCAGCAGGGATGTTTGCTGTCACTATTCCTATTTCTTCCGGCAGTCAACTGAATCATGAAAACCACCACACAAGGGAAAAGAAATGGAATACTATGTACATTGTGGAACCATTTGGAAGACCTTGATTTCACAGATGATGTGGCACTTTTGGCAAATGGCCACACACAAATGCAAGAGAAATTTCAGATCCTAAACAAGAATTCAGGTAAACTGTGACTCCATATTAACAAACAAACAAAAAAACAAAGATAATGAAAAGTAACAGTACAAGTAACAACCCCATGGAAATCAAGGGTAAAACTTGGTGAACTAAATTGTGATCCCTATGTGATGTTTAACAGCACAGGAAGGATGTAAGATGTAAGAATCATTTGAGTGCCAATTGAGAAAGTAGAGTATTTTACATATATAAACTGTAGAACTGATAAATCTGAGGAACAAAAGAGGATGTTAAATCTAGAATTACCAAGGGCAGGACAGTATTTGACAAACTCAAAAAAATATGGTTATTAAAAAAAAACATCAAAACAGGAACCAAACAGAGACTCTTTAATACAAATGTAAAGGTTGTTTTGTTCAAAGTGGTTTGAAGACATGGGTGATGACCAAGACAACACAACAAAGGATACAAACACTCATGAAATACTATCTAAGGAGGATTTTAAACATTAAATGGTAAGACAAGATTAGGAATGAGGAAGTCTGGGAATAAGCAGGGCAAGAACTTATGAACCTACAAATCATGTCTAGGAAATGGAGATGGATTGGTCACACAGTGAAGAAACCTGACACCAAAATAACAAGACAGGCACTGACATAGAATTCTCAGGAAAACAGAAATTGAGGAAGACATAGAACTACTTGGAGAAGGGACAGTGCTCAGAGATAAGGGATACAGGTTGATGGAGTCATTCATCATCATCATTCATTTGCATGTCCCTTGCTGAACTTTGCCTCCCTAACAGCACTCCTGTAGGCCTCTCGGTTGTGAGCAAGATGGCCTGCTGCTGATGCATCCATTTGTAGATCGTCAACGATGTCTTGCAGCCATCTTCGCCTTGGTTTTCCTTTCTTTCTTTGTCCCATTATGTAACCTTCCAAGATGGTCTTCTCTAGATTATCATGACGTTTAATGTGTCCAAAATGTTTAGGTTTTCTCTCTCTAATCCTCTTTACTAGCCATCATCATCATCATCGTCAGGTGCCGTGCCGACTGGCGTTGGCTATTATGCTTCTCCAGAGTACCTGATCCTTCATGCAGGCCATCAGTTCAGTTGGTGTTCTCCTCTCACACCATTCCGCCAGACTGTCCAGTATCATTTCTCTTGGTCTTCCTCTTGATCTTCTTCCTTCTATTTTTCCTGTTGTTATAATATTTTCAATGCCCCCTCTTCTCACTGCATGTCCTAAGAAAGTACATTGTCTCTCTCTTATCTTTTTGACAAGGTTCTTTTGTCTCTCCAGCACTTCTCATACATTCTTCATTAGTTATTTTTGCTGTTCAGGGAATTCACAACATTCTTCTAATAAACCACATTTCTGCTGCTTCCAATGATTTTTGTGCAGACTTGCCTATTGTCCATGATTAACTTCCATATAACAAGATTGATTCAATATAGCATTTTAGAACTCGTTTTCTAACATTCATTGATAAGCATGTGTTGCATAATATGTTTCTCATTCTCTTAAATGCAGTCTTTGCTTGGCCTATTCTGTTCTTAATTTCTGTTCATCATTTCCCATCTGAAGTTATTACTGCTCCAAGGTATTTGAATTTCTGCACCTGCTTTAGAATAGTTCCGTTTAATTTTATACTGCATGCTGGTGGATTCTGTTTCTTAGATATAACCATAGTCTCTGTCTTTTTGATGTTCAAAGTAAGGCCTTTCTGTTCACTTTCTTTGTCGACTTTATCCAAGAGATTTTGCAGGTCTTGTTAGTTCTCAGCTATCAGTACTGTGTCGTCAGTATACCGAGGTTGTTAATATTGTATCCTCCAATTTTTATGCCTGGTTCTGTGATGATCGTTCTTAGAATATTCTTGCTGTACAGAGAAAAAAGGTCTGGAGATAGTACACATCCCTGTAGCACCCATTGTTTTATAGGTTGATATTTTCCAGTTCTATTTTCAACCTGAACTGCTGCTTCTTGCTGCCAGTATAGATGTTTTACAATCCTCAGGTCTTTGCCGTCTATATTGATGTCTTTACTAGCCAATCTTATTCAGTATTAAGTTCTTGTAGTATGGATATATTTGTTCTTTTTTGTGTTCATTATATTTGAAGAACTCTTCTGTAGCATTTACATTCAAAGGCATTTATGTGTTTCTCAGCTGTTTTGTTAAGTGTCCAGGTCTCACAGGCATAAGTTGTGATGGGAAAGATGCATGCCTTTAAAAATCTTATTTTTGTGGATCTGTGTTCCTCTCCACAGATTCTTTAGTTGTTTTACTTTCTGAAGAGCGATAGATGTCCTCCTTTTAATTTCTCTCATTGTATCCCAATTATTAGTTAGCAGCTTAGCAGTGATCCAAGATATTCAAAACTCTCCACCTCTTCCAGTTTTTCCTCATTGATACATATATCAGCTGCCTTGTTTGTTTTGTCAGTTGTCATCAATTTAGTTTTCTTCGCATTAAGATAGAGGTTTTGCTCTTCAATGTTCTTGCGGACTGACATAATTAGTTTTTCCATTCCTTTTTGTGTTGTGGACAGCAATACTGTGTCATCAGCATCTCTGGTACTTCATAACCTCCAATTGTTATGGCATTGTAATATTCTTTGTCCACATCTTCTCTAACATTCCTCATTATATTTTCAGTATACAAGTTAAATAAGTAAGGCGACAATATGCACCCCTGATGGACCCCTTGTTTTATGTCAAACCAAGTTGTTGTTTCACCATTTATTCTTACTGCTGCTTGTTGGTCTATATACAGCAGTGATATTAATTGTATCACATGTGTTGGAAATCCCATTTTTTTCCATTATTTCCCAAAGTTTCTGGTGTTGTACACAATCAAATGCCTTTGATTAGTCTATAAAGGATAAATATAGATTCACATTAAACTTGGTTGAATGAAGCAGAGAATAAATTCAAGAACAGGGATGACTGGAGAGCCTTTGACCTATGCTCCAAAGAGAGTGAAAGACAATGATGTTGAGTATCAAGCTAAGATAATAAGCTATCTTTCCATTTTCATTTTAGTCAAATATATTTAGCTCAATTAGATTTTTTAAAAAAAAGAAATGTGCTTACTTTTTCCCCTGAACCTTGAACTGACCTTAAGGAATTATAGTTTTTGCAGTTATGTTTTCCATGAATTTTTGTTACATTTCCAAGGTGATGGTTACTGTCGCAGTGAAGCCATCATGGCCATCTATCTCCAGAAAACTGCAGGCTGCAGACGCATATATGCCACTGTTGTTCATGCAAAGTCAAATTGCGATGGCTACAAGGAACAAGGTAATGATATACACCAAAGAGGGTTTTTTTTTTGCCAGAGTTATACAATGTGATTTTTTCTTGATGATATGGGTAAATTAGCCTTCAAGTATGAAATTGTAGTTATATAGGTGGTGGAATCTTAGACCATAAGATACAAGAAAGGTGTTCTAGATAAAGTGCCTGCAATAAACATGTTGAGTCTCATTTATGAAAAGTGATCAAACTGGAGCTTTTGCTTGTTTGTCATTTGAAAAATAAGTTGATTTCATGTGCAACAGCTAGCGTGGCCAGTAATGCTAGACCCAGCTCTTAAAAAACAAAACTTTATCCATCCTTTGTGATGCATAAAAAAGACTGTACATCGGTTTGATAACAAGATGTGGCATAGCTTGTTCCCCATAGTAACAGGGACTGCTAAAAAACTTTTTTCTCTAGTTCAGCTTTAAGAATTCAAGCAAGCCACTGTAACCCACTCCTCATCTGATTCAGTGCCTGTTTTCAGGTCTTGACTGCATCAGCTACTGATGGGGAGATAAGAAATAAATTTGTTTGGTTGCTATGTTAAGCTGTCAGTTCACACTGAAACCATTTATTTCTTATTTTGTTCATGGCTAGTCACATATGTTTGTGTGTTTGCTTTGGCAGGCATAATGTTTCCATCAGGCATACTTCAGAAGCAGCTGATCATTGAGGTTTACCATGAAATTGGCATTAATCCCACAGATGTAAGTTTAAGCTTGGATTACTTGGCTTACAGATTATATGATTGTCTGAAATTTTACAAAACTGTGAAAAAAACTGTTGTAGTAAGGCAGTATATGGGGGGGGGGGAGAAGGGGGGTGAGGTGGGTTGTTTTTTTTTTGGCTGTGTCAGGATTGGTAAATCTTAGTCAACCAAGACCATATTCAACTTCCCAGTTCTGATCCAGTAGTCAGGCCTAGCGAAATGCAGGCAGTTTCCAAGTTACAAACATCCAACTTACTCACAACCTGTAGTTAAGAACAACTCTCGTAAAGCTTGTTACATTAAAAATTCAAATTGCCTACAATGATTTGTAATAACAAACAGGCACTACTTTGCAGAACACAGCAAAACAGTGTGCATCTACAAAAGTGTATTGGTTTCTTTAATGTTTTTTGTGTGTAGAAGTGTACATTGTGTACTATATAACTGGTGACAGATAAGAATTGTATCTAAATGGTTTGACTTACTACAAGTTTAACTTACTGACAAACTTACACAACAGAACTCAGGGATTGTCTTCACTGCAGCATAAACATTGGACCCTCAGACTAAACATATAACACAAGACAACAGTGAACACAGATGAGGCACTATAAGAAAACAATGTCTCCCAGTTAACTGGTAAAGAGCAGGGAAAGAATGTGAAGGATTTATACTCAAGTGATATTTTTTGGGAGAATAAGCATGCACTTCAGTGTCAGGTATTCTCAGTTTAATCAGAAATGATTACAGTTAAATTTATTTGGGCATACAGATCTTCTCATAATTGTTTCTTATCTGACAGATTGCTTATTTTGAGGCCCATGGTACAGGAACAAAAGCTGGAGACACAGAAGAAACAAACACAATTGTTGATGTATTCTGTAAAGGAAGAAAGGAACCTTTGTTAATTGGCTCCACAAAAAGTAATATGGGACATCCTGAAGCAGCTTCTGGTAGGTGTTAGTAATATTGTAGATTTAAATGAAAAAAATCTGTTGTGACATTCTGAGCTGGTTCTATAATAACTAGAACAGTTTTCACTTCTGTGGTCCAAATAATCTCACCTTGGAGAAATGTCTAGTTTTCAACAGGGGAGAAGGTCTATTGCAATGGTTCTCAGACCCTTTTGCCGCACGGTCCACATTTGAAAGTCAAACATTTTTGCGGCCCACTGATAAAGTGCTTTATATTTGCAAGTTTTATAAATCTATTTTTATAAAGTATTATGTAATATTTTCTCTACATGTTTAACTGCATATTCATTGCTACACAAAAATTCTTTTCATTTACCTTAAAGATGACATAGTTTCTGATTGGATAGCATGTCTGTTCTGGCTGGAATTTGTGACAAACACTCAAAGATCATCCTCCACATTCATTCTTGAACGATATTTGGTTTTCATGGCAGTCTATGCAGAAAATGAAACTTCGAGTAAATAAGTTGTTGAAAAAGGTAGAAGAACTTTCATCGCCAAGGCTGACAAAAACAGATATTCCAGTGAAACAGTGCAACAAAAGGAAATTTGATTTGAAATGTGCAGTCGCTAGACAGTTCTACTAATTCTTCTTGTGCACGCCTGGTTAATTCAGAGACTGCACACTGAAAAGGATTACGAATCCACTCATATGCTTTAATGTCTTCGGGCATGAAGTATTTGTCAAAATATTCAGCAAGAGATGTCAGATGCCCTTTTGTTACACCAGTGACCCCTTCCAGAATCTCACCATTAACTTTATTGCTCTCTATAAATTCACAGAACAAGTGAAACATATCTTGTGATTTGTTCTCGAGTCACGTGCGCTAAAGGCTGTAACTTTATCGTATGTCTTGAGTATTCTGGCATCTTTACACTGCAGTGATATGTTTAAGCTGTTCAAAAGGCTAAAAATGTCAGCAAGGTATACCAGCATGGCAAGCCACTCAGTATCAGCGACCTTACCTGCCAGGTCGAGATTGTGTTCTGTCAAAAACTGCAATAATTCTAAACGAAGCTCAAACACCCTTGAAAGAACTTTTCCTCTGGATAGCCAATGCACCGTCAAGTGCAATAGGAGATGCTTGTGTTTTGCATCTGACTCAATGCAAAGAAGAACAAATAATGAACTGTTCACTGTTCTAGTTTTTATGAAATCTACAATCCGAACACAGTCTTCGAGTACAGATCACAGAGTTTCATTCAACTTCTTTGAAGGAAGTCCCTCACAATGAGTCATGCAATGGGTGCCTATAATCTCGGGTGATATTTGCTTTATTCGAGTTACAACACCACTGTTATGGCCAGTCATTGAGGAAGCGCTGTCTGTCCAAACACTGAATCAATTCATCCAGTCCAAAAGCTGTGAAAAAAATACTTCAAAACATGAAATATTTCATCGGCCGTCGTTCTCGCTGGCAGTGACTTGCAAAAATGAAATTCCTCTTGCATACTATTTTGCCAACAACAGCGAACATAAACAAGCAGCTGTGACTCGCCGGCGATGTCTGCTGACTCATCTAACTGAATAGCAAACTTAGTAGATTGTAATCTTTCAGTTAGCTGCATGACAATGTCCTCGAACATTTCAGATATTCTTCTGCGGACAATATAGTTCAAGATGGGAATGCTTTTCAGTTTTGTAGCATATTCTGAGCCGAACAATATGTCACAAATCTCAGCAACAGCTGGCATGATAAGACATTCTCCAATCATGTGCGGTTTCTTTGATTTTGAGATTCTCTAGGCAATCAGGTACGGTGCTTTAAAAGCTTTTTCGTTGAGAGTGGCTCTTGTTTTTAACACTGTCTTCTCTTTACTATATTCCTCGACTTTATCTTTGAAAAATTCTTTCGTTTTATTCTGTAGATCTGGATATCTTGTAGTTAGATTATGATGCAATTTCGTCGGCTTCATTGCCTCATTAGAGAGAATTTGCAACCAAATAACACACTGTGGTAGATTTTGGTCATTTGTTGATGGGACGAAACCGTACTTAATATACTCCACATCATATTTTCGAGCATATTTAGTTTTCTTACAAATATCAACG
Source organism: Achatina immaculata (assembly GCA_009760885.1). Classification (NCBI taxonomy): domain Eukaryota; kingdom Metazoa; phylum Mollusca; class Gastropoda; order Stylommatophora; family Achatinidae; genus Lissachatina; species Lissachatina immaculata. The sequence continues at coordinate 6,384,703 of CM019697.1, read as the reverse complement.
TTAACATCGTCTCAATCACAGTGACTTTTGCGGCCACTTCTATTAATTTGTTTGCGCGAAATTGAAGGCTTACATTTCACAAATCAATCCTAAAGTTTTAAAGTTTAAACAATAAAAAAGGCTATCTGAAAAGTCTCCATGATCACTGTGTGGGTAACTGGAATCCATTGATTAATCCAGTATGAATTTCACACAACACCAAGACCGAATAGTGGCTCTCAAGCCAATGAAATATAATTTTTAAACTAAAACACAATTGCTGAGAATTATATTTCACTTCTGCTCTCTTGCAGAATCTACACTGACTGTTCTCTAAAATTACATTGTAAAACTGCACATTTCAGCAATACGGTCAGGAAGACGGTGGTGTCGCACTTCAAAAGCGATGCCATCTTTTTATATACATCACATTTCTGTTTGATGCTGGAAGAAATGCTGTCTGGACCATCCTTTCTCCAATAGTCGCACTGCGGACATAGTAATAAAACGACCTACAATTCTGCGGCTTGCATCTGTTCAGTCTGCCCTTATGCATTGCGTGAAAAATGCTGAATAATTTTTTTTATTGTATCTACTTTTTTCTCTTTTTTTCTGCTTTAAGACTTAAGCACGGCCCACATTATTCCCTGTCACAGCCCATCTTTGGCCTGCAGCCCATGGATTGAAAACCACTGGTCTAATGTATAATTTTTAGGTTTTATGCACTGATGATGACTGAGATAATTGACTTCGGCATAAAAGTTTATATCAGTAGGTGACAGTGAAGATAATGCATGCCACTGGTTACAAACTGTCAGTTATCCTCATTTTAAAATTTGACTGTCTAGATCAGTCCCAATTTTCAGGAACAGACCTAAGACTCCAGCACTACTGTACAACAAACGCAGATCACTGCATCTGTTTATAAGGCTGTATTAAGCAGGTAAAATGGGAGCTGGGCATAAGGTCAACAACCTTATCTTGAGACCCACCTAGAAATTGGGGGGAAAAAAACAACTGTTACGGAAACTCACAATAAAATCAATTGAACATCAGGGATATCAACTCCGATGAGCTTAGACAACAACTGAAAGAACACATTCATTGGCCCCAAATATGTGACAAAGATTGGATTCTGGAATGTAAGAACAATAGCCGCATCATCAGAACTGCTCAGGTACCCAAGAAATGGATAGATTTCACCTAGACGTACTGGGCATCAATGAAATCCAATGGCCAGAATCAGAAGAAAGATCGGCGGAAAACCATAAGTTAATTGTACATTCAGGCAGAGATGATGGGAAATATCAAGGAATGTGTGTAATTATGCTCACTGTAGCAGCAAAGAGCCTTACAGAATGGGAATCAATGAACAGTCGTATATTAAGAACACAATACACAGAAGCGTTACAATCATACAATGATATGCACCCACGAACGATGCAAATGATGAAATAAAAGACAATTTCTATCACCAGCTACAAAAACTCATTAACAAAGTCCCTAAACATGACATCCTAGTTGTCTTGGGAGACTTCATTGCCATGGTAGAAAAAGATAACACAGACGTCGAAAATGTAATGGGGAAAGAAAGGATTCATTAGTAAATCAGATGGAGAAAGATTAATTGAACTATGTCAAACAGAGGGCATGGTTATTGGAGGAACAATATTTCCACATAAAGAGATACATAAAACGACATGGATATCTCCAGATGATAGAACCAGAAATCAGATAGATCATTTTTTATTAGAAAGCTATTCAGAACATCTCTGATAGATGTAAGAGCATGTAGTGGTGCAGATGTCAACAGTGATCACAACCTGTGTATAGGGAAAATAAGACTAAAACTGAAAAGCCAACACAAGACAACAATACTCAGAAAGATAAACATTCATAGTCTTGCATCTTACATCTTTCCCGTGCTGTTAAACGTCACATAGGGCTCACATAGTTGTTTGCCAAATTTTTCTGTTCTCGGCGAGTCTTTCAACCTCATCAAGGGATTTTATGTCCACTAAACTGGCTTCTCTTAACATTGTCTTCTTTAGAGTTTCACGCGGTCGATCTCTTTTTCATCGACCTGTTGTGCTCCACTTGATAGCTTGTTCTGGTATTCTCTGATTGTTTTTTCTTGTCACATGGCCTATATATGTACATCTTCTTTTTCTGGTCACCCATGAGACAGGTTGTCATTTTGTCATAGTCTACAGGATGAAAATACAGATCACTGCACTCAGTGATGTAGAGGATATAAATGAATTATGGAATTTTTACAGCACAATCATAATCACAGAAGCAAAAACAAGTGCTGGACTGCAAGAAACAAGTAGAAAAGCATGGATAATGTATCCAAAGAAAGACCAATCTTTAGCAAAACTGACACACTATTAACATCAGGAAAAGACCAAAAGCAAAGGCTGGCGGAACACCTCCAAGAAATACTTAATTGACCACGCCCAAAAGAATTGATAGACCTTGAAACAGACTTACCAGTCTGAACAACTAAATGTCAACCTAGATGAAATTACATTGCATGAAACTGAAACAGCAGTGAATCTAATGGCTAAAAACAAAGCTGCAGGTTAAGATAAAATAACAACCAAAAAAAAAAAAAGATCTAAAAGCTATTAACAGTGACAACATAAGCCAACTACAGAGAATGTTTAATAAAGTTTGTAAAGAAGAAAAGGTCCTTTCTAAATGGAAAAAAAGGAATCATTGTTAGAATACCAAAAAGAGGCAACCTTAGTGATTGCAATAACTGGAGAGGAGTAACTTACAATCAGTTGTATGAAAAGTATTTTGCAAATATATTCTGAATAGAATTAAAGATGTAGTGGATGCTGCAAAGAAAGAAGAAGCAGGATTTTGAAAAGGGAGAAGCTTTCTTGACCAGATCTTTACTCTAAGAATAATACTTGAAGAACAAAAAATAAAGCAAAAACCATTAATACTGAACTTCATAGACTTTAAAAGGGCATTTGATAGCACACAAAGAGATTCATTGTGGAGAATTTTAAGAATATATGGAATACCATCTAAGACTGTCAGCATCATTAGGGACCTCTACAATGGATATGTTTGTGCAGTCAACACAGAAGAGGGAATGGGTGAATGGTTCCAGACTGAAACAGGCGTGAAACAAGGACGTATATTATTGCCTGTGCTTTTTGAAATAGCCATAGACTTCAAAATGAAAAAATGCTGCACGGGCATTGACTGGGTACATGAGACCCAACTGGAAGATCTTGATTTTGCAGATGACATAACTCTTATCAGTGACAATGTGAAATCAATGCAAGAAAAAACAGATACCCTGTCTTCAATGGCTAGTAAAATAGGATTTGAAATTAACAAGGAAAAAACAAATATAATGAAACTTCTCATTAACCATGAAGGACAAATATACATAGAAGGAACAGCAGTTGAAGAAGTAAACCAATTTGCATATCTAGGCAGCTACATATACCAGGATGGTGACACCAGAAAGGAAGTTAGAATTCGAATTGCAAAAGCAATATTGACCAACAAAGAATCTTGAGAAAATATAGCGTTCAAAAGTTATAAGCACAAAAACCAAGTTAAAATTATTCAATTCAAATGTAATATCCACCCTCATTTATGCATGTGAAATCTAGAAAACAACTAAAGAAATAGACAAGAAATTAGACTCTTTTGAAAACAAAAACCTCAGGAAAATACTCAGTATGAAGTGGAACAAATTCCAAAAAATGCAGAGATAAGATGAGCAAACATCAACCTGTCTCTTGGGTGATCAGAAAAAGAAGATGGACATATGAGTATGTCAGTCATATGATGGGAAGAAGCAATCAGAGAATCCCAAAACAAGCTATCAAGTGAAACACAAAAGACCAAAGAAAAAGTGGTCATCCACGTAAAACTCTAAAGAGGACATAGTTAATAGAGGGCAGTTTAGTGGGCATAACATCCCTTGATGAGATTGAAAATCTCACAAAAAACTGGAAATCTTGGCAAACTACAATTGTGAGCCTTATGTGACGTTTAATGGCACAGAAAGGATGTAAAATGTAAGTAAGCAGGTGAACATATCAACAAGAAACTGGTTGTATATGAAAAGTTGTGGTTCAAAAGCTCTGATGAATTCTTGGCCATCCCATGATGCATTATTCATAAAAGTTATTTTTCTTTTAATTGAAGTGTAGAGATTCTGGTTTTTTTTTTAGTTAACATGGTAATTTCTTAGATCTTCTTATTTGAAATGCTTCATGTTCTTCATTTGATCATCCCATTGCACATTATTATAAACTAGCATTTATAGATGTTCATATGACATTATTCTTATTTAGGTCTGAGTTCTATTGCCAAGATCATTATTTCCATGGAAGACAAGATAATCCCTCCAAACCTTCATTTTGAGACCCCAAACCCAGACATTCCAGGCTTGTTAGATGATAGTTTGAAGGTGGTCACAGAATGCACACCTTGGAATGGAGGTCTAGTGGCTGTGAACTCATTTGGCTTCGGAGGTGCTAATGTTCATGCTATTCTCAGGTTAGATTATTATGTAATATTGATGATGACTTGTATAAAAATGCATTAATGAAATCAAATACAAAAATTAACAATAATGATAATAATGAAATAATTATGAGCACATATTTCAGAATGCCAGTGATTTCTTCCTTCTTCTACATCTACCTCTGGGCAGGGTAAGGTGAAACATTTCTTCATTTCAGATTTGCCCATTTGGAAGCTTTTCATTTTCTCTAGCTCATTCCTTTCTTTTACTGATCATGATTCACATGTTAGGCATTCTTGTGAATGCTGCATCTTGGACATCATTAGTGTGTGCTTTAATTGTTTTCATTTCCAGATTTTATTGTAACAATATTACTTCTAGTTAGTTAAAGATCAGAAGTAACTCAGTAAACCTAATAATTTTGAAATAAAAAAAAAAAGGTCATGACTCAGATAATGTATATACAATACATGGCAGAATGATTTTCATTAAAGTAAATAACACATAACAGTATGCCAGAATGGACATACGATGAAAGGTAAGGGAAGGGGAAATCTGAATGGGTAATAAACTGAAAAAGTGATCTACTGGAAATCTCACATTCATTTCCTTCTTTCTGTACATTTGTGCAAGTATGTCTGTAACAGAGAAAGCGGGGCTGATTTTTGTGCATCTGGTTCATTGTTGCATTTCAGTTTCTCTTTTTTCCATTCAGATCTGCACTGGTTACAGATTATGGTTTTCGCCTCTTGGTAGTTTACACACAGGTATTGATTGGGTACATTGGACCTAACTAGATGATCTTGATTTTGCTGATGGCATAACTCTTATCAGTAACAATGTGAATTCCATGCAAGAAAAAACAGATATCCTGTCTTCACTGGCTAGCAAAATAGGACTTGAAATTAACAAAGACAAAACAAAAATAATGAAACTTCTCATTAATCAAAATGGAAAAATACATGTAGATGGGACAGATGTTGAAGACGTCAATCATTTTGCATACCTTGGCAGCTACACAGACCAGGATGGTGACACAAGAAAGGAAATTAGAATTAGAATTGCAAAAGCAGCAATGATCTTCAAGAATCTTGAGAACATATGGCATTCAAAAGTTATAAGTACAAAAACCAAGTTAAGACTATTCAATTCAAATGTAATATCCACCCTCATTTATGCATGTGAAATCTGGAAAACAACTAAAGAAATAGAAAAGAAATTAGACTCTTTTTAAAACAAATGCCTAAGGAAAATACTTGGCATCAAGTAGAACTAATTCAAGAACAATGCAGAGATAAGACAGATAACTGAACAACAATCAGTCTTATGGGTGATCAGGAAAAGGAGATGGACATATGTTTGTCAAATGATGAGAAGAAATAATCAGAGAATCCCAAAACAAGCTATCAAGTGGAACACAACAAGCCGAAGAAAAAGTGGCAGACCACGTGATACTCTAAAGAGGACATTGTTAAGAGAGGCCAAATTAATAGGCATAAAATTCCTTGATGAGGTTGAAAAGCTTGCCAAAAACAGGAAAAATTGGTGAACTACCTTGCGAGCCCTATGTGATGTTTAGTGGCATGGGAAGGATATAAGGTATATAAGATTTGTGACTTATTTATTGACTTGCCCTCATACATTACTACTCTGAAGTGTACATAAATGATCATTTACCATTAAGCTTCAGCCAAGCTGTTCTGAGAGCTTCATTTTGAAAAATTAATAGAGCATCCTACAGAAATAATCTTTTTTTAGTCTTTGTACTTATCTAAAGATATAAAATTGTACAGTGAATTACTTTATTGCTTACTGCTATTGAGTGTACTGATAGTGTTAACCTTTAATATTTCAGATCCCATGACAAAGAACTGACAGAGCCCCATGAAGCAAGCCTGAAAGTGAGGTTGTTCACATGTAGTGCTCGCACAGAGGAAGGAGTGAAAGCAGTGCTAGCAGAGGCCAGAAAGTATGCTCACAGTGTGGAGTTCCAGGCACTGATTCAAGAATCTGCAAACCTTCCTACCAACATAGTTCATTACAGAGGTTACACAATCCTCAATACCTCCTCTGGTATAGAAGACGTACAGGTGAGAGATTCTGTCAGAATGATATCTCACCTTGTGATGTGATTTATGGTGTAGACATCTGTTCATACAGATAGAAGACCTAAGAATGTATACTTTGTGGTGACTTTAAAAGAAAATAATATGATAATAGGTGTAGATAAGTAGGGAAGCAGAGATATGCATGTTCTGATGTCAAAGCTGATAAAACTATCTCACTTTTCTTTCCCTACATTGTGCCTAGGTAACATACTGCATGAGTCTGACCACTGGGGTAGGAATCATTATGCTCCCTGTCATAGTGGAGCTACTAGAGAACTCTCTCAATGCAGATCTCTGTGAGGATACCATTCAGTCTTCATGAATGTCCAAGACATGACAGCTTGCCACCAGTTGGTAGAGGTTAAAAGCTCAGTGCCAGAGATGCATTAAAATCCTTTATGGCATGTCAGATTAAATACATGTTTATAGCACTACCAAAGAAACCAGGTGCAAAGGAATGTGAGGACCACAGAACTATCAGCCTCTCATGTCATGTAACAAAGTTACTTCTGAGAATTATTATGAGAAGAACAAGGAAAAAGATACAAATGGAAATAGCAATTGAACAGTTTGGATTTGTTGAAGGAAAGGGAACACACAATGCCATTTATGCTTTACGAACACTAACAGAAAGAGCTTTAGAAGTACAGAAAGATCTCTACTTATGCTTCATTGATTACACCAAGGCATTTGACAAGGTGAAACATAATGAGATTATTAAAATGCTTGAAAATATAAACATAGATGGCAAAGACCTGAGGATTGTAAAACATCTATACTGGCAGCAGGAAGCAGTGATTCAAGTTGAAATAAAACTGGAAGATATCAACCAATAAAGCAAGGAGTGTGACAGGGCTGTGTTCTATCTCCAGACCTTTTTTTCTGTATAACTAGAATATTTTAAGAATGATCATTACAGAACCAGGTATAAAAGTAGGAGGATACAATATTAACAACCTTTGGTATACTGATGAGACAGTACTGATATCTGAGAACCAACAAGACCTGCAAAATCTCTTGAATAAAGTCACCAAAGAAAGTGAATAGAAAGGCCTTACTTTGAACATCAAAAAGACAGAGACTATGGTTTTATCTAAGAAACAGAATCCATCAAAATTCAGTATAAAATTAAATGAAATTATTATAAAGCAGGTGCAAAAATTCTAATACCTTGGAGTAGTAATAACTTCAGATGGGAAATACAGAACAGAAATTAAAAACAGAATAGGCCAAGCAAAGATACATTTAAGAGAATGAAAACATATTATCCAACACATCCTTATCAATGAATGTTAGAAAACGAGTCCTAAAATGATGTATTGAACCTATCTTGTTATATGGAAGTGAATCATGAACAGTACGCATGTCTGCACAAAAGTCATTGGAAGCAGTAGAAATGTGGTTTATTAGAAGAATGTTGCGAATCCCCTAGACAGCAAAAATAACTAATGGAGAATGTATGAGAAGAGCTGGAGAGACAAAAAATCTTGTAAAAAAAAAATGAGAGATGATGTACTTTCATAGGACATGCAATGAGAAAAGGGGTCATTGAAAATATTATAAGGTAATCCTGTCATGCTTTAGAGGCACATAGGGATATGGTGCTAGTGCCCATATTTTCTTGACCTGTCAGCTTTAACAGCAGGAAAAATAGAGGGAAGAAGAGCCAGGGGACGACCAAGAGAAATGATACTGAACAGACTGACGAGATGGTGTGAGAGGAGATCACCAGCTGAGATAATGGCTTTCATGAAGGGTTGTGTACTCTGGAGAAGCATAATAGCCAAAACCAGTTGCCATGGCACCTGATGATGATGAGATTACTATCTTCAGGTCTCAAGTCCTTGGAAGCAACTTCAAAAGCCTTAAGTCATCTCTCAAGTATAAATCAAACTGTTAAATAAAACTCACTGTTGGTTTCATTTACCAGCTTAGCATTATTAAAAGTGATTTATTATGGTCTACACAAAGCCTTAAGGGAAAAAAAATAAAGTAACAAAATAACAGTAAAACAATGTATTCTGAATTTACCACTTAGTCAAACATTTAGCAGACATTTATTTTGATTGTACACAGTACTAAAAACCTATTAGGAATACAGACCCTGAGTTATAGACATATCTGCAAGACATGTGTAATAAAATGGCCATGTCAGTCACACGTTTGTGGCTAGTGATATAAATCAATCAATTTTATGGCAACTAACTGTTTCATGTTGGTTATGATCACCATTCTTTGATGGCAGACAGATGATTTCAGTGTAGGGACAATGGCTACGGTCACTGGCTAGTACAGTCACTGCCTGGAAGGATAGCAATGGCAAACTACCTTCTATAAACATACCAAGAAACCCTAATAGTAATATGGAAGGTCAGATAGAAAAAAGATCTGGTGATGAGTCCCCCAGGCTAGATACATCTAATTTTAACACTGGGGAAGAGTGTGAGACAGAGGTCAGTACTAGTAATTGTGATGACGGACAAAATCCTGACGATTTTACCAAAGAAAACCCCTGCATCAAAACAAAAAAAAAAAAGAGTGGGAACATGGAATGTGAGAAGTTTGTATGAGGGAAAGTATCAAATAATAAGCGATGAGATGGAAAGAATGGGGATACATATTTTGGGAATCTGAGAACATTGATGGAAAGGATCAGGACACTTCAAGAGCGAGTATGATAATATCTTTGTATACTCTGGTATAGAATTAGGAGGAAAGAATGGAGTGCCTTTTTACTTGTACAAATTAACATCAAAAGCATTATTAGGTTACATTCGAGTAAGTGATAGAATCCTCACTATCAGACTTAAGGGCATTCTTAGAAGTGTAACAATCCCGTCAGACTGTCCAATATCATTTCTCTTGGTACTTCCTCTTGATCTTCTTCCCTCTATTTTTCCTGTTATAATATACTGGACACTTAGCAAAACAGCTGAGAAACACATAAATGCCTTTGAATATAAATGCTACAGAAGAGTTCTTCAAATATCACGGACATAAAAAAGAACAAATATATCCATACTACTTGAAGAAGGTTGGCTAGTAAAGAGGATTAAAGAGAGAAAACTTAAATACTTTGGACACATTAAACGTCATGATAATCTAGAGAAAACCATCTTGGTAGGGTACATAATGAGAAAAATAGAGGAAGACCAAGGCAAAGATGGCTGCAAGATATCGCTGATGATCTGCAAATGAATGCATCAGCAGCAGGCCATCTTGCTTACAACCAAGAGGCCTACAGGAGTACTGTTAGGGAGGCAATGTTCCACATGGTACATGCAAATGAATGAATGAATTTTTAGCATTCATTCATCTTTGGGGATGTTGTTTAAATTAGGTGTTTCCTACAACTATGCTATGTATTCTTGCTCATTCAATTAATTTACTACCTCTATCATTCCTCTCCCCCAATCCATAGTCACCAACGATGTCTGAAGTTCTTCCTTTACCAACTTTGGCATTAAAATCTCCCATGACTATGGTAACTTCGTGTGATTTTCAGGGCAGTCTCTATGTCATTATAAAATAGCTGTACATCTTCTTTGAACTTTCAGATGTTGGAGCGTGCACTTGTATAATATTTATGTTTGTTGGTCGCCCTTTCAGTTGGGCTAGCAGGACTCGGTCTGATATGTTCAGATATCCTACAATTGTTCTTGCTGTTTGTTCATCAAATATTATTCCTACTCCTTGTTCATATTTCTCACTTCCTGAAAAACAGAACAGTATGGAATAGAAGCGAAAAACTATTTCAAGATCCTGATGGCTGTACAAGAAGAGATGACACCTGGTGAATTGGCTACACAGGCCAGAGATGTCTTAATAACAACAGCTAAAGACATGGTTCCAGTAAAGAAAACACAAAAGAATGGATGAATTACAACAGCACACTAGAATTAATAAAACAACATAGAGACATGAAGATGAAATGGAAAGCAACAAATATAAATCTTTAACAAAAACAGATAAAGAAACATAAAAAAGACCAAAAAAAATACATATAAGATTGCTGTGAAAGAATAGAGCGACATCAAAAGTGTGGAAGAGATTTTAAATATTTAAAGAAATGAAGACATTTACAAGAAATGTCACACATAAGCTAAATGTAATTTGTGACAGAGACAGAGGACATTCTAGAAAGATGGAAAGTATAATGCAGAGGAGTGTATGATACAACTAACTGTGAAAGCAGAAATCAACAGCGTGTATTATTATTGGAGAAGAAAGAACCTGAACCAACAATACAGGAAGTTTTATGGGCAATAAAGAACCTGAAAAAAGGTAAATCACCAGGATGTGATGAGATAACAGCTGAACTTATTAAAGCAAGAGAAAATGAATGTGCAGCAATCTATCATGCACTATATAAAAAGATACGGCACAGGTATTTGGCCAAAAGAGTGGAAAAGCACCGTATTTATACCACTGCCAAAAAAAGGGTAACTTGAAATTATGTACAAACTACAGAACCTTTGCCCTGATTAGTCATGCCAATAAAATTCTGTTAAAAATCATAATAGGTAGACTTCACAGGAAAACAGAAGAAGAAGTCAATATGGTCCAAGCTGGTTTTAGACAAGGAAGAGGAACAAGAGATTCATTCATTCATTCATTAATTTGCATGTCCCTTGCGGAACTTTGCCTCCCAAACAGCACTCCTGTAGGCCTCTCGGTTGTGAGCAAGATGGCCTGCTGCTGTTGCATCCATTTCCAGATCGTCAACGATGTCTTGCAGCCATCTTCGTCTTGGTCTTCCTCTTTTTCTTTTTCCCATTATGTATCCTTCCAATACGGTCTTCTCTAAATTATGACGTTTAATGTGTCCAAAATATTTCAGTTTTCTCTCTTTAATCCTCTTCATTAGCCAGCCTTCTTCAATATTAAGCTCTTGTAGTATAGATATATTTGTTCTTTTTTGTGTCCACGATATTTGGAGAACTCTTCTGTAGCATTTACATTCAAAGGCATTTATGTGTTTCTCAGCTGTTTTGTTAAGTGTCCAGGTCTCACAGGCATATGTTTCTATGGGAAAGATGCATGGCCTTAAAAATCTTATTTTTGTGGTTCTGTCTGCTCCTCTCCACAGATTTTTTATTTGTTTTACTTTCTGAAGAGCGATAGATGTCCTCCTTTTAATTTCCCTCATTGTATCTCCATTATTAGTTAAGAGATTATAACAAGAGATTATATAGCCAATATAAGATTAATAATAGAGAAATTGACCTGGACACTTAACAAAACAGCTGAGAAGCACATAAATGCTTTTGAATGTAAATGCTACAGAAGAGTTCTTCAAATATCCTGGACATATAAAAGAACACATATATCTATACTACAATAACTTAATATTGAAAAAGATTGGCTAGTAAAGAGGATTAAACAGAGAAAACTTAAATATTTTATACATATTAAACGTCATGATAATCTAGAGAAGACAGTCTTGGAAGGATACATAATGAGAAAAAGAAAGAGAGGAAGACCAAGGCAAAATTGGCTGCAAGACATCATTGGTAATCTGCAAATGGATGCATCAGCAACAGGGCCTTTTGCTTACAGCTGAGAGGCCTACAGGAGAGCTATTAAGGAGGCAACGTTCTGCAAGGGACATGCAAATGACTGACTGAACTGCTTCATATTAATTGATATACACAATAGCCATCATTACCGTGTCTAAAGCAAGTGAATTACTACATAATGTCCAGTCATGTACCATGTAAAACTAAAAAGATTGTAGATTCAAATCAGATATGCATCACAGCACACAGAGAAAAGACATCATTGAAGCATGTCCCGTCTTATAATAAAATAGCTGCAGTAAAATAAATGACCGAAATGTCCAGCCACAAGTCAAGTCTGGATCACTGTACAATATCATCAAGTTGAGCACAAGTAGAGTCTTTAAAGTGATTCAAGTCTGAGTCAACTGACTTGAGTCTACATCTTTTCTCAGTGCCATAACATTTGGACTAATCTTGGACAAGATATGCCTTTTTATTGTAGAGAAACAGCAGTTATGGGTGAATAAGTTTTTCATGTTTTTTTTTTATTTATGCAATTGAAAGTTTTGGCTTTTTAAAATAGCATTTTGTATACTTTTATCTTTCTCACAGAAAAGTTCCCAAGAACCCCGCCCAGTTTGGTTCATATTTGCTGGTATGGGAACACAGTGGCATGGCATGGGCAGAAAAATGATGGAGCTGAAAGTTTTCAGAGAATCCATTTTGAGATCCACAGAAATCCTGAGCCGATATGACATCAACCTCTATGATCTGATCATGAATGGAGATGAGAGCACATTTGATCAGATCATTCCATCTTTCATTGGCATTACATCCATCCAGGTAAAAATGTGTACATTGTGTTTATATATAATCCTACAACATTGGGGTTAATTTGAATCAAATTTGCAATTCTCAGTTTTATTAGTACAATAATTCTGGCTTACTGAGGAGCAGAAAGTGTCCACTGATACTTAGGTTGGTGAATTATGGTAATCCAAAATTCCACCAGTCTTCATTAGAATGTTTCCTGGAAATTACTGTTGCTATATAGATAATTATATATTATTATATAGATATAGATATATGTAGGAAATTCTCTACTGTAGAGAGAGGAACAACACCACTTCTCCTTCACATCATCAGAGGAAATACCCCCTCCCTCTCAGACAAGTATTTTGGCCCTATTAAACTCATGACACCTCTAAGTGGGGTGAGCCCTTCTGGGTCATGACTCCCAGAGGCCTTGTGAGTTGTTGCGGTTTTTTTTTTCTTATCCTGGAATAAAACCACGATCTTCCAATTGGCACTGCACTTCAAAGTGCATCTTAGCAATTCATGTGTGTGTGTGTGCATGTGCGTGTGCGTGCGCGCAAGCATGTTTAATGATGTTCATTAAATTTGGTTTGGACTTCTATTCTTTGCGACTGAGGCCTCCATTTCAGAAAGGTGTATGGCCTTCTCTGGCCTGTATCAGAGAATGACATCTCCTTGACATGGATCCGATCAGCCGTTAGCTCTGTTGTGGGATCGCTGCCCACTCTTCCCGCAGTGCAAGAGACAACTGTCAGAGACTGATTTGGCTGGCAGACTTGTCTGTTGGGTTCTTTCCATAAGTGTTCTATTGGGTTCATGTCTGATGACATGGATGGCCACAGAATATTCTGGACGTTGTTGTCAGTGAGGAACTGGGTGGTGAGATGTGCCACATGAGGCTGAGCATTATCCTGCTAAAAAATCGACCCTGATGCAGCCAGAAGTGGAAGGACTTGAGGACGAAGATTTTCAGCAATGTATCGTTGGGCATTCAGAGGTCCTTCAATTTGCACCAGGTCACTTCTTCCCATGAAGTTGATCATCCCCCACACCAGTACACCTCCACCACCATGTGGAGGAACCTCATCCATGCAGTTCTGGGCATAGTGCTCATGGACTCTGTGGTAAACTCTTCTCTGTCTATCGTGTCACTGGAGCAGAAAGAATGACTCATCACTAAGTCAAACCCTTTTCCATTCATTCGCAATGGTCCATTGACAATGCTGGTTCACCCACTGCAGTCAGTTCTGGCAATGGCGGTCCATAAGAACAGGACCTCTGTAAGGTCTTCTAGCCCAAAGACCAGCATCATGGAGCCAGTTCCTGACCATTCATGTGGTCCCCTAAAATGAGACCAGTTTCACCAACGTAAGTTGTTATGCATCTTTTGTGTACAATGAAATATATCACATTATGAAACTCGCATGTCAGTCTCTCATGGAGAGTGGGGATAGTTTTGGATAAAGGCATTGTGTTCTGTGGCGACAATGCAGATACGAATTTTGGTGGAGTACAATGAACTGGTATGAACAATGCATTCACAAAATTGAAGAGTGAACTAAATGAAAACCTTGGTGTTGAATGTCCTGATCATATACTTCATAATGCAGTAAAGGCATCAGCTGATTTTCCTTCCCAAAGTTTGAAGTTAGATAAATACTAGGAGCAGGATATGGATGGCAGGACGATGCAGGAACTTGTTGGTAACTATCCAACAATAAAATACATTCATACGTAGATAAAGAATTTTCTGCATCACATGAATTAATTTTGGGCTATTTTAATTTGAAAATGCAAATGTTCATAATTTAAGCTCTTCTGAGCTAATTGATAATATTAGTATGGCTTAAGTTATATTCTTTATTTGGACATGCTCTTTGAAAACAAAATCTGAGACCTTAGGACATATCTGGTGTTGTTTATCAGTCTGAGAAAAATGTCCTGGTTATTCCTTTACAGAATCTGGCAACCCTGTAAGGATACAATAAAGTCAATTTTCAATCAAGATGAAGTGCCTAAAGACAATGATTGGTTATGGGTACAGGATCAACCTCAGCCAACAGATATTATTATATAGATTATTAGGTGGATGGAAACTGAGGCTGTGGTTAATGGTGTCATTGTGATGGACTCACAGAACATGCTTCATAAGACTAAAAAGAAACTGGTCTGAAAAGAATGGTTTCATCTGTTAGGCCAGTCAACTGTGACAAGTCTAATGTGGCTTTACTGTCCAGGGCATGTAGGAGTACATGGCATTGAAGTGGCAGACAAACTTGCTGGACAGGCTAAAATAAGTGCCAGGCAGGTTGAGAATGGACAAGATTTTTTTTATTGCTAAAGCCATGTTGGAAAGACTGCTGGAAAATGAAGAGCAAGAATGGAATGTGAAGAGATTGCTGGAGCTACAACAAATTAAGGATGATACTTTGACACACTGCTGTTTTAACATGGTTCTCAAGCAGATCACAGTATGCTTTTCTGTTGATGATGGTTCCACTAGGCATATAATGCTTCAGGATTGGGCCTTTACAGTGCTAGAAAAGTTTAAGCATTTTCTGGGCAGTGGACCTGATTCATTTTGGTAAGTAATGTCACCACTCCTTCCTGCCATGCTGTCTCTGACTGGAAGTAATGTACCCAGCATTCACCTCAAGTGGCTGTTTGCCTTCAAATTGTCATAAAAGAGTTTCATGATGTTTTTTTTCCAACTGGGAGTGTATTGTTTTGGTACCCATCTGGCAGAGATTTTTTGGTACTGCAGCACTTCTTGAATGATGTTCTAGACTGAGTCTTGGCTAATCTTCAGTTCCTCGGCCACCTCATCAGTTGTTACCTGTCAGTTATTTCATAGCATAGGTCTGTTCATAGTGTGAGTCTAATCAAAGCAAGCAGCATCTGTAAATTTGACACTTCACTTTTAAACCTCCTGTGCCATTCATATATCTGCATAAGTAACACATGTCTCCATATTGCTTTTTCATTCTGCAAAGAATACCTGCAGGTTTCTAATGTTCAATGCCCAATAAATGAATAATTGCATGCTGTTCTCCATTCATGCATGCTTCCAAGTTAGCAGCCATCTTTGATCTGGTCTACTGACATCTATTTCCAAAATGTCCATTGTGCCTCCTCACACCTACATCTAGAGAGGGATGGCATGACATGTCTGTACTACAACTATCTTTTACTCTATTTTGATTTTTAGAGCATATGACTCGCCCATATAAATATGGGATATTTTGGAATTGACAGCCCTGCACAGTGTGAGAAAACTGAATGAAGAGCATCTGTTCTCGTAGGAGCAAAAAAATAATGGTGATAATAATGATTCTAGCATTCACTTACAATGTAGTTGTACGGTATTTACTTTTTTGATGTACAGATTGCCCTTGTTGACATGTTCGCATCCATGGACATCAAACCTGATGGTTTTGTTGGTCACTCATTAGGAGAGTTAGGATGTGCCTATGCTGATGGCTCCCTCACAGCTGAAGAGACTGTACTGGCTGCTTACTGGAGAAGCAGGTGTATATCTGAGGCCATATTCCCTGCAGGAAAGATGGCTGCTGTTGGTAAATGGAATTCTATTTGTTAAGGTTGACATTGCTAATCTATGCACGATATTTACTTACATTGTCATTACATGATTCTCAGTTTTCCTGTGAAGCACATTGTTCACTGCTAATATTCCCATCTTTCTAATCTGAACTATCAAGTTTGAACTGATTCTGTTCAAATATCACAGCTACACCTCTTTTCCCTCTATGTTTACCTTCCTCTTGGACAGCTAACACAACCAATATTTTGTCAGTATGTTGTTTTGGTCATTAAGGAAATTTACAAAAATACTGGTTGAGTTACTTTGTTTGGTTGTATTTTTTTCTTCTTTCTCTTTCTCATGTAATCTTTTTTACCATGTTGCAAGTTTATACCACATATCTTTTATCTACCATTGTTTCATAAGACCATTCCAAGGATTCTTAAACAAGCTCTCAAGTATGAGGCACATGCAAATCAGATGTTTAGAAACATTCCAGTTCTAAAATCTTTTTGTCATGGTCCATAGGTTTCAGTTATCTCTAAGTAAATATTTTCATAGTTTTTGTATATGAGATGGTGTGTAATAGTGATAATGTGTATAAAAAATGTTATTTTACTATTCAGTGGTGACACACCATCATGTTTAACCACTCTTAATCTTTTGTCAAAAGATTTTTTGATGTTTGACATTCTGATCTTGGGTCAGTTTTCTTTGACAAGTGGCTTATTTCATAAACAAGTGTTCATTGTTAGTTATGAACTGAAAAATGATTCATACAAGTTAGTTTGCAGTTCATGTATTATAGTTCAGAAGTTTGACAAAGCAGTTAAAATATATAGTATTTTATGCATATAATTCATTTATTATACACAGCCTTTTTAAAAACAAATTGCATATCCTTATATGTTATGCCAGTATGTATGATGTATGGTATGATTTTTTTACAGGCCTTTAAAATAAACATTAAAGAGAGGGGATGCTACTATATAAGGTGAAATAAATAATTATGGAACAAAAAAACAAACAATGAAACAAACTAAAAAAAAAGAAGACTGGCCAAAGGCCTTATAAATGAACAACAATAGGAGAAAAATTTATGCAGAAAATGAAACTGGAGTTGGAAAAGAATTTTGAACATTTGACTTACCCTGATACAGAAACTTACGATGGCAAAGTCTCTCGATAAATGACCAAAACTACATGAGCTGATTTTTCAGCTGGAATGCTGTTAATAGAACACTGCTAAATTTCTGCAAAGTTAAATAGTTTTAGCTGTGTCCTTTCAGCACCTTGTGTGATTATCTGTTACAGTAAAATTTTCTGTGAACATTTTTGTTTTCACTTTGCGAGTATGTTCAACATATAAATGCAGCAGCCATTTCATTCAGACCTTTTGTATCAGAAGCAAAGTGGCCATAACCAGAATACTCATATGTAAGATGGTCAAAGAATTACTGTGAAGTGAATGATGTAATCTCACAGTAACCATGGTTCCATTCTCTTGCTTTCACACACACACACACACGTACACACAAGCATGCATGTGCATAAATATATATGTGCATGCACATACATACATATGCATGCTTTTGTATGATTATTATGTGCTGGATTATATGTAAAAAATACATTGAGTGAAGCTTTAAATTATAAACTTTTATTACTGTATAATTAAACTATAATTACTTTTTAAGATAAATAAATAGTTAAGTAAAAAATTATAACAGATTTAAATATAAAAATATGTGAACTAAAATTATGAATTTACAAAATGTACTTAAAGCACTTTGGCTTGAGATTACCATATGTACCTGTTCAGGTCTATCCTGGGAGGAATGCAAGAAACTCTGTCCACCAGGTGTGGTCCCAGCCTGCCACAATTCTGTAGACAATGTAACCATATCTGGTCTGTATGAACCCGTTACCAAGTTTGTGGAGGAACTCAAAGCCAAGGGCATTTTTACTCGGTATGTGGAATCCTGTAATGTTGCCTACCACTCGTACTACATGAATGACATTGCACCTCAGATGAAAGCGGCACTTGTCAAGGTAAGTTGCCTGTCAACCCAAACTAACCTGAACCAGTAGACATTGTGAGAACTGCAGGCTTTCTCCCACTTGTGCCAGTATAGCGATAGCTTTTGTCAATGTTTTCAAATGTTACTTATTCATGTTAATGTATAAACACCTTTCAGCCTAAAGATATAAGAGTAAGTTCTTCTTGTTCCTCTTCTCCTTCTTCTTCTTCTTCTTCTTGTTCTTCGTATGCATTGTCTATCTATATCTACAGTCCTGTCTCTTGGATAAATTTCACTGTTTTTTGTAATTCATGAATGGAACCGTAGAGATTATCTTATTTGGTGGTTTTACTGGGTCAGTAATTACTTCTCAGTGTCTTGTAGTTGGTGCAGTTTTGGAGGATATATTCCACAGTTTGGGGCACTTGGGCACATGTACAAAGAGTAGTATTCATCATCATCATCATCATCAAGTGCCGTGCCGACTGGCATTGGCTATTATGCTTCTCCAGAGTACACGATCCTTCATGCAGGCCATCAGCTCAGTTGGTGATCTCCTCTCACACCATCCCTTCAGACTGTCCAGTATCATTTCTCTTGGTCTTCCTCTTGATCTTCTTCCTTCTATTTTTCCTGTTGTTATAATATTTTCAATGTCCTCTCTTCTCATTGCATGTCCTATGAAAGTACATTGTCTCTCTCTTATCTTTTTGAAAAGGTTTTTTTGTCTCTCCAGTTCTTCTCCTATTTCCATTTGTATCTTTTTCCTTGTTCTTCTCATAATGATTCTCAGAACCAGCTTCGTTATGTGACATGAGAGGCTGATAGTCTGGTGGTCATCACATTCCAACGTTAGTACCAACCTTAAATTTTGTATACATATGTCTTTGGAGTCGGTTGTGTCCTGTTTGGAGATGGAAAATGGTGACTTGTTCCTTTCTATTTAGCATGTGATAGTCATCATGTGGTGGTGTTTGTGGCTTCTTGTAGATTTTTAATCATGGTTTTCTTCTGATTATAGGTGATTGATATGCGTGGTTGCTCCAATTCATTGCCCCCTTTTGGTTTCTCATTGCTTGGTATCCCACAGTGGGAGAGAATCCACTGCAAAGTGACTCTGTGTTGTAAGCCAGTTTTTGACAAGGCATCCTTAAGATCTGGTAGTTTGTTGCACTGAAGAGCTTCCAGTACTTATCTTGCGTCTGTGAGAATTACTACGGGGATAATATGTATAATTTTGGAGTCTGATAGTTTTTCAATCGCAGCAATAATTGCCCTAATTTCTGCATCATAGTTGTTGCAGTATTTTCCAATGGGTATGGAAATCTTATCAGTGGTGTTGTTTGAATATTCAATATGTGCTCCTGCCCCTCCATTCTTTATGCATTGTGTGCAGATCCATCTGTATACACACGTATCCAGGTGTCACATGGATATTTGTCATCTAGCACACTAAGTGTGGCTGTTGATCTTACAAACTGCTTTGCATCTCACCATTCTGTACACCTTTCACTTCAGTTTGAATAGTTATTTGTGTACAATCTGCTTCTTTCCATGGTGTACACTCTGGTACAAATGATAATGGAGCGACTACAGTCTGGTATTGGCTTACACATACCCTTGACCTGATGAATGTAGCTGCTTCTTTTAAGCTGTCTTAGTGCCAAGTTATTGAATCTCTCCTTCAGGAGATGGTTTACAGCTCTGAGGAATTTCTCTCCCAAGGTCATGACCTTTGTGTCTCTACATTCTTTTAGCACTTGAACATCAACTATTTTCTGCATTTCTACTACTGGTGTGGATCTCATGGCACCTGTGATAATCCATAGTGATCGATTTTGTACCTTGTCTAGATTATGCAGCATAGTGTTTGATGCTGTGCACCAAGGTGTTGAGCCATATTCTAAATGTTGTAGAATACTTTGCTGATATATATTCTTGTGGATTCTTTCACTAGCTCCCCATGTGGTTCCACTCACTTTTCTTAACATGGATAATTTGGTTTTGTCTTATGCTTCTGCACTGCTGATCTGTTGCTTCCAGGTCAGTTTTGAGTCAAGAGTCAGTCCTAAGTAAGTGGGTTGGTTGTCCATCCTTAAGGGTATTTCATTTACAAAGATCTTACCTGCTTTATGTTTAGATGAGAGAGTGAACAGAATGGTACTTGATTTCTCGGTGTTAATACTTACACACCATTTGTTTGTCCATGATGTCAGGATGTCTGAAGCTCTTTGGAGTCTCTGTGTAGCAACTGTCACGTATTCATCTGTAAACCACATGACCAGATCATCTGCATACAGTGCCGCTTTGATCCCATAGGGAAGTTTCTTGACTAGGTCATTAATGAATACCAGGAATAGTGTAGCCAAAAGGACTTCTCCTTGTGGTACACCATGTCACAGCAGTACTTTCTGGCTTTTGTGTCCATCCATTACTACTCTAGCTCTTCTATTGTGTAAATAGGACTTCATCCAGTTGTACAGTCTTCCGTTCACATTGCAGTTTCTTAGTTTCCACAGCAGACCTTTTTTCCATACTTTATCAAAGGCTTTCTTCAGGTCTATCCATGCTCCTAGTACAAGGTTTTTTTCTTGGAATGCGTCCTCAATCTCTTTAGAGAGATAGGTCACTTGATCGTCTGTACTGTAGTACTGCCTAAATCCTGCTTGTTGTGGAATGAGAAGGTTTTCACTTTCTAGGTACCATTTTAGCCTCAGGTCAATGATGCGTTCCATCAATTTGCATAAGCAGGTAGTGAGACTGATTGGTCTGCAGCTGGAGGCCATATCACTGTTTTTCCCTGCCTTTAACAGTGGTACCATGCTTGCTTCCTTACCTGTGCTTCAGCACATATCGAAAATATCCAACAGCTTTCCCATTGCTGCCATTCCCAGGTTCTTGATCATTTCATTGGACACTCCATCTGGTCCTGGTGATTTCCTTGGTTTCATTTTACTGATTGCTAGGTCTTAATTCATTGGTGAATCCATGACCTCCATTTTTCTGCCTTGTTCCTCTTCTTTTTGTGGGTCAATGCACATTGTACGCTCTTTCTCTGGATGAATATCAATGTTGCAGTCTTGTGCAAATATGCAAGAAAAGTGATCTGCTACCTGCTTACCTGTAAGGGTTTCCCAATCCTCAGTTAGTGTAATCTTTGTATTTCTTCCAGTGCTCTCATTGTTTAACTGTTTGATTAGTTTCCACAGTTTCCTTCCATCTTTTTCAAAGTTTAGGCACTTCTTCTCTCTCAAACTTTCCCATCCAGCTTGCAGCTTGGCTCTCTGAAATTTGGCCTTAGCATGTTGGTAATTATTGTGGTGTTCTTGGCACAGTCTATATTTTGCTTGCTTTCGAGCTGTTTCCACGTCATCACTGAATTTTCCCAGCTCACTAGACCCGTATGGTTTATAGTCCCTATGAGCTCCTCTGAGAATGGTTTCACAGGTGGCCTGAAGGATACAAGCATTGAATTCCTTCACTATGCTGTTAATATCCTTACCTTCTATGGACAGCTGTCACACCAGGATACCTGTATGATGTCTGTACATTTTCCAGTTTGCTTTTTTATAGTTCCATCTGGGGAGAGGGCTAATGGTATTAATGAGTCCATTTTCTATTGTCAGGAAGACTGGTCGATGGTCTCTACTTCCAAGTTGTTGTCCAACTTCGCGTATAATGTTCCACTTCAGGTCTGGGGAGTGGAATACTAGATCTGGTGTTGAGGTTGTATGCCAAGCCCTTGAGTAAAATGTTGGGGGATCCATTGGCTGGTTGATTAGAAGAAGTCCATTATCATCCTGCCAGTTCTCAATTTCCTCTCTTCTCTTGTCTATGTGGTCATAGCCCCAATTCTGGGAATGGCTGTTAAAATCGCCACAGACCATCAGTCTCTATGTGAGATTGTTTCAAGAGCAAATGGGTAATCATTAGGACAGTAATAGTTAAGGAGATGGAAGTCTGTATTATTGGTTTTTAGATGGATCATCTGGTATTCGGCTCCTTCCATGTACAGTCTCACCTGACATGCACTGATGTTATTCTTAACAAGTGTGAGTACCCCTCCTTTTCTTCTGTCCTGTCGGTCTGAACTGAAACACTGGTAGCCTCTGATTTTAAATGTGGCATCTTTGGTTAGGTGTGTCTCCTGTATGCAGCATATACTTACCTGCTCTGCAAAGAGTATGTTCTCTAGTTCCACCTATAGCCATCTCTAACACTGCTGACACTCTTCGCATTCCACTGCATTATTTTAAGTTCTTGCTTTTGGCAGTTTTCTGCTGTTGTATTTTTTTGCCAGTAGCTAGGGCAGACTGGTCTTCCTGGGACTGCCATGAAGACAGTGGTGTAGGTCGGCCTGGCCAAAACTTTGTTTTCCAGTCTCTGGTGGCTGTACTTAAGCCCCTTCTCTACGTCAGATCCAGACAGCTTTGAGACAGTTCCACAGAGACAGTCTGACTTTGGGATGAGGAATCTGATGAGTGCCTCAATGATATCCATTCCCCACCGCCTATAGTCTGCTGGCTCTGTTTTGTTTACATTATTCTGATAGCCATTGTTGTAAAGACCCATAGGCTTTTCACGTCCTGGATTCATTGGTTTCACACCAGATTTTTCTCATCCCTGCCAGCAATCTCCATGTCCTCATCTGTCCACCAACCTGACATTACATTTTACAAAAATAACAATTACAATTAGTGTTGATTGCTATAGGTTTCTGAGCTACAGAAGTAGGTCAGAGTTTTTAAGCAAACAAATCTATGCTCCCTGTCTCACAAAGACTAAGTTAAGATAAGTGTGTTCTTAACAGAGTTCTTCCCAGGGGATAAGAGTAAGTTGAAAAAAGAATCCATATTTTTCAGTTCTTTAATAGTTAAAATTTGATGGAACACTTAACATAGGTATTATTTCTGTGGCTTTACAATGCAGTTAACTTTGCAATTGTGATATAATTCTATATAAGGAATATAATCCATTATAAATCTAGTAATTTTGAAGGTTTGATTAAAGTGCTTACTTAATTATGATGTAGAGGGTCAGGAAAAGGTCAGTTACAGACCTTGGAAAAAATCACAGTGAATCATGAACTTTATCCTGACATGTTTTATGAAAGTTAAATTTCAAATGTCCAGCTAGTTTTTCATTGAAGGTCATTTTTGGACACTGACATCCTGAGATTTTGATGACTTTTATTGACCTTTCTCCAGACATGTTTTTATAGCTAGCTAAATTTATTTTGTTTCTGAGAGATGAGTTCAAGGTCTGTAAACAGGCGATTTCATGAAGTTTAGGATACAAAAGTTCAGGGCACGAGTCAAGTTTTGTGAACTTGCACGGAGTTAGGAATCTCGTGCTATAGTGAAGGTCATAACAATTACTTTTTGCGTTAATGTGAATTTCACGGAGAGGTAGTTCTGGAAGAATGGCAGATAAAATGCCTGTTATATAAAAGAACTCAGAGCTGAGTTGAAGGAGGATTATTATGAGGATTATTAGAGATAGAGGCAAGTTAGAGAGTCATGTAGAATTTGTTTTTTCTAGAAGTTGCTGTTGAGTAGAAGTTTTCCAGTTATGCCTTAGATTCATTGTTATAGTAATTGTCCTGTAGGACAAAGTTTTTGTTAGCAAGAATGTAATCAGTGTAGTAATATTGTTATTGACTAGACTGAAAGTGTTACAGTGGTTCTCACCTTTTTGAGGATGTGTGGTATTGTTGATGATTTTTGGAGTTTCATAGAATTGTAAGTTGTTTCTTTATTTGTAACTACTCTGATGTTGATTATTATTTCCTTCCCCATGGCAATGGTCACATGCCCAGGAAGAACTGTGCATGTTTTGTGATCGCCCTGCCATGTTGGCAGGTCTTTGTTTTGCCTCATCCACATAGTTCATCCAACATTCCATTCATTCAGTAAATGTTGACTTTGTATTGTAACTTGAACTCTTGCTTCCTTCATGAGTTCAAATGTGAGTCTAGTCATGTGTGTAGAAAGTACTGTGACACTCTGTGGTTATTGTAAAGTTGGTGAACCTGATTTTGTTGTTGAGTCACGTAGTGTATAATAATGTGACAGTCTGCCACTTGGTTTAACAAGTACCAAACTTACAGCAACAACAACATGTAATAATTCAGTACAGTAGTTTTCAAATCTTTAATAGCAACAGACCACTCTATACCTATACAAGTGTGATCTTTTCACACTCGTATTCTCCTAGTAGCTGTGCTCTAGAGAGAGACAGCAATACTATTTTGCAGCTGATGATAAAATATTCCACCAGCTAATTGAAGATAAACAAATACTGGTTTACAATCCTGATCATCTTAAAGGTCGTGTAAAGCGAAAACAAAAATTCTCCACATCATCTGATCTTGCACTGATGCAAACAGCATCTTGTAAATTTGTAATAGCTTCTTCACAATGACAGTTTTCATTGAGATATTTCATGTTCTGTGTTCTGATTCAGCTAGTATTGCTGTTCCCATCCACCATTTTTCTTCTTGATGGCTTTTTGTGTTTTTCTTTCTTTCTCATATTATCTTGTTCTTTGTTGGAGGAAATGATTTATCAGCATTGTGAATATGTTATACAGACATGTCTATCCTTTAGCACATGATGATATATATCTTCACTGTTGTGGAAACTTGGTTTTCTAAACTATCTTGGTCAGTGCTGTACTCTTCCAAGAGGGTCTTCAGAAAGTTCTCAATAATGCTATAACCATTGAGATAGCCCATCAGCTTCTGCTGGAATCCTACACCTGTTTGAGACATGTTTCCTTTCATCTGTAATTAATGTCTACCTTGTATCAAGTTTGGTACTTTGAGTTTTTCTTTGTACAATGCTGTGTCAGTTTGAAATTATTCTTTTCACAAGAGAGTTTTTCTTCTTAAAAAAGATTACTTCTTTTCATCATTGAGGTGACTTAAGGGCTTGTTTGAAATACTTAAAGTCTTCCTTTTATCAAAGAGGTGACTTTTTGAGGTGCTGCATGTCACATTCTATTGCTGAAAATATCACTTTCTACAGATCATAACACCGAAAAGGCGTTCTCCAAAGTGGATCAGTACATCTGTACCAGAAGCTAGGTGGGGTGAAGAGCTGGCCCAGTACTCATCACCAGATTATTATGTCAACAACTTTGTCAGTGCTGTGCTGTTCCAAGAGGCCCTTCAGAAAGTTCCCAGTAATGCTATAGCCATTGAGATAGCCCCTCACTGTATGCTGCAGGCCATTCTGAAGAGATCACTCAGCACAGAGTCTGTGATTGTTGGTCTGATGAGGCGTTTCCATGAGAACAACCTTGAATACTTTTTCTCCAGCCTCGGCAAGTAAGTAGAATCTCAAATCCAACTTTTGAAACAAGTAGAATGATACCCCCAGATTGTTGTGAGCAGCTGAAATTTTATAATGAATTTATTTATAGTTTTGTCTAAGAAAAAGATTAGTGTTGTAGAACAGATAGAAAAGACTTGAAAATGAACTGATAAAAATGGATTGTGACCTTGAAATATCAAAAATATGAGATTTGGAACATGGAATTTAAGAAGCTTATACAGACAAGGGGCAGCTAAAAAATTAGCAGATGAACTAAGCAGGCATGACATGGACATTAAAGCATTATAGGAAATTAGAAGGCTTGGAGAAGATATAACAGTCATAGGAGAAATAGTACTAGAATATGGAGGTAATACCAATAGAAGACATGAACTTGTGACAGGTTTAGCTGTCAAGAGAAAATTATGGGACTTAGTGATGGACTTCAGTGCCACAAATGAAAGAATCAGCAGCCTCCACATCAAGGGAACAAAGAAAAATATAACAATGATTAATGTGCATGCACCAACAGAAGATACAGAGGATGAAGTCAAAGAAGAATTTTACAACACGTTAGAGAGAGCAATAGAGAAGACCCAGAAACATGATATACTGATAATACTAGAAGATTTCAATGCAAAGATAGGAAAGGAAGAATCACACAGACACATCACAGGAAAAGAAAGTCTGCATGAAACATCTAACAATAATGGATGGAGACTAATAAATATGGCAGAAGCTTATAGAATGAGAATACACTTGAAAGCAGCACACGATTTCAAAATAAGAATATCCATTAAAAAAAAACATGGAAATCTCTCGATAAACTAATATTCAACCAGATAGACTATGTTTTAACTGATACCAAGCACACAACATACTTCAGATCAGAAGTTACAGAGGGGCTGAATTCAGCACTGACCACTATCTTGTGGGAGCTAAACTAAAATTCAGATGAAGAAAAATGTTTATAGTGAATTAAATAAATGCTAAGTAATAAATAGAGATTTTTTTGAAAAGAGAAGAAACTAAAGAAAAATTCAGAAAAGAGCTAAATCATAAGATAAACACAAGAGGGAATGAAGAAAATAAAAGCATTGATGACAGATGGGAGATATAAAAACCATTATAAAGAACACAGCGGAAGAGTGCCTGGGAGTCAAAACCATAAATAAAAAAAAACTGGTTCGATGAAGTCTGCAGGGAGGCAGTCATAAAGAAAAGAATAGCAAGACAAATATGGCTGAACGACATGAACAATAAAAAAAATGAGGAGAAGTACCGCAAACAGCATAAAGAAACTCAAAAAGTTATTTGCCAACAGAAACAGAAACATATGAAAGACATGGTAAGTGAGATGCAAACATGCCATTAAATTAAGAAAAACAGGAAATTCTATAAAGACTTGCAAACAGTAAAGCAGGGGTATAAATGACCTTCGTAGGGTTTGAAGGATAGTAATGGAAACATGATAAATAATAAACAGAAAATCTGTATCAGATGGAAAGAATATTTTGAAAAACTGTTAAGAGCCTATTGGAAAGCTGAAGAAGAAGAAAGAGGAGGAGGAGGAGGAAGAGGAGGAGAAGAAGAAGAAGAAGAAGGAGGAGGAGGAGAAGGAGAAGAAGAAGGAGAAGAAGAAGGGAGGAGACAGGACAAGAAGAAGAAGAAGAAGGAGGAGGAGGAGAAGGAGAAGGAGGAGGAGAAGGATGAGGAGAAGAAGAAGAAGAAGGAGGAGGAGGAGAAAGAAGAGGAGGAGGAAGAGAAGAAGAAGAAGAAGAAGGAGGAGGAGAAGAAGAAGAAGAAGAAGAAGAAGAAGAAGAAGGGTGGAGACAGGACAAGAAGAAGAAGAAGAAGAAGGAGGAGGAGGAGGAGGAGGAGAAGGAGAAGGAGGAGGATGAGGATGAGGAGAAGAAGAAGAAGAAGAAGGAGGAGGAGGAGGAGGAGGAGGAGGAGGAGGAGAAGAAGAAGAAGAAGGAGAAGAAGAAGGGAGGAGACAGAAACAAGGAAGAAGAAGAAGAAGAAAGGAGGAGACAGGACAAGAAGAACAAGGAAGAAGAAGAAGAAGAAGGAGAGAAGGAGAAGAAGAAGAAGAAGAAGAAGAAGAAGAAGAAGAAGAAGAAGAAGAAGAAGAAGGAATGATTGTTAACTGACCACTATGCAGATGCTGTAGACTGTAGTTGACTCAGCTGTAAAGAAAGATACCTGACACTGTGTTAGGAAAATTGCCCTTGAAGGCATTGTGTCTGCATGCTTCACAATAGGCTGTTGATGTTTGAAATGTATAGATTGTTATGTGAATATCAATACCATGCATTTGTGACTATATCTGAACTGGAAGCAAAAAGTTTGTAGAAACTTCCACTGTTGTTTAGCTGTAGACCTCAGTTTGAACATAATACTCCATATTTGACCCAGAACATACTTTCTGCCAGTAGTTTCAGTATGAAATAATCTTTTTTTATTTATCATTACATGTTTTGCCAATGAAGTCATAAACATAATCTTCCATGTTTTATGACTATCAAACATATTCTCAAATGTTTTGCTAGTGGCATCAGAATAAACATAATCTTCCATGTTTGTTCTCAAACAGATGTTTCACCAGTGGGCTCACTATGAAAAGTATCTTCCATGTTTTTTCTCAAACAGATGTTTTGTCAGTGGCCTCAACTTGAACCCAATGAAAGCTTTTCCTCCAGTCCAGTTTCCTGTACCAAGGGGAACACCAATGGTTGCTCCTATTATTTCAAAGATCTGGGACCATTCAACAATATGGGATGTTCCCGTGGAGGAGGATTACAACGTCACCTCAGGAAACATTTCTTCAGATGCTGTGTTTAAAATTGATGTGTCAGAGGAGTCTCCTGACCATTATTTGGTGAGACTAATCTGTCTGTATTTATTTATAGTCTTGTCTAAGAAAAAGATTAGTGTTGCAGAACAGACTTGAAATTGGACTGATAAAAATGGATTGTGACCTTGAAACATCAAAAATATTATGAGATTTGGAGCATGGAATTTAAGAAGCTTATACAGACAAGAGGTAGCTAAAAGTAGCATGACATGGACATTAAAGCATTATAGGAAATTAGAAGGCTTGGAGAAGATATAACAGTCATAGGAGAAATAGTACTAGAATATGGAGGTATTACCAATAGAAGATATGAACATGGGACAGGTTTTGCTGTCAAGAGAAAAGTATGGGACTTAGTGATGGATTTCAGTACCACAAATGAAAGAATCACCAGCCTCCAAGTGAAGGGAACAAAGAAAAATACCTGACACTGTGTTAGGAAAATTGCCCTTGAAGGCATTGTGTCTGCATGCTTCACAATAGGCTGTTGATGTTTGAAATGTATAGATTGTTATGTGAATATCAATACCATGCATTTGTGACTATATCTGAACTGGAAGCAAAAAGTTTGTAGAAACTTCCACTGTTGTTTAGCTGTAGACCTCAGTTTGAACATAATACTCCATATTTGACCCAGAACATACTTTCTGCCAGTAGTTTCAGTATGAAAAATCTTTTTTTATTTATCATTACATGTTTTGCCAATGAAGTCATAAACATAATCTTCCATGTTTTATGACTATCAAACATATTCTCAAATGTTTTGCTAGTGGCATCAGAATAAACATAATCTTCCATGTTTGTTCTCAAACAGATGTTTCACCAGTGGGCTCACTATGAAAATTATCTTCCATGTTTTTTCTCAAACAGATGTTATGTCAGTGGCCTCAAACTGAACCCAATGAAGGCTTTTCCTCCAGTCCAGTTTCCTGTACCAAGGGGAACACCAATGGTTGCTCCTATTATTTCAAAGATCTGGGACCATTCAACAATATGGGATGTTCCCGTGGAGGAGGATTACAACGTCACCTCAGGAAACATTTCTTCAGATGCTGTGTTTAAAATTGATGTGTCAGAGGAGTCTCCTGACCATTATTTGGTGAGACTAATCTGTCTGTATTTATTTCTCACTTTAGCTCGGTGATTCCCACAGTCTACAATTGAAATATCTAGAGGACCATTACCAGAAACTGTGGGAAATAATGGAAAAAATGGGATTTCCAACGCATTTGATAAAATTAACATCACTGTTGTATCTAGACCAACAGGTAGCAGTAAGAATAAATGGTGAAACAACAACTTGGTTTGATATAAAACAAGGGGTCCATCAGGGGTGCATATTGTCGCCTTACTTATTTAATTTGTATACTGATTACACCAAGGCATTTGACAAGGTGAAACATAGTGAAATTATTAAAATGCTTGAAGACATCAATATAGACGGCAAAGACTTGAGGATTGTAAAACATCTATACTGGCAGCAAGAAGCAGCAGTTCGAGTTGAAAATAGAATTGGAAAATACCAACCTATAAAACAAGGGGTGCGACAAGGATGTGTACTATCTCCAGACCTATTTTCTCTGTATAGCGAGAATATTCTAAGAACAATCATCACAGAACCAGGCATAAAAATTGGAGGATACAATATTAACAACCTTCGGTATGCTGACGACACAGTACTGATAGTGGAGAACCAACAAGACCTGCAAAATCTCTTGGATAAAGTCGCCAAAGAAAGTGAACAGAAAGGCCTTACTTTGAACATCAAAAAGACAGAGACTATGGTTATATCTAAGAAACAGAATCCACCAGCATGCAGTATTCGATTAAACGGAACCATTCTAAAGCAGGTGCAGAAATTCAAATACCTTGGAGCAGTAATAACTTCAGATGGGAAATGCACAACAGAAATAGGAACAGAATAGGCCAAGCAAAGACTGCATTTCAGAGAATGAGAAACATATTAACCAACACATCCTTATCAATGAATGTTAGAAAACGAGTCCTAAAATGCTATATTGAACCTATCTTGTTATATGGAAGTGAATCATGGACAATAGGCAAGTCTGCACAAAAATCATTGGAAGCAGCAGAAATGTGGTTTATTAGAAGAATGTTGCGAATCCCCTGGACAGCAAAAATAACTAATGAAGAATGTATGAGAAGAGCTGGAGAGACAAAAAACCTTGTCAAAAAGATAAGAGAGAGACAATGTACTTTCATAGGACATGCAATGAGAAGAGGGGGCATTGAAAATATTATAACAACAGGAAAAATAGAAGGAAGAAGATCAAGAGGAAGACCAAGAGAAATGATACTGGACAGTCTGAAGGGATGGTGTGAGAGGAGATCACCAACTGAGCTGATGGCCTGCATGAAGGATCGGGTACTGTGGAGAAGCATAATAGCCAACGCCAGTCGGCACGGCACCTGATGATGATGATGATGATGATACTGAAAATATAATGAGGAATGTTAGAGAAGATGTAGACAAAGAATATTACGATGCCATAACATTTGGAGGTTATGAAATACCAGAGATTAGATATGTTGATGACACAGTATTACTGTCCACAACACAAAAAGGAATGGAAAAACTAATTATGTCAGTCTGTAAGAACAGCGAAGAACAAAACCTCTATCTTAATGCATAGAAAACTAAATTGATGACAAATGACAAAACAAATAAGGCAGCTGAAATATGTATCAATGAGGAAAAACTGGAAGAAGTGGAGAGTTTTGAATATCTTGGATCACTACTAATTATTAGTGGAGATACAATGAGGGAAATTAAAAGAAGGGCATCTATCACTCTTCAGAAAGTAAAACAACTAAAGAATGTGTGGAGAGGAACAGACAGAAACACAAAAATAAGATTTTTAAGGACATGCATCATTCCTATTGCAACATATGCCTGTGAGACCTGGACACTTAACAAAACAGCTGAGAAACACATAAATGCCTTTGAATGTAAATGCTACAGAAGAGTTCTTCAAATATGGACACAAAAAAGAACAAATATATCTATACTACAAGAACTTAATATTGAAGAAGGCTGGCTAGCAAAAAGGATTAAACAGAGAAAACTGAAATATTTTGGACACATTAAACGTCATGACAATCTAGAGAAGACCTTCTTGGAAGGGTACATAATGGGAAAAAGAAAGAGAGGAAGACCAAGGTGAAGATGGCTGCAAGACATCGTTGAAGATCTGCAAATGGATGCATCAGCAGCAGGCCATCTTGCTCATAACTGAGAGGCCAACAGGAGTGCTGTTTGGGAGGAAAAGTTCCACAAGGGACATGCAAATGAATGAGTGAATAGACTTCATAATGAAAAAATGCTGCACAAATAAAACACGCATTGATTTGGTACATGAGACCCAACTGCAAGATCTTGATTTTGCAGATGACATAATGTTTATCAATGACAATGTGAAATCAATGCAAGAAAAAACAGATACCTTGTCCTCAATGACTAGTAAAAAAGGACTTGAAATTAACAAGCAAAAACAAAAATAATGAAACTTCCCACCAACCATGAAGGAAAAAATGTATATACGTAGAAGGAACAGCTGTTGAAGAAGTAAACCAATTTGCATGCCTTGAAGATGGCTGGCTAGTAAAGAGGATTAAACAGAGAAAACTGAAATATTTTGGACAGATTAAACGTCATGATAATCTAGAGAAGACCATCTTGGAAGGGTACATAACGGGAAAAAGAAAGAGAGGAAGACCAAGGTGAAGATGGCTGCAAGACATCGTTGATGATCTGTAAATGGATGCATCAGCAGCAGGCCATCTTGCTCACAACCGAGAGGCCTACAGGAGTGCTGTTAGGGAGGCAAAGTTCCGCAAGGTACGTGCAAATAGATGAATGATAGGAGCATTGAGAGAAAACAGAATAAAAGGGAGAATCAGAAACAAATGACTGAAAAACAAGTATTGAGAGTGCTTTAGACATATCCTAGAAAGCAAGAGGGTGACAGTCCGAAAAAAGTTTGGAACCACTGCTTTAGTCAAACATAAATGTTTATTAATAGGAAACAATGAGACTTTCATACAGTAAAGTAATAGAATCCAGTGTTGCATGATCAGACCTTTAAAAAAATCATAAACAAAACATTTTTATATGTGAGTGAAAGAAATATTACAAGAGCATTGCCTGGGACTTGAATCATGGACTCCAGCAAAATGAACAGCTATCTAGCCACCAAGACCAGTGTATCAATAAGCTTCACTGTCTTGCAACCCCAAATATGATTAAAAGGTGTTGGATAGCAAAGCCATCAATGCTTGTCTGGTCAAAAATTGTGACACCCAGAAAGGGAATGAGGTCATGACACAAAAATTCCATTACTTAAATAGTACCTGCAAGATACTAAAACTAAGCAACGGAATTTCTGTGTCATGACCTCGTTCACTTACCATGAGTCATGATTTTCAACCAAACATACATTGATGGCTTCACTATCAAACACTTTTTTTTAGGGGATGTGAAATAGTGAAGTTTGTTAATGCACTGCTCTCTTGTGTCTAGATGACTGTTTGTCCTAAAGTGTCTGTAATTCTAGTGCCAGGTAATTCTCTTGTAATTTTTCTATTTCTCATGTATAAAAGTGCTTTGTCTTTAGTCAAATACAGAGTACTGGAGGATCAGTCAGTCATTCATTTGCATGTCCCTTGCGGAACTTTGCCTCCCTTATAGCTCTCCTGTAGGCCTCACAGTTGTAAGCAAGATGCCCTGCTGTTGATGCGTCCATTTACAGATCATCAATGATATCTTGCAGCCATTTTTGCCATAGTCTTCCTCTCTTTCTTTTTCCTATTATGTACCTTTTCAAGACTGCCTTTTCAAATTATCATGACGCTTAATATGTCCAATGTTTTCTCTGTTTAATCTTCCCATTATGTATCCTTCCAATACGGTCTTCTCTAAATTATCATGACGTTTAATGTGTCCAAAATATTTCAGTTTTCTCTGTTTAATCCTCTTCACCAGCCAGCCCTCCTCAACATTAAGCTCTTGTAGTATAGATATATTTGTTCTTTTTTGTGTCCACAATATTTGGAGAACTCTTCTGTAGCATTTACATTCAAAGGCATTTATGTGTTTCTCAGCTGTTTTGTTACGTGTCCAGGTTTCACAGGCATTTGTTGCTATGGGAAAGATGCATGCCCTTAAAAATCTTATTTTTGTGGTTCTGTCTGCTCCTCTCCACAGATTCTTTATTTGTTTTACTTTCTGAAGAACGATAGATGTCCTCCTTTTAATTTCCCTCATTGTATCTCCATTATTAGTTAGTAGCGATCCAAGATATTCAAAACTCTCCACTTCTTCCAGTTTTTCCTCATTGATACATATTTCAGCTACCTTATTAAAACAAATAAGGTAGCTGAAATATGTATCAATGAGGAAAAACTGGAAGAAGTGGAGAGTTTTGAATATCTTGGATCACTACTAACTAGTAGTGGAGATACAATGAGGGAAATTAAAAGGAGGACATCTATCGCTCTTCAGAAAATAAAACAACTAAAGAATGTGTGGAGAGGAGCAGACAGAACCACAAAAATAAGATTTTTAAGGACATGCATCTTTCCTATCGCAACATATGCCTGTGAGACCTAGACACTTAACAAAACAGCTGAGAAACGCATAAATGCCTTTGAATGTAAATGCTACATAAGAGTTCTTGAAATATCATGGACACAAAAAAGAACAAATATATCTATACTACAAAAACTTAATACTGAAGAAGGCTGGCTAGTAAAGAGGATTAAAGAGAGAAAACTTAAATATTTTGGACACATTAAACGTCATGATAGTCTAGAGAATACCGTCTTGGAAGGGTACATAATGGGAAAAAGAAAGAGAGAAAGACCAAGACGAAGATGGCTGCAAGACATCGTTGATGATCTGCAAATGAATGCATCAGCAGCAGGTCATCTTGCTCACAACCGAGAGGCCTACAGGAGTGCTGTTAGGGAGGCAAAGTTCCACGAGGGACATGCAAATGAATGAATGAATAGACTTCATAATGAAAAAATGCTGCACAAGTAAAACGGGCATTGATTTGGTACATGAGACCCAACTGCAAGATCTTGATTGTGCAGATGACATAACTTTTATCAATGACAATGTGAAATCAATGCAAGAAAAAACAGATACCTTGTCTTCAATGGCTAGTAAAATAGGACTTGAAATTAACAAGCAAAAACAAAAATAATGAAACTTCCCACCAACCACGAAGGAAAAATATATATACGTAGAAGGAACAGCAGTTGAAGAAGTAAACCAATTTGCATACCTTGAAGAAGGCTGGCTAGTAGAGAGGATTAAAGAGAGAAAACTTAAATATTTTGGACACATTAAACGTCATGATAATCTAGAGAATACCATCTTGGAAGGGTACATAATGGGAAAAAGAAAGAGAGCAAGATCAAGGCGAAGATGGCTGTAAGACATCGTTGATGATCAGCAAATGGATGCATCAGCAGCAGGCCATCTTGCTCACAGCCAAGAGGCCTACAGGAGTGCTGTTAGGGAGGCAAAGTTCCGCAAGGTACATGCAAATAAATGAATGATAGGAGCATTGAGAGAAAACAGAATAAAAGGGAGAATTGGAAACAAATGACTTAAAAACAAGTTTTGAGAGTGCTTTGGACATATCCTAGAAAGCAAGAGGGTGACAGTCTGAAAAAAGTTTGGAACCACTGCTTTAGTCAAACACAAATGTTTATTAATAGGAAACAATGAGACTTTCATACAGTAAAGTAATAGAATCCAGTGTTGCATGATCAGACCTTTAAAAAAATCATAAACAAAACATTTTTATATGTGAGTGAAAGAAATATTACAAGAGCATTGCCTGGGACTTGAATTATGGACTCCAGCAAAATGAACAGCTATCTAGCCACCAAGACCAGTGTATCAATAAGCTTCACTGTCTTGCAACCCCAAATATGATTAAAAGGTGTTGGATAGCAAAGCCATCAATGCTTGTCTGGTCAAAAATTGTGACACCCAGAAAGGGAATGAGGTCATGACACAAAAATTCCATTACTTAAATAGTACCTGCAAGATACTAAAACTAAGCAACAGAATTTCTGTGTCATGACCTTGTTCACTTACCATGAGTCATGATTTTCAACCAAACATGCATTCACTATCAAACACCTTTTTTTTTTAGGAGATGTGAAATAGCGAAGTTTGTTAATGCACTGCTCTCTTGTGGCTAGATGACTGTTTGTCCTAAAGTGTCTGTAATTCTAGTGCCAGGTAATTCTCTTATAATTTTTCTATTTCTCATGTATAAAAGTGCTTTGTCTTTAGTCAAATACAGAGTACTGGAGGATCAGTCAGTCATTCATTTGCATGTCCCTTGCGGAATTTTGCCTCCCTTATAGATCTCCTGTAGGCCTCACAGTTGTAAGCAAGATGCCCTGCTGCTGATGTGTCCATTTACAGATCATCAATGATATCTTGCAGCCATTTTTGCCTTAGTCTTCCTCTCCTTCTTTTCCTTATTATGTACCTTTCCAAGACTGCCTTTTCAAATTATCATGACACTTAATATGTCCAGTATGTTTTCTCTGTTTAATCTTCCTTACTAGCCTACCTTCTTCAATATTAAGTTCTTGTAGTATGGATATATTTGTTCTTTTTTGTGTCTGTGATATTTCAAGAACTCTTTTGAAGCATTTACATTCAAAGGCATTTATGTGTTTCTCAGCTGTTTTGTTAAGTGTCCAGGTCTCACAGGCATATGTTGCGATGGAAAAGATGTATGTCCTTAAAAATCTTATTTTTGTGGTTCTGTCTGTTCCTCTTCACACATTCTTTAGTTGTTTTATTTTCTGAAGAGCGATAGATGTCCTCCTTTTAATTTCCCTCATTGTATCTCCATTATTAGTTAGTAGTGATCCAAGATATTCAAAACTCTCCACTTCTTCCAGTTTTTCCTCATTGATACATATTTCAGCTACCTTATTTGTTTTGTCAGTTGTCATCAATGTCATCACATTAGGATGGAGGTTTTGCTCTTCGCTGTTCTTACAGACTGAAATAATTAGTTTTTCTACTCCTTTTTGTGTTGTGGACAGTAATACTGTGTCATCAACATATCTAATCTCTAGTATTCCATAACCTTCAATTGTTATGGTATTGTAATATTCTTTGTCTACATCTTCTCTAACATTCCTCATGACATTTTCAGTATACAAGTTAAATAAGTAAGACAATATGCACCCCTGATGGACCCCTTATGTCAAACCAAGTTGTTGTTTCACCATTTATTATCACTACTGCCTGTTGGTCTAGATACAGCAGTGATATTAATTGTATCACATGTTGAAAATCTCATTTTCTTCCATTATTTACCAAAAGTTTCTGATGTTGTACACAATCACATGCCTTGAATAGTCTATAAAAGATAAATATAGATTCATATTAAATTCTCTACCTTTCTCTATTATTAATCTTAGATTGAATATATGATCTCTTGATCCTCTTCCTTGTCTAAAACCAGCTTGGACCATATTGACTTCTATTTTCTTACGAAGTCTACCCATTACGATTTTTAACAGAATTTTCTGGCATGACTAATCAGGGCAACAGTTCTGTAGTTTGTGCATAATTTCAAGTTACCCTTTTTGGGAGTGGTATGAATACAGTTCTTTTCCATTCTTTTGGCCAAGTACCTGAATGCCATATCTTTTTACATAGTGCATGATAGATTGTTGCACATTCCTCTCCTCCTACTTTAATAAGTTCAGCTGTTATCTCATCACATCCTGGTGATGTACCATTTTCAGATTATTGCCCATAAAACTTCTTCAATTGTTAGTTTGGGTTCTTTCTCCTCCAATAATAATACACACTGTTGATTTCTGACAGTCAGTTGTTTCATACATTTCTCTACAATTTTCCTTCCATCTTTCTAGAATGTCCTCTGTTTTTGTCAAGGCCTTCCCCATCTCGTCACAAATTACATTTAGCTTAGATGTGACATTTCTCGTCAATGTCTTCACTTCTTTAAACATTTCACTGTCTCTTCCACATTTCTGATGTCCTATTCTTTCACAACAAAGAATGTTTCCTTGTTTTTGTCTTTTCTTAATGTTTCTTTTTTTTATATTCCTCTTTGTTGTTTGTCACTTTCCATTGCCTCTTCATTTCGCTATGTTGTTTTATTAGTTCTAGTGTGCCTGTTGTAATCCATCCACTCTTTTGTGTTTTCTTTACTAGAACCATGTCTTTAGCTGTTGTTATTAGGATATCTCTGACCTGCATAACTAATTCATCTGGTGTCATCTCCTCCTGTACAGCTATCAGGATTTCAAAATGGTTCTTCACGTCCGCGTTTTTGTCTGTGGCACAGAAAGAGCTAAAATGTAACCTATTTGATTCTTGGTTTTCCTATCAGGTGATGTCCAAGTGTAAAGTCTTCTTGGATGTTCTCTCAAAAGTGTGTTAGCAATTATTAGCTCATTTTCCATGCAAAAAGCCAAGCCATTAGATACTGGAAGATCAAAGAAGGCAAATATATATGTATTATGTTAGCAGAAATCTTCTTAATCTGTTGATTTACAGAAAGTAACTGCAGTTTGTGCCATAATAGGGCCTTTTAGAATTGTTTTAAATTTGTGCTTGAAAAATTATGACATTTGGTTTTGGAAAGTACTCAGAAATGTTCAGTGGATTCTGCCCTCATAGTCATTTCTCTGTTGTCTGTAAATATTCTTAGTGCTATATAATATGTATACTAGTTCTCTGACATCTCTTAAGCTGGAGAATAGAGCATCCATGCACTTGTCCAGAGTGATAGTGTAGATAATCTTAAAACAATTTTTTGGTTCCATAAATAATTAGTGCTTTTCTTCAGATTGTTTATTGTACTATACTTCATATACTGCTTTCCCATAACATTTTAACCAACCCAGATTGGCCACAAAATAGATGGAAGAGTCTTATATCCAGCTACTGGGTACCTTGTATTGGCCTGGCAGGCTCTGGCCAGGTTGAAGGATCAGCTCTATGAACAGACACCAGTTGTGTTCCAGGATGTGAAAATTCACCGTGCCACAGTGCTCTCATCTACAGGTATCACCCACAGAGATAGATTTTGTTATTGCTAGTATATACAATGGAGAAATTTTTAAAAGTAAAAGCAACCCACCTTTTAATGCTTGTAACTGTGAGAAAATTAACATAACTGTTATATCACTTCTTCACATAGTTCCCTAGCAGGGCATCTTGCTTACAACTGAGAGGCCTACAGGAGAGCTGTTAGGAAGGCAAAGTTCCGCAAGGGACATGCAAATGACTGACTGACATAGTTCCCTTGCAAAGCCAAATGTCTTCTATCATTACATTAGCTTCTTCATTCCTTGGGAGAATAAATTTATCAGCTGCTCCCAAATCCAGGTTTGTACCTCTTCCTTTTCCTCATCAGAGATGAACATGTGACCATCTAGTCATGATCTTTTTAAGTAGTCCAAAGATGTGATAATAGGTAGGATGGCATCAGATCAGGGCTGTAAAGAAAACGTTCTGCAATTGTTGCATTGCCTCCACCATTGTGACTACTGCATTGGAACATGTATTGTCATGCAAAAATTAGTATATAAGTATACAACTATACACGAAGCACTGCAATAAATCTGTGATACCAGACTGTATAAACTAGGAAAAAAGTAGGAACAGCTTTATTACTTAACGACTACAAAGTCATGACGTTTTGGCGTGAGCCTTAATCATACAAAAACATACAGGACGAAGAAATAGAGAGAGGAGATAAAGATGAATACTACTAAAAAAAAAATAGAGTACTTAGCTGTAAATTGTAAGATGTGGCTTGACCAGCGGTTTGTGTCAGGAATGGATTAGTAGAACATGGAGACTGTTTAAATGGAGACCTGTGATATGTGGTCGGTGGGTTGTAACTGGGGGTGGTAGATGGGGAACTGTGGAGGGGAGGGAGAGTGATACAAGGAGAAGGTGAAATGGATGATTAAGGAAGAGGGGGTTCCATGTTGCCATGGGAGCGAAAATGGGTCCCTGTTATGCATGTCTATTTATGGGCTTTCTGTAAGTCAAATTATGGGAAACCTACACTGGCAGACTTCCAGAATTCTATAAAATATGATGGCATTGGAGTCACAAGTATGCCACAGGAAGAGCTAAAAAAAATGTATTGATTTGCCAACTCACTCAACATTAACATAAAATTCACTTATGAAATGTCTGACAACTCTATCATCTTTTTAGACATTAAAATTTCTATTGGCACAAACAGACTTGTCACCTCTGTATTTTACAAACCCGACAACAGCCACACCTATTTGCTTTACACCTCCTCTCATCCTGAAGCCTGTAAGAACTCCATCCCATACTTCCAACTCCTCCGTCTTCGCTGCATATGTCAGGATAATTTTGACTTTATAGATCAGTCCAACAAGTTATTCGAATTTTTCCAGCATCGCCACTACCCAGAAAAGGTCCTTCGTGAAGCTTTCAACCGTACCCAACTAGTGAGCCACAAAGAAGTATTCAGGAAAAAGCCTGTTAATCCATCTGACAGAGTTAAGTTAGTACCTCCTTTCCACCCACATGGTCAGATGGTTAAATAAATTATCGTCATCTGCCGCTAATCCAACTCGACTCCGACATTCATGACATTTTCTCTGATACACCCCTGACATACAAACGTGAGCCAAACCTTTAAGGACATTCTTGTCCACAGCCACTTGAAGCAGAGCCTTACATATGTTGGCACCAGAAAATGTAACCGCCCCCACTGCATTATCTGCCTGGTAATCTGGGAAATGAAAACGATCACCTTTCCCAAAACTATCCTCCTCTTCATGAAGGATTCACATGTGAGCCCTGTAATGTGACATATGTCATTGTTTGCAAAAGATGCAGGATAATGTATATTGGTGAGACTGGCCTCAGATTAGGGGGACTGCATGCAAAAACATCTGTATGACATCACCCAGCATGCTTTGAAACCAGTCCCAAATCATTTCAATGGCCCCAACCACAGAGGCAAATCTGATTTTCTGGTAACAGCCATCAAACAATGTCACGCAGATGACACAAACTGCCTGGAGCTTGAGAACCACTGCATTCAAAATTATGGGGTGCTCAGACCTTCTTCTTAACATTTCCATAATTGGATCACAGCCTTCACGCAGTGTTGCATGTAGATCAGAAAACTATTTGTGTACTCATATTATGCAAACTTTACAGTACCCCAAGTCATCATACACTTTGGTATGTGCAGATCTATAGCTGATATCCAAATGTGCAACAGTAGCAGACAGCATAATCCATCAATCTTCTGTGATCAAGAATTGCATCCTATCATTGTGGACATGTGTGCATGTGGATGATTGGCTAGATCAAGCTTTGTTGATTACATTTCTTTCTATTTGAAACCTTTCTCTCTCTCCCTCTCAGAAACTTAAGTGCTCAGGGCACATGGGGCTTCTGAAAGGGTTTTCCACAAATGCATGTCCTTGAAACCTTTCTGCCCATTCATAAACTTTTCATTGAGTCATGCTGTTTTCACTTCTATACTGTGCTGAATGAATTTCAACAGGTTTCACTACTCTGCTAAAAAAAATCTCACTATGGCATGTTGTTCAACAATGATGCAATCCTGCATGTTTATTTGATGTTTATTTGATTTTGGTTTAAATTAGACTAAAGACAGAGCTGCACCGTGCATGTCTGCCTCTGTGAAAACAATGTTAAGAGTCTGTCCACTGTAACTGCCATATCTCTCTCTCTCTCTCTCTGAACCTTAAGTGCCCAGGGCTCATGGGGCTTCCGCAAGGGTTTTCAACAAGTGCCTGTCCTTTGCCTTTTTTTTCTGCTCTTGCCCAGGTGAGCCCTCTATTGCTCAACATCCTTTCTGTTGTTCTTCTCCATGTCTCTTTTGGTCTACCTTTACTTCTGTAATCATATAATATTCAAACTGCCTTTACCTTTTTTTAATTCCTTCTTGAATATATCTCTGTTAAATTTGTTAATGTAAATGTGATCAGGCATGATACTGACGACATCACACTTTCATGTGCCAAAGGTCATGGAAATGTGGGCCTAACATCATATCCCCAATTGCCTTAATAGCATGGAAACTGGAATTTTACCTTTTTACCTTGTATATTGTCTTATCAGTGACAATGTGAAATCTATGCAGGAAAAAACAGATTCCCTATCTTCCTTGGCTAGCAAAATAGGTCTTGAAATTAACAAAGACAAAACAAAGATAATGAAACGTCTCATTAAAAAATGGAAAAATATACGTAGAAGGAACAGTTGTTGATGAAGTAAACCAATTTGCATATCTTGGCAGCTACATAGACCAGGATGGTGAAACCAGGACGGAAGTTAGAATTAGAATGCAAAAACAGCATTGTCTTTCAAAAATCTTGAGAACATATGGAATTCAAAAGTTATAAGCACAAAAACCAAGTTAAGATTATTCAATTCAAATGTGATATCCACCCTCATTTATGCATGCGAATGCTAGAAATCAACTAAAGAAATAGACAAAAAAATTAGACTCCTTTGAAAACAAATGCCTAAGGAAAATACCTGGTGTAAAGTGGAATGAATTTAAGAATAACGCAGAGATAAGATAGATGAGCAAACAACAACCTGTCTCATGGGTGATCAGAAAAAGAAGATAGACATATGTAGGCCATGTGATGAGAAGAACTCTCAGAGAATACTAAAACAAGCTATCAAGTAGAGCACAACAGGCTGAAGAAAAAGAGGTCGACCACAAGAAACTCTAAAGAGAACATTGTTAAGAGAAGCCAGTTTAGTGGGCATAACATCCCTTAAATGAAGTTGAAAGACTCACAGAGAACAGGAAATCTTGGTGATCCCTATGTGATGTTTAACTGCAAGGGAAGGATTTAAGATGTAAGACCTTGTATATATTTATATATCAGAGGTGGATAACTGCAATAAAAGTAATGGATAAATATGTCACATGTTTTGTATCAATATAGTGACAATTTCAAATAAACAGTGTAATGATAGAGAATATTTTAAACATACAGAATATCATCATCAGGTGCCATGCCAACTGGCATTGGCTATTATGCTTCTCCACAGTAACTGATCCTTCATGCAGGCCATCAGTTCAGTTGGTGATGTCCTCTCACACCATCTCATCAAATATATATAAATATTCATATATATCTTACATCTTTTCCATGTTGTTATATATACAGCTCATTATTATATTTGCAGTATAAGTAGATCTTTTATGACAGTGTCTTATATGCAAGTGAAAGTAAATTGTCTGAAAATGAACATTCTCATAACTGTACTTACCAGTTGCTGTTCACTTTATAAAATTTTAACTTTTGTGTTCAATTAATTTTTCAGAAACAGTAACTTTGAGTGT
Source organism: Achatina immaculata (assembly GCA_009760885.1). Classification (NCBI taxonomy): domain Eukaryota; kingdom Metazoa; phylum Mollusca; class Gastropoda; order Stylommatophora; family Achatinidae; genus Lissachatina; species Lissachatina immaculata. Next base: position 6,341,631 of record CM019697.1, on the reverse strand, counting down.
CAGAATTATGCCTGAAACTGGTGAGTTTGATATATCTGAAAATGATTCGCTGGTAGTCAGTGGCATTGTCTACACTCCAGAGGGCTCATTTCTAGACAGGGAACAGTACACAGCAATACAGGAGCTAATCAAGAAGAAGGAAACAATGGAGTTTGATCTGACCAAGGAGGAGTTTTACAGAGATCTGAGGCTTAAAGGATATGAATATGGTCCTACTTTCCAGGGTGTTATCAAGGCCAGTCAGTCAGGTAGGGCATGATAAAGTTGTTACTCTGATCATGTATAAATACTCATTGTGTTGTTTTCTTCATCAGAAATTTTTTTTCCTGTATGAAAATGAGGCACGGAATTGTAATTGAAGAGTAACTTAAGGCACTGATTCATGAATATGTAACCCATAGAATAAAATAAAATTGTACATGTCACAATAATAAATGTTAACTAATAAATAAATGGGGCACTTATGGCAAAGGTCAGTGGTTTGAATTCAACCAGAAGTGCTTCTTTCATCCAGTTGTATAAACAGGTACCTGGCTTCTTCTGGAGCTGAGAAAGGAAAGGCAGTCAGGCATGATGCTGACCTGATTATCCTCTGATATGTCAACTGATAGAGGAAAATATGAATACAAACACTGTATCCTCTTTATGTCTTCATGGTATAATAGAACTACTTTTACCTTTATATTTTAATTTTAATTAATATTTGTATGAGTCATTAATCAAAGAAAACTGACTGAATATTGGAACATCAAAATATTTACATTGTAGAAATATTATATGATGTATTTTGTAATTGTCAGGTCAAACAGGTGAGCTCATCTGGAATGGCAAGTGGGTCTCTTTCATGGACACCATCTTACACCTCATAATTACATCCAGTACAGGTCTGCGTCTGCCCACAAGGATAAAATCTGTCAAAGTGGATCCCAGGCTGCAGCCACCTATTTGCTTTACACCTCCTCCCATCCTGAAGCCTGTAAGAACTCCATCCCATATTTCCAACTCCTCCGTCTTCACTGCATATGTCAGGATAATTTTGACTTTATAGATCAGTCCAACAAGTTATTCAAATTTTTCTGGCATCGCCACTACCCAGAAAAGGTCCTTCGTTAAACCTTCAACCATACCCAACTAGTGAGCCACAAAAAAGTATTCAGGAAAAAGCCTGTTATTCCATCTGACAGAGTTAAGTTAGTACCTCCTTTCCACCCACATGGTCAGATGGTTAAGAAAATTCTTTATCATCATCTGCCGCTAATCCAACTCGACCCCGACACTTGCGACATTTTCTCTGATCCACCCCTGACATACAAACGTGAGCCAAACCTTTAAGGACATTCTTGTCCACAACCACTTGAAGCAGAGCCTTACATATGTTGGCACCAGAAAATGTAACCGCCCCCACTGCATTATCTGCCTGGTAGTCTGGGAAATGAAAACGATCACCTTTCCCAAAACTATCCTCACTCTTCATGAAGGATTCACATGTGAGCCCTGTAATGTGATATATGTCATCGTTTGCAAAAGATGCAGGATAATGTATATTGGTGAGACTGGCCTCAGATTAGGGGGACCACATGCAAAAACATCTGTATGACATCACCCAGCATGCTTTGAAACCAGTCTCAAATCATTTCAATGGCCCCAACCACAGAGGCAAATCTGATTTTCTGGTAATAGCCATCAAACAATGTCACACAGATGACACAAACTGCCTGGCGGTTGAGAACCACTGCATTCAAAATTATGGGATGCTCAGACCTTCTTCTTAACATTTCAGTAATTGGATCACAGCCTTCACTCACTGTTGTATGTAGATCAGAAAACTATTTGGGTACTCATATTATGCAAACTTTACAGTACCCCAAGTCATCATACACTTTGGTATGTGCAGATCCATAGCTGATATCCAAATGTGCAACAGTAGCAGACAGCATAATCCATCAATCTTCTGTGATCAAGAATTGCTTCCTATCATTGTGGACATGTGTGCATGTGGATGATTGGCTAGATCATGCTTTGTTGATTACATTTCTTTCTATTTGAAACCTTTCTCTCTCTCCTTCTCTGAAACTTAAGTGCTCAGGGCACATGGGGCTTCTGAAAGGGTTTTCCACAAATGCCTGTCCTTGAAACCTTTCTGCCCATTCATTGAGTCATGCTGTTTTCACTTCTATACTGAAATAACATCCTGTGCTGAATTTCAACAGGTTTCACTACTCTGCTAAAAAAAAATCTCACTATGGCATGTTGTTCAACAATGATGCAGTCCTGCAGCGGAGTATCCATGTTTATTTGATTTTGGTTTAAATTAGACTAAAGACAGAGCTGCACCATGCATGTCTGCCTTTGTGAAAACAATGTTAAAAGTCTGTCCATTGTGATTGCCAGCTAAGCCCTCTATTGCTCAACATCCTTTCCGTTGTTCCTCTCCATGTCTCTTTTGGTCTACCCTTACTTCTGTAATCATATAGTATTCACACTGCCTTTACCTTTTTTTAATTCCTTCTTGTATATATCTCTGTTAAATTTGTTAATGTAAATGTGGTCAGGCATGATACTGACCACATCACACTTTCATGTGCCAAAGGTCATGGAAATGTGGGCCTAACATCATATCCCCAATTGCCTTAATAGCATGGAAACTGGAATTTTACCTTCTTACCTTGTATATTGTCTTATCAGTGACAATGTGAAATCTATGCAGGAAAAAACTCCCTATCTTCCTTGGCTAGCAAAATAGGTCTCGAAATTAACAAAGACAAAACAAAGATAATAAAACGTCTCATTAAAAAATGGAAAAATATACGTAGAAGGAACAGTTGTTGATGAAGTAAACCAATTTGCATATCTTGGCAGCTACATAGACCAGGATGGTGAAACTAGGAAGGAAGTTAGAATTGGAATTGCAAAAGCAGCATTGTCTTTCAAAAACCTTGAGAACATATGGAATTCAAAAGTTATAAGCACAAAAACCAAGTTAAGATTATTCAATTCAAATGTAATATCCACCCTCATTTATGCATGCGAATGCTACAAATCAACTAAAGAAATAGACAAAAAAATTAGACTCCTTTGAAAAAATATGCCTAAGGAAAATACTTGGTGTAAAGTGGAACGAATTTAAGAATAACGCAGAGATAAGATAGATGAGCAAACAACAACCTGTCTCATGGGTGATCAGAAAAAGAAGATAGACATATGTAGGCCATGTGATGAGAAGAACTCTCAGAGAATACAAAAACAAGCTATCAAGTGGAGCACAACAGGCTGAAGAAAAAGAGGTCAACCACAAGAAACTCTAAAGAGGACATTGTTAAGAGAAGCCAGTTTAGTGGGCATAACATCCCTTAATGAAGTTGAAAGACTCGCAGAGAACAGGAATCTTGGTGAGCCCTATGTGATGTTTAACCGCAAAGGAAAGATTTAAGATGTAAGATGTAAGACCTTGTATATATTTATATATCAGAAGTGGATTACTGCAATAAAAGTAATGGATAAATATGTCACATGTTTTTTATCAATATAGTGACACAAAACAATTTCAAATATACAGTGTAATGATAGAGAATATTTTAAACATGCAGAGTATCATCATCAGGTGCCATGCCAACTGGCATTGGCTATTATGCTTCTCCACAGTAACTGATCCTTCATGCAGGCCATCAGTTCAGTTGGTGATATCCTCTCACACCATCTCATCAGATATACATAAATATTCATATATATCTTACATCTTTTCCATGTTGTTTTATATATATATATATATATATATATATATAATCTCAGATGATTATATCCATTGAGATGCAGCTCATTAGTAAATTTGCAGTATAAGTAGATCTTTTATGACAGTGTCTTATATGCAAGTGAAAGTAAATTGTCTGAAAATGAACATTCTCATAACTCTGCTTACCAACTGTTGTTCACTTTATAAAATTTTAACTTTTGTGTTCAATTAATTTTTCAGAAACAGTAACTTTGAGTGTCAGAATTATGCCTGAAACTGGTGAGTTTGATATATCTGAAAATGATTCGCTGGTAGTCAGTGGCATTGTCTACACTCCTGAGAGTTCATTTCTAGATAGGGAACAGTACACAGCAATACAGGAGCTAATCAAGAAGAAGGAAACAATGGAGTTTGATCTGACCAAGGAGGAGTTTTACAGAGATCTGAGGCTTAAAGGATATGAATATGGTCCTACTTTCCAGGGCGTTATCAAGGCCAGTCAGTCAGGTAGGGCATGATAAAGTTGTTACTCTGATCATGTATAAATACTCATTGTGTTGTGTTCTTCATCAGACTTTTTTTGCCTGTATGAAAATGAGACAAGGAATTGTAATTGAAGAGTAACTTAAGGCGCTGATTCATGAATGTGTAACCTATAGAATAAAATAAAATTGTACATGTCACAATAATAAATGTTAACTAATAATTAAGTGGGGCACTTATGGCAAAGGTCAGTGGTTTGAATTCAACCAGAAGTGCTTCTTTCATCCAGCTGTAGAAACTGGTACCTGGCTTCTTCTAGAGCTGAGAAAGGAAAGGCAGTCAGCCATGATGCTGACCTGATTATACTCTGATATGTCAGCTGGTAGAGGAAAATATGAATACAAACACTGTATCCTCTTTATGTCTTCATGGTATAATAGAACTACTTTTACCTTTATTTTTTAATTTTAATTAATATTTTTTATGAATCATTAATCAAAGAAAACTGACTGAATATTGGAACATCAAAATATTTATATTGTAGAAATATTATATGATGTATTTTGTAATTGTCAGGTCAAACAGGTGAGGTCATCTGGAATGGCAAGTGGATCTCTTTCATGGACACCATCTTACACCTCATGATTACATCCAGCTCTGGTCTGCGTCTGCCCACAGTGATAGAATCTGTCAAAGTGGATCCCAGGCTGCAGCCATCTGTGCCTAGTGAAGGGGAGGAACCAGTTAGTAAGTAACTACTACTAACTTCAGCCAAGATTTATTGGAAAAGCTAGTTTAAACCAAAATGTCACTGATGCCCCATGATATCTATCTATTTCTTGGATTACCTGAGCAGTTTTTTATGTTGTGGCCATTGTTCTTACATTCCAGAATCTGATCTTTGTCACATATTTGGGGCCGATGAATGTGTTCTTTCGGTTGTTGTCTGCTCTTGTTGGAGTTGGTATCCCTGATACTCAATCGATTTTATTTTTCTATGTGGTTTCCATCAATTTATGCGACCTGATGAAACAAGTGTCTGCATGCCTTGCCTCTTCCAGCTCTTGTCCCATTCACATAGCCATGTCCTCTCTGCTTTATGTTATCATAATCTTCAAATTAGTAAAACTTTAAACTGATTTACCAGTCCCACAACCTAGATGAAATTACATTAAATGAAACTGGAACAGCAGTGAATCTAATGGCTAAAAACAAAGTTGCAGGTGAAGATGAAATAACAGCCAAAATATTAAAAGCTATTTATAGTGACAACATCAGTATACTACAGAGAATGTTTAATAAAGTTTGGAAAGAAGAAAAGGTCCCTTCTAAATGGAAAAAATCAATCATTGTTAAAATACCAACAAAAAAAAAAAGTCAACCTTAGTGACTGCAGTAACCCTACTGTCAGTTGTGTCAAAAGTATTTTGCAAAGTTATTCTGAATAGAATTAACGATAAAGTGGATACTGCAGTGAGAGAAGAACAAGCAGCATTTCAAATAGGAAGAAGCTGTCTCAACCAGATCTTTACTCTAAGAATAATATTCAAAGAACATATTGAAAAGCAAAAACCATTAATCCTGAACTTTATAGACTTTAAAAGGCATTTGATAGCATACACAGAGATTCATTGTGGAGAATTTTAAGAATATATGGAATACCATCTATGAGTGTCAACATCATTAAGGATCTCTACAACGGATATGTTTGTGCAGTCAACACAGAAGAAGGAATGAGTGAACAGTTCCAGACTGAAACAGGTATGAAACAAGGATGTATATTATCTCCCTTGCTTTTTGGAATTGCCATAGACTTCATAATGAAAAAATGCTGCACAGGTAAAACAGGCATTGATTGGAAACATGGGACCCAACTGGAAGATCTTGATTTTGCAGATGACATAACTCTTATCAGTGAAAATGTGAATTCGATGTGAGAAAAAACAGATACCCTGTCTTCAATGGCTAGTAAAATAGGAATTGAAGTTAACAAAGACCAAAAAAAATAATGAAACTTCTCATTAATCACAAAAGAAAAATATATGTAGATGGAACAACAGATGAAGAAGTAAACCAATTTGCATGTTTCGGTAGCTACATAGACCAGGATGGTGACACCAGAAAAAAAATTAGAATTTGAATTGCAAAGGCAACATTGACCTTCAAGAAACTTGAGAACATGTTACATTCAAAAGTTATAAGCACAAAAACCAAGTTAAGATTATTCAATTCAAATGTAATATCCACCTCAACTATGCAAATGAAATCTGGAAAACAAATAATGAGAAAGACAAAAAAAATTAGACTTTTTTTAAAACAAATGCCTCAGGAAAATATTTGGTATAAAGTGGAACGAATTCAAGAACAATGCAGAGATAAGACAGATGAGCAAACAACAACCTGTCTCATGGGTGATCAAAAAAAGAAGATGGACATATGCAGGCCATGTAATGAGAAGAAACAATCAGAGAATCGCAAAACAAGCTATCAAATGGAACACAAAAGGCCAAAGAAAATAAAGGTCGACCATGTGAAACTCTAAAGAGGAGATTGTTAAGAGAGGCCAGTTTAGAGGACATAACACCCCTTGATGAGGTTGAAAAGCTCACTGAAAACAGGTAAACTTGGCAAACTCCCATGCGAGCAATATGTGATGTTTAGTTGCATGTGAAGACTGTGTTCTGCTGTGAGACTTCTTGGAACCAATTTTGTGCATACCTTTGAATATTTGAGAGCCTTGATAATTGCATTTGCACTTCCATTGTTGACTGAAAACTATAAGGCCAATAATTTAGTGGTGATGTGCCTATGCTGACAAATAATGGTATCAGTGCAGTTCATCATGTCTGGGTTGCTGGCTGAGGCAGGATGTCCAGAGCATGGCATATCAAAGAGATTAGCTTGTTCACTTACAGAAGTTTTAAATCTGTTACCAAGTACCCAACAGTGCTCCTACTGACTACGCAGCTTCCATATATACAGCACACAAACATTTGTGAATTTTTACCAGTTTCTTTGCAACAAAGGATTCAATTACAGCTCGCTGTTTGTAGCGTGCATTGTTGACAGGTGCCATTTTAACAGTTCATTACAGCTCCAAGCTTTGTTGGAATGATTTGAAATTTCATACACGAACATGGGAAACATCAAATTTGAAGCATGTAAAATTGCACTTTTCTGTATTATTGGCTGAGAAAAAGAAATGTGGAGCATTACTTTGTGAACAACCCTTGTAAATTCTTCGCATCTGGCAAAGATCTAAAGAAGTGCAAACGAACATTGAGATTATAGTTCCTTTGCATTTAATTTGCTTCTTTATTATGGTGGCTTGATTATTTGGGCCCTTACATTCATTTCATTTCTTTGCTTCATATGGCAAATCAGATGCAAAAATTGGTTCACTGACTTTGAAGTACAATTTATTTCTAACATTATGGTGTACAATGTCTGCTTTTCTTTGCTCTTTATTATTATTTATAGGATTGTTGTTTCTTTGCATTTAGTATGTTAATTTTTCATTGTCTGATGTGAAAACTGGTTCATGGATTTTGATTCATGAGCATTTATTCAACTGAAAAAAAGTTCTTTGTAACACTGTTGTGTACAATTTATGCTTTCAGCAAATAATATTTCTTATATCATGATAGGTTTTTCCTTGTCTCTTATTTACCCCAACAGAGCTGAGTACCCCTGCTAGCTGTGTATAAGAAATTCTTGTGTAGACAATGTTGAAAAGAAAGCTTCCACTGAAAGGAATTATTGAAACCGAAAGCTGATATATGAGAATACTTTTAGTGTAGAAGATAATATAAACAAAAGATTTTCAGAAAACATTGATGTTCTTGTTAAAACTGAATTTTTTTTTCATCTGCAGCAATTCCAGCATTTGCTGATCATATTTTGGACATCTTGGTTTGTGGAGGTGTGGAAATCAAGGGTGTGACTATGTCTCTGGCACCAAAGAGAGGTCTCCAGACTCCTCCAACACTTGAAGAATATCGCTTTATCCCATACAATGCAGACAGCATCCCATCACCTTCACTGGAACAGTACACCACAGACTGTGTGAACTTCACTCTGGACAACCTGAACAGGTGGTTACAAGAAGACTCTCTGGATGCTGTACCAAACAAAGAACTTCTACAAGATATGGTGAAAAATAACAGAACCACAACAAAGGCTGATCTTCAAGATTATCTATCACAGCCTGAATCAGGTCTAGCACAGACTCTTGTGAAAGTGTTTGGTCTTCCCCTTACTCCAAATCTGAAACAGAACATTCATGATCAGATGAAGCTATTACAATCTGAACTGTCCTCTGATAGACTTTTGTCAAGTCTACATACACAAGACATTCTCAAGCCTTGTGTTGATTTAGTTCTTGACAATGTCCTCACAAAGAATATTACAGTATTTGAAGCTGGAGCAGCCCAGAGTGCCCTGTACCACAAAATCATTCCTATGATCAAAGCCCAGCCACTGTTAAGTGTGAACTATATTGCTGCTGACAAGAGCCCCTTGGATAAAGATGCTAAAAACCTTGGTGTCAAACCATCACTGTGGGATCTCAGCACATCAACATCCCTTCCTCCAGGTCAAGTGCAGCTGCTTGTTCTGAAAAATGTTCTTCACAGACAGGCTGACATTAATAGCAGTTTTCAGACAGTTTCTGGCATGGTTTCACCAGAGGGTTTCATCCTGGTGGAGGAGGTCACCAAAAACTTCCCACTGTATCTAGCATTAGAGGCACTTGCAGAAAAATTGGCAGATGAAAGCTCATCTGATGTTTGCAGAGTCTGTGGGTGTTATTTGACGGAAGGTTCATGGGTGGAGGTGTTTTCACGTCATGGCTATGAAGTTGTTTACAGAAGATCGGACAGTCTTTTGTCCACGATTTTCCTGCTGAGAAAGAAGGCACAGGTAACAAGTCCTCCCATCTTATTTCCCATTAATGACCTAGAATGTACATGGTTGGAAGATCTGAAGGTTAAGATTAAAGAACTTGAAAAGGCACCAGATGACGCCAGACTCTGGCTTGTTGCTGAGGAAACAACCAATGGTATTGTTGGTTTCTTTAACTGTCTGAGACTGGAAACAGGTGGAGAGAAGGTCAGAATCATCTTCATCAGTAACCTTAACTCATCATCCAGCAAACCTGTTATATCAGCCACAAGCCCTGAGTTTCAGAGTCTAGCAGAGAAAGATCTGACTGTCAACATATACAGAGATGGAATGTGGGGATGTTTCAAGCACATACCAATTCCTGATGGTGAGTTCACTGTTTACATTTAAATTGTTCTGTTTGTTTCAAAAGCCTTTGTCAGATTGAACTGTTTGATCTTCCATTCAGTGCTGCTGCTTCTAATATTGTTACCATGCTTTTTTGTTCATATCTTGGGCTGTCTTCAAAAGGACAGGCACAGTAGGATGCAGTACATCACTTCTGTAAATTCCACAGTGATAAAGATTTTCATATAAGTGTCAATTATGATATCAAAGATAGTATTTAACAGGGGTTCTCAGTCAGTGGGAAATTCTTCCAGGGTAAAATTTTAATTTTTCTGAGTTGAGTGGCAGTTAATTAGGACCACAGATTACAGACTCAAACTGTTGGAGTATTGATCTATGTACAATACACAAGAGCAAGTTGATAAATAAGTCACAAATCTGCACAGACTGAAAACAACTGAAAATTAATTTCACATTTTTTGGTGGTATGTAGCAGCACCAACTGGTGCAAAATTAGAACCAAAGCTATATCCCAGCAATCCATTGTTATTTAACAGCAACTGTTTTAATATTGCGTGTGTGTTACATACATGTACACAAGAACAACAGCTCTGTGGGCCAAAGGACTGACCACAGAGGAAGTGCATAGAGAAATGCTTGAAGTGTAGGGTGAAAAGTGTATGTCAAGAGAAGCCATTCAATAATTCAATAATGGGCAAACTAGCAACATAGACAAGGAGCATCAAGGTCATCCCTTGAAGGTTGCAGCCAATTCCACAATTCAGAGTATGGAATAGGTAATCCATGGTGACCAGCATGTTTCTGTAGAAGTCTTAGCTGTTAGTGTGTGTAGCTCTCATGGAACTGCCTACAATGTCATGCATGAATGGCATAAAATCTTCACACAATGGTTCCCATACTAGTTGTCTGCCAATAGAATAGAATGGTTTTATAGAATGATAAAGCACTTCATGTGGTAGCATGCAAAGGGGGCAGATCAATCAGTGAATTGTTACAGGGTCTTACTACTTTCAACCAGAGTCAAAGTGAGCCTCATTGAAATGAAAACACCCCTCCTCTCCAGTCACAAAAAAGTTCAAGGTTATCCCATCAGCCCACAAAGTTATGCTAAACATATTTGGGACTCATTTTTTGGGAATATTGGCTGAATTCCAGAGCCATGGTGAAACTGTTAGTGCCACCTCGTGCTGTGTCATTCGCTGAAAATGCCCTAGTCTCATGAGTGCTGGTTTGATTCTCCATGATGACATCACCCACCCTGACATGACCAGAACAATGAAGAACCTTCCATTGAGAATAACTGAAGGTTTTCATAGTGAAGGTGATACATGTTTCTGCCATGGATTTATCTTTTGGTTCTGATTCTCCTACTTCATTATTATGTCCTCTGATATAACTAGAACTAAAAAAAAAAAATAATATGATTCTGTTCTCAAAGCACTGTGGTTATTTTTGTTATTTTTTATTTGCCTCCAAGCCATACAAGACTGCTGATTCTGTAATAGTTTTACATAAGTATTTTTGGCCTATTTAAAGTATGTGTAGACTGTGATGTTTAGTAGTGCTGTTGTTTGAAACTGTTTTTTTTTAATTCTGACAGAAGCATACTAGTATACTATTCTGAAATAAATGTTCTTATAGATGACTTGGTGAGACCAAAGACTACATCATATGCTTATGTGAATGTGACAAGAACTGGGGATCTGTCAAGCTTGAGGTGGGTCGAGTCCCCATTGAAGTTCTTCCACAAGAGTGGCCACAATACTGAGTTGTGCAGTGTCTATTACACCTCATTGAACTTCCGTGATGTCATGTTAGCAACTGGCAAACTGCCACCTGATGCCATCTCAGGAGACATGGCAATGCAAGACTCCATCCTGGGCTTGGAGTTCTCTGGCAGGGACTCCTCAGGCAGAAGGGTCATGGGAATACTACCTGCAAGGGTTTGTTGCTTTTTAGGCACTTTTTCTGAGGGTTCAAAGTCATTGAATAATGTGGTCTTCCCTGATGATTGTTACTGTTGATGCTCAAGAAGACTGGAATATTTAGATAGAACTAAGAACCATAATTCAGATAAATGAATATAGAGTTTCGGACACCAGCATATATACTAACAGTTATTACTTTCATGTCCAAAACTGACCCAGCAGCAGAAATTTTAAACTGGAGCAGTCTGAAAGACTTCATTTTTCATCAGAAGAAAAGAATGCCCCTTGCTTCATGGTCTCCTCTTCTCTAGAAGGTTTTAATCCATCCTTCGAAAAATCTCTAAACATCAGCTTTTCTTTATTTTTTATATTTGATAGAAAACTTATTCTAACTGTTTAATATAAGTATTAATATGCATAATCTAGACCTCTTCCCTGTGGTTATATTTCATAGAGATCAATGATTACTTCATGGCATTGTCATCAGAAAACAATTATGCCATAAGAAGAACTAAGAGCAGTCAAATAAATCAACGTCACTAAAATGCAAAAAGGAGATAAGAGTTGAAGCTCTTACACATGAGTACAGAAATGTCAGATTCAGACCAATTAAAAAAACAGCATAATTTAGTATCTAATTATCAGAAATCTGGCTAGAGGATAGGAGAAGGATTGGTGTTTCATACTGTCGAGGTACATAACAATTGTGTTATTCATTCTTTATTATATTTATATTCTCTCCTTGCTCTGGAGCCAGACAAGTTGCTCACATTTGAAACAACAAAACAGCCGTGAAATAAAAAAAACACCACTAAGCTGAAGGGCAGATAGATACAAAACAAGAACATGTTCCAGTTCAGTCTCATTACAGTAATAATTTTACCATCATGTTAATGCTGTGGTAATTGATAAATTCTTACATCTTATATCCTTCCCGTGCTGTTAAACGTCACATAGAGCTCGCGTAGTAGTTTGCCAAGATTTCCTGTTTTTGACAAGCTTTTCAACCTCATTAAAGGATGTTATGCCCACTAAACTGGCCTCTCAACAATATACTGTTCCCCTGAGAACAACTGTGTTAAGAACACACTTATCTTAACATAGTCTTTGTGAAACAGGGAACATCAGATCTGATTGCTTAAAAAACTATGACCTACTCCCATAGTCCAGAAACCTGTAGCAACCAACACTATTTGTTATTGTTATAAAATATAATGTCACCCTCTTATAAGGCAGAATTTTTAGGGAACAGAACTTTCTGTAAAAGAAAGAGGGAACAAAGAACTGAGAAATCTGCTAGCAGCCTCTTGTTTATTATAGGAGTGTCAGATAACTCAGACAAAATGCTCTGTATGCTAAGAAAACTCACTCGCCTGTGGGAAAAATGACAAGCACAAATACCCCTCCTAGGATAGAAGGCCCTCTAGCTTTTGACATTGCACACCCGTCAATAGGTGGAGCTGAGATCCTGGCCTGGGGTTGCGCTGGGCTGTTTGGGATGGTGAATGGATAGGGACATAAGGATCACATGCGGGGATGGGGAAAGTCTGATGGAAATCAATGAGTCCAGGATGTGGCCTATGGGTCTCAACAACAATGGCTACCAGAATGAGGCAAACAAAGCAGCCAGCAGACTATAAGTGGTGGGGAATGGACATCGTTGAAGCACCATCAGATCCCTCATCACAAAGTCGGAGTGTCTATGTGAAACTGTCTCAAAGCCATCGGACTGGCCAGTGTTGCACTTGGGGCCTGATCTCAGCTTCTCACTGGAAGAGCCTCCTGGGTATGAAAGAAAGACTTAGGACAAAAACCTCAATATGAAAATGTCAGGAACAAAAATAAAACCATATGAGCCCAGATGTTGCCTCGTAAAAGGTCCGCACCAGGTGGTCCACCTTCTGGCTACCCTGAGCGAAAATCAAGTATGGGAGGCACATTAAACATTCTTCAAATTACATTTCTGGACGTAGGCCAAAGGCCTCAGAATTAAGCAGAGAACTGAAAAAAATTCAACATCCATATTGCGATCATACAAGAAATCTTTCTATATGGAAAAGATCACTCAGTGCCTGGATGCCCCATGTACAAATGTGAATGTGGTAAATGAAGGGGTATTGCCACACTCTTAAGAAATGACATAGTTAAAAATAGAAAATGCAACTGAGGATGATATCCAAGAGATAACAGTATGGCACGATGGACTGTGGTACACTCTGTTTAATGTTTATTGTCCCTCAAATTCTAAAAGCCAAATCAACATGCACAGCACAGACATGCAAAAAATTATCATTGCAGGAGATTTTAGTGCACATCTACCATCACTAGGATACAAAGACTGAAACACTATAGGAAACAACACTGAAGAGCTATGCAACATCAGCAACATGATAATATTGCAAGACTCCTCCTCCCCACCAACACTCCTCCACAGAGCCACTGGTTGCACATACAGACTTGACATTACAATTGTCTCAGAAGACATCCACGATTGTAATATGAGAGTGCTTGATGACATAGGAAGTGACCATTGCCCCATCCTTCTACAAATTTCTCACACATGAAACCAAAGACCACACAAACACCCTAGCTAGAATTATATAAAAGCAGATTGGGAAAAAATTCAGAACACAAACAGATGAAAACCTATCAGAATTGAATGACAACACAAACAATAACACACTCTACACCAACATAATCCAAGCCATACTTGGAATAGCCTACAAAACAATCACCCAAGGATGCAGAAAAAAATATAGCCCCTTCTGGACAAAATCTCTAACTTAGTCAAAAAAGAAGAACAGCCACGAAGAATGCAGAGAAAAACCCTACTCCAGAAAACAGAATAGAGTACAATAAACTAACATCTAAGGTAAGGCTTGAAACTAAAAAAGCAAAGAAAAAGAAGTGGTTAATCACATACAGCAATCTCAACCTCAGAACTGAAGGAAAGAAGGCTTAGAAACTCTTAGATAACATGTCAGGAAAAAACAAACAAGTTGAGTCCTCTCAAATGACTCAGACAAAGCCAGTACTTTTAACAAATTCTTTGCTGCCACCAACAAATCCTCTAACAGGAAATTACTTGACAAGGTGCTGGGAAAAGTTCTGAGAAGTAAAGAGAAATCTAGCTTGGCAGACATTTCACTTTTTAAGGAAAACTTCAGAGTGCTATGGGTAAGTTACAGCTAAGAAAAGCACCAGGACCAGACAAAATATCAAATGAAAGTATCCTTCACCTGGGACCTGTAGGAAAGTCCTCATTGCTCAACTTCATTGACAAGATCTGGCAAAGTGGAGTACTACCAAAATCTTGGAAGTCAGCCATAGCTAGACCTATCCTGAAAAAAGAAAAGCCAGAAGATGACCTAAAAAGCTTTAGACCAATCTCACTGACTTCCAGCATTGGTAAGCTAGCAGAATGAATGCTTAACAATAGGCTGTACTGATGGTTGGAATCCTTGGGTTCCCTCAATAACTTTCAGGCAGGCTTCCGCAAAGGATCAAGAAGCAAAGACCAGCTTTTTCTCCTCACTCAAAGTGTAAAAGACAGTTTTTTTACACAAGAAGAAACTCTGCAGCTGTCGTTGTAGACTTCCAGCAGGCATATGACACGGTCTGGCAAAGGGCCTACTGTTAAAGATGTAAAACATGGGCATACATGGAAAAATGTATCAATGGGTTAAAAACTACCTGAGTAACAGGACCATACAAACTCAGGTCAATAACAGACTGTCAAACAAATGCACCCTGGAGGAAGTCTGCTACAAGGTTCTACTCTTAGTGTCACTTTGTTCCTAATCGTTATAAATGACCTTCCGGACCTACTGAACACCCACAAAGCCATGTTTGCCGATGACCTTGTCATTAGATAGAGGAACAGACCTGCACCTAGCTGCTGAGAGACTTAATAGAGCACTCCTCACCATAACAGCCTGTTGGAATTTCTGGAAGTTGAAGATCAATGTTTGTAAAACTACACATACAGTCTTCACTCTTAGCAACAAACTAGCAAAGACTGAACTGAAAATAACTGTTGATGGTGCTCAAATCATGAAAGAAAAAAATTAAACATGCCTTGGTGTGAAACTAGACAGAAAATTGATCTTTAAAGAGTTCATGGATGGACTAGCAGAAAAAACATCCAAAAGACTAAACCTACTCAAGCGACTTGCAAGTACATCCTGGGGTGCTGACAAAGCAACACTCAGACAACTGTACACAGGATATGTTAGATCTATAACAGATTACAACCTCCCCCTACAGGTCACAGCATCAAAGAGCTCTCATATATAAGTAGACAGAATCCATAACCAAGCTGTTCATTTCATTTATGGAGCAATGAGATCAACACCCACAGCTGCATGTGAAACTGATGCAAACATAGAGCCATTAGATATAACACATGAAAAGTCAACCATTAAGGCAGTAGAAAGATATAAACACATGCCCCATGACCATCCTAACAGAACAGTGGTTGATAAATGGAAGCATAATAATAGACTGAAACTGAAAATTCCAGTGCACATAAGAGAACAGTTAAACACAAGACACAAACTCCCTGAAGACAGAAAAACACAAACTACACACTTCCTCAAACTAACACCAGACTCAAGAACAAATTAGTGAACAAATCATCAGATCCCAACACCCTAAAGCTGTGTACACTGAAGATCATAGAATCCTACCCCAAGGACTGGATCCATGCATACACTGATGGGTCAGTGTTCAAGGAAACAGATAATGCAGGATATGGGGTACTCATAAGGTTTCCAGGTAAGACAGCAAGCCACATTTCTGCTCCTTGTGGATCTCACTGCTAAAATTATAATGCAGAGATGCAGGCAATATTAGCAGCCCTTGCAGCCACCACCACCAAACACAAAAACACTGCCTCCCACCCAAAAATCTTTGTTATTTTCTCAGACTCCCAGTCTGCTCTACAGTCCTTTGAAAACTGGATACCATCAGCTGATCACATTACAACTGACATACTCTGTGCAATAAACCAACTCACCTCCTATGGCATCAAGACCACCCTACAGTGGATACCATGGCACATAGATATCAGAGGAAATGAATGTGCTGACAGACTGTCAAAGAGTGGAGCCACCATGTCACAGCCCCACATCTCCACCAACATGAGAACAGCTAAATACATTATACACAACAACTACAAGCAGCAGTGGATTAACAGCTGGGCCAGTAATCCTACTGGAAGATCCTTATATACACACCTGCCAAAGCCTAACCCTGGAGACCACATCAACAGCTTATGATGTAGAGACCAATGCAGAATTTTTAGATTGAGAACAGAACACATTACCCTCAGTAAGCACTTAGAGTGACCGCTGACCACACATCATACTGCATGCACTCCAACAGACAAGAAGAAGAAACTGTTAACCACCATCTGTTGGACTGCAGTGATTTGAAGGACTTTTGGAAGAACCTGATACCACCAAACTCCTCAATCACCAACATTCTGTATTTAGATGTAGAACAGCTGAAGAGGACCTGCACAAGAGAGAAAGGGTGAAAATTCATAAACCCGGGGATCAGAAAATTCAAAGTCAACAATGTCCTCTTTAGAGTTTCACATGGTCAACATATTTTTCTTCGGGCTTTTGTGTTACACTTGATAGCTTGTTTTGGGATTCTCTGATTGTTTCTTCTCATCACATGACCAACATATATCCATCTTCTTTTTCTGATCACCCATGAGATGGTTTGTTGTTTACTTATCTGTCTTGTCTCTGCAATGTTCTTGAATTTGTTCCACTTTATACTGAGCATTTTCCTGAGGCATTTGTCTTCTAAAGAGTCTAATTTCTTGTCTATTTCTTTAGTTGTTTTGCATCTTTTGCATGCATAAATGAGGGTGGATATTACATTTGAATTGAATAGTCTTAACTTGGTTTTTATGCTTATAATTTTTTAATGCCATATGCTCTCAAGATTCTTGAAGGTCAATGTTGCCTTTGTGATTCAAAATTTAACTTCTTTTCTGGTGTCACCATCCTGGTCTATGTAGCTGCCAAGGTATGCAAATTGGTTTACTTCTTCAACAGCTGTTCCTTCTACGTATATATATTTTTCCTTCGTGGTTGGTGGGAAGTTTCATTATTTTTGTTTTTGCTTGTTAATTTCAAGTCCTATTTTACTAGCCATTGAAGACAAGGTATCTGTTTTTTCTTGCATTGATTTCACATTGTCATTGATAAAAGTTATGTCATCTGCAAAAAATCAAGATCTTGCGGTTGGGTCTCATGTACCAAATCAATGCCCGTTTTACTTGTGCAGCATTTTTTAATTATGTAGTCTACTCATTCATTCATTTGCATGTCCATTGCGGAACTTTGCTTCCCAAACAGCACTCCTGTAGGCCTCTCGGTTGTGAGCAAAATGGCCTGCTGTTGATGCATCCATTTGCAGATCATCAACGATGTCTTGCAGCCATCTTCGCCTTGGTCTTCCTCTCTTTCTTTTTCCCATTATGTATACCCTTCCAAGACGGTCTTGTCAGATTATCATGACGTTTAATGTGGCCAATATATTTAAGTTTTCTCTCTTTAATCCTCTTTACTAGGCAGCCTTCTTCAATATTAAGTTCTTGCAGTATAGATATATTTGTTCTTTTTTGTGTCCATGATATTTCAAGAACTCTTCTGCAGCATTTACATTCAAAGGCATTTATGTGTTTCTCAGCTGTTTTGTTAAGTGTCCAGGTCTCACAGGCATATGTTGCAATAGGAAAGATGCATGTCCTTAAAAATCTTATTTTTGTAGTTCTGTCTGCTCCTCTTCACACATTCTTTAGTTGTTTTACTTTCTGAAGAGTGATAGATGTCCTCCTTTTAATTTCCCTCATTGTATCTCCACTACTAGTTAGTAGTGATCCAAGATATTCAAAACTCTCCACTTCTTCCAGTTTTTCCTCATTGATACATATTTCAGCTGCCTTATTTGTTTTGTCAGTTGTCATCAGTTTAATTTTCTATGCATTAAGATAGAGGTTTTGTTCTTTGCTGTTCTTACAGACTGACATAATGAGTTTTTCCATTCCTTTTTGTGTTGTGGACAGTAATACTGTGTCATCAGCATATCTAATCTCTGATATTTCATAATCTCCAATTGTTATGGCATTGTAATATTCTTTGTCTACATCTTCTCTAACATTCCTCATTATATTTTCAGTATACAGGTTAAATAACTAAGGCGACAATATGCACCCCTGACGGACCCCTTGTGTTATGTCAAACCAAGTTGTTGTTTCACCATTTATTCTTACTGCTGCTTTTTGGTCTAGATAAGCAGTGATGTTAATTTATCAAATGCGTTGGAAATCCCATTTTTTCCATTATTTCCCGAAGTTTCTGGTGTTGTACACAATTAAATGCCTTTGAGTAGTCTATACAGGCTAAATATAGATTCACATTAAACTCTCTGCAATTCTCTATTCTTAATCTTATATTGAATATATGATTTCTTGATCCTCTTCCTTGCTTGAAACCAGCTTGGACCATATTGACTTCTTCTATTTTGTTTCGAAGTCTACCCATTATGATTTTTAACAGAATTTTACTGGCATGACTAATCAGGTCAACAGTTCTGTAGTTTGTGCATAATTTCAGGTTACCCTTTTTTGGCAGTGGTATGAATACAGTTCTTTTCTATTCTTTTGGCCAAATACCTGAATGCCATATCTTTTTACATAGTGCATGATAGATTGTTGCACATTCCTTTCCTCCTGCTTTAATAAGTCAGCTGTTATCTCATCACATCCTGATAATTTACCATTTTTCAGATTCTTTATTGCCCATAAAACTTCTTCCATTGTCGGCTCGGGTTCTTTCTCCTCCAATAATAATTCACACTGTTGATTTCTGCTTCCACAGTCGGTTGTTTCATACATTCTTTTGCAATATTCCTTCCATCTTTCTAGAATTTCCTCTGTCTCTGTCAAGGTATTCCTCATCTCATCACAAATTACATTTAGCTTAGATGTGACATTTCTCATCAATGTCTTCATTTCTTTAAACATTTCACTATCTCTTCCACACTTCTGATGTTCTTCTGTTCTTTCACAACAGTCTTGTATGTATTATTTTTTTGTTTTTTCTTACGTTTCTTTGTACTTCTTTTGTTAAAGATTTATATTCCTCTTTGTTGTTCTTTATCACTTTCCATTGTGTCTTCATTTCTCTATGTTGTTTTATCAGTTCTAGTGTTCCTGGTGTAATCCATCCATTCTTTTGTGTTTTCTTTACTGGAACCATGTCTTTAACTGTTGTTATTAAGATATCTCTGGCCTGTTATCTCCTCCTGTATAGCCATCAGGATTTCAAAATGGTTCTTCACTTTTATACCGTATTTTTCTGGTATTTTTGTATGATCAAAGTGGAGTGATCTTGATCCCATAACTGTCTTTTTTATCTTTATCTTCATGTCTGCTGTTAATAACTCATGGTCCGTGTCACAATCAGTACCTGGTAAAGTTTTTGCTGAGGTTATACTTGACCTCCACCTTCTTTGCACTAAAATGTAGTCTATTTGATTCTTGGTTTTCCCATCAGCTGATGTCCATGTGTAAAGTCTTCATGGATGTTGTTTGAAAAGTGTGTTAGCGATCATTAGCTGATTTTCCATGCAAAACGCCATTAGATTGTCACCTGCCTTATTTCTATGTCCTATGCTAAATTTCCCTACAGCATGTCTGTCATCTTCTGCTCTTTCTGTACCAATCTTTGCATTAAAATCCCCCATTATTAATATGATATCATTTTTCCTTACCTGGTCTATTGTCATTTGCAGTGTGTTATAAAAGTCTTCTACTTCCTCTTCTTCTGCTGCTGATGTAGGTGCATATATCTGGATGATTGTTATGTTTCTAGGAATGCCCTTAAATCTGATTGTGAGGATTCTATCACTTACTGGATTGTAGCCTAGTAATGCTTGATTTGTCCAAGTAAAAAGCCACTCCATTCTTTCCTCCTACTTCTCCACCAGAGTATATTATTATACTATCATGAAGTCTATAGCAATTCCAAAAAGCAAAGGAGATAATATACATCCTTGTTTCATGACTGTTTCAGTCTGGAACCATTCACTCATTCCTTCTTCTGTGTTGACTGCAGAAACATATCCATTGTAGAGGTCCCTAATGATGTTGACAATCTTAGATGATATTTTATATATTCTTAAAATTTTCCACATTGAATCTCTGTGTCAGGAATTCACTAACTACCGATTACTTAGAAATTCATTTATTCATTCATTCATTTGCATGTCCCTTGCGGAACTTTGCCTCCCAAACAGCACTCCTGTAGGCCTCTGGTTGTGAGCAATATGGCCTGCTGCTGCTGCATCCATTTGCAGATTGTCAATGATTCCTTGCAGCCATCTTCGTTTTGGTCTTCCTCTTTTTCTTTTTCCCATTATGTATCCCTCCAGTATGGTCTTCTCTAAATTATCATGACGTTTAATATGTCCAAAATATTTAAGTTTTCTCTCTTTAATCCTCTTTACTAGCCAGCCTTCTTCAATATTAAGCTCTTGTAGTATAGATATATTTGTTCTTTTTTTGTGTCCATGATATTTGGAGAACTCTTCTGTAGCATTTACATTCAAAGGCATTTATGTGTTTCTCAGCTGTTTTGTTAAGTGTCCAGGTCTCACAGGCATATGTTGCGATGGGAAAGATGCATAAAGAAATAGAAGTTCAATATTTAATTAGGCAAGAAAAGAGAAATTACTTTAGGAACCTAGTTCAGATTAAATCAGACAGTAAGTCTGTCTGGAAAGCTTTTAACATTCTAGCAAACAAGATAAAACAGTCTGACTTGCCGAGTTATAATCATGTGCCCAGTTGTGAAGAGTTCAGCAATCACTTCAGAGAAGTCAAAATCATAAAATCTTCATTAACAATCCCTACTCTATCTTAATGCAAAGAAAATTAAGTTGATGACAACTGACAAAACAAACAAAGCAGCTGAAACATATATAAATGAGGAAAAATTGGAAGAAGTGGAGAGTTTTTAATATCTTGGATCACTACTAACTAAT
This sequence comes from Achatina immaculata, assembly GCA_009760885.1. Classification (NCBI taxonomy): domain Eukaryota; kingdom Metazoa; phylum Mollusca; class Gastropoda; order Stylommatophora; family Achatinidae; genus Lissachatina; species Lissachatina immaculata. The sequence goes on along the minus strand of CM019697.1, from coordinate 6,320,175 downwards.
AATGGAGATACAATGAGGGAAATTAAAAGGAGGACATCTATCGCTCTTCAGAAAATAAAACAACTAAAGAATGTGTGGAGAGGAGCAGACAGAACCACAAAAATAAGATTTTTAAGGACATGCATCTTTCCTATCTCAACATATGCCTGTGAGACCTGGACACTTAACAAAACAGCTGAGAAACACATACATGCCTTTGAATGTAAATGCTACAGAAGAGTTCTCCAAATATCATGGACACAAAAAAGAACAAATATATCTATACTACAAGAGCTTAATATTGAAGAAGGCTGCCTAGTAAAAAGGATTAAAGAGAGAAAATTTAAATATTTTGGACATATTAAACGCCATGATAATTTAGAGAAGACCGTATTGGAAGGATACATAATGGGGAAAAAAAAAAGAGGAATACCAAAACGAAGATGGCTGCAAGACATCGTTTACGATCTGCACATGGATGCATCAGCAGCAGGCCATCTTGCTCACAACTGAGAGGCCTACAGGAGTACTGTTTGGGAAGCAAAGTTCCGCAAGGGACATGCAAGCAAATGAATGAATGTACTTTTGACTTAAGCAAATTAAATACATTTAATGATACTTGACAGTCTGATGGGATGATCACCAATTGAGCTGACCACCTGCATGAAGGATCATGTACTCTGGAGAAGCAGTCAGCATGGCACATGATGATGATGATGATGACGACGATGACAATGACGATGACGATGATGATGATGATGATGATGATGGGTAGCAAATGTGCAAATCTAAAGCAACTCAGTATTCCTTTAATGTAGTTAGTGATGTTTATAATTATCTTTCATCTTTAAAGAACAACAACACAGCAGGTATTGATGAAGTTAGCAACAAGATATTATTCTACTCAGCCCCAGTAATTACAGATACATTAACATACATTTACAATCAATGCATTGCACATTATCATTTTCCTCAGGTTTTTAAAATTGCAAAAATATATAATCTTTTTTAAATCTGGTTCGGAAACAAATCCCTCAAGCTATAGACCAATTTCTATTCTATCGACTTTGTCAAAACCACTCGAAAAAAAACATACAAAAAAACAACCTTACAACACATGCAAAAAAATTATTTGATTGTTGACTTTCAGTCAGGTGTTAGCCCAAAACATTCCTGTTACACAGCTCTCACAAAAAATAACAGAATGTTGGTTATCTAATATAAATGATGATAACCTATGTGGTGCTGTTTTTGTTGACTTTAAAAAAAGCATTTGACATGATTGATAATGAAGTCCTAGTTAGAAAGCTTGAGACCTATAGATTACACAAAATAGATGACAAAATTTATTACTTCTTTCCTTTTCAACAGACAGTAGGTAGTTTGCCTCAAAAAGTCAAGTTCATCTATGGTTGATAATAGTGTTCCACAGGAATCTATTCTTTGTCCTCTCCTATTTACCATCTACATCAATGATCTCCCACTTCATCTCAAAAAGTCATCTTGTGACCTCTTTGCTGATGACTGCACAGTTTACACTAGTGACAACGACTGTATTAACCTTGAGTCAACTCTTTAAATTGAAATAAACAGTCTAATTAACTGGAGAAACAACAACAGAGTGCTAATAAACACCAGCAAAACAAAGTCCATACTCATTACAACATGACAGAAATTAACAAATTCACCAGCAACAACACTACTGCTCCACGCTGGAACTTCACAGATAGAGAATGTTAGTGAACATAAAACTCTAGGTGTCATGATTGACCACCACTTCAGCTGGAATTATCATATAGACAATCTAACCAAACTCATTGCACAAAAAGTTTACCAATTTACTAAAATTAAACATTTTCTTGACATAGACATCAGAAGAATATACTACATATCACAGATACAAACACACTTGGACTACTGTTCCACAGCCTGGGATGGTTGTTCCATGTCAAATATGAAAAAACTTTACTCACTTCAAAAACGAGCAGTAAAACTTGTAGATGACAAACATGCAGCCCATATTACAAATAAGGACAAACATCTTGATATTCTACCCCTTAAGAAGAGATATCTTTTCAACAAGGCTAAGTTAATTCATAAAATTCTATCACACAATGTTCCACCCTATCTGTGGTCATTGTTCAAATCCAATCCAAAACAGTCAATGCTTAAGCAAGTGTATTCCCCTAAAACCAAGGCTTGACATATTTAAAAAAAAGCTTCTCTTACTCAGCTGCTCACCTTTGGAATGTCCTACCAATTCATGTAAAACTTATAAGTAATATTCATTCTTATAACTTTAAATTTTGTCAACATCTGTTTGATATGGACTATATGCCTCCCTAACCATAGTCTAAAGTAGTTTAAAGTATGGCTTGATTGTTGTAATTTTTTTTATGCTACTTTTCTATAAATTTGTTAGTTTTGAATGAATGTAAGAATACAAGTTTATTTCATGTTGTTGCATAAATCAGAGTGTAGAGTGTATGGATATGAGATAAGTTTATTATTTATTTATGTAATCATTTAATTGTGTCTTCATGATTATTATGCTCATTAACAAATGTTGAACGACTGTGACTGAGTGAAAGCTGTATGATAAAGGGCAGAATGTCAGACAGGCCAGCATGCCCAATTCTTAACCCTTTGAAAATAAAGTATGTTCTTTCATTCTGCATATACTATCAAATGCCCTTTTAAGGTCTGTGAAGTTCAGAATTAATGGTTTTTGCTTTTCAATATGTTCTTCAAATATTATTCTTAGAGTAAAGATCTGGTTGAGACATCTTCTCCCTTTTCGAAACCCTGCCTGTTCATCTCTCATTGCAGTATCCGAATAACTTTGCAAAATACTTTTGATATAACTAATAGTAAAGTTAGACCTCTCCAGTTATTGCAATCACTAAGGTTGCCTTTCTTTGGTATTTTAACAATGATTCCCTTTTTTCCATTTAGAAATGACCTTTTCTTCTTTCCAAACTTTATTAAACATTATCTGTAGTTGGCTGATGTTGTCACTGTTAATAGCTTTTAACATTTCAGCTGTTATTTCATTTTCACCTGTAGCTTTGTTGTTAGCCATTAGATTCACTGCTGTTTCATTTTCATTCAATGTAATTTCATCTAGGTTGACATTTAGTTATGGGCAAAGATGGGCCAAACACTTCCAAGAAATACTTAATTGACCACACCCAAAACTGTTATCTTGAATTTATACTATTTTTGCAGGGCTTGGCAACATCTGTGGAGACAGAAAAGCATTTTTTATGGGAAATTCCGGACAAATGGAGCATGGAAGATGCTGCCACGGTTCCTTTGGTTTACTGCACAGCTTATTATGCTCTTGTGACAAGAGGAAGAATCCAGAAGGGAGAGAGAATACTCATTCATTCAGGCAGTGGTGGGGTGGGCCAGGTAGAGTCATCTTGTGCTGTTTATTCTCTTCTACTTTTTAAAATGAATTTAAAAGTTTTGAAGTGTTTAAAAATAAAAACTACCAAATCTGAATGCAGATTTGTAGATGACCAAGTAGAATCTGATGACCAAATAAAATTGATAAAAATGTAAAAAAAAAAATAATTTTTTTTATTATTCACAGGCAGCCATTTCTGTGGCCCTGAGGTATGGTTGTGAAGTCTTTACCACTGTTGGCTCAAATGAGAAGAAGGAATACTTGAAGAGTGTATTCCCACAGCTCCAAGACAGAAACTTCAGCTACTCCAGAGACATTTCCTTTGAGTATGACATACTAAGGGAAACAAATGGAGAAGGTAAGAACATCTGTTGTGTAAGACAATCTTCTCCAAATAAAAGCAAGAAAAGACTGCTGTCTCTACTGGCATCACCCACATACAATGTGGCCATCAGCCCATGTAGAATTTTATGTTCATTTTTCACTTAATTCTCATGAAACTATGTGCTCTGTTTGTACTGTTCCAGTCTATCATATTGGTAAAAAAAAAAGATTTTTGCAACACAGTTTAAGTAGGATTATCCTTGAAAATTGTAGACAGAGCACTTAGTACATGAGATGAAGAAAATATAAGAGAGTGACTCAGTATAGAATCTTGAATTTCATTTGGATGAAAAACTAGTCACAAGTAGCTATCAGCCAACTGGTTGAATGCTAGGCATCACTCATACTGTGTTTTTATAATGTCATTATGTCTTTCCCTCTGGTGTCAATTTTCATAGCTGGCCAACTGGAAAAGAACAGAACCAGTCTGCAGTCCAGTCCTATAACACAGAAGACAGTACACTCTCAGTTGTGCTACTTGCTCCTAAAAGACAAATGGAACACATAGCAAACACTGGTTTCAGATTGTATATTATTGCAGTGCAGAAGATGTTTCTGTTTCTTCCTTGCCTACTTCAGCTTCTGTTTGCAGGTGTTGACCTTGTTCTGAACTCTCTTGCTGATGACAAGCTTCAAGCCAGTACTAGACTCTTGGCTAAATATGGTAGATTCCTGGAGATTGGCAAATTTGATCTTACCAATAGATCACCACTGGGTAGGTACATGTGAGAGAAACAATGACAAAAAAAAACTAATTACTTAAATAAATCTCACTTTTCTAATAATAAGAGCATTGTTTACATTTTCATTCATTCACTCACTTTTGTAAGCCATTGTGGCTCATTGCTGCAGACATGATGTGTCTCCATTCCCCCCTATTCTTAGTCTGCACCTGATAATTGTCCACTTCATGAGCTTGTGGGTCTTCTTCCATGTTGTCATTCCATCATTGTCTCGATTTCCATCAGACTTTCCCCATCCCTGCAGGTGATTTCTGTGTCCCCATCCATTCACCATCCCGAACAGCCCAATGCAGCCCCAGACCAAGATCTCAGCTCCACCTGTTTAACGGGTGTACAATGTCAAAAGCTGGAGGGCCTTCTTTCCTAGGAGGGGTATTTGTGCTTGTCATTTTTTCCACAGACGAGTGGGTTTTCTTATTGTACAGAGCATTTTGTCTGAGTTATCTGACACTCCTATAATAAACAAGAAGCTATTAGCAGATTTCTCAGTTCTATGTTCCCTCTTTCTTTTACAGAAAGTTCTGTTTCCTAAAAATTCTGCCTTATAAGAGGGTGACATTATATTTTATAACAATAACAAATAGTGTTGGTTGCTACAGGTTTCTGGGCTACAGGAGTAGGTCACAGTTTTTTTAAGCAATCAGATCTGATGTTCCCTGTTTCACAAAGACTATGTTAAGATAAGTGTGCTCTTAACACAGTTGTTCCCAGGGGATTACAGTCTAACATACTGTGTGTTGTTTGTTGGCATCCTTTCTTTATTGTCTTGATTTCTTATAAAAATGTTCTTACTTCATAAATATGATGTTTTGACTTGATGTTTTTCATATATTTTCATTTTTGGTTTCTAATTATTTTTGTGCTATAGTTACATGCATCCCTGTATTCCTATTCTTTTACCATGTTGTTCTGGTCATTTAACCAAAATTGTCTTGTTTTCGTTTGAACAGCTTCTTCAAAAATATCATTAAACTATTTACTTTTCTCCACTTTTGATTGTTCTCCCAGATATTTTTCTACTGTTGATTTTATAATTTGCTCACTTTGCAGTTGTCATTGATGTCATTGTGATTTTTATTTTCTAAAGATTCTTTTTTCTATTTGTTCTCTGTACTTTTGTTTTATTTTCTTGTGAGCCTGTTGTGATTCTTTTGCTGTAGTATCTCTTAGGAGCTTCATCTTCCTTTTTATTTCAGCTAGGTTGTGGTCACTATGACATTCTGCTCATCTATACCTTCTAACCTGCTGGATATTGTTTGAATCTCTGTTGTAAATTAATACATGGTCTATCTGATTATGTTTTTCTGTCACAAGACTGCCATGGTTGCTTATGCAAATTTGTCCTTAAATTTAGTACTGCTTATCTGAAGACTTTTTACTGAGGCTAGGTTTAGTAATCTCCATCCATTATCATTAGATGTTTCATATTGGCTATGTCTTCCTGTAATGTGCCTATGAATTTCTTCTCTTCCTATGTTAGCATTAAAGTCACCAAATACTATTAAATTATGGTTTTTGTACTTTGTCTATAGTGCCTTCTTTGCTTTTTAGAAATGTTTCAATTTATGCACTTAAGAGTGAGGAAGTCAGCTAAAATTAGGCAGTGTGACAGCACCATCTACTGAGTAGTAGGCTGATAGATAAATATGAGGTCTGTTAAAAAAATATCTGACCTTAATTTTTCCCACACAAACAAATCAAGCACAGTGGTGTCCTCCAGCAGGAAGGATATAGGGGACCATAATGCACATATATTAATTCCCCTCTACAGAGTACATGAGTGAGCGAGTGAGTGGGCAAGTGAGCGTGAGTGAGTGTTGTGAATGCCTGTCAGATTTTCATTTTAAAGTCATGTTGACTGTTTTTTTAATTCCTGTGGGGTAGTGCATCACAAGCATGCACCATAAGGCCAAAACATTACTGAAGAGCACTACCTGGAGCTCATCCATTGCCTTTGTGATGCTGTGTGATGCAAACAACCGAACCTGTGGGCAAAGGAAACTAAGCAGCTCCATCATGACAATGCACCAGCTTATTCTTCGCATCTGATTCAGATTTTCCTAGCCAAACATAACAGTCCTCTGGTTTGTCAGACTCCATACTCTCATGCAACATGGTTGCAATTTTTGGGTTTTCTCCAAACTGAAAATGCTGCAGAAAGGACCTGGTTTGAATCTTGAGAAGACATTATGTGCAGAATGTGATGGCCAAGCTGTACTCTATTCACAAAGAGGCCTTCATGAAATGATTCCAGCAATGGCATGACCACTATGAGAAGTGTATGCAGTCTCAAGGAGAGTACTTTGTAGGGGATTAGGGTTTCAGACCTCCAGGTGAGTTATTTTTTTCTCAGCCAAAGGTCAGATCCTTTTGAACAGACCTCATATAAGTATTGTTGTGTACACTTCAATGACTCTTAAGTTGGGCATTGCTATATACATTATAATAGCTTGTTTAATCTTCAAAGATGAATGTTGTTATAAATGAATATTAGTTGTTAAAGGAAAATGACAAGCATCACTTTCCTTAGCATTGGATAATTAGACCATATTGGTCAACCAATTAATCAGCCACAGTAATGATAATGATAATTTTAATCAAATGAAAAAGAAAGACTGGTGAAGTATATAAGAAAATGAATCTTCCTAAGACATGTCAATTTTCATAAGAATGTGAATTTGCATCAAAGTCAGAATAATGGCTGAGGGCAAGAAATGATTTGTTATGTCAAAGTGCTATAATATATTTATATTCTAGATGTCACATTCAGAATAATGACTTCATGTCAGAAAATTATTCTCTGTGTTTCCAAAGATATGTCTGTTTTCCTGAAGAATGTCAGCTTCATGGGCATTCAGTTGGATGAACTCTATGAGTACAACGCAAGAGACTGGCCTGAAGTGGCAAATCTTGTTCGGGAAGGCATAGCCACTGGAGTAGTTAGACCACTGAAAGCAACAGTTTTCAACAGTGATGAGGTTGAAGATGCCTTCAGATACATGGGCCAGGGCAAGCACATTGGAAAAATTCTGATCAAAGTAAGATTTGCATTTTTTTTTTTTTTGGTGCTCAAGAGGCAAGTGAAGATTGTTTTGGTGAAGAGAAAATGAACTTAAAGCCAGTCCAGAATATGTAAAATATGTAGTGAAATAACATTTATTTTGTAAATATGATGTGTTAGGGGAAAAAAAAATCTATTGAAGGTTTGTTATGTCCAAGACACACTGCTGTGACATTCTTTTGTCTTCAGTATTGTGGCCACAATTCACAGGGCAGAATTATAATTTTTGTTATGTTTTAGGTTAGAAGTGAAGAGGAGGAGAAGATTGCCACAGCACCAAAAGTATTCATTCCAGCAGTAGCCAGAACATTGTGTGATCCTTCTAAAACATATGTTATCACTGGTGGTCTTGGAGGTTTTGGCCTTGAACTTGCTCATTGGCTTGTAGAGAGAGGAGCCAAAAATCTGGTTCTGTCATCCAGGTATGTAATGAATCTAAAATAATGTCAGTCAGTCATTTGCATGTCCCTTGAGGAACATTACCTCCCTAACAGCTCTCCTGTAGATTCTTGATTGTAAGCAAGATGTCCTGCTGCAGATACATCCATTTCCAGATTATCAACGATGTCTTGCAGCCATCTTCAACTTTATCTTCCTCTCCTTCTTTTTCCCATTATGTACCCTTACAAGACAGTCTTCTCTAAATTACTGGTCTTCACAAAATTATCATGATGTTTAATGTATAAAATTATATTTGTAATTAAATTGCAGTAATTCTGTGAGGGAAAAGATCAGCGGTTAAATTTATGGAAGACTGCTAGTTATGACAGAGGCTTAACCTGGGGGCTCACATATCATCTAGAGGATTATGATTTCGCAGATGATATTGATCTATACTTACATAAGCTTGACATTATGTCTCTTTGACATGCAGGAGAAGACATCTAGGATTTACAAAATAGCCTGATCAGTAGGTCAGAATGTGCATCCAGACAAAACTAAGATCACAAGAATAACTAACAAGGAAAGAATCTCATTTGGGACAAGAGAAGTTGAAGAAGTAGAACACTTCAGGCACCTTGGAAGCCTCATTTCAGCAAACAGCAATACTGAGAAGAAAATATCTACAAGAATGGACAGACATCTCAGGCCTTTAACAAATTACCAAACATATGGAAACCTCCCACTCTCCATATGAACCTGAAGCTCAGAAACTATAAATTCAGTTATTAATAAAAAAAAACGTTTTATTACATGCAGCTGAAACATGGAGAACCAATCAGAGAACTGAAAGGAGATTGAGAGGATCTGAAGGAAGATGGCTCAGGATAATTTTAAGAATACACTATGAAGAACATAGGACAAATGAGGAAATAACCAAAAGAATGGGCATTGAGAACATTATTAAAGAGGTCAAAAGATGAAGATGTAAATAGCTGGGCCACATACTATGAATGGAAGAAATCAAGACACCCCAATACCAGCTTGACTTGGACACCTCAAGGGAAAGAAAGAGGGGCAGACCATTGGGCATATGGAGATGCACAATACAGTAAGAACTAAAGGAATTGGGAAAGATATGGTTTGAGGCATCCTGACTTAATCAAGACATGACTGGCTGGAGAACCTTTGTTGATGCCTTATGCTCCATTTGCAGTATAGAGGACTGATGATGATGAAATTGATGAAAATTGACCTTATTTTTTAACAAAATGTGAAGTGCAGTCAAGGACTTCTTCATGTAAGGAAGAATATTGAATCCACCAAACAAATAGCAAGGAACTCTGGTAAGTTACAGATGTGAACATGTGAGTAGCATCTTCAGCCTTGTGAAGCAGTTATAAACCAACAACTCCCAGACATCTTGGAGTCATGACCCAGAGGGACCCACACCCATTAGAGCATCAGAAGTTTAAAGGGGTGAAACATTTGCCTCAGGAGGGATACTTCTCTGATGATCTGAGAAGTTGTGTTGTTGCTATGCTGTAGAGCAAACAGCAGTAACAAAAATATAGGGAGTAAGACATGTAGGATGTCTACAAAATAAGTTCCAGTGAGCTAATAAAAAATCAAGTTTTGTTTTGTTAACTGCACATATTTGAATTGATGTACACTACTTTTCAACCTAGTTTCCACCTTTGTTGAGATACTTGTCATAGTAGGAATCTAGATTTTGTATCCTTGCATTGTAGAATGCTGCCACCTGCAATGCAAACCATGTGTCAACGGTTTTTATGACGATGTTGTCATTGTTGAAACAGCAGTCACCAAAGAATTTAATTTTTTGAGATGCAGAAACAAATAAAAATCACTTGGTGTTAGGTCTGGACCATAGATGGGATGAATGAATTGTTCCCAGGAAAATTTCATGATTAAATCTTGCATTGCAGAGTCAGTATATGGGCAACCATTGAAATGTCAATCCAGTGCTAGCATGTTTCAGTTTGCAATCTTCCTTCAGCATCCACTGTGACCATCTTCAGCATCCACTGTGAGAACAAGTTTTGATAATCAAGCTTATGAGACACAATTTCATGAACAAATGACCATGAAATTTGTGAAAAATGCAAGGAGAGTGATGAAATGCTAAATCGCCTGTTCACAAGAATCTTTTCTTCCTCCGTACATGCCAAATTTTCATCAACCACATCATGGATCATGTTCTTCATTGAAGTTTCTCACCACTCTCCATACCATTGAAATGCTCATGACATGTTGTCCATACACCTTACAGATATGATGAATGTCACCCATTTTCACATGTCGTGCATTTTAAAAATGAATTACAGACCTTATTTCACAAGCAGCGAGCAAAAATATTTGCATGAACATTTTACTCCATATATATTGGGAATATATATTTTAATTGCAACGCTTACTTGTGTTCTTCCAAGACTGAGCTAAGTGTTAATTAATTTCATTTATTTATTATTTCTGTAACATAGGATTAATGTGATTCTATACTTTATCTCATTTATCTATTTCTTCACGTCTGACAATGAGCCTTTTTCATGAAATTAAGTTTATAAACTGCATTGTGATGAGGTACGGGTGTTCCTGGGAATTTTTCAACAAATTACTCCCACGCTAAATCATTGTATATACCACCTTCTTGAAATATGTGCTCAACAAGAAAAATATGCTCCTCCAGTGAAAAAATCATAGTGAACAAACTGATTTAAACAATTCATCCATCATGAGCTTCAAACACTGCTTGACAACTGATTTCACAAAGACAGACTGAATACAGGGAATGTTACACAACAGTCTTCAACACACTAATGTGCGCAGAGAGATGTGGCTAGATACTGCAACCACTAAGATATCACTATGATACCAGAATTGATACTGGGCTAGTGCACACCAATTTTTCAGACACCCTGTATTTTTCCTTCTTGAGTAATTGGATATTTCATTATTTTCATTTTTTCCCTGTTAGCTCCTATTATAAGAGCCATTGAAGACAGGGTATCTGTTATTTCTTGCATCAAATTCATATTGTAACTGATAAGAGCTTTGTCTGCAAAGTTGTGAGCCTTTATTCCTCCCATGTACCCAATCAATACCTGTTTTACTCTTGCAGTATGTCTTCATTATGAAATCTATGACAGTTCCAAATAGCAAGAGAGATAGTATACATCCTTGTTTCACACCCATTTCAATCTGAAACCATATCCTCATTCCTTTTTCTGTCCTGGCTGCATATATTTAGCCAATGTACAGATCTTTAATGATGTTGATGATTTTAGATGATATTCCATATATTCTTAAAATGCTCCACACTGAATCTCTGTGTATGCTGTTAAATGGCATTTTAAAGCCTATAAAGTTCAGGATTAAAGGTTATTGCTTTTCAATATGTTCTTCAAACATTATTCTTAGAGTGAAGACCTGGTCATGACAGCTTCTTCCTTTTTGAAATCTTGTTTGTTCTTCTCTCATTACAGTATCCACCACATCTTTGATTCTGTTCAGAAATATTTGACAACATACTTTTGAGACAACTCCCCCTTCTCCAGTTACTGCAGTCACTGAAGTTCCTTTTTTTTTAACAATTATTTTTGTTTTCCATTTTTAAGGGATTTTTTTTTTCCTTCTTTCCAATTTTTAGAACCATTCTCAGTAATTCCCCTTGTTGTGACTGCTAATAGCTTTTAACATTTCGGCTATTATTTCATCTTCGCCTGCAGCTTTGTTGTTAGACATAAAATGCACTGCTGTGCTTGAATTTCATTCAAGGTGAATTCATCTAAATTTTTTTTTTTTTAATTGTGGGATTGGTACAGCTGTTTCAAAGTTTATGGGTTCTTTTTAGTATGGTTGATTAAGTATTTCTTGAAAATATTCAATTTATCTTTATTTTTGATCATTACTTGATGTTAGTAGGATGCTGTTTTTGTTGAAGACTGATCTTTCTTTCTTTGAATGTAATAGTACCCATTAACCTCTATTGTGTCTCCTCTTTTTCATTTTTTCTGTTTCTTTTTCCATGTTGTCCATATATCCACTCTTATCCTATCTAGCTGAGTTTTTCACTTTATTGTATAATTCTTTGTAGGTTGCTTTTGCCAAATCTTTTCTGAGATCTGTCTTTACATTCATTATGGCTAATTTGACTAATATATGTATGGACTATATAAATATTTTAGAATTTGACTGACATAGTTATTATATTAATACTGCCATATGAAGACATATCTAGAAGCAACAGTTCATATCTGAGGCCAAAATCAATATTTAGAAAAAAATGAAAGAAGGAAAAAAAGTTTATTTGACTGAAACTCTAGATAACAGACAGTGACATAACCATGATTTGAGATTATTTCTAGAACTGAATGTATTCAAAGTCTTAGCATATAGTGATGTGTTCCATGTTTCTTGTAAACAGGTCAGGTGTGAAAACAGGTTACCAGTACAAGAAAATCAAGCAGTGGCAAGCAGCAGGTGTGACAGTGGAGATCAGCAAAAGAGATGCCAAGACTTTAGAAGGTGCCAGAGCTTTGCTTGAAGACTCCATGAAGCTTGGACCTGTGGGTGGTCTCTTTAACTTGGCCATGGTGAGTCTGATAGTTCTCCTTTCAGTCTGTTTGTTACCAATGGGAGTGGGATCTGTAGAGCAGATCTGTGTGTGTCTGTGTTACATTGAGAAGTTTTTTTTTGCAGTGAGAGAAATACCATTCAGGTTTGACTAATGTCAGATCTGTGATAGAAATATGCATGGATAGTGTATGCATGGATCCAGTCCTTGGGGTAGGATTCTATGGTCTTCAGTGCACACAGCTTTAGGGTGTTGGGATCTAATGATTTGTTCACTAATTTGTTCTTGAGTCTGGTGTTAGTTTGAGGAAGTGTATAGTTTGTGTTTGGTGGGATGTCTAGTACTTTTGTAAGTTCTTCTCTGTCTTCAGGGAGTTTGTGTCTTGTGTTTAACTGTTGTGCTATGTGCACTGGAGTTTTCAGTTTCAGTCTATTATTATTCTTCCATTTATCTTATTATGCTTCCATTTATCTTATTATGCTTCCATTTATCAACCACTATTCTGTTAGGATGGTCTGGGGGCATGCATTTATATCTTTCTACTGCCTCAATGATTGATTTTTCTTGTCTTGTATCTAATGGCTCAATGTTTGCATCAATTTCACATACAGCTGTGGGTGTTGATCTCATCGCCCTATAAGTGAAATGAATGGATTGGTTCTCTATTCTGTCTACTTGTATACGAGAGCTCTTTGATGCTGTGACCTGTAGGGAGAGGTTGTAATCTGTTATAGATCTAACATATCCAGTGTACAGTTGTCTGAGTGTTGCTTTGTCAACTCCTCAGGGTGTACTTGCAAGTTGCTTGAGTAAGTTTAGTCTTTTGGGTGCTTTTTCTGCTAGTCCATCCAAGGTATGGTGGATTTTTTTCTTTCATGATTTGAGCACCATCAAGAGTTATTTTCAGTTCAGTCTTTGCTAGTTTGTTGCTAAAAGTGAAGACTGTATATGTAGTTTTACTAACATTGATCTTCAACTTCCAGAAATTCCAATAGGCTGTTATGGTGAGGAGTGCTCTTTTAAGTCTTTCAGCAGCCAGCTGCAGGTCTGCTCTCTAGTCCTGTACAAGGTCATGGCAAACATGGCTTTGTGGGTATTCAGTAGGACAAGGAGGTCATTTATAAAGATTAGGAACAAAGTGCAGCTAAGAGCAGAATCTTGTGGCAGACCTTCCTCCAGGGTGTATTTGTCTGACAGTCTTTTATTGACCTGAGTTTGTATGGTCCTGTTACTCAGGTAGTTTTTAACCCATTGATACATTTTCCCATGTATGCCCATGTTTTACATCTTTAACAGTAGGCCCTTTGCCAGACCGTGTCATATGCCTGCAGGAAGTCTACAAAGACAGCTACAGAATTTCTCTTGTGTAAAAAAAACTGTCTTTCACACTTTGAGTGAGGAGAAAAAGCTGGTCTTTGATTCTTGATCCTTTGTGAAAGCCTGTGTGAAAGTTATTGAGGGAACCCAAGGATTCCAATCACCAGTACAGCCTATTGTTAAGCATTCGTTCTGCTAGCTTACCAATGTTGAAGTCAGTGAGATTGGTCTAAAGCTTTTTAGGTCATCTTCTGGCTTTTCTTTTTCAAGATATGTCTAGCTATGGCTGACTTCCAAGACTGTGGTAGTACTCCACTTTGCCAGGTCTTGTCAATGAAGTTGAGCAATGAGGACTTTCCTACAGGTCCCAGGTGAAGGATACTTTCATTTGATATTTTGTCTGGTCCTGGTGCTTTTCTTAGCTGTAACTTACCCATAGCACTCTGAAGTTTTCCTTAAAAAGTGAAATGTCTGCCAAGCTAGATTTCTCTTTACTTCTCAGAACTTTTCCCAGCACCTTGTCAAGTAATTTCCTGTTAGAGGATTTGTTGGTGGCAGCAAATAATTTGTTAAAAGTACTGGCTTTGTCTGAGTCACTTGAGAGGACTCAACCAGAGATTCACATTGACTTAGGGTTTGTTTGTTTTTTCCTGACATGTTAACGAAGAGTTTCTAAGCCTTCTTTCCTTCACTTCTGAGGTTGAGATTGCTGCATGTGGTTAACTACTTCTCTCTTTGCTTTTTTAGTTTCAAGCCTTACCTTAGATGTTAGTTTATTGTACTCTATTCTGTTTTCTGGAGTAGGGTTTTTCTCTGCATTCTTCCTGGCTGTTCTTCTTTTTTGACTAAGTCAGAGATTTTGTCCAGAAGGGGCTACATTTTTTTCTGCATCCTCGGGTGATTGTTTTGTAGGCTACTCCAAGTATGGCTTGGATTATGTTGGTGTAGAGTGTGTTATTGTTTGTGTTGTCATTTAATTTTGATAGGTTTTCATCTGTTTGTGTTCTGAATTTTTCCCAGTCTGCTTTTATATAATTCTAGCAAGGGTATTTGTGTGGTCTTTGGTTTCATGTGTGAGAAATTTGTAGAAGGATGGGGCGATGTTCGCTTCCTATGTCATCAAGCACTCTCAGATTACAATTGTGGATGTCTTCTGAGACAATTGTAATGTCAGGTCTGTATGTGCATCCAGTGGATCTGTGGAGGAGTGTTGGTAGGGAGGAGGAGTCTTGCAATATTATCATGTTGCTGATGTTGCATAGCTCTTCAGTGTTGTTTCCTATAGTGTTTCAGTCTTTGTATCCTAGTGATGGTAGATGTGCATTAAAATCTCCTGCAATGATAATGTTTTGCATGTCTGTGCTGTGTATGTTGATTTGACTATTAGAATTTGAGGGACAATAAACATTAAACAGAGTGTACCACAGTCTATCGTGCCATACTGTTATCTCTTGGATATCATCCTCAGTTGCATTTTCTTCATCTTCTTCTTCATTTACTTCTATCATCAAGACATCCCTGTGATCCTACTGAATTTACGACTGTGGTCCTCATTAAGTCCTGTAGTCTCGAGATCCCCGAGAGGATCACAAGAGGTTCAGAGTATCGCAGGGCTTGAGCCTGTAATCTTGGTGGGTCTCAGAAGTGGGATTGCATGACACCATGGTTTTCGTTGCACCAGTATAGTCTAGAGTTGGACTTTCTCACCGGAAGACCTCGATGTGTTTTGAAAGACCTAGACGTGTTTTGGATATCAGTATATCCCCGCTGGGTGAGAGGTGGTAGCCCACCCAGGCCAGAGTTGGACTTTCTCACCGAAAAGCCTCGACGTGTTTTGAGATACCCGTGTATCACCGCCGGGTGAGAGGTGGTTGCCCATCCAGTCCAGTGACTTTCTCACTGGAAAACCTTAGTGTGATTAGGATTCGCAAACATCCCCGCTGGGTGAGAGGTGGTTGCCTATCTAGACTGCCCTGGCCCAGTGTCTCCAACTTCATCATTTTGTGGTCGTGGCCGCTACCCTTCCTAGTTGTGACCAGGATGGAGCTTTTGTCCAGGAGGACGAATCCTCGCCACTAGTGACTTCCACCCCTGGGTTGAGCCAGTTTACCTATATTATCCCAGTATGGGAGTGTTTGGGACGTGACCGACCTCTAGAGCAGAGGTAGTGTGACATGCATAGCCTTCAAGTTTCACCCCTGGTGTGAGCCGGTTTAGGCATATTTCACCAGTGTGGGTGTATATCGGGCGTGACCGGCCTCTAGAGCAGAGGCACCGTGGTATGTGTAGCTCTCACAGCGATACTACTGAACATACCAGTTAAACTTCACGTTATCCTTTTCTTCACCTTTTCACATCGGCACCACTCAGCAACACTTACTTCTTTTCCACAGTTTCTTCCTTGACCGGGAGGAGCTTCACTCCACGCGCGGCATCCGAAGAGTCTCGCCAGCAGTGTCTTAACCTCTGGGTTAAGCTTGTTCTGGCATTTCACCCGATATGAGTGGACTTAGGACGTGTCTGACTTCCAGAACAGAGGTGCCGTGATTTGACTGTTTGCTTCACTTTATCCTTTCTATCACCTTTTTCCGCAGTGGGCCGCACGACAACCCCATTTGCACCTTTCTTCATTTGACGAGAGGAGCACCACTCCACGCATGACAGCTGAAGAATCTCGCCAGCAGCGAGACAAGCATATGACTACTGGCAGGATCAACCAGATAGCCTTCTTCACCGAACCTTAGTCGGATATCTGCTGACAGACCGAAGCGGGGCAAGGGAGACAGCGCTCTGCTCAGAGCGGATCCCTTTTGACCCCGGTGGCATTTCATTTCCTTTAACCGGCGGCTCTCTCTGCTCTAGCAAACGTAAAGAAAGCCCGGCCACCCACAACAAACGTACATTATATATTGCAGACCCGATACTCTTTGCGAGAGATGGGCCAATTTTGAGACCATCGATCAACAAAACCGTAGTACACCATTAGCACGAATCTGACTGGCTAGCTGTTTACATGTTTCACTCGACGGACAAACCACTTGCTTCTGCATCGAAACACCTTAACTCCCGCCATCCGGGAAAAGACGAAAGCCTGTCTCCCCACGCACGGAACTCGAGAGTGGTTTTTCGCCAAAAGAACTGTCGGCCTGTGCAACAGCAGCAGCCCGCACTGTGCAGCTCAGGGCGGCTCTGCGCGGCTGACAGTTGCATTTTCTATTTTTAACTATGTAATTTTCAAGAGTGTGGCAATACCCCTGCATTTACCACATTCACATTTGTACATGGTGTATCCAGGCACTGAGTGATATTTTCCATCTACGAGGGTTTCTTGTGTGATTGCAATATGGATATTGAATTTTTTCAGCTGTCTGCTTATTCTGAGGCCTTTGGCCTAAGTCCAGAAATGTTGATTTTAAGCATGTTTAGTTTGCCCTATGTAGCTGATTTTTCATTCAGGATAGCGGGGGTGGGGGGGGGGGTGGAAACCACCTGTTTTGGACCTTGTATGAGGCGATGTCCAGGCTTGTATGGTTTTCTTTATGTTTCTGACATTTTCATTTTGTGATTCTTGCCCAAAGTCTTTCTTTCATACCCAGGGAGTCTTTCCAGTTAGAAGCTGAAATAAGGCCCCAAGTGCAACACCGGGCTGTCCTATGGCTTTAAGACAACTTCACAGAGACACTCCGACTATGGGATGAGCCATCCAATGGTGCTTCAATGATGTCCATTCACCATCAATAGTCTGCTGGTTGTATTGTTTTCCTCATTCTGATAGCCATTGTTGTTGAGACCCATAGGCTTGTCACATCCTGGACTCGTCAGTTTCCAACAGACTTTCCTCATCTCTGCAGGTGATCTCTGTGTCACCGTCCATCCACCATTCTGAACAGCCCAGCATGACCCCAGGGCATGGTCTCAGCTCCACCTATTGATGGGTGTTGAGTATCAAAAGCTGAAGGGCTTTCTATCCTAGGAGGGGTATTTGTGCTTGTCATTTTTCGCATAGGTGAGTGGATTTTCTTAGTGTACATAGTGTTTTGTCTGAGTTCTTCTTCTTCTTCAGCATTCACTTCTACGACCAAGATCACCCTGTGATCCTATTGAATTTACTCCTGTGGTTCTCATGATAGTCTCATTTAGGATGGAGGCTCAGAGCGTCATGGGGCTTGGGTCTATATTCTCAGTGGGTCACATAAGCGGCATTGCAGGACACTGTGGTTTTCGTTGCACCAGTTTAGTCTCGAGTTGGACTTCCTCACCGGAAAACCTTGACGTGGTTTGGATATAAATATATCCCCGCCAGGTGAGAGGTGGTTGCCTATCCAGTCCAGAGTTGGACTTTCTCACCGGAAAGCCTCAGTGTGATTTGGATATGAATATATCCCCATTGGGTGAGAGGTGGTTGTTATCTAGACTGCACTGGTCCAGTGTCTCCAACTTCAGCATTTTGTAGTCGTGGTCGCTACCCTTCCTGGTGGTGATGAGGATGGAGCTTTTGTCAATGAGAATGAATCCTCGCCACTAGTAAGTTTCACCCCTGGGTTAAACTGGCTTAGGTGTATTATCCCAGTATGATTATATATAGGACGTGACTGGCCTCTAGAGTGGAGTTATCGTGATATGAGTAACCATCAAGTTTCACCCCTGAGTTAAGCTGGTTTAGGTATATTGGCCCAGTATAGATGTATATAGGACGTGGCCGGCCTCTAGAGCAGAGGTGCTGTGTTATGAGTAGCCCTCACCGCAAGACTACTGGCCATACTGATTAAACTTTACTTAATCCTTTCCATCACTTTTTTTTCACAGCGGTGCTGCATGGCAACCCTATTCGCATTTTTCTTCATTGGCTGGGAGGAGTTTCACCCCACGCACGGCAGCTGAGGAATCTTCCCAGCAGCAATTTGTCTGAGTTATCTGACACTCTTATAATAAAAAAGAGGCTACTAGCAGATTTCTCAGTTCTATGTTCTCTCTTTCTCTTACAGAAAGTTCTGTTCCCTAAAAATTCTGCCTTATAAGAGAGAGTGACATACTTTACAACAGTAACAAATAATGTTGATTGCTACAGGTTTCTAGGCTACAGGACAGGTCAGAGTTTTTTAAGCAGTCATATCTGATGTCCCCTGTTTCACAAAGACAATATTAAGATAAGTGTGTTCTTAGCACAGTTGTTCCCAGGGAAAACAGCTGTAGTAAAGATTATGTAATTTAAAGGCTTATAGCTTAATAGAAAGTGTTGGGTTTTTTTTTTAATCTGATTAAAAAAATAATAATGAGTGAATATATTTTAATTTTTATGTGTAAACACACCCTTAATTAAATGCTGCAAGATTGATGTGTCCTTTGTGTGGTCAGGTACTGCGTGATGGTCTGTTTGAGAATCAGACCAGTGAAATGTACAAGACAGTCTGTGAGCCTAAAATCCAAGGTACAATTCATCTGGACCAAGCTACAAGAGAGCTGTGCAGAGATTCCTTGGACTGGTTCGTTGTGTTTTCATCAGTCAGTTGTGGACATGGCAACCTTGGACAGACAAACTATGGTTTTGCAAACTCTGTCATGGAGAGGATATGTGAGAAGCGGAAAGTTGATGGTTTAACTGGCAAGTATTAACTTTTTCATATCCATTTTTAAATGAAGATGCACACAGAAACAAATTAATCAGCAGTTTTATTTAACTATTTCCTTATGTTTTCCTAATAATGGAAAAATTTACTTAGTAAATGAATAAAAAAATGTGTAAGTAATTGCATTAACACTGTGGGAAGTTACTTGAAAGAATTTATTTTGAGGAAATTGATATAAATTATATAAACATTTTGAAAAGACGAACTCTTAGTCTGAATGAATTATTGTTTCATGTATTTAGCAAAAGTTGCTGAATCTGAAGTGCTTGCAGAGAGATGCCTAAGTGAGGCAGTGATTCACATGTATCTCAGATGAGGTTGGTTGTTCAAGTCTGACTGAAAGCACCCCAGTCACACAGCTGTAAAAATGGGTACCTGGCACTTTATGGAGAGATGGAAGGAAAGGCAGTAATGTATGAAAAAGATCAGATCACTATGTTGTGTGCCAACAGATCAAGGAAAATGTGTTCACTAACATCATATTCCCTAGGGTCCTTATAGTATGACAGGATAAGAAATTTTTGACAAACTTTGAGAAGTTTTTTTTTTTTTTTTTTACAAATTATAGAAGTGAAACTCAGTATCTCTTGCATGTATGTTTAACTGTCTAAAAGATTTGTATTTAGTCTAGGGCTTGCAACTGCTTTACCCCAGTTTTTTTTTTTCTTAGCCCTTGCTATTCAGTGGGGTGCCATTGCAGACGTCGGTGTCATTGCTGAGAACATGGGTGGCAACGACAAGGTAGTAGCAGGTACACTTCCTCAGCGGATGTCATCATGTTTGAAAGTGTTGGACCAGGTCCTCAATCAGAACTACACAGTTGTCTCCAGCTTTGTTATAGCACAGAGAGAAACTGCCAAGACAGAGGGCCTGTCAAAGAAAGTGAGCCTGATGGATTCTGTAGCAAGAATTTTAGGTAAGATTCCTGCTGAGATCAAACAAATTTTTTTACAGTCCATTTGTGTGACACAAAAAGTCGATAGCTTATTCTGGATATGTCAGTTTTATATTCTGGATATGTCAGTTTTATATATATATATATATATATATATATATATATATATATATATATATATATATATATAAAACACAGATACATTTTTTTAGTCGTTAGAACTAATGGACTGTAGCCAGTCAAGATACAAATCTTGGCACATCACCAAGAACATCATCATTGTCATTATTGGGACATGGAGTAAAAAACTTTGATCTCACAATATTTAAACAAATTCATAATTCTGTTTTCAGTTGTATCAAGAAAAATGAATAGCCAAGGTTGTGTAAACTGTCCTGGCAATTTTTGCTACATTTTTGGACAGTTTATGATTAAAAAACATCACACAAACATTACAGACTTTTTTGAAAAATGTACTATGCCTATTCATGTAAATTTTGTTAATATTTGCAACGTATTTACTTTTTGTTTTAAAAACATGGTAAGTGATACATGAAAAATGTCATTTTTTAAATTCAGCTCATGAAAATACATATAAGAATAGCAAAAATTTTGTAAAAAGTTTTTGTCATTGTTGTCTGTGTAATTTGCCAGTGCAGGACAACAAATACCATGAGCCTTGTGAACAAGTTTGAACAATGTTGTATTGTGTAATTTTGTATTACTGTTTTGCTGATCACCTTGTCTGATTTTAACTATGGTTACATTTTTCTTTTTCTTCAGGTGTGAAAGATGCAGCCACTATTAACCCTGACATTCGCCTGGCTGATCTAGGCCTGGACTCGCTCATGGGTGTAGAGATCAAGCAGCTGCTGGAGCGTGACTTTGATATTTCCCTTAGCACAAGAGAAATATACTTACTGAACATGAAGAAGCTGCAGGAAATCAGTAAGCATTCAATTTTATTTTTGCCATTCTTTTCTTCTTCTGTGTTCATTTTCACATACTCAGCCATCTAGACAGGGAGATGGGTTGCTTTCATGAATCCCATCATCAGCAGAAGTTCTTCATGTAAAACTAACAGTTTTATCATTCTTGCTCTATTTCTGGGGCCAGGTTTGAGCTTTAAGATCTCTGTAGAAGGTGCAAGTTTGTAATATGTGTTTAGGACTCTGGGGATCATTTTGGCATATGCAGATCTGAGGTATCGACTGGGTACATGGGACCCAACTAGAAGATCTTGATTTTGCTGATGACATAACTCTTATCAGTAATAATGTGAATTCATGCAAGAAAAAACAGATAGCCTGTCTTCACTGGCTAGCAAAATAGGACTTGAAATTAACAAGGACAAAACAAAAATAATGAAAATTCCCCTCAATCAAAATGGAAAAATACACATAAAAGGGACAGATATTGAAGAAGTCAATTAATTTGCATACCTTGGCAGCTACATAGACCAGGATGGTGACACTAGAAAGGAAGTTAGGATCAGAATTGCAAAGGCAGCATCAATCTTCAAGAATCTTGAGAACATATGGAATTCAAAAGTTATAAGCACAAAAACCAAGTTAAGATTATTCAATTCAAATGTGATATCCACCCTCATTTATGCATGCGAAAGCTGGAAAACAACTAAAGAAATAGAAAAGAAATTAGACTCTTTTGAAAACAAATGCCTAAGGAAAATATTCAGCATCAAGTGGAATGAACTCAAGAACAATGCAGAGATAAGACAGATGACGTAACAACAACCAGTCTCATGGGTGATCAGGAAAAGGAGATAGACATATGTTGGTCACTTGATGAGAAGAAAGTATCAGAGAATCCCAAAATAAGCTATCAAGTGGAACACAACAGGCTGAAGAAAAAGTGGCAGACCGCGTGAAACTCTGAAGAGGACATTGTTAAGAGAGGCCAAATTAACAGGCACAAAATCCTTTGATGAGGTTGAAAGACTCGCCAAGGACAGGAAAAATTGGCAAACTATTTTGCGAGCCCTATGTGACGTTTAAAGGCACAGGAAGGATATAAGATATAAGATAAGATAAGATTTGAGTGGCCTTCACCTTGCATAGATGGGCTTTTAGGCTGTAGTATCCTGCTCAGAAAAATATTGTTTGTTGTGTTCTGTTTAACTTCAGAATGGAGGTATCTTTAGGATATCTGCTTTCTGTTCTATGATTCATGTGTTGCTATACTTTCTCTGCTACTCTTTTTTATATTTATTAATTTGATCACAGAAAACATGTTGCGAGATGCTCTATGTTTGGTGTTGCTTTGTGAGTCACATGGATTGTGTGATTCTGGAAATATCTTGAGCTTTGAAAAAAATTAAAATTGTTAAATTCAGGAATTTGAGCTTAAAATGTCATAGTCATACATGTTCATTTTGCCAGTCTGCAAACATTATAGTATATTTCCAGGTGGAAAATGTTATGTTTTTAATTAATTCCACTTGCCAAATGATAACTGTTGGTTACAATTCCAGATGGTGCAGAGAATCAGGAATCTGGGGCTGCCACAACTGATAGACCCAGTAGCCTACCAATCCTAAATAGTTCTAATGCCCCCAGCAAATTTAATTTCAATCACATCCTGCCCAAGGAGTCAGTTGTGAAGATGAATGGGATTCAGAATGGCCTGAAACCTTTGTTCATTGTCCATCCAATAGAAGGTGAGTCAGCGTTTTTATAGTAAGTTTTCTTTCTGTTTCAACTAATAATAAATGTGAGGATGTGTGAACATTACTATCATTTTGTCAGTAGACATGAATAAGTTATAACTTAAAAAGTAATGTCTGTATAACTGATGCATGATTTCGACTGCAGGAAGTGTACTTGCCCTAGAGGATCTTGCAAACTCTCTGCCTTGTCTTGTATATGGCCTGCAGCTGACTGCTGAAGCTCCACTTACTTCAGTAGAGGACCTGGCAAGTTATTATTTGGAGGTGAGTGTGTTATAGAATAAGGGAATGAAGCCTTCTTGCAGAGAAGACTGAAGCTGAGAAAGTGCTTTAGTTATATTGTACTTTGTGTTTTGTCTTGGAATGTGTGAGTACAAAGAAGAAGCAATGAGCTTATTTTTTACTTACAATAATGTACATGAGACACTGAAAAAGTGTGCAAATCAAGATGATTTTATGCTGGACCAGATTTGAATGTTTCTGATGACTGTAGGTTCATGATGGGCTGACCCAAGGTCAGACTAGTCAGTTGATGTTATATTTTTTAAAAGAGAAAGCATGTTTAGATAAAGGCATGGCATTAATTCAGGGAACCCTAAGAATGGACAAAGAGCTTCCATGGATAGGCTGCTTATAGAGGATGACTTCAGGATGAATGATGATAATCACATCAAGAGGATGATCAAATGAGGAGGGGGGAGGAGGAGAAGAGAGGAAGTGGATGTTTTTTTCTAGAGAGGTAGTTTAGTGCATGTTGTGTGACTGGTTCCATCCATAGGCACATGTGTCTGTGGGTGCTGGAATGGAAGGCAAAGGACATATAGGAATCCCCATAGTGCAGGGATGCCAGTCTCTGATTACGGTTAAGTTACAGATAAAGAAAAATGTTTGCTTTTGAGTAGTTTTTTTTTTTTCATTTAACTGTTTTTGGGATTGTTGACTTTAGTGAAAACGATGAATACTTAGAATTTTTTTTTCAAGTGAGATTACAGAAAAATGATAGGTTTACTAAAAGACAGACTAAAAACAAAAAAATATAGGAAAAAACCAAATAGAGAAATGCAAAAGTTTATATTAGAGCAGTTATCTTTTGTTTTTTACAGTAGTGGAGCCTTGTAAAAAGAAACTTATTTCTTTATCTGTTTTGATGGCTCATTTCTCTTATTTTCTTTTGAATGTTATTTTTGAGCGAAAGATAGTGAGAGTAATATAAATTGGATTGTTGCCCCATGAAATTGATACTGAAGCTTATTTTCAACGTAGATTTGATGATCTTATTTTGTTTTGAACCTTCAGCTGAAAAGTCTTACTACACTGATATTTGAATTGTAAATTGGGTTGACAACATCATTAAACAAGACAGACGTGTCACAGTATTTGAAATCGCTGTAAATCTTGGAATAGGACACAATGCAGTACAGGAAATGATTGAAACCCTAGGCTAGAGAAAAGTTTGTGCCCTCTGAGTCCCACATTTGTTGACTGAAGATCACAAAGCTGTGAAAAAAACTCTGCTCACCGGACAGCTGGGGAAATTCAGAAAATAGGTTGGGAAATTCTTCCACACCCTGCCTAAAGCTCCAACTTGGCACCCAGTGATTACCATCTTTTAAGTTTTGTGAAAGAATAAATGCGAGACCATCACTACGACACAGGAAAGAACATCCAGAAAGCAGTGAGTCTGTGCCTTCAGTTAGCTGGAATGAAATTCTACCGGGAGGGTATTTTCAAATTTGCAGAGCAATGGGGAAAATGTGTGCAGAGAAATTGAGATTGTGTTGAAAAATGAAGAAAAAGATGCAGCTTAAGGTGATACATTTATATTTTCTCTATCTATAAATTCTGATTTTTAAAAAATGTTTGCTCACGACTTTCGGTATGACCCTCGTATTTGTGTTATGTTGATATTGGTAGACAAATATATCCATACTATAAGAACTTAATATTGAAGAAGGCTGGCTAGTAAAGAGGATTAAAGAGAGAAAATTAAATATTTTGGACACATTAAACGACATGATAATGTAAGAATACCATCTTGGAAGGGTACATAATGGGAAAAAGAAAGAGAGGAAGACCAAGGCGAAGATGGCTGCAAGACATCGTTGATGATCTGCAAATGGATGCATCAGCAGCAGGCCATCTTGCTCACAACCTAGAGGCCTACAGGATGCTGTTAGGGAGACAAAGTTCTGCAAGGGACATGCAAATGAATGAATGAATGATATTGGTAGATATGAACTTGTGTCATAGTAGGACTTATGACTTTTCATGCATCCATGCATCAATCTGCAAAATGATTGTTGGAAATTACCCTAAGAAATCAACAATTGTGTGTTATAGAGAACTGATCTTAGTGCTTCTCTATCATATAACCGCATTAATACATTGCAACTGGCAGTGTCTAAATTAAAATTAGTAGCACCAGTCTCTGTCTAGCAAGATGCAAATCTTTCACTGTGTAAGATGAAATGTGCTCTCAGATCTGGTCTTGTTCTTACAGCAACTCCATTCTGTGGAACCAAAGGGACCATATCAGATTGCTGGATACTCATTTGGATCTATGATAGCCTTGGAAATGGCCAACCAGTTGAGAAAGAAACATCCCACTGAAGCTAATATTGTACAGTCCTTGACCCTGTTGGATGGTTCTCACTGTTTTGTGGACATGCACACCTCAGTGTATCGTGAAGTCATATGCCTGAATACACTAGCAGATAAACAGGCTGCTGCTCTATGTTTATTTATGCAGCAGTTCACACATATTGACTATGCTCAGGTACGTCCAGTGTTTTTATGTCGAGTATTATCATTCACATTCATAAACCTTAGGTCCATCCCAGGACATCCTTTTATAAACATTTGCATCCTATAATTCAGTGGTTCCCAACTGGTAGTTCATGGGCCCTGCCAGGGGATACGTGACAAAAAGTCAAAGTCATTTATTTATTTTCCCTGTGAAATGTTTAACAAACGATGTTTCATTGAATCCTGTGTGAAAGAAAGAGTGTTTGTTTCTTTTTTTTTTCATATTTAAAATAGGAAATACTGAACTAGATGTGGAAGGGGTTGTTTGGAATAAAAAGAGTCATGATTTCTCTCACCATATTTAATTTGGTTAGCTGTCACACGTTTCATATTCTGTTCATTTGTCAGAATAAGTAGGCATGTTAATTGCCATCTGTTTTTTCATTATCATTTTGAAAATTCATCAAGTGTGTACATTCTGTGTGTGTGTGTGCATCCATGTGTGTGCTTGTGTGCATGTGTAGTGTAGTGTAATGTAGTGTGTAGTGTAGTGTAGTGTAGTATTTACTTATTAAAGGTTACCAACATTTTCTGAAAAAAATTTTCTTTTGTATTTAAAGCACATAGCTACCATATAGATATGAAACTTTTCCAAAGTATAGAGGTCTGTAGCCCAGATTTTGAAACACTTGGGGGTCTGCAGACTTTTTTAATTGTGAACCACTGCTGTAGGTCATCATCTCCCCATTATTTTCATATATATACATATAGATGTACATATATACACAGATATACATATATACACATATACATATACATATACATATCTCTCTCTCTCTCTCTCTCTCTCTCTCTGAACCTTAAGTGCCCAGGGCACATGGGGCTTCTGCAAGGATTTTCCACAAATGCCTGTCCTTTGCCTTTTTTTCTGCTCTTACCCAGGTGAGCCCTATGTTGCTCAACATTCTTTCTGTTGTTCTTCTCCATGTCTCTTTTGGTCTACCCTTACTTTTGTTCCCCTGTGGTGTCCATCTTAGTGCTATTATTGGTAGTGAGTTGTCAGTCATTCGGAGCACATGTCCCAACCATCATCAGTGTCTTTCCTCAATAATTGCTGTCAGTGGCTTCATCTGCATTTCTGCCAACAAGATGTTATTTATATACATATATACACATACACATGTGTTATTTATATACATATATACACATACACATGTGGAAAAGAACTATATTCATACCACTGCCAAAAAAAGGTTAACTCGAAATTATGCACAAACTACAGAACTATTTGCACTGATTAGTTATGCCAGTAAAATTCTATTAATTGTAAAAAAAAATTAGTAAGAAAATTAACATTTTGACAAGACAATGCTATTAAACTGTGAGAAAGGAAGGGAGACCAAGTACTAAATAAATTTGAAAGATTACAATGTGATTTGTTCTCCCTTAAATATTTATTTTGTTTTTTGTTATCTGCTGTTTTTTCAGCATTTAGTTGTTTCCCCAAAGATCTACTGCAGTGATTTGTCATTGTGTGTTTATGCAGCTATTAAACTTTCTTTTATGCTGTTTACATGACCATTACATCTCAGAGCTGAATGTAAGAGGCTTTCTTCATAAATTAGTCAACCTGCAAAGTTTTCTCCTTAAACATTTTGAGCTTTGTTCCAACCATAGTTGTGAAGTCAATGTCAGATGCAGTTATGGATGAATTGGACTCATTAGTTTGCAAAAATCTAACTTTAATGGAGGATTTGAATGACAGAAAAACAGGAGGCAGAACTGAAAGTTTGGTATACCAACTTCACAACACTGGTTTCAATATTAAACAGTTTCCTCTATAACATATACTCTGCCCATTTTATCATTTTTAGTCTTGTTATTTTATTTATGTACATTTTCAAGTGTGCATCTTTCTGATTGCAATTTTGTTATTTATGGTGTGTCCAAAGAAGAAGTTCAAGATGCAGAGATGATTAATATATTATATTATTATAAGAATTAGAAAAATATTTTGGCCAAACACCATAAGAAATAACATCTTGTTGGCAGAAATGCAGATGAAGCCACTGACAGCAATTATTGAGGAAAGACGCTGGCGATGGTTGAGACATGTGCTCTGAATGACTGACAACTCACTACCAAAAATAGCACTAAGATGGACATGACAGGGGAACAGAAGTAAGGGTAGACCAAAAGAGACATGGAGAAGAACAACAGAAAGGATGTTGAGCAATAGAGGGCTCACCTGGGCAAGAGCAGAAAAAAAAGGCAAAGGACAGGCATTTGTGGAAAACCCTTGCGGAAGCCCCATGTGCCCTGAGCACTTAAGGTTCAGAGAGAGATTATATTATTATAAACATGAACTTGAGATATTTATGTTTTTTAAATATGAGATGAGTTATTTATGCTTGCTTAATTGTCCTTATAACCTTTGATAGATTAAGATTTGAGATTTTTTTCTCTCTTTGATGAGAAACGTTTATAAAAGCTACATAATTTCTGCTCAGACATTCAAGCGACTGGTGTCAGCTACACAGCTACAAGATATGGTTCAGATTGCTGTGGACCTTCTTATGGCCACTGACAAGTTCAGCTCTCGCAAGGACCTTGAGATTTTAGCCAAAGCCTACTATTCCATGTTGACCATCAGTGAGAACTACAAGCCAGACAACTTCCATGGGGATATAACTCTTATCAGAGCCAGACAGACCAGTAAATCCAGTAAACTTGGAGATGACTACCAGCTAAAACAGGTTTGCACCAACAACACTCAATGATCTTTGTCCTTTTTACTTAAATAAGTTCAGAAAATACTATTGTCCTTAGGTAAGAGCTTTATACTTGAATATAACAGTTTTTAATCTGCTGGCTGTTCCCAAGAATATCCCAGTGTTTTTGTATCACTTGTATTATCATTTGCTTTCAGCTTCTTTAAAAACTCAATTCAAAACTGGATGCTGATTCCAACATCAGAAAGAAATGCTAGGCCAGCTATTAAACATAATCCAATGCCATCTGTGCATTGTGCCTGACTGACCAAGGACAGACCCAGAAATATAGGCAAGGAGACACATCAATCAGACAGAATTAAGAAATGGCATTGGGATGGTGCAGTGAGAAGAAAGAGAACAGAAAAATCTGGAAACCAAATGAAATCTGAAAAAATAAGGTTAAAGTACATTAAAATTGGGTATTTGAACTGCAGGAGTGCCAAACAAAGAGGAGTTAACTTGGAACGCCTTCTGTATGAGTTTGAGATTCTCCTTTTGCAGAAGACACGGGCGGATGTTCTTAACTATCCCAATATATCTGCTATGCTAATCCATTGGGCCAAACACATCACAGGCAGGCCATTCTAAGCATTCTGTACTGGACCTCAAGAATGATAGTGTAGAGTTACAAGGAATCCAGATTGCACTGAGTGGCAGTACATGGAGTATTATTAATACCTATGTCAGTAATAACTCCTTAACGAGTGAAGAAAACTGGAGTTTCTCACAGACCTGGAGGAGCTGACTTCAGTGCTAGAGGTAGACACTGGGGCAGTCTTATAGACAATGCTCAGGGACGTATGCTGGACACTGCCCTGATAAAGACAAACCTGTCTGTCCTGAACAGTGTTAAGATGACTCAACTGGCTCCTTTAGAATCTGATTCAGATTCTAATATAAACTGACTCTGATGTCCGTTAACATAATGTGAGACATTCACTATAAGGCACTATCCTACTATGGAAGTGACCATTTGTCATGCTCAGTGAGAATAACTACGGGCAGACCACTGAGGCACCAAGAGCATGCATAACCATTCAAGTACGAGTGTGCCTATCAGACACTACTTGACAGAGCACAACAAGTAGCCTGGAAGAAAAAGTTCACAAGAAAGGGCTTCTGTCAGCCCCCCTGGTGGACAGAAAAAAACAAAAAGGCTTGGGAGATGAAACCCACCCTGACAAAACAATGGCTGAAGTGTGGCTGAAGAAAAGTGATGATAAAACAGGAGAAAAAGATAAGACTGTGAAAGATATGCAGTTTGCCCCACATACCTTCAAAGTTCTTGTTGTAGAAACATGAAGACGGTGCTGGGAGGCTTTGTGCACATGAGGTATCAAAAGATAGAGCCCTGCAAAAGCTTTGGTAACTGCACAGAAGGATGAATAATAAATCTAGAACAAGGAATGGTAGCAACATCAAGGATGAGAATGGTCAGGTGTTGAAGACAGATGCAGAGAAAGGGGCAGCATTCTTCTGCAGATATATTGACCAGTTGCACCAGGACAACACAAAGATCACAAATCGGCATGGAGCATTGTAGCAGAATTGCTACAACCTTGGCAGTATGCAGATTTGATCAGTGTTAAGGAGGTTTTACAAAACATTAAAGTGTCTAGTGATAGTGCCCCAGGTATGGATGGAGTTCAGTATAGACACCCGAAGCAGGTATTAGAAGAATTTAAAGCTAAGATGACAGAGTAGTACAACAACAATATAGAATCAGGTGAGATATCAGAAGAATGGCTACATAGTCACTTGCTGCCATTACCTAAACCAGGCAAAGACAACACCAAATTTGCAAAATGTTTATGGTAAGGTGCTTGAGAATATCATGGCTAAGAAACTGACATGGGAATTGGAGAATGGCAAACAGCTTCTCTGTAATCCTTGCTAATCTGAAATTTTAAAAAATTCTTGACTCAAATTTGGCACTAAAATTGGGTTTTAAATTCTAAAGTATATTATCTCACCATGAACTTATGTTTTAATCCAGTGGATCCTCAGTTTATACCCAATAAATAATTATACAACTTTAAAACTTTCTATTTACCTTCTATATTTATTACAGTGTAAAGGAGCTATCTCACATATTATATGGCACAAGAGCTACATATGGCTTATGAGACATGGTCTGGTCAGTATCGTGCTTGCTCCTGGAAGTGTCAGATAGCCATTACTACAGCTGGTTGACTAAGACATGTCCGACCATAGTTGAACAACCCAACTTTTGCCATAGGAGACAAATACACAGAGATCTTTGCCACTCAACAGCAAACAGAATAATAGTCACTGGATCTGTCAGCAGCACACAGGCTCATGCCTCAGGCATTATCTTTTCATGTAGACAAGTTTTCCATTGTGGTAGAGCCTGCTAATAAATACTCACATTAGGCTTGAAGTAGTATTGGGTTGCCATGGTAGTAGGTAGAATGTTATCCAGTGTTATGTAGGTAGGGCTTACTGGTAGAATTTGTAGATTTAGTTATACACTGTTCTACTGTCTGCCTGTTTATGCCTGATCCTTTTAGGTCTACTATTTTCATTAATACCACTGTGCTTCAAATCTTGAGCTTTCACTGTAACTAGGACTCCATAGTACTATTTTGTATTACAATGATAGACAGTTGAGACTTCACTCTTTCCAGTCAGTCGAGGTCCATCTCTTTTGTCATTGTAGATGGCTTAATGCCTGCTTAGAGTCTGATGTCTGTTTACTATTCACTGACAAACTCTCTCCCAAGAATGGCTTTCACTCAGTGGCAAACACAAGTAGCAGCTTTAAAGATCACAATGGGTTTTATTGGTGCAAATGGTGATAATGGCGATGAAGATGAGTTGAAACAAAGGCAGTGACAAATCCAGTAAACATGACATTACGTTCTGCAGTACGACAACAAATATGATTCTCTGCATCTATTAACGTCAACAAGCCTGACTTTGACGCCACAGGAATCCTACCACATTCTAGACTTACTGTCCTATGCTACAAACTACTTACCAATGACTACTAAAACACAAACTAAGTCCCTACACTAAGCTACATTCTACTTTAACAAACACAAGCTCCAACCCTAATGAACACAAAACTCAGACTGACTGCCCACTCACAGTCTCTTTTTCATAACTGATCACCTGACCAGTCTCTGCTCACTGGCCAGCATGAAGTACACGCTGCAACTTAAAAAGGGAATGAAATCGTGAACAATTTGTGGGACATAACTCTGTATTAAACCCAACTTTTAAATACCAAACTAACTTAGCTAACCTCTGCCTTCAAAAATCACTATACTGTCAAAGGTTGCTTTGAAAATTAATGCAAACTGCCAAAGGCCGCTCTCCATCCAACTCCTATCAGTATTTTAAGATCTTGCCACCTGTAAGAGCTTGAAAGAACTCAAATTCACATATTGC
Source organism: Achatina immaculata (assembly GCA_009760885.1). NCBI lineage: Eukaryota > Metazoa > Mollusca > Gastropoda > Stylommatophora > Achatinidae > Lissachatina > Lissachatina immaculata. Next base: position 6,288,160 of record CM019697.1, on the reverse strand, counting down.
AAGGAGATTATCATAAGACCAGCAGAATGTAGGTAATGTTATCTAGAGTAACACATGCGGTTAAAAAAGATATATTTCCATTAGTATAGCATTTATTTAATGATCATAAATTGCTATATTTGCAGATTACATGCAGTTAAAAAAGATATCTTTCCATTAGTATAGCATTTATTTAATGATCATAAATTTCTATATTTGCAGATTACATGCAGTTAAAAAAGATATATTTCCATTAGTATAGCATTTATTTAATGATCATAAATTGCTATATTTGCAGATTACATGCAGTTAAAAAAGATATATTTCCATTAGTATAGCATTTATTTAATGATCATAAATTGCTATATTTGCAGATTACATGCAGTTAAAAAAGATATATTTCCATTAGTATAGCATTTATTTAATGATCATAAATTGCTATATTTGCAGATTACATGCAGTTAAAAAAGATATCTTTCCATTAGTATAGCATTTATTTAATGATCATAAATTTCTATATTTGCAGATCTGCAGTGGTAAAGTGAATGTGCATGTCGTGGATGGAGATCATGAAACTTTCATTCGAGGGGAGGGTGCCAGACGTGTGGCCAACATTATTATCCCAATGTTACAATAACTTATCATGCCAAGAAAAACTGTGCTTGAATGTTTGATGATAATGATAGATGACCATAAGTTCAAAAACAACTGGAAGTGTGAGAGTTACTGTCTTAAACTTACTGTACATTCAAGTATTTTTGATTGATTAATTCTGCCCCTCTTGATATACGCTGCCATATTTCTATGTAATACTGATAACTGACTTCAATGAAGTCAGCAAGATTCATCATCTAATGATTTTTGGCTTTTATAGAAATGGGAGTGAAAAATGCTTGAAGAAAAAAATAATTTTCCTTGTTATACAGTCATTTTACAATAAAAAAAATGAGAAAGGAGATTTTGTTAATGTTAATTTCACATAACTGATGATTTGCACCCAAAAAAAGTGGCAAACCTGTTTCTCTCAGACATAGGGGAATGTAATATTGATTGTACTGATTGTGTTTTTGTACTGCTTTAACTTAATTTAGCTTTAGGTGTTGTCAGTATTTTGTAAGCAATGTTGGATGAGTCCAGCAGTTTTTGTTCATTTGCTTGCTTGTTTATAATGAATGTTCTGATGGAAAAGCAGGCACCCTGATGGAAGAAATATGGCAGTACTGAATACCTTGAGTACTGGAGCATTTGAGCAATTGATGCTTGATTAAATGATAATTTATTCATTTATTTTTTGTAACAGAAATGTGGGTGAGAGAGAGAGAAGGACAGAGAAAGAGAGAGAGAGAAGCATGAGCATGACATTAACCTGTATTGATATTTTAAATGGAAGATTAGGAATTGTGTGTAAGAGATTCTTTAAAAATTAATTCATATTTACATTTCTCTTACATTAAATCATAACAGGTTATTATATTGTAATGCATGTTTCAAACATTTTCTGGCTGGTGTATTCTTTATAGACAATGGTTTGTTTTCTTTGTTTCTAGATTTTATTTAGACTTGATATGAGCTCTTTGTTCCATCTAGAGACCAGTTTAGAGCATAGCCAGTTCAAGTGGCAAACTTTTGTCAAAGTTCACAATTGTGAGGGCATGCTGATTATTGCCCTTCCTTATGTTACTATACACTGTCCTTGTTTGGCTTGCTGGTTCTAGGACCTAGAAGATAGGTCATGTATATTGCTTCGCAGTTTTTCTTTAGTGCTAGGTTTTTGGAGGGTTTTTTCTAATCACAAAAAAGCATATATATATATACAGATATGATTAAGAATATTTCTTTGGGTGGTTGTGCTTGTTTTGTTTTTTAATATAAATATCACAGATTTTTTTCTCATGTTCTTTCAGATATATACTGCTCACAAAATGTTGAGTAAAGAATGTTTGAAGCTCAATAAAGTTTTGTAAGTAAATCATGCAAAAAATAAAATTAAGTAAAATAATTTTTCAACATTCATTTTTCTCCAAAATAATTAATTAAATAGCCAGTCACAATTTCTTCTGGAATAATTCATATTGAAATGAAAATAGGTATTTAAAAAATACTTGAAAAAAATTTTTCTGTCAAAATTAAAATTTGATGATTAAAGAATTTCCAAATAACCTGCTGTTATTTATAGTGGTTGTTACCTTTGGCGGCCTCAGTACATGTTTTACCACTGCATCTAATGCAATAAGCCTGATGTGATCATTTTGTGGAATCACCATCCACTGAACCCATAAGGTGTATTCCAAGATGACAAGTGCCTGGAGTTGGTCAGGAATTGCTCTTCCTAACATACGCAGATACAAGTTTTTTTTTCAAACAGAATTATTAAGGCTTTGAATCTTTCCCTCCCCCCACTTACCCAAATTTTTTATTTGATCTGAGTTTGGGAACCAGTGGATTAAAGCTTGACTGTTTATATTTGTATTAGAAAACGCTACCGTTTTAGGTGGACATCAGCTTCTTATAGAAGCTATTTAAAAACTAAACAACTATTCACATACATATATGAGGGGCGTTCAGAAAGTAATACACCACATCGTTTTTTTATCAGGAGCTGTTTATTCAAAAAGCATGAAATTTATACACAATATACATGGATATGTCATGTAAACATAGGTATTATTCAACATAATCCCCATCAACTTGTACGTCTTTATGCCAGCGCAAAACAAGAGCATGTATTCCTAGCCCTTATTAGATTTTCTCTTGATTATGTAGCCATTTCTTCACTGCATGAATCACTCTTTTGTCATCTTCAAATCTTACCCCTCGGAGTGCATTTTTAAGTGGACCAAGCAGATGAAAATCAGAGGGTGCCAAATCGGGATGATAGGGTGAATGGGGTAGTACTGTCCAACCCAATTTGGTGATTGCTTGCCGTGTTGCCTGACTTGTGTGAGGGCTCGCATTGTCATGAAGGAGAAGCAGGTCTGCTGGATTCTTGTGCTGCCAAAATGTATGAAAACGTTGACTGCGTTTTTTTTCCCAATGTCTTAATGTAAGCTTGTGAATTGATTGTCTCTCATCTTGGCATAACATCCACAAGAATCACACCTTCAGATGTCATAGCAACCATGAGTAGATTTGCTATTCATATGGCATTATCTTTTGCCAGTCTTTCCTAGTCTTCATGAACTTGGCATAAATATATTCATGTCAATCAACATATTCATGTCAATCAAATGAAGAAACTGAGTCTAAGTAAGAAAATGAGAAGGTCATTCCCACTTGCAGGAAATATCTTGACTTTCAATTTCTTATTGGAACAATTAATAAAGTTGCTCACTGATAGTTAATAAAGTTGTGAGCTAAGGAGACACGGACAAAGTGCTGAACATTGTGATTCTAATTTCATATATGAACTGATTAACATATTCCGTATATACAGCCAAGTCCAATATAAAAAAAAAACCTTAGTTTACCTACTAGAGCTATTACCTGGAGGTCTCATATACTGTATCTGCAGCCAGTGAGAATATGTAGCACTCAAGCTGAATGAGATTCTCAGTCAGCAAACCCATAGCTGTTACCATAGGGTTACCACATAAGTGATGTCCCTTGAAACAGACGGTAGTCTGGTGAAGTGGATGGAGCTTGAAATGGCAATGTGAAACTGGTCCTAAAATTATACCAAGCCGAAGTCAGATGTGTTTGACCTTACATGGCACATAACAGCTCTCTCTCTCTCTCTCTCTGAACCTTAAGTTCCCAGGGCACATGGGGCTTCCACAAGGGTTTTCCACAAATGGCTGTCCTTTGCCTTTTTTTCTGCTCTTGTCCATCTAGCCGTACTGCACCCTTTATTTAGATGTACCGTGCATCTGTCTGCTAGTTACAGACACGGCAGTAATTTAAGTACTTTGCAGTTGTGTAAAGCCGCCACCCAAGTGATAAACTGTACTACTTATTCGTACTCTATCTACTGATTAAATCTGAGGAATTTCTAAGAACGAACGCATTTCAACAATTTGAGAACCACCAACACTCAAATTGATATAGCAATTACACATATTTATTATGGATAAAATGAGTGGTGAATAAATGAGGATGTAGCAAATAAACTGAGTAAAAAGACGAACAATCAAACTCCTCTCCAGATGAGAACTAGTTTCCCATGTAAGGAGGGAATGTGCAACAGACTACTACTCTCAGCTAGGAAAAACATGCATTTAAAATCTGGAATAAGAGCCAACTTATTAACACACTGAAAATTCCATGGATCCTTACATACATCTTCACATCCTAGCATCCTATCTGGAACATCCTTCTCAGTCAACCTCTACAATGAATTTTCAATCATAATGAATTTCAAGCTACTAATCAATCCTCATAATTCATCTCTATCTCTCTCAATCTATCATAAGCATTCTATTATAATAATCATAAAATCATCTTTTTTCAGTCTCCTCCTCTGACTTCTTAAATATATCCTAACTATTCCCCTAAATCTTCCCGAAGTTTCTATCCTGAGAATCGCTCAGTCCGTGATTCTACCTGTTTATGACCTTCCCACGAACACTCACTGGACATTCCATAAATAACCTTTCTATTACTAACATGTCAGGGCTAAGTTCATAAAAATCCAGTGGAACCCAACATCTCACCCTGACCTTTCAAATGAACTCCCACACAACAAAAATACCAAGGCTTAAAATGAATGGTCCAAATATTAAAATGCCCCGTATTATATTCATTTTATGGAAAATCCAACCATCATAACAGTACATTTTCCAATATACTGTTATACCCAGGTGAGCCCTCTATTGCTCAACATCCTCTCTGTTGTTGTTCTCCATGTCTCTTTTGGTCTACCCCTACTTCTGTTCCCCTGTGGTGTCCATCTTAGTGTTATTTTTGGTAGTGAGTTGTCAGTCATTCGGAGCACATGTCCCAACTCAAATCAATTTGAGTGTCTTTCCTCAGTAATTGCTATCAGTGGCTTCATCTGTATTTCTGGTGGTGTTTGGTCAAAATATTTTTCTAATTCTTCGTAAACATTTAGTCTGGAAAGAATTCAACTTGTTTTCTATTGTTTTGGTGATTTTCCAGCATTCACTTCCATAGAGTAGTACTTATCTTATATATCTTATATCCTTCCCGTGCCGTTAGACGTCACATAGGGCTCGCAAAGTAGTTCGCCAATTTTTCCTGTCTTCGGCGAGTCTTTCAACCTCAACAAAGGATTTTATGCCTGTTAACTTGGCCTCTCTTAATAATGTCCTCTTCAGAGTTTCACGCGGTCTGCCCCTTTTTCTTCGGCCTGTTGTGTTCCACTTGATAGCTTGTTTTGGGATTCTCTGCTCATTTCTTCTCATCAAGTGACCAACATATGTCCATCTCCTTTTCCTGATCACTCGTGAGACTGGTTGTTGTTCAGTCATCTGTCTTATCTCTGCGTTGTTCTTGAATTCATTCCACTTGATGCCGAGTATTTTCCTTAGGCATTTGTTTTCAAAACAGTCTAATTTCTTTTCTATTTCTTTAGTTGTTTTCCAGCTTTCGCATGCATAAATGAGGGTGGATATTACATTTGAATTGAATAGTCTTAACTTGGTTTTTGTGCTTATAACTTTTGAATTCCATATGTTCTCAAGATTCTTGAAGATTGATGCTGCTTTTGCAATTCTGATCCTAACTTCCTTTCTAGTGTCACCATCCTGGTCTATGTAGCTGCCAAGGTATGCAAATTGATTGACTTCTTCAATATCTGTCCCTTCTATGTGTATTTTTCCATTTTGATTGATGGGAATTTTCATTATTTTTGTTTTGTCCTTGTTAATTTCAAGTCCTATTTTGCTAGCCAGTGAAGATAGGCTATCTGTTTTTTCTTGCATGGAATTCACATTATTACTGATAAGAGTTATGTCATCAGCAAAATCAAGATCTTCTAGTTGGGTCCCATGTACCCAGTCAATACCTGTGTTACCTGTGCAGCATTTTTTCATAGAGTAGTACACTTAGATTAAAATCATTGAAATGAAGATCATCTTAAATATCCTGATTTTCATATTTATGCTTAGTTTTTTAGATTTCCATATAGTCTGCAGCACTGCAAAAGCCTGGTTTGCTCTAGTAAGTCTGCTGTTTATGTCCTCTGTGCTGTCTCCATTTTCTACTACTCTGCTGCCAAGGTATACAAATTCATTGACCTCCTCCACTAACTTGCTATCTACTCTGAGTACATTTCTGTTGTTATTTTGCTTCATTAACTTTGTCTTTCCTACGTTGATCTTTAGTCCTATGTTGTTTGCATTCTGAGTTAGCTTGTTTATTTTATCTTGCATATCTTTGTGACTGACTTGATAACAGACAAATGTCATCTGCAAAGTCAAGGTCCTCCAGCACTGTGTCAAGGGTCCATTGTAATCCCCTGCATTTATCTGATGTTGCCTCCTTTATTAACCAGTCTGCTGCCAAGATAAACAATGTTGGTGATAGTACACATCCCTGTTTCACTCCTGTCTGTATCCTAAAGCTGCTGGAGGTATGTTCTCCACAGATCACTTTGCACTGAAAACCCTCATATAGGGCTTTGATAGCATTCACTATCTTATGGGGGAGGCCATGCCATCTTAAGATTTTCCACAGTGCATCTCTGTTGACACTGTCAAAGGCTTTCTCAAAATCTATAAACAGTGCATATGTTGTGCTATGCCACTCATTTGCCTGTTCTAATATTTGTCTAAGTACAAATATGTGGTCTATGCATGATCTTCCTTTCCTAAATCCTGCCTGCTCTTTCCGAAGTTTTCCCTCAAGTGCTGGTACAATTCTGTTGATGATTATTCTGCAAAATACTTTACTGATGAGTGGCAGTAGGGTAATGCCTCTCCAGTTCCTACAATCTCTGAGGTCACCCTTCTTTTGTAGTTTTACTGTAAGGCCAGTTTTCTACTCCTCTGGAGCTTTTCATAGATCCAAATTTGTTGTAGTATCCGCCAAAGTTGTTTTGGTGTTTCTGTTTCTTCTGCTTTCAACATCTCAGCAGTCACTTCATCTTCACCTGGTGCCCTGTCTGATTTTAGCTTCTTTATCGCCTCCTTTACTTCACTTATTGTTATTGGTCCTGTATTAATGTTTAGTTCCGTTTTTGCTTCAGGTATGTCTATTTTTTGTGCTGCTTGTGTTCTGTTTAGTAGGGTGTTAGTGTTCCCTCCATCTTTCAATTTTTCTCTTTCTCCACTGACCAGTTGTCCATTTTGTGTCCTTACTGCACTTTCACATCTTGTTTTGAAGTTACCTGTCATCTGCTTTGTGATTTTATATATGGTTTTCATGTCATTTGTGTATGCTGCTTTCTCTGCTGCTTCTGCTAAGTTGTCATAGTATTGACGTTTATCTTGACGGCATGATTCCTTCACTTCCTTGTCTTTTTGTGCATAATTACTTAAAACTTGTTCTTTAAGCCTTTGTGATTTGATGTTCAGTAATTTTTTCTTGATTTCTTTTCTTTGCTCTATCTTTTCCCATGTGGTCTTGCTTATCCATTCCTCTTTTCTCCAATATCCCAGCACCTCTTTTGCTGTTTCCTGTAGTGTTCCCTCTAGTGTTCTCTAGTAAGGATATTTCTGCTTCGTCTTGTAGGACACTGAAGTGGTTCTTAAGTACTATTGAGGATTCATTTCTTGTTTGTTGGTCTTTCAGTATTCTTGTATCAAAACGTATCTTTCTGTGTTCTCTGATTTTGGCTTTCCTTAATTTTAGTTTTATTTTTGCTACCAGAAGGTTGTGATCACTTCCTACATCTGCTCCTTTCCTTGCTCGCACATCTTGTAGTGACCATTTCCACTTATTGTTTATTAATATGTGATCGATTTGGTCTCTGTGGTTTTATCTGGGGACCTCCAAGTCACTGTATAATGTTTTTGTGTTGGAAAATTGTCCCTCCAATGGTCATCATGTTTTCTTCACAGAAACGGCAGTCTTTCTCCATTTTCATTTATTTCTCCGATTCCTTCTCTTCCCATGATTCTTCTTCTATCTTCATTTCCTTCACCTACTTTGCATTGAAGTCGCCCAAGATGAGAAGCATATCATGCTTGGGTATTGTTTCTACTGCGGCTTGGAGGCTGTTGCAAAAATTTTCTTTTAATTCCTCTTCAGCTGCTTCTGTTGGTGCATAACAAACTATAATAGACAGCTTCATGAATCTTGAGCAGAAGCGTGCATATAATAATCTCTCATTTATATGGGTCCATTTCAGCAATGATCTTGATGTTTCTTTTGTTGTAATCAATCCTACTCCTCCTTCATGATGATCTTCTTTACCTGACCATATTATTGTATCTTCTGTGTGCTGTGTTGTTAATTTCCTTCTGCCTTGTCCTGTCCATCTTGCTTCTTGTATTACTAGTATGTCTAGTTTGTATCTGTGCATTTCCTTGATGGTTTGTGCTAGTTTTCCGGTCTGGTTAAGTGTTCTTACATTCCAGCTGCCTATTTGCATCTTGTGTTTAGGTTCCAGGTCTGCAGTCGGGCTGGGACTTCCAGTGGCTGGCTTTGATCCACAACCTTCATGGGCTCAATTTCCTGATAAGCATTTCTCCTTCCACCTGCATTTGTTTTTTCCCTTGCTTCTGTTTCTGTAGCAGTCTGATAGTTTTTTTTTACCAGATAGGGTTGCTGGCCCTATGCCTAACCTTCCTTAGTCGCCTTTTACGATCATGCGTGGTAGGGTACAGTGGTCCTATTCTTTGTAGATCCCAGGTACCACATGGGGGACATAACAGCTACACAACTATCTTTTGAGAGCTAACTCCAAAGAATAAGAATTAAATATATTTGCAGCAGAGCTAAAAAAAACATTTGTGTCCATGATATGCCATCTCTGATGTCAGCAAAATTTGTGTTGTGCCTGGAAAGGAACAGAATATTTTGTCCAAGATCTTTAAGGTGTAAACCAAAATGCTACAACTGTGTGAACATTAGCTAATAAAACTGTAAACACTGTTGTTAATTGTATTGTTTTAATATTTTCTTATTTCTTTGCCCTGTATGTTTTTGCATGAAAAAGGTGAAGACATTATAACCTATGCCCCATTAATGAATAAAGCTAAAAATAATCTATTATTAGTCTCTTCATGGATAACATAGTGGGTTAATCATACAAAAATATACAAGACGCAGAAATAAGAAAAGGAGTGAGGATCAAAATTAACATGCATAACAAAAGGGGAAAAAAAAGCAAAGAGGTACAATATCTAATGACTTCTATGATGCTGTTTCCATCAGAAAACAGATACCAGGATGATACACTTAACCAAAATGTAGGGTTAAAGATGAAATGAGGACAATGTCTTGAATTTAATCACTGGTGGAGTTTTACCCTTTGAATTCACAGTGACAAAAGCTTCACATGCATGACACAATCCTAAAATTGTTGGTGGAATTGTCAGAAAGTTCAGCTCTGTCAGGCAAAGGACCTGGCCAAAGCTAGAATTCCTAAAGGAGAGGCTGTATGAAGATACTGAAAATCAGAGACAAACTGCAGCATGTGTAAGAGAGACTGGCATCAATGTCTGAGCGAACAAGGATGAAGAAGAAAAATTTTTAAAGTTAATAGTCATTGCTTAGATAGTCTTAGATTTACGACTGAGATACGTTCCAGAGAGTACATTGAAAGATGGAAATTATAACCCATTGTGTCAGGTATGCAGTATAGCACTGCAGATAACAATGCAGAAATAGTTGTTCAGTTCTTGGTGATACTGGTAATGTTATACTGACCACATAACATTTTCATGTGCCAATGGTCTTGCAAATCTTGGCCTAACATCATATCCCCAATATGCTTTAATGGCATGTAAACTTTTACCTTTTACCAAGCAATAACGACAGGATAATAATGCATTTTTAAAAATCTGAATAAATAAGGGTATGGGAAATTCATTGTAATTTGATAATCAGAATATGTTTTTAAAATTTACATTTGCAAATTTTATGTAAAACTCTATTATCCCTTACATTTTTACTTTTCTTCTCGTGAAGTCTCTCTTTTATGAAATTCATAACTTCACGGGACACAATCATGTTTTTACATAATCAAAGCGCCACTAGACAGTTCTCTTCCTTCCGCATTTAAACAGGTGTTGTATGAGCTATTGTTTTTGGCAGTAAGTAATAAAGGGATGGCCAGGGAAGCATCAGAACCAGATGAATTGTGAGTTTGTACGTGTGTATGAATAAAGTAACTAGGGATGTGGTGTAAAAAACCAAGGGGACAGCAATCCGATAAAGTTTAGGAACCACTCTGCTGAAGTTACAAAACTTGTAGAAACAAGCTGATCAAGACCCTGTCCCAACTCTCTGATAGTTCTCATATTAGAATCTAATTCTATCTAACTGGATAGGACTTCATCTGTTTAGTGGTAGTATCTGCTGAAAGGTGAGTTTGTTTTTTTTCCACTCCAAACCTTCAAACTATCCACTATAACACATGCATAGATCAATATCTATGTTCCAGCATCTTCACTGCATTAGCTGCTAAGAACATTCTGTTTGCAGTTACAGTGACATATACTGTTTCAGTGTGGCAGTGGCCAATTTTTGATTTCAGAATCTTTGTGGTATCCTGGTGAAAGATCTTACAGTCCACAAAGGGAGTTCAGATATCTGCAGCACAAATGACTTTGTCATTAGGATAAAAGATGCAAAATTTACCAGAATTGTTTGATACTTATAAAAAGATCAGGTCAGCCATGCCAGATGGGGAGTGGAGTAGTTCAAATAATGGTGGAGCCTTCTCAGTAGGATAAACCAGGGAGCCAGGAAATTAATGTTAGAATACTTCATATTATGAATGACTTACTATTAAAGCAGTGATTCTCAATCACTTACTATTAAAGCAGTGATTCTCAGTCACTTACTATTAAAGCAGTATTTCTCAGTCACTTACTATTAAAGCAGTATTTCTCAGTCACTTACTATTAAAGCAGTATTTCTCAGTCACTTACTATTAAAGCAGTGATTCTCAGTCACTTACTATTAAAGCAGTATTTCTCAGTCACTTACTATTAAAGCAGTGATTCTCAGTCACTTACTATTAAAGCAGTATTTCTCAGTCACTTACTATTAAAGCAGTATTTCTCAGTCACTTACTATTAAAGCAGTGATTCTCAATCACTTACTATTAAAGCGTGGTAGGGTACAGTGGTCCTATTCTTTGTAGATCCCAGGTACCACATGGGGGACATAACAGCTACACAACTATCTTTTGAGAGCTAACTCCAAAGAATAAGAATTAAATATATTTGCAGCAGAGCTAAAAAAAACATTTGTGTCCATGATATGCCATCTCTGATGTCAGCAAAATTTGTGTTGTGCCTGGAAAGGAACAGAATATTTTGTCCAAGATCTTTAAGGTGTAAACCAAAATGCTACAACTGTGTGAACATTAGCTAATAAAACTGTAAACACTGTTGTTAATTGTATTGTTTTAATATTTTCTTATTTCTTTGCCCTGTATGTTTTTGCATGAAAAAGGTGAAGACATTATAACCTATGCCCCATTAATGAATAAAGCTAAAGAAAGCATGCAGAAAAGTGAGAAACATCAAACTGATTACAGAACTCCTTAAAAATGACAAAGAACTGCGAGAACAATACAAAGTTATTATAACAAATAGATACAATGCAATAGCAAAGATAAATCGTATAGATGAGCAAAGGGCAATGTTAAGAGATTCTATCCACCAAACTGTTAAGGGGGTGTCTGAGTGATGAAGTGGTTAGTGCACTGGTCTCTCATGGCGAAGGTCGGGGGTTCGAATCCGGCCGGAGGCACCCCAGTCACCCAGCTGTAGAAATGGGTACCCGACTTCTTCTGGAGTTGGGGAAGGAAAGGCAGCCAGGCACCCTCTAGTGTGCTGACAGGTCAAGGAAAATATGGGCACTAACACCATATCCCTATGTGCCTCTAAGGCATGACAGGATTACCTTTACCTTTTAAACTGTTAAGGAGATAATACCACCGAAAAAAGAAGCCCCTAAAAATAAATGGATGACAGATGACATCTTAGGACTGATGGACAAGAGGAGGAGGAGTAAAAATAACAAGATAAATAAATAAATAAGACGCAAATGCAGAGAAGTAAAGAAAGTGTGGTTAAATGAACAGTGCAGACAAATAGAGGACTCTCATAAAAAGACAGCAAAAACATGCACAAACGAATTAGTGAAATCACAGGCAGGAAAACAAAATATACCACAGGATGCCTGAAATCAAAAGAAGGTGAAATGTTAATGGGAATAGAAGACATTGTGGACATGTGGACAAAGTACATCGGTGAGCTATATGGAGGAGAAAGACCAGAATTAACACCAGATACTGAAAACTGTAATGGACCACCAATACTTGAAAATGAAATCATATATGCCATCAAACACACAAAGAAAGGAAAAGTGACTGGGCCTGATAATATAACAAGAGAAGAAATTGAGGCACTAGAGGAGACAGGAATAAAAATAATAACCAAGTTACTGAATGACATTTATAACAGTGGTTATATGCCCAGTGACTTGCTTAAATCCACTACCAAATAAACTAGGTGCAAAGGAATATGATGACCACCGGACTATCAGCCTCTCATGTCACATAACGAAGCTACTTCTAAGAATCATTATGAGAAGAACAAGGAAAAAGATAAAAATTGAAATACCAGATGAACAGTTTGGATTTGTTGAAGGAAAGGGAACACACAATGCCATTTATGCTTTACAAACACTAACAGAAAGAGCTTTAGAAGTACAGAAAGATCTCTACTTATGCTTCATTGATTACACCAAGTAATCGACAGGGTGAAACATAATGAAATTATTAAATGCTTCAAGACATCAATGTAGATGGCAAAGACCTGAGGATTGTAAAACATCTATACTGGCACCAAGAAGCAGCAATTCGAGTTGAAAATAGAACTGGAAAATATCAACCTATAAAACAAGGGGTGCGACAAGGATGTGTACTATCTCCAGACCTTTTTTCCATACTTTATCAAAGGCTTTCTCAAAATCTATAAACAGTGCATATGTTGTGCTATGCCACTCATTTGCCTGTTCTAATATGCAAACATAATAAAAGCCTTCTACGATTCACGTTGCTGTGTAAGAACAGAATCTGGCAACTCTGACTGGTTCCCGGTGGAAACAGGTGTAAAACAAAATTGCTTCATGTCACCAATGATATTTGGGCTAGCAATTGATTAGGTAATGCGCAGATGCACCCATGATACATCCCTGGGCATCAAATGGATTGACAACAAATCATTGGAAGACCTAGACTTCGCAGACGATATAGCACTTCTGAGCTCCACACACGCTGATGCGCAAGAGAAAACCAACCGATTGAAAATATCTCTAAACAAATAGGCCTCGAAATCAACTCAGCAAAAACTAAAGTTTTTGTTCTCACCAACAAACCGGACAACATTAAACTTAATAGCCATGCTCTTGAAAAGTCACTAGTTTTACATACCTGGGAAGCAAGTTAACACCCGCAAGATACATATCAACAGAAATTATGACCCGAATTGTTTTAGCGTCAAACGCTTTCAACAAGCTGACTAACATCTGGAAATCAAAACAACTCAGTAGGCACACGAAACTCAAGATCTTCAACTCCTATGTAGTGCCTGTACTAACCTACGGTTGAGAGAATTGGAGAACATCCCCACCAATAGAAAAGAGACTAGATGCTTTTAAAAATAAGTGTCTTCGAAGACTGCTAAATAACTGTTGGCACGACTTCAGATCGGTTACATCAATAAGACAAGAAACTAAACGAGACTACGTATCAAACTTTATCAGAAGACGTCGCTGGAACTACATCGGTTACGTACTTAGAATGGACGAAAAACGACTCCCACACCAAGCATTTACGTTGTCACCAGGGGGTAAAATAAAGCGGGGAAGACCCAAAGACACACTAAGAAGAGTTATCACCAAGGAGTGTTCAACAATGCTCATCAGAAACACCGAAGATCTAAAGCAAGTAGCAAGGAATCGCCAGATATAGAGAGTCTTGTCCTCCGCCCTATGCGCCGCCTTTGGCCCAAGAGGATCAACTAACTAACTAATATTGTTTTTATCACTACAAAATTAGTGCTTGTTATCCCCATCTGATTCTTGTCTGTATTCTATTCCATTCTATCACAAGAGATAGAACATTACGGTCGGGACTAAGAGTATTCTACTGGAAGTTCCAAGGAGACAGAAAAACAATGAAATGCACAACTTCGCAGTTAAGACATTTTACGAATGGGTCATTTCTTTTCTAGTTTGATAAAAGTAAGTCATGACACAATTGTGTAGAGTGACTGACGACACTTGCATCTGAGGACCAAAAGTGTCATACATCACAATACAGTTGGTCCGTGGTTGAGTTGTTAGTTTGATAATGAGTACCACATATTGAATTTTTTTTTAAATGAGTTCATTCCTTTGCGATATTACATATAAACTGATGGTCTGCAACTTATATGTAGTTGAATAAGTGGTTACTGCATATAAAAAGATAGGAAATCACTGTAATAGATGACGGCTTAAAGTCTTTTGTTGCAACCATTCTTCAGAACCAGCATTGAGAGGGGGATTTATTGCCATGGCGCTGCTACCAACGCAGTTATCTATTTCTGTTTCCAGGGACACTAGGTTATTTATACTGGATGTCTTATACGAGAACTAACTTCGCTACTAGCTTCGACATCTGGACTGGTTTATTTTTCTTTGTCTCCTTCTTCATATACCTTTGGATGTTGAGGGGACAATTTGACGTTGCGTCAGGAGTCGACAACTTGCTTCGTATAATGAGATATTTAATGCTTCCATAATTCCCCCTTTCCGGCTCTTGCATAGGCGCCCTCTTCCTCTGTTACCTACAGATCTTAACGTGAATGCTTTTTTGTGGCATTCTGTCCGGTAGTAGCCGTGTAACATGGCCAAACCATTTGACTTACTGTTTCTGGATGTAGTGTAATACTGGGATTTTGACTGCCTGTTGTTATGTCAACAAGTAGGGAGCAGAAATGACATGAAAAAATAATACAAAACAAAGCAATAACAGTTTAACATCATCATCATCGTGTGCCATGCCTGGAGGCTTCGGCGATCATGTCTCTCCAGTTTCCAATCTTTCACGTTATTTATCAGTCCTATTGCTGTGGCTCTCTCATTCCATTTTGTCAAGCCATCTAAGATTTTCCTTTTGGTTTACCTCTCCCTTTCCTGCGTCCTATTTTTCCATTTGTCACGGTATAGAGTATAACCTCTATCTTAATGCAAAGAAAACTAAATTGATGACAACTGACATAACACACAAGGCAGCTGAAATATGTATCAATGAGGAAAAACTGGAAGAAGTGGAGAGTTTTGAATATCTTGGATCACTACTAACTAATAATGGAGATACAATGAGGGAAATTAAAAGGAGGACATCTATCGCTCTTCAGAAAGTAAAACAAATAAAGAATCTGTGGAGAGGAGCAGACAGAACCACAAAAATAAGATTTTTACGGGCATGCATCTTTCCCATCGCAAATTCAAGAACAATGCGGAGATAAGACAGATGAGCGAACAACAACCAATCGCATGGGTGATAAGAAAAGGAGATGGACATACGCTGGTCACGTGATGATAAGAAACGATAATAGAATCCTACAACAAGCTATCAAGTGGAACAACAGGCCGAAAAAAAAAGAGGCAGACCCTGGGAAACTCTAAAGAGGCCAAAGGAGAGGCCAAATCAATAGGCATAAAATCCCATGATGAGGTTGAAAAGCTCGCTGAAAACAGGAAAAATTGGCGAACTAATGTGAAGCTTAACGGCACTGGAAGGATATAAGATATTTAAGAAAACGAACTGGTACGAACTATGAATTCACAAGATTGTAAATCAGTATCAGATTCCCAGCGCACATACTTCATAATGCGGTAAAAACAGCAGCGAAAGTTCTATCTGTAGATGTGGAAACTATAATAATTAAACTGTTCGATTGTTTCTAAAACTATACCGTACGCACGGAGCGCCTGAATGAATTTTGCGAATTTTTGGATGCAGAATATCGCTAATTGCTGTTACATGAAAAAACAAAACAAAGTAGCTATTTTGCTTCTTGCTTCATGAAGCTCTAAAATCGTTTTACCTCTCAAAAGAGAAAGCACCAGAAGTTTTGATTAGCTTGTTTGAAAATACCCTAAGCTACCTTTGGTTTGTCCAAGCCAAATGAGTGCGTTTAGTAGACAAGTACTTAAACTGGAGAAGGTAGCTTCTTAGAAGTCGGTGTAATTTTAGAGGAAACACTTCCACTGATAAATAAGCGGAAAGAAGTAAGATTTCGTCCCCTAAAAGTGAAATCTATTGTGAAACAAGCAGAAGATGAAGTAGGCTTATCTGCTGTTGATATAAATAAATTTTATGTTGAGGTGGAATTCAGAGTCCGGCAACATCGCACTCAGGACGCCCTCATAAATGCTCCGCCGCATACCCCAACATCCATCAAAGTGTCTGTCCACTAATGGTTCCGGTCAGATGTTATTTGTTTATTAGATTTTCGCGCACTTCGTTCAAATTTTCTTCCAGCTCTGCCCCAGCTTAATCAGTCTCTGTATGTGCACTTTGTCCAATTGCTTTCACTTTCCGCAGTCTGTCTCGTACGGCCTTCGCGTTGTCCTCTTTATCCATCCTCAGCCTGCTACTCATTCCCCTGCACATCCACATGCCCTGGACAGAAGATCCACTTCAATCTCCTCCCTCCCTCCCTACCTCCCTCCCCCCTCAATGTGAGTGTCCCAACAGATTTACCCATTCTCTTCAAAGAAAATTCTTCTCAGTCGTCCTTAGCTTGCTCAGTAAGTTTGCCACAAACCCATTGGACACTTCTTGATCTATCAGCCACTCAATTGACGGCGATGCCACCTCAGTCTCCATGTACTCTGGATGTAGTGACTGTAAGGTGCTCGGTCTCTCTGTTACAACTCTTCCATTGCAATAGGCGACAAAGCTCCATCCACTTTTGCTTCCTTCAGTCACTGAGTCATCTGTGTTTAATATCACATCACGGTGTCTCTGGATTAGCTCCTGAACCCGAAGTTCGTTTGCACCATGCACCCAATCCCTTCATTCACAATCGAGCTGTAGAACAACCTATGTTAGCTGAGGTTGGTCCTGTACTAAAATCCAGTCCTGTTCTGGTGAAATCTCGTCCATATCACACACTGCCATTGTTATATCCTCCGCCGGAGCCATCCAGGATCTTCCTCGTTTAATGCCTCTACCCTTGAGCTACCTTCTGAAGAGGATTATTTTAAATACTTGTAACTTGATGTCTTGATCTGTGCATACTTGTATGTTACTCTCATACTCGGCATGTCAAGCAGATACCGCATGACTATCACTGGAGTATCTCTAGTGTGTCCCATGACTACTTTCATGAGCTCATTCTATATGCACATAATGAGTTAATCATACAAAAACATACAAGACACAGAAATAAGAAAAGGAGTGAGGATCAAAACTAACATGTATAACAAAGGAAAAACAAAAGCAGAGAGGTACAATATCTAATAACTTTTATGATGCTGTCTCCATCAGAAAACATACCAGGATTATACACTTTACCAAAATGTAGGGTTAAAGATGAAATGAGGACAATGTCTTGAATTTGATCATTGATGGAGTTTTATCCTTTGAATTCACAGTGACAAAAGCTTCACATGCATGACACAATCCTAAAATTGTTGGTGGAATTGTCAGAAAGTTCAGCTCTGTCAGGCAAAGGACCTGGCCAAAGCTAGAATTCCTAAAGGAGAGGCTGTATGAAGATACTGAAAATCAGAGACAAACTGCAGCATGTGTAAGAGAGACTGGCATCAATGTCTGAGCGAACAAGGATGAAGAAGAAAAATTTTTTAAGTTAATAGTCATTGCTTAGATAGTCTTAGATTTATGACTGAGATACGTTCCAGAGAGTACATTGAAAGATGGAAATTATAACCCATTGTGTCAGGTATGCAGTAAAGTACTGCAGATAACAATGCAGAAATAGTTGTTCAGTTCTTGGTGATACTGGTAATGTTATACTGACCACATAACATTTTCATGTGCCAATGGTCTTGCAAATCTGGGCCTAACATCATATCCCCAATATGCTTTAATGGCATGTAAACTTTTACCTTTTACCAAGCAATAACGACAGGATAATAATGCATTTTTAAAAATCTGAATAAATAAGGGTATGGGAAATTCATTGTAATTTGATAATCAGAATATGTTTTTAAAATTTACATTTGCAAATTTTATGTAAAACTCTATTATCCCTTACATTTTTACTTTTCTTCTCGTGAAGTCTCACTTTTATGAAATTCATCATTTCACGGAACACAATCGTGTTTTTACATAATCAAAGCGCCACTAGACAGTTCTCTTCCTTCCGCATTTAAACAGGTGTTGTATGACCTCATAATGATGCATTGATGGTTGTATCTCTACATGGCAGACAACTTCCTAACGTATCGGATAGCAGCTGACTAGTCTTTAGAAATGAAGACAGTAGTCTGACTAATATCTTCTCAAGCACTTTGCATATACATTGTGTAGTGTTATGATGTGATATCAGTTCAGTCTGGTGCAAAGATACAATTGTCGGGTATATCACCAGTCAGCAGGCTCTGATTATACTGCTCTGTCATATTCCGTTATCACCTCACTTTCAGCTTCTTTTAAATGTCCATATCGGACTCCATCAGGACCAGGTGCCCCTTTTGGATGATTTTATTGTCTGGCTACCTCCTCTTCCTCTTTTGGGTTGAGGTGGAAGAGTTTTATGCATCGTCATTGCTTTTATACCTTAAGGATGACACCTTTTAATGAAATTTTCATCTGTAAGTGGCTGCTTTAGGCTCCGTACCATCATGATCTGAAGTAGAAGAGACTGTAAAGTTTCCGCAAGACAAGGGACAATCAAATGGCGACTCACTATTGTTTGATCATTTCACATATCTGTAGCACTGTAATGAAGCAGTACTCACAAAGGAGATGGACGATTGGAATAGTAAATCCATGCAGAAGAAGTGGACCTATTTCTTTGAACAGTCTGAATCTTTGGAGCAGTCCTCGGAGTCACTAAAACTGTGAATTTATCTGTAGTGTTCCTGGACATAATGCCAATGTGGAAAGTGTTTTTTCCTTCGTGAATATGCCATAGACAGAGACATGAAATGGCCTTCGCATTTCACCAGTTAAAGCACTATTTAAATATGCTTTTTTAATTATCGAATGATCTGCTCAGAATTTCATGATTATGTCAATCAGTGACAAGACCTTTTGTCCAGAAGTTTGAAGTCGGATAAATACTAGGAGCAGGATGTAGAACGGTAGAATAATGCAGGATCTTGCTGGTAAATATCCGAAAGTAAAATAAGTTTGTAGTCAGATAAAGAATGTTCTACATCCCATGAATTAATTTTGGGCTATTTTAATTTCAAAATGCATGCAGTGCATAAAACATAGGTATTATACAACGTAAAAGAAATACTAATAATTTCTGTTCTGATCTGAACCATATCATTAATACGGTATGCCTTATATTCTCTCCTTGGATATGCTATTTGAAACAAAATTCTTAGATCTCAGGACAAGTCTACTGTTTTGGGTTTTTTTTCTATTAGTAATTAGTGGTGATACTTGAATAGCTTTTTTTTTCTTTTCTTTCTGAGAAAAATGTCCAGGTTTTTCATTTACGGAATCTGGCAACCCTACTGTACTCTGGTTAGTTTCAACAATAAAGGAGCAAGTGCACTCTTTACTAAGCTTCTTCTAGTGACGTACAGACAGGATTTAAAGATTTGGTAGCCAAAAGTCACATCATACTTTGAACCTTCTGCGAGAATTCTTCTTCTTCTTCTTCTTCTTCTTCTTCTTCTTCTTCTTCTTCTTCTTCTTCTTCTTCTTCTTCTTCTTCTTCTTCTTCTTCTTCTTCTTCTTCTTCTTCTTCTTCTTCTTCTTCTTCTTCTTCTTCTTCTTCTTCTTCTTCTTCTTCTTCTTCTTCTTCTTCTTCTTCTTCTTCTTCTTCTTCTTCTTCTTCTTCTTCTTCTTCTTCTTCTTCTTCTTCTTCTTCTTCTTCTTCTTCTTCTTCTTCTTCTTCTTCTTCTTCTTCTTCTTCTTCTTCTTCTTCTTCTTCTTCTTCTTCTTCTTCTTCTTCTTCTTCTTCTTCTTCTTCTTCTTCTTCTTCTTCTTCTTCTTCTTCTTCTTCTTCTTCTTCTTCTTCTTCTTCTTCTTCTTCTTCTTCTTCTTCTTCTTCTTCTTCTTCTTCTTCTTCTTCTTCTTCTTCTTCTTCTTCTTCTTCTTCTTCTTCTTCTTCTTCTTCTTCTTCTTCTTCTTCTTCTTCTTCTTCTTCTTCTTCTTCTTCTTCTTCTTCTTCTTCTTCTTCTTCTTCTTCTTCTTCTTCTTCTTCTTCTTCTTCTTCTTCTTCTTCTTCTTCTTCTTCTTCTTCTTCTTCTTCTTCTTCTTCTTCTTCTTCTTCTTCTTCTTCTTCTTCTTCTTCTTCTTCTTCTTCTTCTTCTTCTTCTTCTTCTTCTTCTTCTTCTTCTTCTTCTTCTTCTTCTTCTTCTTCTTCTTCTTCTTCTTCTTCTTCTTCTTCTTCTTCTTCTTCTTCTTCTTCTTCTTCTTCTTCTTCTTCTTCTTCTTCTTCTTCTTCTTCTTCTTCTTCTTCTTCTTCTTCTTCTTCTTCTTCTTCTTCTTCTTCTTCTTCTTCTTCTTCTTCTTCTTCTTCTTCTTCTTCTTCTTCTTCTTCTTCTTCTTCTTCTTCTTCTTCTTCTTCTTCTTCTTCTTCTTCTTCTTCTTCTTCTTCTTCTTCTTCTTCTTCTTCTTCTTCTTCTTCTTCTTCTTCTTCTTCTTCTTCTTCTCAATCACTTACTATTAAAGCAGTATTTCTCGATCACTTACTATTAAAGCAGTATTTCTCAATCACTTACTATTAAAGCAGTATTTCTCAATCACATACTATTAAAGCAGTATTTCTCAATCACTTACTATTAAAGCAGTATTTCTCAATCACTTACTATTAAAACAGTGATTCTCAATCATTTACTATTAAAGCAGTATTTCTCAGTCACTTACTATTAAAGCAGTGATTCTCAATCACTTACTATTAAAGCAGTGATTCTCAGTCACTTACTATTAAAGCAGTATTTCTCAGTCACTTACTATTAAAGCAGTATTCTCAGTCACTTATTATTAAAGCAGTATTTCTCAGTCACTTACTATTAAAGCAGTATTTCTCAGTCACTTACTATTAAAGCAGTGATTCTCAGTCACTTACTATTAAAGCAGTGATTCTCAGTCACTTACTATTAAAGCAGTGATTCTCAATCACTTACTATTAAAGCAGTATTTCTCAGTCACTTACTATTAAAGCAGTGATTCTCAGTCACTTACTATTAAAGCAGTATTTCTCAGTCACTTACTATTAAAGCAGTATTTCTCAATCACTTACTATTAAAGCAGTATTTCTCAATCACTTACTATTAAAGCAGTATTTCTCAATCACTTACTATTAAAGCAGTATTTCTCAGTCACTTACTATTAAAGCAGTATTTCTCAGTCACTTACTATTAAAGCAGTATTTCTCAGTCACTTACTATTAAAGCAGTATTTCTCAGTCACTTACTATTAAAGCAGTATTTCTCAGTCACTTACTATTAAGCAGTATTTCTCAGTCACTTACTATTAAAGCAGTATTTCTCAGTCACTTATTATTAAAGCAGTATTTCTCAGTCACTTACTATTAAAGCAGTGATTCTCAATCACTTACTATTAAAGCAGTATTTCTCAGTCACTTACTATTAAAGCAGTGATTCTCAATCACTTACTATTAAAGCAGTGATTCTCAGTCACTTACTATTAAAGCAGTATTTCTCAGTCACTTACTATTAAAGCAGTATTTCTCAGTCACTTATTATTAAAGCAGTATTTCTCAGTCACTTACTATTAAAGCAGTATTTCTCAGTCACTTACTATTAAAGCAGTGATTCTCAGTCACTTACTATTAAAGCAGTGATTCTCAGTCACTTACTATTAAAGCAGTGATTCTCAATCACTTACTATTAAAGCAGTATTTCTCAGTCACTTACTATTAAAGCAGTGATTCTCAGTCACTTACTATTAAAGCAGTATTTCTCAGTCACTTACTATTAAAGCAGTCTTTCTCAATCACTTACTATTAAAGCAGTATTTCTCAGTCACTTACTATTAAAGCAGTGATTCTCAATCACTTACTATTAAAGCAGTGTTTCTCAATCACTTACTATTAAAGCAGTGTTTCTCAGTCACTTACTATTAAAGCAGTATTTCTCAGTCACTTACTATTAAAGCAGTGATTCTCAGTCACTTACTATTAAAGCAGTATTTCTCAGTCACTTACTATTAAAGCAGTATTTCTCAGTCACTTACTATTAAAGCAGTATTTCTCAGTCACTTACTATTAAAGCAGTATTTCTCAGTCACTTACTATTAAAGCAGTATTTCTCAGTCACTTACTATTAAAGCAGTATTTCTCAGTCACTTACTATTAAAGCAGTATTTCTCAGTCACTTACTATTAAAGCAGTATTTCTCAGTCACTTACTATTAAAGCAGTATTTCTCAGTCACTTATTATTAAAGCAGTATTTCTCAGTCACTTACTATTAAAGGAGTATTTCTCAGTCACTTACTATTAAAGCAGTATTTCTCAGTCACTTATTATTAAAGCAGTATTTCTTAGTCACTTACTATTAAAGGAGTATTTCTCAGTCACTTACTTTTAAAGCAGTGATTCTCAATCACTTACTATTAAAGCAGTGATTCTCAATCACTTACTATTAAAGCAGTATTTCTCAGTCACTTACTATTAAAGCAGTATTTCTCAGTCACTTACTATTAAAGCAGTATTTCTCAGTCACTTACTATTAAAGCAGTATTTCTCAGTCACTTACTATTAAAGCAGTGATTCTCAGTCACTTACTATTAAAGCAGTGATTCTCAGTCACTTACTATTAAAGCAGTGATTCTCAATCACTTACTATTAAAGCAGTATTTCTCAGTCACTTACTATTAAAGCAGTGATTCTCAGTCACTTACTATTAAAGCAGTATTTCTCAGTCACTTACTATTAAAGCAGTATTTCTCAATCACTTACTATTAAAGCAGTATTTCTCAGTCACTTACTATTAAAGCAGTGATTCTCAATCACTTACTATTAAAGCAGTGATTCTCAATCACTTACTATTAAAGCAGTGTTTCTCAGTCACTTACTATTAAAGCAGTATTTCTCAGTCACTTACTATTAAAGCAGTGATTCTCAGTCACTTACTATTAAAGCAGTATTTCTCAGTCACTTACTATTAAAGCAGTATTTCTCAGTCACTTACTATTAAAGCAGTATTTCTCAGTCACTTACTATTAAAGCAGTATTTCTCAGTCACTTACTATTAAAGCAGTATTTCCCAGTCACTTACTATTAAAGCAGTATTTCTCAGTCACTTACTATTAAAGCAGTATTTCTCAGTCACTTACTATTAAAGCAGTATTTCTCAGTCACTTACTATTAAAGCAGTATTTCTCAGTCACTTATTATTAAAGCAGTATTTCTCAGTCACTTACTATTAAAGGAGTATTTCTCAGTCACTTACTATTAAAGCAGTATTTCTCAGTCACTTATTATTAAAGCAGTATTTCTTAGTCACTTACTATTAAAGGAGTATTTCTCAGTCACTTACTTTTAAAGCAGTGATTCTCAATCACTTACTATTAAAGCAGTGATTCTCAATCACTTACTATTAAAGCAGTATTTCTCAGTCACTTACTATTAAAGCAGTATTTCTCAGTCACTTACTATTAAAGCAGTATTTCTCAGTCACTTACTATTAAAGCAGTATTTCTCAGTCACTTACTTTTAAAGCAGTATTTCTGAATCACTTACTATTAAAGCAGTATTTCTCAGTCACTTACTATTAAAGCAGTGATTCTCAATCACTTACTATTAAAGCAGTGATTCTCAGTCACTTGCTATTAAAGCAGTATTTCTCAGTCACTTACTATTAAAGCAGTGATTCTCAATCATTACTATTAAAGCAGTATATCTCAGTCACTTATATTAAAGCAGTATTTCTCAATCACATACTATTAAAGCAGTTTCTCAGTCACTTATATTAAAGCAGTATTCTCAATCACTCACTATTCAAGCAGTGATTCTCATCACTTACTATTAAGCAGTGATTCTCAGTCACTTATATTAAAGCAGTATTCTCAATCACTCACTATTCAAGCAGTGATTCTCAGTCACTTACTTTTAAAGCAGTGATTTTCAATCACTTACTATTAAGCAGTATTTCTCAATCACTTACTATTAAGCAGTATTTCTGAATCACTTACTATTAAAGCAGTGTTTCTCAGTCACTACTATTAAAGCAGTTTCTCAGTCACTTATATTAAAGCAGTATTCTCAGTCACTTGCTATTAAAGCAGTGATTCTCAGTCACTTGCTATTAAAGCAGTATTCTCAGTCACTTAATATTAAAGCAGTATTTCTCGATCACTTACTATTAAGCAGTGATTCTCAGTCACTTACTATTAAAGCAGATTTCTCAGTCACTACTATTAAAGCAGTGTTTCTCAGTCACTTGCTATTAAAGCAGTGTTTCTCAGTCACTACTATTAAAGCAGTGATTCTCAATCATTACTATTAAAGCAATATTTCTCAGTCACTACTATTAAAGCAGTGTTTCTCAGTCACTACTATTAAAGCAGTGATTCTCATCACTTACTATTAAAACAGTGATTCTCAATCATTACTATTAAAGCAGATTTCTCAGTCACTTAATATTAAAGCAGTATTCTCAATCACTCACTATTAAAGCAGTATTTCTGAATCACTTACTATTAAAACAGTGATTCTCAATCATTACTATTAAAGCAGTATTTCTCAATCACATACTATTAAAGCAGTATTTCTGAATCACTTACTATTAAAGCAGATTTCTCAGTCACTTACTATAAAGCAGTATTTCTCAATCACATACTATTAAAGCAATATTTCTCAGTCACTTATATTAAAGCAGTATTGCTCAATCACTTACTATTAAAGGAGTATTTCTCAGTCACTTAATATTAAAGCAGTATTCTCAGTCACTTGCTATTAAAGCAGTTTCTCAGTCACTACTATTAAAGCAGTGATTTTCAATCACTTACTATTAAAGAAGTGATTCTCAGTCACTTACTATAAAGCAGTATTTCTCAATCACATACTATTAAAGCAATATTTCTCAGTCACTTACTTTTAAAGCAGTGATTCTCAATCATTACTATTAAAGCAGTAATTCTCAGTCACTTGCTATTAAAGCAGTTTCTCAGTCACTTACTATTAAAACAGTGATTCTCAATCACTTACTATTAAGCAGTATTTCTGAATCACTTACTATTAAGCAGTGATTCTCAATCACTCACTATTCAAGCAGTGATTCTCATCACTTACTATTAAAGCAGTATTCTCAATCACTTACTATTAAAACAGTGATTCTCAATCACTCACTATTAAAGCAGTATTCTCAGTCACTTGCTATTAAAGCAGTAATTCTCAGTCACTTGCTATTAAAGCAGTGATTCTCATCACTTACTATTAAAGCAGTATTGCTCAATCACTTACTATTAAAGCAATATTTCTCAGTCACTACTATTAAAGCAGTATTTCTCAATCACTTACTATTAAAGCAATATTTCTCAGTCACTTACTATAAAGCAGTATTTCTCAATCACATACTATTAAAGCAGTGATTCTCAATCATTTACTATTAAAGCAGTATTTCTCAATCACATACTATTAAAGCAGTTTCTCAGTCACTACTATTAAAGCAGTATTCTCAATCACTCACTATTAAAGCAGTAATTCTCAGTCACTTACTATTAAAACAGTGATTCTCAATCACTTACTATTAAAACAGTGATTCTCAATCACTTACTATTAAAACAGTATTCTCAATCACTTACTATTAAGCAGTATTTCTCAGTCACTTACTATTAAAGCAGTATTCTCAGTCACTTACTATTAAGCAGTGATTCTCAATCACTTACTATTAAAGCCGTATTTCTCAGTCACTTACTATTAAAGCAGTGATTTTCAGTCACTTACTATTAAAGCAGTATTTCTCAGTCACTTACTATTAAAGCAGTATTTCTCAGTCACTTTTAGGTCCCTGAGGCCTTGAAGAAATTGATAATTTGCTGTGATCCCATACATGTCTCTATCATTTGTGTTTTAAGATGCAAACCTTATCTTGAGAACTTTGAGGTTTATTACTATTATGTACATGGGCCAATTAATGTCTACACATCCTATGTTGATCAGCCGCCCCTACCCTCCTACATCACAATTCATAGAGAATCTAAGCCAGTGGTTCCCAGCCACAAATAATCTCCAGTGCACTATCAGGTGATCCGCAACTGTTTTACTGATCTGCTACACAAAGTTGCAGCAAATCAATAACGATAATTATCTGATAATTGTGTAGCAAACCAAAAACACAGCCACAGATAATCTCTTCAGTTTGCTGCGCTGATCCAGCTTGTAAGGTCTGCTGAGCATAATCAAGATCACTGATAGGTGACACAGGCTTAGGCAGAAGACCATGCATGTCTTGTAATTGTTTCACTGTCCCATTAGAAAATTACCAATATAGATATAGACCAATTATGTTACCATATTAGTGATTATCTTCAGACTGTCATAACAGTGGAACAAAAAGAAATAAAACAGTACAATCAAAGAGCAGCTGCATGTAACAAACAAGAACCAGATGATGACATCAAACACCATGTAACAATCACATATGGAATCACATGTGAAAAGACAACATAAAAGACAAAGAAAAATAAACAATCAACTTTATTTATGCATTGTAAAGGGGGGGGAAAAAAAAGGCTAAAAGCCCTCTCCACACAATCATTTTCCACAGACAAAAAAAAAACCGATTTAATAAACCAACAACTGCCATACAGTCAACTTGTAGAACTGATAACATAAGAAAAATATCTAGTGCCATATACACAGGTCAACAACGTGGGCTCACTTAGGTCCAGCATCTGAAAACGCTGAAGGGGAACACTGGTCGGGACCTGGTATCAACATTTAAAGAACAAAAATCACTTCGTCCAACAAAACCCTCATACAGCATACGCAGCCTGAATTCTGTCCGTTGTCATGAACATACCTAAGTATTGGACAAAACAGAAAAATAATACAGTCAATCCTTTTCTCAAGACTAGAAAATATACTTTATAAAATCACAAAAAAATCAGTGATATTTAAATAAAAAAAAAAAACAAGCACAGCTACACAAAAACAAAATTCTTAATCATATCCAGAAATTCGGTGAATAACTCTTACAACTGAAAATACAAAAAAAAAATGACCCAAAAAAAAAAAAAAAACACTGACAACTGAAAAAAAAAAATTCTCCAAGGCAATATAAATCCATGGCAGTAACATACAAATGCATTATAACAATATATATGAAAGATGGTTTTTAAAAATTATGTTTGTGAGTGAACAGACAATAACTGACAATGTCAAAATATGGAATGCATAATACTGTGTGTGTGAGTAAAGTGGAAATAAGTGGCAAATCTGTTTCTGGATGTGGCTCACACGAAACAAAACAAAAAGCTTCTGCCTTGACACTCTGCACATTAAATATCCTTTAAAAAAAAAACACAAAATATAAATATAAAAAGCACTTTACAGCTGGGAGTAACACTGCAGAAGCAACTGTATTAGACAAGGTTTTTTTTTTCTTTTTTGTTAAGCTTCTTCGTGTGTGGTATCGCCATTGGCTTTCATGAAAACGAGAGGAGATTCACAAAGATGCTGCAGTCGACTCTTTACAGTCAGGAAGTTAATCTCCATTATAAAAAATATATAAGACAAAACATGGATAAAGATGGATTAAAAATTTGGCAGTTTTTTTTTTAATATAAAAAAAATTGTTCATAATTTTAATGCATAATTAACCACATCCAGTTCATGGAAAAGACTGAGTTTCACCTTCAGTAACAAACTGGTTAGTATGTGAACCTTGAACAAAATAAACTTTTACATAAATGCTGAGGGGCACACAACTCACATCTATTTCTTATAAGAGTTCTGGACCCTAAAACAAGGAAGCCAAATAGAGACAATGTACAGTAAGAGCAGTCATAATACATGCAAGCAGCCACAACTGTGAACTTGGACAAAGGATTGCCACTTCAACTGGCTCTGCTCTAGTCTCTAGATGGTGGAATAAATCTCTAAATAAGATCTAGAAACAAACCACTGTCTATAAAGAATACACCAACCAGAAAATAATTTTTAAAACACACGTTATAATATGAAATTCAATTATGATGTACTTAATGTAAGAGAAAATCTGAATCAATATTTAAAAAATCTCTTGCACACAATTCATAATTTATAAAACATTATACGTGCCATGTAAACACATACATTTCCTCTGTTACAAAGAAAAAACCAAGAGACATTTCTTTGTTATTTAATCAAACATCATCAGCTGTTCAAATGTTCCAGCACCCAAGGCATATTCAATACTGCGGTACTTTTTTCATTGAGGGTGCTTGCTTACCATCAAAACATTACACAAACATACAAATAAAAAGAAATTGTTGGATTTGCCCAACACTGGTTACAAAATACTGACAACACCTAAAGCTAAATACAGTTACAGCAGTACAAAAATACAACCAGCGTTACATTCACTTGTGTCACAGCTTTTTAAGATACAAATCCTCACTTACAATTAACATAAAGTCTTTTATAATTGCTCCTTTTTTTTTTTTAATGAAACATTTAATTTCCACTTGATGCATAACAAGAAGATCATTTATTTCTTACTGAAACATCCACTCTCAGTCAGCAACAGGTAAAAGTCACTAAATTATTAATCTTCCTGACTTCACTGCAGTCAATAGAATTATGTGGGATATCTGCCACTTTTAAAACAATCACTTTCACACTTCCAGCTGTTTCTGAACTTACAGTTACCTATCATTATCAAAGATTTACGCTGCACAGTTATTCCCTGACATGATAATTTATTTTAACATTGGGATAATAATGTTGGCCACACGTCTGGCACCCTCCCCTCGGATGAAGGTTTCATGATCTCCATCCACGACTTGCACGTTCACTTTACCGCTGCAGACCTGCAAACATAGGAATTTATGATCAGTAAACAAATATCACTGCCTAGATTTTATTGTTCTGTTGATCTTCTCCCAATTTCTTTCAAGCTTTAGCAGGTGACACATTACAATGAGAGCAGGGTGGGAAGTGGCCTATGCTTTAATTCTCAAATAAGACCCAAATAAACATCCTTCTATCACTACTGAAATCCTGTCTACACTTCAGGCAATACCTAAAACATGAGCCTCTTATCAGTGATTCAATAAACCATTATTCTTCCTGTGACCAAGTGGTGTAGGGCTCTGTGCATTTGTCTTCTATGGCGGAAGTCAGACTGTCCAACAAGGTCCCAGCGACAGTTACTAGGCTCCTTTCACAAGCAACCATGATAACTGAATGCTTTTAGTTTTCATAAACCAAAACATAATTGTGGCCTTGTTAATTAATATACTTATTTGTTCCTACTTTTGTTTTAAATTGTCTTAACTTTTGACTTTTTCCGGTCCCCCGGTTTACGAGTTTTCAATTTTTCCCTTGTGAAAGATAATGAAATGTACAGGTCCTCTTCAGCTGTTCTACATCTCCATACAGAATCTTGGTGACTGAGGGGGTTTGGTGGTATCAGGTTCTTCCGAAGATCCTTTAATGCACTGCAGTCCAGCAGGTGGTGCTTAACAGTTTCTTCTTCTTGTCTGTTGCAGTGCATGCATTATGTTGTGTGGTCAGCGGTCACTCTGTGTAAGTGCTTACTGAGGGTAATGTGTCCTGTTCTCAGCCTGAAAATTGTGCACTGGTCTCTACAACATAAGCTGTTGATGTGACTCCAGGGTTGGGCTTTGGCAGGTGTGTATATAAAGATCTTCCAGTTGGATTACTAGCCCAGCTGTCCATCCATTGCTGCTTGCAGTTGTGTATGATATGTTTAGCTGTTCTCATATTGATGTAGATGTGGGGCTGTGACATGGTGCTCCACTCTTTGACAGTGTGTCAGCACATTCATTTCCTCTATGTTCCTACTTTTGTTTCAAAGTGTCTTAATAAGCATGATACTGACCATTAGTGTGCTGAAAGGTCAAGTAAAATACTGGCATCACCAACACTTATATGTGCTTCAATGAAATGCAACAGGTCATCCCCATATTTGCTCAATGACATGGCACATGGTTACCTTAACCTCTTGAGGACCATGGACTCCCTCTCCACATTAAGAACAGCTGTGAACCCTTCATTAAAAATAAAGCATTAAAATTAACCTAGATTGAACCTAAGATTTTTTTTAATCACGGCATTTCATTTGCTGGGCGATGGACCCCCAAGAAAACTGTGAATCTTGTGCGGGTGCATGGATACAATGTTAAAAACCACTTAAATTGGCTAAGTCCCATGTATGTATGGATGATTGGCCTTTTTTTTCTTTTTAAAAAGTTTTTTTTTTTACGTAATGGCAGCCATATGTCTGACCTTGTGAGGCAGACATTTTCAAAGGCAGCTTCCTTATCACAATTGTGAGAGATACTAGGTATCCATTTCAAAACTGTTTTAGCTTGTGTTTAAATGAATCTGAAAGCAAATAATACACGACACAAAAACTGAGACATACTTAGGAATAGCCAACAGATATAAACTATTACATTTGAATTGGAAGCCCATGCATTAGTACAGTATTTTCTAAACTTATTTAAGAAAAATAATCTTGAGAACAAGATCCTAAGAAGAATCTTTGGGCCGATAAATTATACCAACAGTGGAGAATGGAGAGCTAGAAAGATTTAAATCCCAACGAATTATACATGTCTTGAAATTGAACAGACTACGCTGGCTGGGGCATATAGAAAGAATGGAAGAGAACAGACAAATGAAAATGATGTGTGCACAAGAAATGAAGGAAACAAGACCAAGGGGTAGACCAAGACAGAGATGGAAAGACAACATAGAAGAGGATATAAAAGAAATTGGTGTCACCAACTGGAGAGAGAAGATTAGGAAAAGTTAGGAATGGGGGCTAATTTTATCTGCAGCAGTGAGCCTTAATGGCTCGGAAAGTTGAAGAAGAAGATTTAAGGAAAAAAAACACCATGAAGTGTCACTGACACAAACCTGTTTTAGCTGATAGTCATCTCCAAGGTTACTGGAGTTACTGGTCTGCTGGGCTCTGATAAGAGTTATGTCTCCCTGGAAGTTGTCTGGCTTGTAGTTCTCACTGATGGTCAACATGGAATAGTAGGACTTGGCTAAAATCTCAAGGTCCTCGCGGGAGCTAAACTTTTCAGTAGCCATAAGAAGGTCTACAGCAATTTTGAGTCTATCTTGAAGCTGTGTAGCTGACACCAGCTGCTTGAATACCTGAGTAAGAAATTAGGTAGTTTTCATACAAATTTCTCATCAAAGTGGTGACTGAGAATTCCTTAAATCCTAATCCATCAAATATATGACACTTAACCATAAACAAGTCATATATAAGCATCATATAATTAAGCAAACATAAATAACTATAATCTCATATTTAAACAGCAGCACCAACTTTTTAAAGTCCATGTTAATAATACTACTCTCTGCATCTTGAACTTCTGTAGATACACCATAGATATCAAAATTACTATAAAAAAGTTGCACATATGTGAAAATGCGTATAAGTAATATAACAGGCCTAAGAATAACATGGATGAAATATGTGCAATTGAGAAAAAACTCTAAATTATGTTTGAACCAGGGCTTCAGTTCCAAATCCTATTTTTCTATCATCCAACTGCATAAATGATGCATTTTACTCCAGCTCATCCACATTTGCTTCTGACACTAATTCCACAACTATGGTTGGAACAAAACTCAAATGTTTAAAAGAAAAAAAAACTCTGCAGGTTGGCAGTCTATGAAGAAAGTCTCTTACATTCAGCACTGTGATGCATCACTTAAGCAGCAGAAAACTTGCACTACCACATAAGGACAAAATTAGCTGCAGTAACTGCAGGGAAGTAACTAAATGATAAAGAAAGATAGGTGAAAGCTCTACCCCTCCCCCTCACACACACACTCTCTCTGAAAGGCAGAACAAAAACACATTGTAACCTCCCAAATTTTTATAGCATTTTTGCTTCCTTTTTCTCAGCTTTATCAGTTTTCTTACTTTCTTGAGAATTAAAATGTTCTGAAATCTTAAAGAAGAAAGAATACATATTTGAAAAAAAATTACGAAATGACAAGAGGCAAACAATGTATAAAAGTATGTATGTCCTCAGATAAACTGAACCACCTTGAACAGCAATAGGTGACATTAAAAACACTGGACATACCTGGGCATACTCAATTTGTATAAACTGTTGCAGAAAAGAACACAGAGCACCAGCCTGTTCATCTGCTAGTGTATTCAGCTGCATAGCTTTACGATACACGGAGGTATGCATCTCCACAAAGCGGTGTGAACCATCTAGAAGAGTCAAGGACTGTACAATATTAGCCTCAGTGGGATTTTGCTTTCTCAACTGGCTGGCCATTTCTAAGGCTATCATAGATCCAAATGAGTATCCAGCAATCTGATATGGTCCATTTGGTTCCACAGAACGGAGTTGCTGTAAAAAAAAAAAGACCAATCTAAGAACATATTTCATCTCACACAGTGAAAGTTTATTGAAACATTTGCACCTTGCTTGACAGAAATTGTTGCTATTGTTGCTAATTAACCCAAGCAAAGTTTGAAAGAATCAGCCAAAACCGATTCTCTGTAGTTTCCTTAAAGAGCTGAACTTTATTTCTTTATCATCTTCTAAGATAAAAATAGGCATTTCTGACAGCAACCTCACTGACAGACAGTGTGGTCTTACCAAGTCGTCATACTGTAAAGATAATGTGCACTGCTAATTGCAATGTATTAATGAGTCTACACCATAAAGAAACAAAAAATTCAAATTAACAACTAAGATCATTTCTCTCCAACTCATGCTCACCTCCAAATAGTGACCAGCCAGTGCCTCTACTGATGTAAGTGGAGCTTGAGCAGTCAGCTGCAGGCCATAAACAGGACAAGGCAGAGAGTTTGCAAGATTCTCTAGGGCATATACACTTCCTGAAATCAAAATAACATTTTTTTTTAAATGTGAGAACAATTTTTGAAAATGAAACGTCACTAGAGATTACAACAGATATGAGGAACTACAGATTGCACATCCTCAGAATAAATGAGAGCATACGGCCAATCACTAGCAGGATGAAAACAGCAACAGGAGAAACAAAAAGGATGAGAAGGTCACCAACATCAAAAAGTTTAGCTATTATCCTCAGAAAGATACTGAAAAAAGCATTACTGGAGTGGGCACCCATCAATAACAAACTGATGAGAATAAGACTAAAAGAAAGATTCATTATCACTGATACAGTGCCAAGTACCAATAAATGATAGTGATACTAAGAAAGAAGCAATATATATTTTATTACAAAAAGAAATGGGGCAAATATCAAATACAGGACACTATAATAGTAATGAGTGATTAATAACAGGTAAAGACAAATGTCTGTGACCTAAATAACTGAACACTTTTTCCACAAAAGAAATGCACAAATTAATCTGATGTTCACAAATGATCATGACTGAAATCAGGCTGATCACACATATTAATCAATGGTAGGTGAAGACATAATAGATATAGTGCTATAGAGAAGATTGAAATGATTGATGAACAATGGAATATGCTCAAAGACTATTCAGCAAACATCTATAGAAATCATACCTCCAAATAAAAGACACGCTAAACAGGGGTTGGTGACAGAAGAAATTTTGCAACTAATGCAACTAATGGATCAGAGAAGTCTTAAGGAAGATAAAGAATATGACAAAATAAATATAGAAATAAGACACAAATGCAATAAAACTAAAGAACAGTGGCTAAATAAGAACTGTAATGAAACGCAGGAGATGTGTACAAACAAATAAGGGAGTTAATAAACAAAAGGGCATACCACAAGACTGGTTGCCGAAGTCAAAGGAGGGGCATACAATAATGGACAGAGATGAGATAATGGCACGATGGTGGAATACATTAGAGAACCCTATGAGGACAACAGAAGTGAAATAGATATATGAAATAATAATGAAGGGCCTCACATACTAAAAGCTGAAGTGGAAGAAGCCATCAAACACATGAAGAACAACAAAACCCCAGAACCAGATAAAATCACCAAGGAAGAACTGGAAGCATTAGGACAGCTTGGCATAGAAATAATTACCAGATTGCTAAATGACAACTATAACAGTAACTATGTCCCATCAGATCTTTTGCAATCAATTTTCATTGTCCTACCAAAGAAACAAGGTGCAGTTGAATGTGAAGACCATCGAACCATTAGTCTTATGATCCGTGTTACCAAAATCCTGCCTCGTATTGTTATGAGAAGAGTCAGGAGCAAAATAAAACCAGGAATCACTGAAGAACAGTGCGGCTTCAAAGTAAAAGGTACAAGTAACGCCATATATATATATTGATGGAGAGATCAATAGAAGTAAAGACAGACCTATGCTTATGCTTTTTAGACTACTGTAAAGCATTTGATAAAGTGAGACACATAGAAATTATAAGAATGCTGGAAGACATCAACAATGATGGGAAAGATCTGAAACTTACCAAAACATATATTGGCAGCAATCAGCAGCACTGAGGGTTGAGAACCAAATAGGAGCATTTGGGAGTGAGACAAGGATGTGTTTTATCTCCTGACCTCTTCTCCTTGTACAGCAAAAACATAATGAGAAATATAGAGAACATGCCAGAAATATCAATTGGAGGGTACAACCTTAAGATATGCAGATGACACAGTTCTGGTTGCAAAAAGTGAAGGGGAGCTACAGGCTCTTCTGGACATCATGTTTCATGAAAGTAAAATTTAAAAAGTGAAGGGGAGCTACAGGCTCTTCTGGACATCATGGTTCATGAAAGTAAAAATAAAGATCTCAGACTGAACAAAAAGAAGACTGAAGAGATGGTCATCTCAAAGAAAAGAATACCACCAAAATTGTAGCATTATCATCGATGCACAAATATGAAACAAGTTGATAGATTCAAGTACTTAGGAATGATTATATCAACTTATGGGAAATGTCACAATGAAATAAAAAGCAGACGTGCTCAGGCCAAGTCAGCATTCCAGACAATGAGACACATCTTGTGCAACAGATCCATATCAATGGAAACAAGTATTTAAATATTACATCGAGCCAATTTTGTTTTATGGGTGTGAAGCATCGCCTATGAATAAGAGAGTACAGTGAGAAATGGAGGCCATGGAAATGTGGTTTATAAGAAGGATGTTGAAGATAACGAGGGTCATACACAAAGTAGCGAGCAAATAATTTTTAAAAATCATAACTCATAGACTGAGAAAATATAAATGTATAATCTTCATTTGCATCCTTTGCACTTCATGCAGTGGTCACATGACGCCACCATATGTCAGTGACCACACCGAGCATAAACAAAACGGCGAGTGCTGAAGTTTTGTTTCATCAACATGTTGTTATCGAGTTCCTCGTTAAAGAAGAAATTCTCATGGCTGAAATTCATCAGAGAACTTGCTTATGGAAATGTGTGTATGGGTGCTAGCAGTGTTAGGTGTGTAGAACATTTCAAAGATGAAAACATGAGCATACAAGATATGTCTCACAGTGGTCGCCCTCGAACTGCTTCCAATAAACGCAACATGGAAAGGGTTGACAACATCATTAAACAAGACAGACATGTCACAGTATCTGAAATCTTGGAACAGGACACAATGCAGTACAGGCAATGATTGAAACCCTAGGCTATAGAAAAATTTGTGCCCACTGGGTCCCACAGGAGGGAATGTCCAGAAAGCAGTGAATTTGTGCCGGTCAGCTGGAACAAATTCTACAGGGAGGGTATTTTCAAACTTGCAGAGCAATGGAAAAAATATGTGCAGAGAAACTGAGATTATATTGAAAAGTGAAGAAAAGGATGCAAGTTAAGGTGATACATTGATATTTTTTTTATAAATTCTGATTTTTAAAAAAAATCTTGCTCATGACTTTCAGTATAACCCTTGTACCATGGACAGCCAAAAAAACCAATGAAAAAGTCTTAAGAGAGGCTGGAGTTAAAAAGCAAATTATAGCAAAGATCAGAGGCAGACAAGTAAGATTTATAGGACATTTCCTGAGAATAGGAAAACCGGAACACATTATGGCAAATGGACAAACCGAGGGAAGAAGAGAAAAGAGGAAGACAGAGAAAGAAGTTACTAGATGGGCTGTCAGTGTGGCTATGAAGAAGGTCACCGGCGGATCTCATAATCAACAGAAAAAAACAGGGAATTGTGGAGAGAAATGATCGCCTGCACCACACAGCAAGGCACTTAGTTATATTAGGCAAAGACATTCACTACAAGTTATGAAAGTGAAACGAGGAGCACATATGGATAGGAATCATCACCTTGTATAAGCTATGACAGATAATACTAATAAAGTTGACAAAAAATATTTTAAAAAAACAATGTTGGAAAACTGATAGACCCAGTTATTCAAAAGACCTCTGAAAAAAAGGTAAAAAAAAAACCAAACAAAAACAAACTTTCCGTTGCCGCCAATGACGAAGAAAATGCAAGAAACACAAAAAGTGTAATCAGAAATGGTGCAGTCAATAGTATACAATGAAAGCTGCAAAACTTTTAGGTTTCAAGAGCAAGAAGATACAAGACTGGATGACACCAGAAATTCTGAAAAACTACAATGCTAAGAAAACAGAACACAATGCTAAGAAAACAGAACACAAGTCATAGAGACAGATATAAAGAACAATAAGCAAAACAATGAACTCAAAATGATAAAAACAAAATACCTAGAACAACTAGCAAGACAAACCACAGATGCTGTAGTGAAAAGTGAACATGACACATTGTACAAAACAAAGACTATCAGCAGAAGAACCTGTTAAAAATGTTAAAGATAAGCATGAAAAACTCATATCAGACTATGATCAAGAGGAAAGATGACCGAACACTTTAAGCAACTACTTAACAGAAACAACATAGACATCTCTGAAGCTGAACATGATTTAGATGTAAACACAGATACAGCTTAAGATTCCAACAACCAAAGAACTAAAACTGGGAAACAATCCATGTTTCATCCTCTGCAACAACAACAGTATGAAATATTTATTTCTGCAACACATTTTAATGATGTCTTTTGGTTACTCAACACGCTGATGTTTTTGGTCATCAGACAACGCATGCGGTACAAACCGGCAAGCAACTTTTTTCTTGCCCAAATCTTCCACTAAAATTGTACAAATGGTCTCTCGGTTAACACCAAATTCATCTGCCATCATCCTGTGTCAAACAATGATCTTCACGTATCTGTTCTCTTGACTTTTGCAATGAGTTTCTCATTACGAACAGAAATTGGGCATCCATGTCTAGTTGCATTTGTAATTGTTTCCACACCACTTTTGAATAATGAATACCACCTGAATATCTGTGCACGATATAAACAATTATCCCCATAAACTTGTCAATGGCACTTTTTCTGAGTTTTAAACATAATTTAATGTTAGCTTTTTGTTCCATGCTGATTATGTGACAGTGTGCCTCTAAATAGGTCAACTAGGTGGCTTGTTTGTCATCTGCTTACTGGGCAGCAATGAAAAGTTGCCAGATCGTAGATTAAGATTGCCTCTTTGGATTCCATGATTTGATTCATAGATGGCATTTTTGTCTTGGCCATAATAAAATCAGTCTCATTACTCAACTGTCGGACCTTGTAGAACCAAAATAAAACCATACCAAGCTGTATATTGTCCATATTTTTCTATAGGGGCAAAATGCTGGAGAATAATTGAAGAAAAGAAAATGAACAAATTATTCTCATTCCCCTTTCCCTTAGAAAGATTTTGAATATTTACTGGCCACAGTCCACTATATTCACCCAATTTGAGCAAAAAAAAAAATATGCATGTCATAACAGCTAAAAAATTTAATGCTGGAAATGCACTGGTCATGCTCCCCGAAGGGACCCCAGCAACATGGCTAAAATAGCCATGCATCCCAAGGAAATGCAAGACAGACCAAAGACTACCTGTATAAGCGACCAAAGACTACCTGTATAAGCAGATATGCGTTTAAATGTATCAGAAAAGTGGAAAGAATCTGCTGATGCCACATAGCACATTGGGTGACAACTGCTTAGCTGATCACATGGACAGATAGATGGGTGCACATTCAAATATACAGATAAAGAGATGGTAATATTCACCAATCCACTCCTCATACATTTTACAGTCATTCATACTTATGAAATAATTAAACAAACAAACAAAAAAATTGTGAAATAAATGACCCCACCTTCTAATGGATGGACAATAAACAAAGGTTTCAGGCCATTCTGAATGCCATTCATGTTCACAATTGGCTTTTTGGGTAAAATGTGACTGAAGTCAAATCTGCTGGTGGCATTAGAACTATCTGCACCTGGTGAGATACTGGGTCGTTCAGTTGTGGCTGCCTCAGATTCCATGTTCTCTGCGCTTTCATCTTCTGCACCATCTGGAATAGCAACCAATTATCACCATCTTTTAAGTAGAATTTAAAATATAACACTACATATTCCACCAGGAAGAACAATGCAAGACTACAATGTTTGTATTCTGGCTTCTTATTAAACACACATTATTTCCATCTGCAGTTTAAAAATGTTCTTCTCCCCCAAGTTTCTGTGTAAACCTGCAGAACTCAGCTTCTTGGCTGGTTTCACGGGGCCAATAGGGTTTTCTAAGCATTTTACAGCTGTTGCAGTTTTATGTACCAGCACATGATGCACAAATGGAATTTCCGATCGTGAGCCTTCATACACATATGATTTCAACTGGGCTGACAAAATCAGCTTGTTCAGCTACATCACTTTAAGCTCCATTTGGTTTGCTCACTGCTGAGTTTTTACATTTTTACCTTTTCGTCACAGCTCGTTTTATTCTCAGAAATCACACTATTCATGTGACTCATAAAAACAATCACCAGACACAAAGTATAACTTTTTCTAAGATCAAATTAATAAATGAAAAAGAAAGTAGCAGGCAAAGTACACCATATGGAGACAACAGACAGATATACTGGTGCTAAACAGAACACAACAAACTTAAATTTTAAGACTTCAGAGCCCAAACTTGTCACCAGGAAAATAACACAGATGGTAAAACTGTCAAGTATGCTTGGAAAAACTCCTGATGATGATGGGATTCAAGGAAGAGGCTCATCTCTCAATCTAGATGGATGAGAATGTGAAACTAAACATGGAAAGATCAAAAGAATGGCAAAATATATAACTGAATGCTTACTGATTTCCTGCAGTTTCTTCATGTTCAGTAAGCGTATTTCTCTTGTGCTGAGTGAAATATCAAAGTCACGCTCCAGCAGCTGCTTGATCTCTACACCCATGAGCGAGTCCAGGCCTAGATCAGCCAGGTACGTGTCAGGGTTAATAGTGGCTGCATCTTTCACACCTGAGATTGAAATAAAATGTCATATATTTAAAAACACATAATACAACACAGAATACACTAACATTTCAGACTCGTGCCACTCACTCAGACAGTCAGCATGTCCCTTACAGAACTTTGCCTCCCCAAAAGCTTTTTTTCTAGATCTCTCAGTTGTAAGCAAGATGCCCTACTGCTGATGCATCCAACTGCAGATTATCAACGATGTCTTGCAGCCAACTTCGTCTTGGTCTTCCTCTTTTTTCTTTTACTCATTATGTACCCTTCCAAAACGGCATTCTCCAAAACTATCATGACGTATAATGTGTCCAAAATATTTATGTTTTCTCTCTTTAATCCTCTTTACTAGCCAGCCTTCTTCAATATCAAGTTCTTGTAGTATGGATATTTCTTCTTTTGTGCGTTCATGATATTTGAAGAAATCTTTTGTAGCATTTACATTCAAAAGCACTCAAGTGCTTCTCAACTGTTTTGTTAAGTGTCCAGGTCTAACAGGCATATATTTCTATAGTTCTGTCTGTTCCTCTCCGCAGGTTCTTTAGTTGTTTTACTTTCTTAAGAGCAATAGATGTCCTCCTCATTGTATCTCCATTATTAGTTAGTAATGATCCA
Organism: Achatina immaculata; assembly: GCA_009760885.1. NCBI lineage: Eukaryota > Metazoa > Mollusca > Gastropoda > Stylommatophora > Achatinidae > Lissachatina > Lissachatina immaculata. Next base: position 6,247,832 of record CM019697.1, on the reverse strand, counting down.
AGATATTCAAAACTCTTCACCTCTTCCAATTTTCCCTCACTGATATGTATTTCAGCTGCCTTACTGTTTTCTCAGTTGTCATCAATTTAGCTTTCTTTGCATTAAGATAGAGGTTTTGCTCTTCACTATTCTTACGAACTAACAATTAGCTTTTCCATTTCTTTTTGTGTTGTGGACTGCATGATCAGCATATCTAATCTCTGGTATTTCATAACCTCCAATTGTTATGGCATCGTAATATTCTTTGTCTACATCTTCTCTAACATTCCTCATATTTTCAGTATACGAGTTAAGTAAGGTGACAGCATGCACCCCTGATGGACCCCTTGTTTTTATGTCAAACCAAGTTGTTTCACCACTTATTCTCACTGCTGCCTGTTGGTCTAGATACAGCAGTGATATTAATTGTATCAAATGTGTTGGAAATCCCATTTTTTTTTCATTATTTCATGGGATTAGCTGCATGATATTACCAGCTTTTCTCTCAGTCTAAGAGGATGTTACATCCTGTTAATAGTTCATGGCATATTTTTACTTTTTGTTCTAATGCTATGTGACCAAAGTCTGTGTTCCAATGACACTGCTGATAATCTTGGTGACGTGATGATGACTACAAAGCTTCTATGCTATTATAGACTTCCTAGGACACACCTAAGACGATGGAACTATTGTACAGCCAGGCTTGCAGTCATACAATGTCACAAAGCACTGGTCCTCACTGCAATGGTTGGGGATTTGAATCCAGCTGGAGGTGCCCCAGTCACCCAGTGTAAGAAATGGATATCCGACTTCTGGAGCTCAGGAAGGAAAAGTGGCCAGGCATGATGCTGACCACATCACCTTCTACTGTGCTAAAAGGTCAAGGAAATTATGGACACAAACACCATATCTCCTATGTGCCTCTAAGGCATGACAGGGTTGGCATTACCTTTTTTTTTTTTAAAATAAGAGAATAACAATCCTTACCTCACCTGCTTTGATGTTGCAACAGCTTTTTTGTGTGTGTGGAAATAGGTCTGCATCTTGACAAATTTTTTAAAAAACCATCAGTGCTATATATAAAACTGAAATCCAGAATATACCTCAGTTGAGGCATAAAAAAAAACCATGACCAAAAAAAAAATCCCAAAACAAGCTATCAAGTGGAACACAACAGGCCGAAGAAAAAGAGCCAGACCGCGTGAAACTCTGAAGAGGACATTATTAAGAGAGGTCAAATTAACAGGCATAAAATCCTTTGATGAGTTTGAAAGACTCGCCAAATACAGGAGAAATTGGCAAAACTACTTTGTGAGCCCTATGTGATGTTAACGGCACGGGAAGGATATAAGATGTATAGGATAAGAAAAAAAATCTTACCCAAAATTCTTGCTACAGAATCCACTAGATTCACTTTCTTTGATGATCCCTCTGTTGTGGCAGTTTCTCTCTGTGCTATAACAAAGCTGGAGACAACTGTGTAGTTCTGATTGAGGAACCTGTCCAACACTTTTAGGCAGGATGACATCCGTTGAGGCAATGTGCCTCCTATTACTGTGTCGTTGCCACCCATGCTCTCAGCAATGACACCAACATCTCCAATGGCACCCCACTGAATGGCAAGGGCTAAAGAGAAAATTTTTAAAAATTATGAATTCAAGTAAAGCACTGGCTTGCCCAAAGCTAAACATTGAACATATATATGCAGACCAATAAACTTTGTGTATCAATGAATCCTATGATTTATCAAAAAAAGTTTCTTGTATCATGCCATAAAGGCAAATTGGGGATATATCATTAGTGCATAAATTTTCTCTTTCTTGGACTTATCAGCCACACAGTTATGTGATCTGTTTCATGCCTGACTACCTTTCCTTCCATTTCGCTATAAGACACTGGCTATCCAGTTTTACAGCTGGGTGGCTGGGATGCTTCCAGTCAGACTTGAACCACCAACCTCACCTGAGATACATGTGCTCTAACCACTACTCCACTCAGGCATCTCTCTACAAGCACTCAGACAAAATAATTATTCGAATACACGACACAATAATTGAGACATTAAAAAAAATTTATTTCTTAAATTTTATATCAGTTTCTGTCAAATAAATCTGTTCAACTAACTTCCTCTAGCATTACAGCAATGACACATTTTTTATTCATTTACTACGTAAATATTATTATTATTTGGAAAACAAAAGGAAAAAACAAAGCTGTACATCACTTTGTTTCTACTGTGCACATCTGGTTTAAATAGGATGTGAAATAAAAAAGTTAAAACTTACCAGCTAAACCATCAGATTTCCGCTTCTCACATATCCTCTCCATAACAGAGTTTGCAAAACCATAGTTCGTCTGTCCAAGGTTGCCACGTCCACAACTGACTGATGAAAACACAACGAACCAGTCCAAGGATTCTCTGCACAGCTCTCTTGTAGCTTGGTCTAGATAAATTGTGCCTTGGATCTTAGGCTCACAAACTGTCTTGTACATTTCATTGGTCTGGTTTTCAAAAAGCCCATCACGCAGCACCTGACCACACAAAGGACACATCAGTCTGGTGGCATTCAATTCAATGGTGGAATCAGGAATTAGAAGAAAAAAAAAAGAAACCAGATTCTGTTAAACTATATGCACTAAAATTACTTTTTTTTAAAATGGCTGATCTTGAACACTTCAACCTTAAGCCTGATATTTGTCAAAGCTAGATGGTTAAAAAAAAAACAACTGAATGTAGCACACACAGTCTTCACTACATACCCAGCCCTCATTAGTAACGCTAAGAGGCAAATTGAAAGGAGAACTATCAGACTCACCATGGCCAAGTTAAAGAGACCACCCACAGGTCCAAGCTTCATGGAGTCTTCAAGCAAAGCTCTGGCACCTTCTAAAGTCTTGGCATCTCTTTTGCTGATCTCCACTGTCACACCTGCTGCTTGCCACTGCTTGATTTTCTTGTACTGGTAACCTGTTTTCACACCTGACCTGTTTACAACAAACACGGAACACATCACTATATGCTAAGACCTTGAATACATTCAGTTATGGAAATAATTTCAAAGCACAGTTATGTCACTGTTTGTAGTTTCAGTCGCTAGAGAATACTTTTCTTCTTCACTCTTTTTTTTCCAGATACTGATTTTGGCCACAGACAGGAACTGTTGCTACTAGACAGGGTGTTTCCAAATGGCAGTCTAACTAATGTCAATCAAATTCTAAAATACTAACGTAGCCCATTTACAAACAGATAATTACACGATGACCTCCTGCACATTTTCAATTACCTTTATATTTCTTTACACATCAAACTTTTTTGGTAAAAAAAAAAATTTTATTCATGCTCTCCTTCTTTTCCACTGAAAATAGCAGAACTTCCTCTTTGGTGCGTCCAATGTAAGCATTATAGTTCTTAATGCCAATGAAGTTTTATGTGAAAAGATTTCACTAACAAATTTGCCTTTAATCCTCTCTCCATTTTTGTGTGAATGTCAAAATAATTTTTTATTAACAAATAAAGCTCATTCCCATCATTTTAACTGCGGATCTCCCCCTCCTCCCCCCCCCCAAAAAAAAATTATTGCAGTTTTATACATTATTTGAACTTGTTACACACCTGGATGACAGAACCAGTTTTCTGACTACTGTCTCTACAAGCCAATGAGCAAGTTCAAAGCTAGATGGTTTAAAAAAAAAAAAAGCTGAATGTAGCACACAGTCTTCACTACATACCCAGCTCTCATTAGTAACACTAGGAGGCAAATTGAAAGGAGACCTATCAGACTCACCATGGCTCATTCCCATCATTTTAACACTTTGTTGACCAAATACGGGAAAATCCGTATTTCTGGTTTCCGTGCGTTGTTGACCGAAAGGCGGATTTGCCGTATTCGATGGTCGTCTTATTTAAACTGTTTCTAGCGTGTTATTTAAAGTAATTTTTGGTTGTTTGTATTTTTACTGCAAAGTTAATATAATAAAATATTGTTTTTAATCTTCGTAACTTAAAAAAAAATAGAAATCTCGCGGGTTTAGCTGTCGGAAACACGTGTTTACGAGATTTCGCCAAGTCGACATTTTGTGCAAATGGCGGAGCACGTTACGCTCGATGTTACTGTGACAGTACAATGAATTATGCCCAGAATCTTTTGTCAGACTACCCTAGTAATGAATAAAAATCACTGTTTAATGATTCTAGTAATGAAATTGATGTGTTTCAAAGTGATTTCTGTGACGGCGATCTGATTAAAAATACGATAACTAGGCACAGTGTTGCTGTGTCAGAAGTGAAAATTCCAGAGATAGTGTGATTGTGATTCGAAGTCAGGATATGATTTTTCAACAGTTAAGTATTTCATATTTTTTATGTGATATAGTTAGCAGTGATATAGGTGTGTGGAGTAACATTGATTCTACACCAGTTCTTGAAAAATTTATAGGAAATTCTGGTGTTTCAGTGAATGTAAACAAACAAGACAGCATGGAGGAAATTTTCAGTACAGTGTTTGGCAATGATTTTTTTAAAACTGTTACCTCATCATGAAAATTTATACTGTGCACAGACACAACATATGAACAAACTACTGCCTTTTTGTCTGAAAATATAACACATTCAGACATTAACAAATTCTTTGGATTGATCATTTTGATGGGCCAGACTAGGAAGCCACACTGAACAACAGACCCTCTTCTGGAAACACCAATATTTTCAAAAACAATGAGCAGAGCTAAATTTGAGCATCTTCTGACACTTCTGCATTTCTCTGACAACTCTCAAACATTTCCAGAAACAAGTAGAATTAGTAAAATAAAACCTCTGCTGGATTATTTTTTGCCTAAATTTCAAGAGTTGTATAAACTGAAGCAGCAGCTTTCGACTGATGAAGGAAAGACGAAAGATTTGTTCGCATGATATCAACAATGCACAACAGCGATTGTCTGGAATAGTAAATAATCATGTTCTGGTGAATCCTGAGGATGAAGGCACTAAAAAAGCATCATCTAGCAAGTGCAGAGTGTGCTTGGTCAATGAGAAAAAGAGTGAAACAAATTTTTTTTTGTCAAAGTGGTCAAAGTTGTCAAGTTCCACTGCATTCAGATAGTTGTTTCACAAGATATCACACCCTCAAGAAGTACTAGAGGGTCTTGGGAGTCTGTCTACCAAGTTGGATTACATTCCCTAAAGGGTGAGTAGAGATATGCATGTTTTTCTAAGTTCACTCAAAAATGTTCATTTTTCAGAAAAATGGCTGGGAACTGGGGGTTTTTCAGGGTAAATAACTGTGGTCAACAAAGTGTTAACTGCGCTTCTACCCCTCCTTCCCCAAAAAAAAAAATTACTGCAGTTTTATACATTATTTGAACTTGTTACACACCTGGATGACAGAACCAGTTTTTTGACTCCTCTCTCTACAAGCCACTGAGCAAGTTCAAGGCCAAAACCTCCAAGACCACCAGTGATAATGTATGTTTTGGAAGGATCACACAATGTTCTGGCTACTGCTGGAATGGATACTTTTGGGGCTATTGCAGTTTTTTCCTCCTCTTCATTTCTAACCTAAAACAAACAGAGAATTCTGCACTGCGAATTGAGGCCACAATGCTGAAGATCAAAAGAATGTCACAGCAATGTGTCCTGAACATAACATACAACAAATATAACACATTTACAGCAGCTTGATCTATGCTATTTTTTTAATGTCCAGCTTAAACTTTTTAAAAATGTCCCATCTGGTGGAAATACTTCAGTTGGGAAGCCTTAGCTCTTCCCGAGCCAGACGTCAGGCTTCTGCCGCTTCCAGTTTCTCATGTGGTGCCAGGCGTAAAAAACTAGACATTTGGTTTGTACCTGTGTAACGCTTAGATTGTAAACATTTAGTGTGCATATCCCGTGACCTTTTCCATCATGACGATCAAAAAGCAAAGCTTTTGATTGAGAAATTTCAATTTTTGGTGATATAGATAGGGGAATGCACATGCCCTGTGACCAGACCACTGTTTTTGAATGTATCCCAAATAGATCTAGACAGATGACTGGAGAAGTAGTTAGAAGGTTATTTCAGACATTCTACTGATAATGCAACACTGAATCACAATACAACAACAGGTAGATCTATGCATCTCAGATGGCACATAGTGTGGATCTAAACCTATCTGATGGTAAGTTGGACAGTCTAAAAACATCACATAACTTTTTTTTTTCTAAAAAACTCTGCATTTATGAAATCTTCATACATTTAGTTATATTTTGAAACATAATAATAAGTACACGGAAGTATATGGAAATACTGTGTTTCATTCAATTTTACAACTATACCCCCTATACATATCAAGACCTACACTTTTACTCCAGCACCCAATTGAATGCCCGTATTTCTTCCTGTGGCACAGAAAGAGTTAATTTCCTAGAAAAATCCAGATTTTTTTCTCATAAAATATATTTATAAAATAAATGCCATTTCTTTACATATTTTTGCTATTCTGGACTTTGTCTTCACTTAGCTCTTGAGCATAAAAAAAAAAAGCAAAACTTACTTTGATCAGAACTTTTCCAATGTGCTTGCCCTGGCCCATGTATCTAAAAGCATCTTCGGCCTCATCACTGTTGAAAACTGTTGCATTTAGAGGTCTCACTACCCCAGTGGCTATGCCTTCCTGGACTAAATTTTTCACTTCAGACCAGTCTTTTCCACCCTTTGCAAATAGTGCATCCAGCAGGATGCCCATGAAACTACTATTCTTTAGGAAACATGACATACCTTTGAGAGAAAAGAGATTCATTTTCAGATGTGATGCCTTAATTTTCAATGTGACAAATAGAGTATGAAGATATAGCACTTTGACACAAATTACTTCTTATATCCAGCCATTTTTCTACACTTTGACACACACACACATTACTATATCCAGCCATATTTCTAACTTTAGTACAAGCCGACCATCTCATGAAAATTGACATTTTAGGGAGATTCATTTTCTTATATAATTTTTCTTCATCTATTATCAGTATTATTATAGTTGCTTGTTTATTTGTTCACCCATATGGCCTAGTTTTCCATGTGATGAAAAATTGGCACAGAAAGTAATGCTTAACATCTTCCATCAACAACTGACATTCAGTACAACAATCATCTCTAAAGATTAAACAAGCTATAATGTTTACGCCAATGCCTACATTTATCTGTCACTTTGCAGGTTGCTGTCACACTGCCTAATTTTAACTGACTGACCTACATTTTTCTAGCAGATATCTAAATTCAAAACTGCTCACAAAACATATGGCATCTAATATGCTAATTTATATGTGACACCATTCACTTTTCAGTGCATAAAGTGAAACATTTATTAAAAAAAAAAAAAAAATTAAAAATGCTCTATTAATAGAACACTGAGATATGTTCAGGTGATTACCTTTTTTTTTTTTCTTCTTTTTTTTTTTAAAAACATTTTCTCTCACTTGTACCTACCCAGAGCTGAATTCTTGGCAAGATCAAATTTGCCAATCTCCAGGAATCTACCATGTTTAGCCAAGAGGCGAACACTGGCTTGAAGCTTGTCATCAGCAAGAGAGTTCAGAACAAGGTCAACACCTGCAAATAAAATGTGAATTAGGTGAGGGAGAAAGAAAGAAAATACAATATATCATTTTCTTACACTGCAGTAATATACAATTTATTATGAAATATGCGAACTATTATTGTTTACGATGTGAGCTTTTGCAAATTTTTTTCTACACAAAATGCTTAGACCAGTGTTTCCCCAGGCTTGTTTGGACTGCCATCCCCTTTTTTTCCAGGCAACAAGCGGAAAGTGTGAGTGATGCCTATCAGCTGAGCAATTGGTGCACTAGTTACTTATAACTAGATGACTAGTCACACCACTGAAATCCAAGATTCTATACACTGAATCATTCTCTTATATTTTCTTCATCTCATGTACAAAGTGCTCTATAATTTTTTCAAGGCTAATACTACTCAGTCTGCTGTGCGCACATCTTATCTTTACCTATATGACATTCTACAAAAAAACACACAAAAAAAAAAATTTGAACAGTACAAAGACAGTGTGTGGTTGCCTGAGAATTAAGTGAAAAATAAACACAAACATAGATGTTCTTACCTTCACCGTTTGTTTCCCTCAGTATGTCATACTCGAACGAAATGTCTCTGGAGTAGCTGAAGTTTCGGTCTTGGAGCTGTGGGAATATGCTCTTCAAGTAATCCTTCTTTTCATTTGAGCCAACAGTGGTAAAGACTTCACAACCATAGCTCAGAGCCACAGAAATTGCTGCCTGTGAATAGCAGAAAGAATCTATTTTATTTGATCATCAGATTCTACTTGATCATCTATAAATCCACATTCAAACTTTTTAAAAAAATAATCCAAAACTAATTCATTTTAAAAAATAGCTGAGAAAAAAACTGAAAAAAAAAAAAACTCCACCTGGCCTACTCCACCACTGCCTGAGTGAATGAGTATTCTCTCTCCTTTTCTGATTCTGCCTCTTGTGACAAGAGCATAATAAACTGTGCAATAAACCACAGGAACTGTGGCTGCTTCTTCCATGCTCCATTTGTCTGGAATTTCCCACAAGAAATGCTTTTCTGTGTCCACACATGTTGCCAAACCCTGCAAAAAAATAGTATAAATTAAGATGTGAGCCTAAATATATACTGCAAATATACACAAAGCCACTGCAGTAAAGCTGTCATAAGAAAGGAGCAGGAACAGCTTTATAAATATTCAGGACAAAGAAAAGGGGAAATACATTCCCTACTTCTTTGTCCTGTATGTTTTTGTGTGATTAAGGTGTAGACTGAAATGTTACAACTGTGTGCTTGTTCCTACTCTTGTTTTAAATGGATTCATTGTTTAATTATCTAGAGTACGTTTTTCTATCAAATATGAAAAATAAGTAAAACCTGACATTTAGAGAATTGTACAAGGATGGACTGAAAACCTAGGGCAGAGGAACAGACTTTTTGAGACTGCTGGAGCTGCTGGATCACTCTCAGACAACTGTTAGTATGTTTCTATTTATCAAGTGCAAACCCCTCTGGCACTGTCAGTCATAAATCTCTACTACTCTGTTTTGTATTGGCTCTACAGATTGCTTTGGTGTCCTCTTTCAATACCATCTTGCCAGTCCTTCCAGAACCCCACCAGTGGCCCATTTTATGGATCATTGCCTGTCCCAAGTCAGGAAAAAGGGGGAGGGTTGGCTTAAGGCCAGCAACCTTATCCTATAAAAAGAACTTTGCTACAGAAACGCCAAAAAGAGACTCCAGAGATATTTCGGCCCTGGGGGGGTGACGGGCCTCCAGCTGGAGGACGCATGAAGCCGGACAGTGAAAGCCAGGGAAACCAGGAAGCTGTCAGACAGACAACCATTATTATAGGATCATGGAACGTTAGAACTATGTTTGAAGCAGGGAAATCAATGCAGGTTGCAGCGGAAATGAGGAAATATAACATCAACATCCTGGGAATCAGCGAAACAAGATGGACTGGAACTGGGCAAACAAGGATTAGCACGGGAGAGCTTTTGTTGTACTCAGGACATGAGGAGGACACCGCACCACACGCGTATGGAGTGGCCCTGATGCTGTCAAAGAAAGCTCAGGGAGCGCTTATTGGATGGGAGGCGCATGGCCCACGGATTATTATAGTCACCTTCAAAACCCAAAAAAGGATAAATATGGATGTCATTCAGTGTTATGCACCAACAAATGAAAGCAGCGATGGTACTAAGGAGGAATTCTATGAGAGATTGCTGGGTACTGTGCAGAGTCGTCCAGAGCGGAACATGGTTATCGCCATGGGTGATTTCAATGCCAAGATTGGAAGTGACAACAGGGGATACGAAGATATGGGGCATCAAGGACTGGGGGTAATGAATGACAACGGAGAGAGATTTGCTGACTTTTGTGCCATAAGCAATTTGGTCATTGGAGGGAGTTTCTTCCATCACAAAAGGATACATAAGGTTACATGGGTTTCTCCGGATCAGGTAACAGAGAATCAGATCGACCATATATGCATTGGGAAGAAATACAGAAGATCTCTTCAGGACGTGAGGGGCAAAAGAGGAGCCGATGTGGCATCAGATCACCATCTAATTGTGGCCAGATTGAAGTTAAAACTAAAGAGGACTGTGATAGGAGTCAACAGTAGACAACGCCAGAGATACAACACTACAGTTCTAAAAGATAGAACTAAGCAGGAAGAATTTAAGATCGCACTCGCCAATAAGTTTCAGATTCTACAAGATCTACCAGAAGAAGAGTCAATTGATAAGAGATGGCAAGGAGTGAAAGAAGCATTTACCTCATCATGTCAAGAAGTGCTTGGCCCCAGGAAGCTGTGCCACAAGGAGTGGATCTCTGCAGAATCCATAAGGAGAATAGAGGAGAGAAAGATGAAAAAAGCAGCACTCAATAACAGCCGCACAAGAGCCAGTAAAATTATTGTACAAGAAGAGTATAGGGAAGCATGTAGGAAAACAAAGAGGAGCATCAGGACAGACAAAAGGAACTACATAGAAACACTGGCAACAGAGGCAGAAGGAGCTGCCCGGCAGGGGAATATACAGGATCTATACTCCACAATTAAGAAGATGACTGGAAATTATAATGTGCCGATGAGGCCAGTGAAAGACAAGAACGGAAAAACAATACCCAATGACTGGGGACAAAGAGACAGACGGAGGCAGCACTTTGAAGAATTGTTGAATAGACCAGCCCCTCATAACCCACCGAATACTGAACCAGCTGATAGAGATCTACGAATAGATTGTGGTATACCTACAAAGGAAGATATTTGTAACGTCATAAAACAGCTGAAGCATGGCAAGGCAGCAGGACCTGATAACATCCCGGCAGAAGCACTGAAAACAGATATTGAGACCAGCGTAGACATTCTTCACCCCCTCTTCAGGAAGATCTGGGAAGAGGAGCAAGTGCCTATAGAGTGGAAAGAAGGTTACCTTGTCAAGATACCAAAGAAAGGTGACTTGAGCTCCTGCTCCAACTACAGAGGTATAACACTGCTATCAATACCAGGAAAGGTACTCAACCGAGTTCTTTTAAATAGGATAAAGGATGCGGTAGATCCACAACTCAGGGACCAACAAGCAGGATTCCGGAAGAATAGATCCTGTACAGACCAAATAGCAACATTACGTATCATCGTAGAACAATCACTGGAGTGGAACTCACCTCTCTATGTCAATTTTATTGACTATGAGAAGGCTTTCGACAGCGTGGACAGATAGACCCTATGGAAGTTGTTGAGACACTACGGATTACCGGAGAAGATTACCACCATCATTAAAAACTCCTATGAAGGGATGACATGTAGGGTAATCCATGGACAACAACTAACAGATGCCTTTCAAGTTAACACCGGAGTGAGACAAGGATGCCTACTGTCACCATTTCTATTTATCCTGGCCATAGAGTGGATTATGAGAAAATCAACAGAATATAGGAGAAATGGTATTCAGTGGACGCTCTGGACTCAACTTGACGACCTAGACTTTGCTGATGACCTGGCACTTCTCTCTCAGACGAAGCAACAGATGCAAGAGAAAACAATATTAGTGGCAGAAAATTCTTCAAGACTTCTTACCATACACAAGGGAAAGAGTAAAGTTCTTAGAGTAAATGAGGTCAACGAAATGCCCATTATATTGGAAGGAGAGGAACTGGAAGAGGTTGAAAAGTTTACTTATCTGGGAAGTGTGATAGACAAGCAGGGAGGAACAGAAGCTGATGTAAAAGCAAGAATGGGCAAGGCAAGAGTAAAATTCCATCAGATGAAGAAAATATGGGGAACTTCAGCCTTGTCAATTAAATTGAAGATCAGAGTATTTAACACCATGATAAAGCCCATTCTGCTATATGGTTCAGAAACTTGGAGAACTACTGTTACGATCATGAAACGAATCCAGACATTTATTAACACATGCCTTAGAAGGATTCTACAAATACGATGGCCAGATACCATAAGTAACCAAGAACTGCAGCAGCGAACAGGCCAGCAACCAGTGGAAGATGACATCCTACGAAGAAGATGGGGATGGATCGGACATACCCTACGGAAATCCACATCCAGCACTACGAGGCAAGCTCTAACATGGAACCCACAGGGTAAAAGGAGGAGAGGGACACCAAGGAACTCCTGGCGCTGAAGTCTGGACACGGACATCAAAATAATGAACCAGTCATGGAGACAGTTGGAAAGAGTGGCCCAGGACCGAACTGCCTGGCGAGCCCTTGTTGGCGGCCTATGCTCCATGAGGGGTCAGAGGCATAGATAGATAGTCCTTCCAGGATTTTCAATCTTGGTCTACCTCTGCCTCTTTTCCCCTCTAACTTTTCATGTGTTCTAGTTTGCCTTTTCTCATGACATATCCTATCAATTTTGACTGTCTTTTCCTGACTGTTGTAATTATCTGTCTTCTCGAATTGGTCTCTCAAAATTTCTTCATTCTATTTTTTTGCCATCCACGGTATCATTTCGAAAACAAATGTCTAAGGAAAATACTCTGTATAAAGTGAACCGAATTCAAGAACTCAGAGATAAGACAGATAAGCAAACAACATGTCTCATGGATGATCAGAAAAATAAGATGGACACGTGTCGGTCATGTGATGAGAAGAAACAATCAGAGAATCCCCAAACAAGCTATCAAGTGGAACACCAAAGGCCGAAGAAAGAGGTCAACCATGTCAAACTCTGAAGAGGACATTAAGAGAGGCCAGTTAACTGGGCATAATATCCTCTGATGGGATTGAAAAAACTCACCGAAGATGGGAAGTCTTGGCAAACTACCATGATGTTTACTGGCACGGGAAGGGTGTAAGATAGTATCCTTAACATCCTGATGTCAGATGGAAGATGCCCAATGGAAGTAAAGAGGAGAATAACCCAAGCTAAGATGTTTCAAAAGATGAAAAGTATTCTGTGCAAAAAATCACTGTCACCCTGTGTAACAGAACGGGTGCTATATATAGCCAGTTCTAATCTATGCATATGAACACTGGACAGTTACTTATGAGATAAAACATCCAGAAGCCACAGAAATGTGGTTTACTAGAAAAAAGTATATTTGCTGGCTTTATACTCATTTATCTGAATTATGCTACTTAAATTCTATCCAACTACTGCTCAGTATCCCCAATTGTCATCAATAACAATCTTCAAGACAGACCACAATATTCAATGACTCTCAGGGGGAAAAAAAAGCACCAAAAAAAACACAACAAACCCTTGCAGGTAGAATTCCCATGACCCTTCTGCCTGAGGAGTCCCTGCCAGAGAACTCCAAGCCCAGGATGCAATCTTGTACTGCCACATCTCCTGGGATGGAATCAGGTGGCAGTTTGCCAGTTGCTAACATGACATCACGGAAGTTCAATGAGGTGTAGTAGACACTGCACAAATCAGTATTGTGGCCATTCTTCTGGAAGAACTTCAATGGTGACTCGATCCACCTCAAGCTTGACAGATCTCCAGTTGTTGTCACATTCACATAAGCATATGACGTAGTCTTTGCTCTCACCAAGTCATCTATGGGAACATTTATTTCAAAGCAGTAAATTATTTTGCTTCTGTCAGCATTTGAAAAAGAAATGTGGATACATACTACAGCACTACTGAACATCACAATCTACATATACTTTAAATATTCCGTGTAGCCAAAATAACCATATAAAATCATTATAGAATCAATAATCTTGTATGGCTTGGAAATATGGGAATAAAACAAGCCAAAATTTTTTTGAATACAATATTTTGAGAACAGAATTTTTTTTGTTGATCCCATAAATGAATGTAATAATGGTGTAGGAGTGTCAGAATCAACACATGAACGGCTTGTGCACAAAAACAATAACCACCTCCACTATGAAAACTGGTTGACTATGTCTAGGTTATTCTGTGGAGGGAATGAAATTATTGTCACACAAACTTGAACATACACAAGATATGAAAAAGGCAGCCCTGGACAAGGAAAGATAATGTCGAAGAAAACCTAAAATAATTTGAGAGTAGACAACTGGAGCACTGAACCTTAAGAGCTTGAGATGCTATGGAGAGAGACATGGTTTTTTTTTTCTGGTCCTGCTAAATATACATAATTCTCTGACTTCTTTGAACAGTTTCAGATGTAAACTTGTGTACTTTTGAAGTAATTGGTGGTCATGTAAAGGGTGTGGACATCCCCATACAGTTCTGGATTGGTGTGGTCACTGGCCATATTTTCCTTCTGTTGCTTCCTATAAAAATGCAGCACTTTATTAAACTATTGTGAAGTGTTTGCATATGCGGACAATTTTCCAGCTCTGAAAATGTGCAAGTGTGGCAACTAATGTAATGACATTTTCCCGATGATATGACGTTTACTTTAAATTTGGTGTGCAGCATGTGCAAATCAACTTTTTCTTAATTTATGGCCTTATCTAGAAATCTGGCACACACACTAGGCAAGTTTAAACAAGTAAAAGCAAATACCTTTTTCCATCAATAGTTAATGTTTTTGTCATGCACTCAAAAGAGTGAGGCAAGCTGTTGAAATGCTTAGAAGTGGAATGATGACCACAGATGATGCTAGACACCTTTGTTGTGACCGTTCAACTACAGTGAGGCTGAACCAGCAATTTCAGGCTACAGGTACCACAAATGACCATCCCAGACCAGGTAAATCTCGTGTAACATGAGATCAAGATCGCCAAAAGCTGCTGTTACATCTGTGCACCCATTTTCAAACAGCAACTCTGCAGCACATAACCTGGCACTTGAGGACTTGTTAACACTTTGTTGACCAAATACGGGAAAATCCGTATTTCTGGTTTCCGTGCGTTGTTGACCGAAAGGCGGATTTGCCGTATTCGATGGTCGTCTTATTTAAACTGTTTCTAGCGTGTTATTTAAAGTAATTTTTGGTTGTTTGTATTTTTACTGCAAAGTTAATATAATAAAATATTGTTTTTAATCTTCGTAACTTAAAAAAAAATAGAAATCTCGCGGGTTTAGCTGTCGGAAACACGTGTTTACGAGATTTCGCCAAGTCGACATTTTGTGCAAATGGCGGAGCACGTTACGCTCGATGTTACTGTGACAGTACAATGAATTATGCCCAGAATCTTTTGTCAGACTACCCTAGTAATGAATAAAAATCACTGTTTAATGATTCTAGTAATGAAATTGATGTGTTTCAAAGTGATTTCTGTGACGGCGATCTGATTAAAAATACGATAACTAGGCACAGTGTTGCTGTGTCAGAAGTGAAAATTCCAGAGATAGTGTGATTGTGATTCGAAGTCAGGATATGATTTTTCAACAGTAAGTATTTCATATTTTTTATGTGATATAGTTAGCAGTGATATAGGTGTGTGGAGTAACATTGATTCTACACCAGTTCTTGAAAAATTTATAGGAAATTCTGGTGTTTCAGTGAATGTAAACAAACAAGACAGCATGGAGGAAATTTTCAGTACAGTGTTTGGCAATGATTTTTTTAAAACTGTTACCTCATCATGAAAATTTATACTGTGCACAGACACAACATATGAACAAACTACTGCCTTTTTGTCTGAAAATATAACACATTCAGACATTAACAAATTCTTTGGATTGATCATTTTGATGGGCCAGACTAGGAAGCCACACTGAACAACAGACCCTCTTCTGGAAACACCAATATTTTCAAAAACAATGAGCAGAGCTAAATTTGAGCATCTTCTGACACTTCTGCATTTCTCTGACAACTCTCAAACATTTCCAGAAACAAGTAGAATTAGTAAAATAAAACCTCTGCTGGATTATTTTTTGCCTAAATTTCAAGAGTTGTATAAACCGAAGCAGCAGCTTTCGACTGATGAAGGAAAGACGAAAGATTTGTTCGCATGATATCAACAATGCACAACAGCGATTGTCTGGAATAGTAAATAATCATGTTCTGGTGAATCCTGAGGATGAAGGCACTAAAAAAGCATCATCTAGCAAGTGCAGAGTGTGCTTGGTCAATGAGAAAAAGAGTGAAACAAATTTTTTTTTGTCAAAGTGGTCAAAGTTGTCAAGTTCCACTGCATTCAGATAGTTATTTCACAAGATATCACACCCTCAAGAAGTACTAGAGGGTCTTGGGAGTCTGTCTACCAAGTTGGATTACATTCCCTAAAGGGTGAGTAGAGATATGCATGTTTTTCTAAGTTCACTCAAAAATGTTCATTTTTCAGAAAAATGGCTGGGAACTGGGGGTTTTTCAGGGTAAATAACTGTGGTCAACAAAGTGTTAACAACACTGTGCAATGGAGAAATCATGCCAATGGCTTGCAAAACAGGCATTCCAACATTACTCCAATCCTTAATGTCACCAGACCAACAGAATAGCTCACAAGAGAAATCACATGTGGCATCATTCTGGAAAAAGATATTCATGTATAGTCCAGCATGACAGGTATGGAAGAGGAACCGTACGTGTGCGGGGTGGATTCTCCCATGACCACCAAACTCCACAGAGTTAATGTTACCACTGATGCATACATTAATCAGATAATGTGCCTTTTTTTCTAAAATCATCCAGATCTGAGAATCTTTCAGCATAATAATATGCTAGACCTCACATAGCTAATGTTACCAGGAATTTCTTAACCCAACAACCTCTTCTTGTGCTGGTTTGGCCTGCAAACTCTCCTGACATGAACCCAATTGAACATGAATGGGATGAACTGACCAGAAGGAGCCATTGGTATGACAACACTGAATGATCTGGAGATAGCACTCATCGCAGAATGGAACACCATACCTCAAACATTTTTTCAAACACTCTACAACAGCATAAGATGTCGATGCTGAGCCTGCAGGTCATACATGGTATTAATGACGGCTGCAACTTTGTGGCAGTGAATGTGAATTTTGGTTTTTTTTTACACCAAAGGTATACGACTGCTATTGCTTAAGAGTCACTTCTGAATTGTATCATGTTTAAAACTACAGCATGTTTATGTCAGTAAATGGATGAGAAATGTGAAATCAGAGGTATTTTAAATCTACTACGACAACTCATGGCTCAAAATATAAAGCAGTGCATTTTAAATGGCAGACAATATATACTGGCAACTCCTGCAGTATGAGGTCTGCTATCATCTTTTTGGTGTCACATGCACATTCGTTAAATGATCGTATCTTGAATTTGTTGTACAAGTGATATCTTAGCCTGTTGTGCCTAGTACGTAGCCTTATGATGACTTCTGTTAGCTGGTAGTAAGCATCATTTCTTTGGTGGTCTGGGTGATCTTTCTCCCATTTGTTCTTGTAGCTGAAATTTATCAGCGTTTTGGCCTCCTCTAATGATATGTTGGTGTCAGTCTGTGGCAGTTTACCTCCTCCTTTGGTTGGAGCATCTGCCATTTCATTTCTGGGTAAACCACACTAGGATGGGATCCACTGCAGTACCACTCTTTTGAACCATGTGTGTAGCAAATGCATTTCTGTTTGTTGGTGAGCCCTGTTCTAGGCTATGGCATTTGAGCATGGGGAACAGTAAGACAATCCAACTTCAACAAAGTCAAATGCCTGCAAAACCAAGCCATGAGGATCATCACAGAAGCAATATGTCCACAGCAATAACAGAGCTAAAAAAAAAGATCACAGGCCTACAGTCAACTGAAGACACAGGAGATAGAAGAACACAGAAACAAGAAGAAAAATTCATAAGGCTAGAAAACCACTCAATGAAACTCAGAATAAAAGGGCTAGGAACAGGCAGGCTAAAGCAGTCTAATCTCACTGAGAGATCTATGGCAATTTAATTCTTTCAGGTTTTAATTCTCTCATGACAGCTTCTGCTGCAGCTATGAGGGAATCTGTCTCTGTTCTGTAGGACCTTGTGGCCATGAGAAACGCTTCATATACAATTTGCAATATGACTTTCTGTGCTGAAAAAAGTAACAGGGAATCTGTCTCTGTTCTGTAGGACCTTGTGCCCATGAGAAACGCTTTATATACAATTTGCAATACGACTTTCCGTGCTGAAAAAAGTAACACATTTACCATATACCGAGAGTTCTCAAGCAGAAGGGAATTCTCTGAGTGGGTGATTTTAAGTTTTAGAGTTTCAACACCAGCAATAAACAGAAGAACAATGAGCTCATCCTGATAAAAAGCACAAAAAACAAATAAATCATATGTAAACAATGAACTCACCATCAGGAATTGGTATGTGCTTGAAACATCCCCACTTTCCATCTCTGTATATGTTGACAGTCAGATCTTTCTCTGCTAGACTCTGAACCTCAGGGCTTGTGGCTGATATAACGGGCTTGCTGGATGATGAGTTGAGGTTACTGATGAAGATGATTCTGACCTTCTCTCCACCTGCTTCCAGTCTCAGACAGTTAAAGAAACCAACAATACCATTGGTCGTCTCCTCAGCAACAAGCCAGAGTCTGGCATCATCTGGTGCCTTTTCAAGTTCTTTAATCTTGACCTTCAGATCTTCCAACCATGTACATTCTAGGTCATTAATGGGAAATAAGATGGGAGGACTTGTTACCTGTGCCTTCTTTCTCAGAAGGAAAATCGTGGACAAAAGACTGTCTGATCTTCTGTAAACAACTTCATAGCCATGACGTGAAAACACCTCCACCCATGAACCTTCCGTCAAATAACACCCACAGACTCTGCAGACATCAGATGAGCTTTCATCTGCCAATTTTTCTGCAAGTGCCTCTAATGCTAGATACAGTGGGAAGTTTTTGGTGACCTCCTCCACCAGGATGAAACCCTCTGGTGAAACCATGCCAGAAACTGTCTGAAAACTAGTATCAATGTCAGCCTGTCTGTGAAGAACATTTTTCAGAACAAGCAGCTGCACTTGACCTGGAGGAAGGGATGTTGATGTGCTGAGATCCCACAGTGATGGTTTGACACCAAGGTTTTTAGCATCTTTATCCAAGGGGTTCTTGTCAGCAGCAATATAGTTCACACTTAACAGTGGCTGGGTTTTGATCATAGGAATGATTTTGCGATACAGGGCACTCTGGGCTGCTCCAGCTTCAAATACTGTAATCTTCTTTGTGAGGACATTGTCAAGAACTAAATCAATACAAGGCTTGAGAATGTCTTGTGTATGCAGACTTGACAAAAGTCTATCAGAGGACAGTTCAGATTGTAATAGCTTCACCTGATCATGAATGTTCTGTTTCAGATTTGGAGAAAGGGGCAGACCAAACAATTTCACAAGAGTCTGTGCTAGACCCGATTCAGGCTGTGATAGATAATCTTGAAGATCAGCCTTTGTTGTGGTTCTGTTATTTTTCACCACATCTTGTAGAAGTTCTTTGTTTGGTACAGCATCTACAGAGTCTTCTTGTAACCACCTGTTCAGGTTGTCCAGGGTAAAGTTCACACAGTCTGTGGTGTACTGTTCCAGTGAGGGTGATGGGGTGCTGTCTGTATTGTATGGGATAAAGCGATATTCTTCAAGTGTTGGAGAAGTCTGGAGACCTCTCTTTGGTGCCAGAGCCACAGTCAGACCCTTGACTTCCACACCTCCACAAACCATAAAGTTCAAAACACGATCCGCAAATGCTGGAACTGCTGCAGATAAAAAAAGCAGAAATTCACTTTTCACAAGAACACCAATGTTTTCTCAAAAATCTGTTTACATACAGCCAACCCTTGGCCCGTGGGCTTTATCTTGTTCATGAGAACATTTCTTATGGCCTGGAGTTATCTAGGTAGTTTTTTAAAAATAAAAAAATTTGCTAGAAACCTCAATGCTACTGATTTTATACTGCTGACTTGATAATATAATGCATTAAATTTAATTATGTGCATTTTGTTAATACGAAGTTCATAAATTTGACTTTTTTTTTAGGTGTGTGGCCTGCACAAAGTTGGAAAATTGCTTTTTTTTTTTTTTTTGCCTTACAGAATAAAAATAGTTCATATAATCCACCACACTTTTTTCTTTAAATTTCTTATATATCAACTACCAAAACTCCTTTCAGTGCATATACTTTTTTTTTAATCATAATCTACTCAAGAATTTCTTATACACTTAAATCTGCTAAGACTGTGAAATACAAAAATGTATTTACAAAAATTTTCTAATGACTCTTAGCTGAAGTCAGAAGAAGTTACTTACTAACTGGCTCCTCCCCTTCACCAGGCACAGGTGGCTGCAGCCTGGGATCCACTTTGACAGATTCTATCATTGTGGGCAGACGCAGACCAGAGCTGGATGTAATCATAAGGTGTAAGATGGTGTCCATGAAAGAGATCCACCTGCCATTCCAGATCAGCTCACCTGTTTGACCTGACAATAACAAAGCAAATAATACAATATTTCTACAATATAAATATTCTTTCTTAGACCAGTGATTTTAAAAAAATATATCACTAATCAAAACTAATTTATTTATTAAAAATGTAAAGATTACCTTATTATACCATGGAGACATAAGGGGATATGGTGGTAGTGTCTATTTTAAATGACTGGTTGGTACACTAGTGGGTGATGTGGTCAGAACAATGGCTGGCTGCATTTCCTTCCCTAACTCCAGAAGCCAGGTACCTGTTTCTACAGTTGGCTGACTGGAGCACATCCAGTCAAATTCAGATCACTGGGCCTTCACCATGAGAGACTGGGTGCACTAACCATTTCACCACTCAAGTGCCCTATTTATTTTTTAACATTTATTACTGTGAAGTGTACAAGTCTGCTTTGGTTCTACGGGTTACACATTCATGGTGCAACGCCTTAAGTCACTCTTCAATCACAATTCCCTGCCTCCACTTTCACAGGGGGGAAAAAAATGTTTCATGAAGAAAACAACACAATGGTTAAGGTAATGATGAGGGTAACAACTTTACCAAGTCCTACCTGACTGGCTGGCTCTGGCAACGCCCTGGAAAGTGGGACCATATTCATATCCTTTAAGCCTCAGATCTTTGTAAATCTCCTCTCTTGTCAGTTCAAACTCTGTAGTCTCTTTCCTCTTGATTACCTCCTGTATTGCTGTGTACTGTTCCCTGTCCATAAATGAACCCTCTGGAGTGTAGACAATGCCACTGACTACCAGAGAATCATTTTCAGATATCTCAAACTCGCCAGTTGCTGACATAATGCTAACACTCAGAGTTACTGTTCCTGTGAAACAAATGAGTTAAATTTTATAATCCAAACAAGTCATGAGGTTATTTTCAGAAAATTTACTTTCAAAATCACACTGACACTGTAAATAAAAGATCTATTTATGCTGCAAATGTGCTACTGAGCCAAGTCTCAATAGTAATACACTGATCATCATAAAGTTTCTGCGTCCCAGTAGTTTCTACTGAAAATGCCAATGTACTGACCAGGGTTTTCCTTAAAAGTAAAATGTGGAAAAAAAAAAAACAAATCACCTAAGTGATAAGCCAGTATGCACTGGGTTCTCCATTTTATGTAGTCTTAAGCTAATTCATGCTTTTAAAAAAAAAAAAAGCATTAATTTTAAAAAAGCGGTTCAATATCACATGAAATGAAAATAAATCTCCATATATGTTTAATTACTGCTCACAACTTTTAACTGCATATATTCAAACATTTGGTTTCGCATTTAGAAAATAAAAGCATCAAACATATGTGAAAGTACACATCTACTAATAATCTTTCTGTTCTATTATTAAGTCTTTTTTTTAAAAAGCTTAATTGGGGGTGAGGACACTTGTCCGATGAGGCAATCAGCGACCCATAGCTGACATGCCAGTGTCAGGGTTAGCAAACCATAGCTGACCAAGACCCTGTCCCACCTCTCCATGGTAACCCCAGTAAAAGGCCTAGCTTGGCTAATGGGGCAGGCATCAGTCCCCATGGAAGTGGTGTCTGCTAAAGAAACATTGCAACACCCCCTGCTTTTTAGCTGTACTCTGGGACTGAAAAAGTAGCTGTCTCAACACTTCTACAGCATAGGCTGAAAATAAGAACAGCTCGCAGTTACAGGGAGTCCCTACAAGTTAAAGCTTAATTATACTCTGCCTGTTTGAAACATTCTGCATTACACTACTGTCGCTATAGTCATCCATTAGTAGTTCTGCAATAATCATTTCCTAGATAAATTCAAAGTAAGTTAAAAAAGATAAGGCAATCTGAAAATTACACTGTAACCACAAAATGCAACTTGTTTGAAATGGTTGATGAGTTGTTTAACACGCATAGCACAGCTCTGCCTTTAGTTTAGCAGAAGCCAGGGGTCAAATAAATGTGGATACTCCACAGCAAATCTGCATCATTATTGAACAGTATGCCAGTGGCATTTCTTTGAGCAGAAGAGTGAAATCTGCTGAAATATACCATGGGATGTTAGCCCATTATAGATGTGAAAACAGATGATGTGAAATTTCTGACTGGGTAGAAACAAGCTTAAAGAACAAGTGATAAATTCGATCTGGTCAGCCATCAAAATCATGTACACAAGTCCACGACAGAATGCAGTGCTTGTTCAGAGAAGACAGATGAAGGTTTTGCACTTTCTGCTGTTCCTGCACATACTGATATCAGTTGTGGATCCACACCTGACATATGCATGATGACTTGACGTACTGTAAAGTTTGCACCCAAAAAGCTTATAAACAGAGCAAGGAGGATGAAACCCAATCCTTAACTCTTTCCATGCGTTTGGTCGATATAGTGACACTTCCGGTGTCCCGAAGCTACCATATGGTCATTATAGTGACAACTGTTTGCTTCATTAAAACAAGCGGTGTAACATTTAGATTGTACATATTTTGTCCACGATTCCGGTGACACTTTCAAAATGGCGAAAGAGTGCCTAGTTACGAGCGATGCCGAGTGAGAAAAAGGACAAGAAGCATGGAAATTTTTCAATTTTGGACGATGTAGATAGGGGTATGGACATAGCCTATGGCCACCCCGCTGCTCTTGAATGTTTTCTAAGTAGATCTAGACATATTTAGATGACTGGAGAAGTAGTTAGGAGGTTACTTCAGACATTCATTCAGCGAGAATGCAATACAGAATCACAATACGAGATCGACAAGTAGATCTACACATCTCAGATGGTAAGTAGTGCAGATCTAGACCTCGCTGATGGTGAGCTGGCCACAATCAGCGTCTAAAAACATCACATTACTTCTTTTTTCCTAAAAAAAAACTCTGAATTTATGAAATTTTCATTCATTTAGTTATACTTTGAAACATATTAAGTATACGGAAGTACATGGAAATATTGTTTTCCATTCCATTTTACAACTAGACCCCCTTACAGACCAAGACCCGCGTTTTTACTCCCGCACTCCAGAACATGTCCGTGTTTCTTCCTCCAGCACGGAAAGAGTTAAATTATGAAGATCTGGGTGTTCTGAACTGGACTGCACTGATGGAGAGAACTGAGTATATCACTGTGAACTGGAAAGTTCAAGATAAAGAACATGCAGTGGAAACACCTCTTTCTCCAATAAAAAAGCTACCCTCTGCCAAGAAAATCATATTGACTTTCTTCTGGGACATGAAAGATCCTAAAATGGTGCATTTTCAGAAACACTGACAAACAGTGATTAGTGCACTGTACCATGCTATACTTAGCAAGAACGTAAAACCTGCAATTCGCACCACAAGAGGCGGAATGCTGTCAAAAACAACCACAAGAGGCGGAATGCTGTCAAAAACAATCTTGCTAATGACACTGCACATCCTCATAGAAGCAAAGTTGCAGTTTGAACATCTTCCTTACACCCCTAATCTGGTGCCATTCAACTATCATGCCCATTTAAAGAAGCTCTACAAGGTTGGATGTATGTTCACCTCAATGAGGTTAAGGAAGTGATGCAGAGCAGGATTCAGGAGTGGTTAAAAAGCTGCTTCTCCCAAGGAATAAGGAAAATGGGAGAATAATTAAAGAAATACATCAACCTGCAAGGGGACTATGAAAACGTGATGTAATAGTTATTTTTATTTGCTCTCAGTTACCGTTATTAAACAGTATATTCCTTTACTTAATAATTCTCCCTTGTATAAACTACACAATAACAAAAATTATTTCTATGGGTGATACCTGTAGGTGGGAGTACAGTGGCACGGTGAATATGAACATTCTGGAATACAACTGGCATCTGCTCATAGAGTTGACCCTTTAACCTGGCTAAAGCCCGCCAAGCCAGTACAAGGTACCCAGTAGCTGGATATAAGACTCTTCCATCTATTTTGTGGCCAATCTGCAGTGGTTAAAATGTTATGTAAATAACAGTACAATAAACAATCTAAGAAAAGCAATGGCTGTCTATGGAAGCTAAAATGTTTTAGGGTTATCCACACCAGGATTTTTTAACCTGGGTTCCACGAAGGATCTGCAGTTCTACCAGAGATCATGACTGAAAAATCCCTGCTCAGCACATGACATGGAACCCTTGGTTACATGTTTTTGTTTTTATCAAAGGCAGCTATTAGTTCTACTCAAGAGGGAAAAAACCTCTTTCACATACCATGTACTGCAAGCCATAGCTGATCAGCCTACTTGATATACTGAAAGGAAAAAAAAAAATGTGTTCTGCCCACACAAGTGACTTTATGGAAGGAGAGGGTGGAAGGAAACAAAACAAAGATGTGGTAAGTATACTAATGCTGGGATTCCATGGGGACAAAAAAATATTCCAAGGATTCAGCAGAGGCAAAAAAGATTTAGAAAGACTGATCAACACTATCACTCTGGACAAGAACATGGATGCTTAGTGTACATATTTATAGCACTGACAGGAATGTTTACTGACGGGATAGAAATGGTAATGGGGACAGAATCCACTCAGGGCATTTCTTTATGAGTACTTTCTAAAATTAAATGCCATAATTTCTCAAGCATGAATGGTCCTGCATATGCCACAAACTGCAATTACTTTATGTAATTCTACCGATTATGAAACTCTTTTGCTAACAAAATACACAGATATTTCCCCTTTTCTCCGCTTTTAATACTGTTATTCTGTAACAGTAGTTACCAACTTTTTTAGACTTGTTCCCTTGCCTCCAAGGGCACATCCCTAACACTCCCAAAGCTTTTATTCTGCTCATTTGGTTCTAATACTGCTCTTTTTTTTTCCTCCTTCAATGGTCCTCTAGATCATCCAGCCATCCACTTTGGGAACCACTGGACAAAAACAAGCAATAAATTCAAAGTAATTAGTCTCACCAAATAATGGTCAGGAGACTCCTCTGACACATCAATTTCAAACACAGCATCTGAAGAAACGTTTCCAGAGGTGGCATTGTAATCATCTTCCACAGGAACATCCCATATTAATGAGTGGTCCCAGATCTTTGAAATAATAGGACCAACCATTGGTGTTCCCCTTGGTACAGGAAACTGGACTGGGGGAAAAGCCTTCATTGGGTTCAAGTTGAGACCACTGGCAAAACATCTGAGGGTAACATCATCACTGCTACCACCTTGTAGTTACCTTTTCAGGGCACTGTCAAGGCCAGTCAGTCTGGCAGGACATACTAGTTTTCAATCTTTATATGGTCTTTATAACTGAACATGTTTTTTTTTTTGGTTTATTACTCAGAAAAAAACTATTAATGTGGACATTATCATCACCATCACCACAGCCACCATCATTATCATCACCATCACCACAGCCACCATCATTATCATCACAACACTCATGCAACCATTATCACCATAATCATCATTACAATTATCATTACCACTAACATAATCATTATCATTCACAACCACCTTTACTCTCATCACCGCCATCAGCCTACGTCAAGAAATATTTTTATTTCTAGCATAATAAACCTTTATTTCATCTTTATGAACAGAAAGGCCTTACTTTGAACATCAAAAAGACAGAGACTATGGTTACATCTAAGAAACAGAATCCACCAGCATGCAGTATAAAATTAAATGGAACTATTCTAAAGCAGGTGCAGAAATTTAAATACCTTGGAGCAGTAATAACTTCAGATGGGAATTGCAGAACAGAAATTAGGAACAGAATAGGCCAAACAAAGACTGCATTTCAGAGAATGAGAAACATATTAACCAACACATCCTTATCAATGACTGCTAGAAAACAAGTCCTAAAATGCTATATTGAACCTATCTTGTTATATGGAAGTGAATCATGGACAATAGGCAAGTCTGCACAAAAATCATTGGAAGCAGCAGGAATGTGGTTTATTAGAAGAATGTTGCGAATCCCCTGGACAGCAAAAATAACTAATGAAGAATGTATGAGAAGAGCTGGAGAGACAAAACAACCTTGTCAAAAAGATAAGAGAGAGACAATGTACTTTCATAGGACATGCAATGAGAAGAGGGGGCATTGAAAATATTATAACAGGAAAAATAGAAGGAAGAAAATCAAGAGGAAGACCAAGAGAAATGATACTGGACAGTCTGACGGGATGGTGTGAGAGGAGATCACCAACTGCACTGATGGCCTGCATGAAGGATCAGATACTCTGGAGAAGCATAATAGCCAATGCCAGTCGGCACGGCACATGATGATGATTCATCTTTATAACTGTTACAAACTCTGCTCTTCTGGTAAAATAATTAACCATGGGAAGTGACATCATTCTTTAAAACAACCCTAAATGGGTTAACAATCATATTACACTGCAGTCCAAAGCCTCTGCATAGTGGTCAGTTAACAATCATTTTACCTAACTGTACATCATCTACAAATAAATTCATTACACAATTTCACTTGCTCACAATCTTGAGATAATTTTACTTATTTCAAAAGCTGGATCTGAGAATCTACTTACTTGCCCAGGCTGGAGAAAAAGTATTCAAGATTGTTCTCATGGAAACGCTTCATCAGACCAACAAACACAGACTCTGTGCTGAGTGATCTCTTCAGTATGGCCTGCAGCAGACAGTGAGGGGCTATCTCAATGGCTATAGCATTACTGGGAACTTTCTGAAGACCCTCTTGGAACAGCACAGCACTGACCAAGTTGTTGACATGATAATCTGCTGATGAGTACTGAGCTAGCTCCTCGCCCCATCTGGCTTCTGGTACAGATGTACTGATCCACTTTGAAGAACGCTTTTTTGGTTTTATGACCTGCAGATATTTTCAGTAACATACTATGACATCGCATAAATAAGTCCTTAAGCCAATTCAAGGATGAAAGAGTAGTTCAAACAAAAAGTAGCACATTATGGCTACAAGAAAAACACTAATCACAGATAAAAGGAAATTCCTCTTAACCTAACTCAGAATCTGGTATGAAGCTTTTAAACATGAAAGCCAAGTTTCCACAACAATGAGGACATCTGGTAATCATGTGCTTGCTTTCAGAACACATTCACAACACTGATGTACAACGTCTACTGGTTCAGCTTAGTTTTGGCTGACAGGCTACTTACCTTGACAAGCGCAGCTTTCAGCTGAGGTGCAATGTCATTCATGTAGTAGGAGTGGTAGGCAACATTTGAAGATTTCACATCCCGAGCAAAAATGCCCTTGGCTTTGAGTTCTTCCACAAACTTGGCAGTGGGTTCATAGGGCCCAGAGATGGTCACAGTGTCCACAGAATTGTGGCAGGCTGGGACTACACCTGGTGGACAGAGTTTCTTGCATTCCTCCCAGGAGAGACCTGAAGAAAAACAAACAGAACTGGGTAATCTTGAGTCAATGTGATTTAAATACACCAAACGGAATTCACACAATCTTTATTTGTATATATTTATATGTACGACTTTTATCATTTTTACATTTATTTATTTGTAAAAAGCAAAAACTTTTGTTTCTAGTTTAAAGCTTCAGTTATATTCTAACTGCTCCATCAAACTTAACTACAATACATGAACCACAAACTAAACTGCATGAATCATTTTACAGTTCATAACAATACACATTTGTTTATGAAATTAACCATTTGTCAACGAAAGCTGATCCAAGACAAAAAGACAACATCACTTTGTCAAAGAATTCCTTTGATAAAAGATTAAGAGTGGATTAACATAACAGATATGTGACCACTAAATAGCAAAATAACACTTTTACACACATCACTATTACATACCACCTCATATACAAAAACTATAAAAAAATTTAAAGATAGTTGAAAACCATGGACCCACACACTCGTAAGACTGGAATTTTACTATCTGACACTGAACTTGTGCATTATTCATACTTCTTCTTCGTTCGCTTCTACCACCAAGACCGTCCTGTGATCCTACTGAATGTATGCCTGTGGTCCTCGTTAAGTCCCCCGAAAGGACCACACGAGATCCCAGAGAGGACCACAAGAGGTTCGGAGTATCTCAGGGCTTGAGCCTGTATTCTTGGTGGGTCTCAGAAGCGGGATTGTGTGACACCGTGGTTTTCGTTCCACCAGTTTAGTCTAGAGTTGGACTTTCTCACCGGAAGACCTCGGCGTGTTTTGTATATCAGTATATCCCCTCTGGGTGAGAGGTGGTAGCCCACCCAGGCCTGAGTTGGACTTTCTCACCGGAAAACCTCGACGTGTTTTGAGATACCCATGTATCACCGCCGGGTGAGAGGTGGTTGCCCATCCAGTCCAGTGTTGGACTTTCTCACCGGAAAACCTCAGCGTGATTAGGATGCATACATCCCCGCCGGGTGAGAGGTGGTTGCCTATCTAGACTGCCCTGGTCCAGTGTCTCCGATTTCAGCACTCTGTGGTCGTGGCCGCTACCCTTTCTAGTTGTGACTAGGATGGAGCTTTTGTCCAGGAGGACGAATCCTCGCCACTAGTGACTTCCACCCCTGGGTTGAGCTGGTTTAGGCATATTTCACCAGTGTAGGTGTATTTCGGACGTGGCCGGCCTCTAGAGCAGAGGCGCCGTGGTATGTGTGGCTCTCGCAGCGATACTACTCAATCAAATTTCGCTTTATCCTTTCCTTCACCTTTTCACATCGGCGCCGCACCGCAACCCTTATTTCTTTTCCACATTTTCTTCCTTGACCGGTAGGAGCTTCACTCCACGCGCGGCATTCGAAGAGTCTCGTCAGCATTGAAGAGACATTATAAAAATGTGGACCTTTACAAGCTTATTGCTCACACAAACTCAGAGGGTTATTAATGAAAACAAAGTAGTCAATACATGGTGAACATATGCTTTTAAAAATGGGCTGACAAAAATAAAACACAAGAAGGAACAACCATTACAGCTCGTATTTATTCCATACTAAGGAACAATTCACTGAAATATGGATTGATCTTCATATTAGAGGAAATAATATTTATTACACCATTAGCTTCATACCTCATATGAGAAACCCAGTATTACACTAGCAGCCATCTTAGATTAGGTGCCTATAACTGCACTATGTAAGCTTTAGGAAAACACTCTGAAGAGTTTACATGCTATAAATGTTATCAAAGACAATCAAGATGCCAACTTGCAGAGAAACTTAATCATAAACATGACACCTCAGCAATGGTGAAAAAAATTCTGCAGAGTCAGATATTTTAATGTCCCAATCATGAATGGCTAACTTCCAATGTAAAATGTGACACTTTTTATGACTATCCCTGAATATTATTGTCTTCTTTCAAGGAATTATTAAATCAACCCTGTAAATCTAAACACAACTGATAGGTTTTTTAAATGTATCCAGGCCATGAATCAACACAGCACATCAAGGCTGGCTGGGATTAAACCTGGTTAAAATTATCTTTCCTCCTCTGATTTTTAAGCACCTCATTGTCACAAGACTCAGGCCCGATGCCCGGGAGGATATTATTCATACTTGAAAATGCATCTGAGAACCTGAATGGATTCAGTGATGTTTTGTAAAGCTAGCATTGCAAAATGGATTTGTGAATAAAAATGCATGGTACAATTTTACAACAGGCAAAAATATCACATGGGGATAAGAAAGGAGTTATAAAAAAAAATTATACATATGTGTGTTCACTTGGAGGCTTGTGCAGTGCAGGAATGGTTACAACTCATGCCTTGGCATCACTTGATGCTTTTACAATTTCCCAGATAGAAAAAAAAATCAGTCCCAAAACTTTGTGAACAGCTCTCGTATACTGCACTGAGTATGTTATTGTAATATGCTCTACTGCAGGTGTCCAATTTTCACGGGCCTGGAGAGCATATTGAGTTTTTTTTTAATGCAGTATTGTGTTTATATTTGAAGGTGATGGCTGGACATGGCTGCTAATAAAGCCTCCATTTCAGCATCATAACTGGAGCAGCAAGATCCACAGAGAGCAGAAATGTAACTTACTATCTTGTCTGGAAAGATTACGAGTACTCCACATTATGCATAATGCCTAAGGTAAATAGTATAAACTGGAATAGTTTCAAGAACACAGAGAGATAAAGCAGATGATCAAACAACAACCTGTCTCATGGGTGATTAGAAAAAGAAGGACATATGTCGGTCATGCACTGAGAAGAAACAATCAGAGAATCAAAAAAAAAAGCTATCAAGTGGTACATAACAGGCCAAAGAAAAGAGGTCGACCACATGAAATTCTGAAGAGGACATTTTTAAGAGAGGTCAAATTAGTATCCATAAAATCTCTTAATGAGGTTGAAAACATCTTGCTGGAAACAGGAAAACCTTGGCAAACTACCATGCGAGCCCCATGCGATATTTAATGGTAAGGGAAGGATGTACAATGAAAGATATTATGCATTATCTGTTTCCTTGATCGCCGACCCATCAGTGTATGCACTGTTCCAGTCCTTGGGGTAGGATTCTATTGTCTCCATGCATACAGTTTCTTAGCATACACAAAACTGCATCCAAATTACCTGACACACGTATAACAGAACAGAGGATTCCAACAGATTTCTCAGTTCTACATTCCCTCTTTTTCTTACAGAAAAGTTCGGTTCCTTGATAATTATGAGGGTTACATTATACTTTATAATGATCAATACCGACTGCTTCAAGTTTCTGAGCTACAGAAGGTGGCCAGTTTTTTCCAAGCAATAAATCTGATGTTTCCTGTCTCACTAAGACCATGTAAAGATAAATGTGATTTGCTGCACGCATCTCTTTAAGTTAAAGTGTTTTATCTGACATTGTCTTTTCTGTTGGCCCTAGTAAAAGGTAAAACACCATTTCTTGCCAAAGAAAACAGGGAAATATAGGAGTGAAATGTAGCTGTAATATTTGAATAAAATCTAGATCAGTTCAAACTTGACAGCTCAGGACAGAAATATGTGATCATTAACAGCAGATGTGTTCCACAGAAAATCAGAGCCATACAGCTATGTAAGATTAGACTGTGTATAGAACAGAAATGAAAGCCTTAACAAAATGTGATTCCACTCACCAACAGCAGCCATCTTTCCTGCAGGGAGTGTAGCCTCAGAAATACACCTGCCTCTCCAGTAAGCAGCCAGTACAGTCTCTTCAGCTGTGAGGGAGCCATCAGCATAGGCACAGCCCAGCTCTCCTACTGAGTGACCAACAATACCATCAGGTTTGATGTCCATGGATGTGAGCACATCAACAAGGGCAACCTGTACATCAAGAAGAAAGTAGTACCTCACAACCTAATTGAATGCCAAACTATTTCTCTTCCACAGACACAATCACCACTGTCCCTTTGCTCTTACAAGTACAGATGGTCTTCAACTAATCTTCTCACATAGTCCTGGGCTATCAATTCCAAGACATCCCATACATATTTCTGCCACTGTTCACCAACCCATGGATCAGTGTGTCCACCTTCATTCATCTCTAAGTCAGAACTAATATACTAATAAAACAGAATTGCAAATTTGGTTCAAAATAACCCCAGTGTTGTAGGATTATATATAAATACAATGTACACATTTTTTACCTGTATGGATGCAATGCCAATGAAAGATGGAATGGTCTGATCAAATGTGCTCTCATCTCCATTCATGATCAGATCATAGAGATTGATGTCATATCGGCTCAGGATTTCTGTGGATCTCAAAATGGATTCTCTGAACACTTTCAGCTCCATCATTTTTCTGCCCATGCCATGCCACTGTGTTCCCATACCAGCAAATATGAACCAAACTGGGCGGGGTTCTTGGGAACTTTTCTGTGAGAAAAACAAAAAAGAAATCCAAAATACTGTTTAACAATAATCAAAACATTCAGTTACATACATTTTTTTTTAAAAAACACACATCCATCCAGCGAAACACTTCTCTAAAGGCATTTCTTGTCCACAGTTGCTCCAAATGCTATGCTACCAAGCTCTAAGAACTCTTCTGACTTGTAACAAGCTATCAAGTCCTGGGGATACATTAAAGACTGGATGACATCATCTTAATGAGCTGCACTGAGAGACCTCTTGCAGGTCTATTATGATCCAGGCTCATGCAACATGTTACCTGGGCACTACGTGAAGAAACAGTTTTACCAGCCTTGACATCAGAGCATGTCTATCTTTGCTTCCATACTTATCATAACCTTTCAACAAACAAAAATTATACGCACTTAGAACTTTTATCTACAGGAACAGATGCCTACCATGCATATATTAAATTACAT
Organism: Achatina immaculata; assembly: GCA_009760885.1. Taxonomy (NCBI): domain Eukaryota; kingdom Metazoa; phylum Mollusca; class Gastropoda; order Stylommatophora; family Achatinidae; genus Lissachatina; species Lissachatina immaculata. The sequence goes on along the minus strand of CM019697.1, from coordinate 6,215,363 downwards.
ACGGCAGCGCCTCATTCTTACAGTATGTCTCACCTGCACTTCTTCAACAACAGAGGAGGCATTAAGGATTGTGTATCCTCTGTAAGGAACTAGGTTGGTTGGAAGGTTTGCAGATTCTTGAATCAGTGCCTGGAACTCCACACTGTGAGCATTCTTTCTGGCCTCTGCTAGCACTGCTTTCACTCCTTCCTCTGTGCGAGCACTGCATGTGAACAACCTCACTTTCTGGCTTGCCTCATGAGGCTCTGTCAGTTCTTTGTCATGGGATCTAAAATATGAGATGTTACACTATCAGCTATACTCAGTAGAAGCAAACAAAAGTAATTAACTACTTGTATATCATTTCATATCTCTAGTTAAGTCCACGGCCTAAATTAGAAAACAAAAAAAACCTCTTTCAGAAGATATGCTCTATAAATTTTAAAACAAGTTCTTAGACCAACTGGCTGAAGCTAATGGTAAATGATCAGTTAAGTAAACACGCCAAAGTAGTAATATTAAAAACCAACCCCTCTCTCTCTATTACATACCCACACAAAAAAATTCACCCTTCAGCTATGTCCTTTGTGGCATACCCCTATTATTATTTACTGTAATGAAAATCATTCTGCCACATCTGATATATCCATTATCTGAGCCTTGTCTTTTTTTTTCAAAACTTAAAAAGATTATAAGCTGCTTCTTGCCTATAAATAACTAGAATATTAACAACGAAATCTGGTGATGGAAATAATTAGAACGTTAATGATGCTCAAAATGCAGTAAGTGTAAACAAATTAGACAGCATAGAAGAAATCTGCAGTATGTCTGGCAATGACTCTTTTGAACTGTTAGCTCATCATGAAAATTTATACCATGCACAGAGCTCAACTTATGCACAAACCATATGCCTTTTTGTCTGAAAATATAACACCTGCAGACATGAAAAAATTCTTTAGACTGATCATTTTGATGAGCCAGACTAGGAAGTCACACTGGAAAGAGTAGTGGAAAACAGACACTATTCCGGAAACATCAATATTTTCAAAAACAATGAGTAGAGCTAATTTTGAGAACACAATTTTGTAGGATTAGGCCTCGAAAAAATCGTAGACAAAGCACTCTGGTAAGACATGAGAGAAAGAAAATTACCTGGGATTCGAACACGAACTCTGGTAGTACGAGCAGCCGTCTAGCCATGAGAGAACAGCATATAACGAACTGAGCTATCTCAGACCCCTAGAGTCCATGTTCGAATCCCAGGTAATTCTCTTGTGATTTTTCTTTCTCTCACGTCTCACTAAAGTGCTTTGTCTATGATTTTTTCGAGGTCTAATCCTACAAAGTTATGTTCTCTTACTTTACCATATGAAAGCCTCATTGTTTCCTATTTACAAAAAAATTATTTCTGAGCTAATTTTGAGCATCATCTGACATTTCTGCATTTCTCTGACAACAAATAGAATCAGGAAAATAAACCTTTGTCGTATTATTTTTTGCCTAAGTTTCAAGAGCTGTATAAACTGAAACAGCAGCCTTTGCTACTAAACATGGAGATATACATAGGAGAAGGAAAGAATGGAATGTATGTATATATCAAGACAACTATTACAACAGTGTGTCAATGGCTGAAGTTCTACTGCAAAACAAAACCAGAGTCTGTGGAACCATTAGGGAAAACAGAAAACTACCAAAAAGTTTGAAAGCTGCTTCCAAAGGAATAAAGAAAAATGAAAGCACATTTTGTCGGAAAGACCAAACACTTCTTCATGTCTGGAATGACAAAAGAGTTTTCCGCATATCAACAATACACAAAATCAAAAATAGTTGCTACTGGGAAGACTGATAGAAAAACTGGACAGCCATTGATACTGATGAAACTAATTTTTATAGCTGATTACGACAAGCACATGAAGTGAGTAGTAGGGCTGATAAGTATCTTTCATGATACATCTTGAGGAAGACAGTGAAACAGAACAAAAAAGTAGGATTCAACTGCGTATTATTCAACTCATACAGTCTACAGAGCCTTAAACAAGAACAAGACCTACAAGCAATATTTGGTTAAGTGGCAAGATTCTGACTCTCTGAAACCAACTCTACTGTTGATAAAGAACTTCCTACCAAACAGCTCAAAAAGGCCCCAAGCAAGGATCCTTCAGGAAAATTATCTGGAATAGTAAAGGATCATGCTCTGGCAAAGCCTGAGAGTCGAGGTACTAAAAAAGTGCCTTCTAGGAAGTCCAGAGCGTGCTTTGTCAATGGGACAAGGACTGAAACAAGATTTATTTGTAAAAGTTGTCAAATCCCATTGCATCTAGATAATCGTTTCACAAGATATCACATACTCAAGAAGTACTAGAGGGTCTTGGGAATCTGTCTACAAAGTTGGATTAAATTATCTCAATGGTGAGTAGAGGTATGCTTGTTTTTCTAAGCCCACTCAAAAAAATTCATTTTTCAGAAAAATGGCTGGGAACTAGAGGGTTTTCTGGGTAAATAACTGTGGTCCACAAAGTGTTAACATGGAAATCCTGGTCAGTAAAGGAAATGAACCAGCCCAAGAAACTGAGATAGTTCCAAGTGGTCAAATCTGAAATGAGGAAATTTTCTCACTCTATCCATGGTCCCTAAGGTGATGTAAAGGAAGGAAGAAATGCACCACATACTGAAATATGTGCTGAATTATTTTGCTTCTATCATTAATTTTTATATTTGATTTCAACAATGCATTATTATCCATGTCAATTCAGTATTAATAATCTAACCTGTAAATGGCATGAACATTGGCACCTCCAAATCCAAATGAATTCATGGCTACTAAACCTCCATTCCAAGGTGTGCATTCTGTGACCACCTTCAAACGACCATCTAACAAGCCTGGAATGTCTGGGTTTGGGGTCTCAAAGTGAAGGTTTGGAGGGATTATCTTGTCTTCCATGGAAATGATGATCTTGGCAATAGAACTCAGACCTAAATAAAAGCAATATCTTTGATAAGGGACATTTAAAAAGCAAATAAATGCCAGTTTACAACAATGAGCAACGGGATGATCTGAAGAACGTGAAGCATTTTATATTAAAAAAAGCCAGGATTTTGTTTACCAAACTAAAAAAAAAAAACAGAACCTCTCTGCTTCAAGTAAATGAAAAAGAAAATTTTGTGCACCAGGCTTTTGAACCATAGTTAGTCAAGACTATGTCCTTATCCTTATGCACAGCCAGCTCCTTGGCGGTTCAGCTGTCTCACCTTGTCAACTGGGTGAAATCAATGTGAGGTATCTTAAGTCTGTTCCTGGACAATGGGACTGCAACTCAGACTGTCACATTTAAAAATGAGAATGACTGGCAGTTTGTAACCAATGGTCTCCATTATCAGAATTGTTTTATCCTAAAGCTTTTATGCCAGTTTCATTATTTCAGTCATCATCAATGTACAAGCCATAAAATTTATGCATCAGTCTTTCCCTCCTGTCTCACAAGTTCTATATCATGTTGAAAATTAAACATTTCTCCAAGCTGGGATTATTTGGATCTCAGATGTGGAAACTGCCATAATTAATGTAAAATCTGCTCAGAATGTCACTACCAATTTTTTTCACTGAAATCTACATTACCAACACCTACCAGAAGCTGCTTCAGGATGTCCCATGTTACTTTTTGTGGAGCTAATTAGCAACGGTTCCTTTCTTCCTTTACAGAATACATCAACAATTGTGTTTGTTTCCTGTGGATCTCCAACTTTTGTTCCTGTACCATGGGCCTCAATATAGGCAATCTATCAGATAAGAAACAGTTGTGAGATGACCCGTGTGGCCAAATAAATTTAGCTACAATCACAAACACTCAGAATATTGGACACTGAAATGGATGGCATGCCCATCCAATACCATTTGAGTATGATTCCTTCACATTTTTCCTCTGTAAGCTCTTTCCTATATCATTTCATCTATTGTTTTATGTTGGACAGTTTATGTTCAGTAAGCATTCATGCTGCAGTACAGCAGTCCCAAGTTATGTTTCTCAGTCTGCCATAAGTCAAATTTGTGTATAGGTCAAAACAATTGGGCATGGCTCTTATCTGTCATCAGTTATATAGTACACTGTACACAGTGTACACTTCTATGCACAAAAAAAAAAACAAACAAACAAACAAACCAATAATGTCAATGCACTGTTTTGATGTGCAGCACAAAGCAGCACCCATTTGTTATTACAATAGGCTTTACAAGAATAATTCTTAACTACAGGTTGTACATAAGTTGGATGTATTTCACTTGGCCAGACTACTGGACCACCACTGGGAAGTTGAGTATGATCTTGGTTGGCTATGGCTCACAGAACCTGCCACAAAACAAAAACCACCCACTCCCCCTACACCCACACCCTGCCTCTTCTGTCACATAAAAATCACAGTCGTAAACCAAGTAATCCAAGCTTAAACTTACATCTGTGGGATTAATGCCAATTTCATGGTAAACCTCATTGATCAGCTGCTTCTGAAGTATGCCTGATGGAAACGTTATGCCTGCCAAAGCAAAAACACAAAAATATGTGACTAACCATGAGCAAAATAAGAAATAAATGGTTACAGTAAGAAATAATAGCTTAACATAGCACCCAAACAGATTTATTTATCTCCCCATCAGCAGCTGATGCAGAGAAGACCTTGAAAAACAAAACTGAATCAGATGGGGAGTGGGTTACAGTAGCTTGCTTGAATTCTTAAAGTGAACTCAGGAAAAAAGTTTTTCAGCAGTCCATGTCACTGTGGGGAACAAGCTATGCCACATCCTGTTATCAAACCGATGTACAGTCTTTTTTTATGCATCACAAAGGATGGATAAAGTTTTGTTTTTTAAGAGCTGGGTCTAGCATTACTGGCCACCCTAGCTGTTGCACGTGAAATCAACTTATTCTTCAAATGACAAACAAGCATAAGTTCCAGTTTGATCACTTTTCATAAATGAAACTCAACATGTTTATTGCAAGGCACTTCATCTAGAACACCTTTCTTGTATCTTATGGTCTAAAATTCCATCCATAGCACTACAATTTCATACTTGACTGTTAATTTATTATTAAAAATAACACACTGTAAACCTTGGTGAAAAAAAAAAAAAAAAGCTTATGTCAACTGATTCACCACTCTCTGGTGTATATCATTACCTTGTTCCTTGTAGCCATCACAATTTGACTTTGCATGAACAACGGTGGCATATATGCGTCTGCAGTCTGCAGTTTTCTGGAGATAGATAGCCATGATGGCTTCACTGCGACAGTAACCATCACCTTGGAAATGTAAAAAAAATTCATAAAAAATGTAACTGCAAAAACTATAATAATTCCTTAAGGTCAGTTCAAGATTCAGGAAAACTACATTAATTTTTCTTTTTTGTAATCTGACTGAGCTAGTTATATCTGGCTAAACATGAAAATGAAGAGACAGCTTGTTATCTTAGTGTGGTACTGCAGCACAAATTTTTTTTTTTCAGATTCTAAACAAATGCACTTTTAAGATTGTTCAGTTTCTTCCAAGAGAACAAGCAGTTCTAAATTACAAGCACTAACAATACATTATGATTCCAAAACCTTACACACAGGTAAGCAACTACCTGGCAGAGACCAACTTAAACTACCTTGTATAGCATTATTCACCTTTGGCATCAAATGTTTTGCAAGCACCATCTGGAGATGTCATGTTCATCCGGACAAACTGCAGCGACACGTTGGGTTTCAAGCATAAGTTTGTCCCACCAACAATGGCAGCATCAATAATACCCATGCGGATGTTCAGAAGAGCCTGATCTAGACACATCATGCTGGATGAGCAGGCTGTATCAACTGAGTAACTGGGACCTGTAAACAGCATTATTAGAATTTCACTATACATAATTCTGTAATGAAGAACTTTAGTACTGCATTACAAGATGCCCATTAAGCAGGTCAACTTCAGCTTCATTTCACAGCCCAATTGATTTTTCCTTTGGCTTTTAAAATTTCCCTGCAGCTGTAACAATTTCCCTCTAAATACACATGGAGTAGATGTTCAGAACGGAGGCAGTATGTTCCACAAGCACATTCACCATTTACATGTGGCTCAGCAGTGTGGATACTGCAGAAATGAAAGCCCTTGAATGTAGCAGCTGATGATCTTGGATCATGCTAGGATTTTCTCAAATCGGTGCAGTTATACACCGCATGAAACATTTTCCTAAAAAACAGTTTTGTCAACACAAAATCTGGTGACTTATACCATTTTTTTTTCCATTTCAAAATGTAAAATTAAACACACTTTACAATCACTGACAGGAATTAAATGCACATGTAAAATTTTGGTTTTACCTTATTTGCTGTGAGATTTAATATTTACAAAATGCTCACGTGATGAACCATCACCGATTCTCCTCCATACGAATTGAGCATCATCAGTCTAATGACCTAATTATCCTCCAAGTGATTTCACTGTTTGCTTTTTATTCATTCATTCATTCCTTTGCATGTCCCTTGCGGAACTTTGCCTCTCAAACAGCACTCCTGTAGGCCTCTCGGTTGTGAGCAAGATGGCCTGCTGCTGCTGCATCCATTTCCAGATCGTCAACGATGTCTTGCAGCCATCTTCGTTTCGGTCTTCCTCTCTTTCTTTTTCCCCATTATGTATCCTTCCAATACGGTCTTCTCTAGATTATCATGACGTTTAATGTGTTCAAAATATTTAAGTTTTCTCTCTTTAATCCTCTTTACTAGCCAGCCTTCTTCAACGTTAAGCTCTTGTAGTATAGATATATTTGTTCTTTTTTGTGTCCACGATATTTGGAGAACTCTTCTGTAGCATTTACATTCAAAGGCATTTATGTGTTTCTCAGGTGTTTTGTAAGTGTCCAGGTCTCACAGGCATATGTTGCGATGGGAAAGATGCATGCCCTTAAAAATCTTATTTTTGTGGTTCTGTCTGCTCCTCTCCACAGATTATTTGTTTTACTTTCTGAAGAAAGCTTTTTATTAGGTTTTTGATATGTAATGTGGTAAGTGACAACCTCCAAATTATTTTTTTTACCAGCAATTTACCAGTTAAAAATGTTCTGTCTGTAATTTAACTATGTACGGCATGGAAGAGTATGCAAAGTGACAGACAGAAAACAATGGGAAACCACTGTTGTATGATCTCAAAAATAAACTTATGTCCATACACAGGAAATGATCACATGAGAATGACATTAATGACCCAATGGGGCACCCTTGTCTGGTAGGGAACCTCACAGGCTGTAGTTGAGACCACACAGTCAGCAAGACAATGCAAAAGATTTACAAGAGCAACTGTAGTAGTAGTAGTAGTAGTAGTAGTAGTAGTAGTAGTAGTAGAAAATGAATATAAAGGACTATCACTGAAAAGAAAACTATCAAGCAAGGAAAAACAATGAAAAATTGTATCAGAATACAATGTAAAAACCAAAGGAGAAACATTCAAACAAGTGCACAAATTCAAGTACCTCGGTACAGTGGTTAACATCAGATAGTAGGTGTACCATAGAGATCAAAGGCAGAATATGCCAAGCAAATGTAGCATGTCAAAAAAATGAAATCTATTTTGTGCAGTTCATTTTTTGTCAACTGATACTAGGAAAAGGGTCTTGAAATGCTGTCTGTCTGTCTGTCTCTCTCTCTCTCTCTGAACCTTAAGTGCCCAGGGCATATGGGGCTTCCACAAGGGTTTTCCACAAATGCCTGTCCTTCGCCTTTTTTTTTTTCTGCTCTTGCCCAGGTGAGCCCTCTATTGCTCAACATCCTTTCTGTTGTTCTTCTCCATGTCTCTTTTGGTCTACCCTTACTTCTGCTCCCCTGTGGTGTCCATCTTAGTGCTATTTTTGGTAGCGAGTTGTCAGTCATTCGGAGAACATGTCCTAACCATCGCCAGCATCTTTCCTCAATAATTGCTGTCAGTGGCTTCATCTGCATTTCTGCCAACAAGATGTTATTTCTTATGGTGTTTGGCCAAAATATTTGTCTAATTCTTCGTAAACATTTAGACTGGAAAGAATCCAACTTGTTTTCTATGGTTTTGGTGATTTTCCAGCATTCACTTCCATAGAGTAGTACACTTAGAACATTACTCTTAAATATCCTGATTTTCATATTTATGCTTAGTTTTTAGATTTCCATATAGTCTGCAGCACTGCAAAAGCCTGGTTTGCTCTAGTAAGTCTGCTGCTGATGTCCTCTGTGCTGTCTCTATTTTCTACTACTCTACTGCCAAGGTGTACAAATTCATCTTGAAATGCTGTATCGTGCCTGAAATACTATACGGAAGTGAATCATGCTCACTAACAAAAACAAAACAAAGCAAAAACCAAGGTAGAGTATCATACCTTTAAAGTCAAAGAAGTATGAGATTCTGTTAGCAAACATAGCACGACAACATCCAGGCATTGTGTAGCCCACCAAAGTCTCAGCATCTAAAGTCCAGCCATCTGAAGCATCGGACTGACTGACACCAATAAAGACACCAGTTCTTGAGCCTCTCACACTCTCAATGCTTTGTCCTATAAGAAAAGCATTTTTTTTCATAATAAAGGGTCTTGCTAAAAACATAAATGTCAAACACTTTACAACAAGCTATATACCTAAAAGCGCAATATGCACTTGAGAAAACCAAAAACACCTGACTAATGGCACACAAACCACACTTCATCAACTCTCACCTGCATCAATGATTGCCTCATACGATACTTCCAGTAGCATCCGAAGTTGTGGGTCCATGCGATTTGCTTGCTTAGGATGAACACCAAAAAATCCTGCATCAAAATGTCTCACTTCTTTCACTTTTCCATTTCTGGGAGGCAGGCCATGTAAACCTAATTGAAGAACAGATTAATTGGCTGAAATACATTAGAATAAAAGATTGCTTTGACATTTTTTATTACATGGCACACTGATGATAATTTCAAAAGCTATCTTTAATGCAAAATGAATCATTTAAATGGAATTTTAAAAATGTTTTAAGCATTAACTGCAGTCACATGGTTTTATACTGTACTTGTGAGTTTGCAAGTTTATGCTGCTGTCAATGCTAAAAATAAACAATAAAACCATCAATGCTAAAATCAAAAAAAGAATATCATTTTCTGATAAAATACAACATCAGGAATTTTTCATTAGAAAAAAATATATGCATAGGCACACTGTCCTGTGAAAAGGGAGCACCTTTCTGCAACTTCCTGGCCACTTCTTTCAATTCATTCTTCAACCAACAAAGGAAGTCACATTATTATTCTGCATTAACTGTTTGGCCCTTTGGAAGATAGTCATCAAAGGACCATCCTTATCCTGCTAACTTATGGTCTTGAATTTTTCAGGCTGCTGAGAACTCAAGTGCCACTACTGCTAAGACTTATTTGGCATCATGAACATAGTGGTGTAACTATGTTTCATCAACAGTGACAAATCACTCCAAAAAATTATCACTTAATTGCTCAAAATGTTGCAGAATCAACTTGGAAATGTCCACTTAATCTCATTTCTCATCAACTTTAAAGCATTTCTACACCCACGTGGGTAACAGTTACTGCATACCCAAGTGCTCATTAATTATAAACCCAAAGCATCCCCTGGATATCTTTAGTATATTGTTTTAGCCAAAATTCATCCATCTACCAAAATCAGCTCATGAACATTATCAACATTTTCCAGAATTGATGTTGCTGAAGGACTTCCAGATCCTGCTGTATCTTTGATTCTGAAATCTCCACACTGAAAGTCACCACATCACTTTCTACAGTAAACATGATGGGCACTTGTCACTCATAGCTTGCAAGATACACAAATTTCTTCTGCTGAAACACAAACATCATGGCAGTCTAGAGTTCTGCACTTGAAAATTCCACACCTTCTGTTGCCATGTTCTGCCACTGGGCAGAAAAAAGGTAAAATAATTTAGCTCTGTGATACTGTGAAGTGGCACGTCTCATTATAAACACTTTCCTGCTTCTGTGACAAAACTATGATCAGATTTTAGTATATGGGTCAGGATGATAACTACGCAGCGCACCCTCGTAATGGATTCAAACTATAGTGAAGACAAATCTCACATGAAATACTGTCCTAAATACGAACAGAAATATTTACTTACCAACTTTCCACCTCCTGTCATCTTCTGTTGCCATATTTTCCTTCTTCATCAGATGCTCACGAAACTCTGCCAGGTTGTCTGACTCTGGTAGTCGCCCAGAAATCCCACTGATTGCAACTTCTCCATTGTATACAAACTCCGGGAGGTTTGGGCCGAGCCTGTTGCTGGGGCCATCTCCACGGGCCCCCCCATTACACAGGGGCTCTTCAAGTGGTACTCTAGCGGGCATTTAATTTGTTGATATCACACCACAGCAATCTGAAAATACAAGTTTAACATAACTGAAATAAAAGACAGGAGCAAATGTGAAGTAGAAGACAGAAATTAACCTCTTTTGAACTATTTTTCTCCTCCAAAATAAAAACCAAATAAGCATTGAATTCTCAAAGAGAAATATTTAAAAAACTTAAATATAATTTATCATTATTACAGCAGTAAATTCAATTCTCAACTTTACAATTTTGGGAAATAATGGAAAAAATGGGATTTCCAACACATGTGACACAATATCACTGCTGTATCTAGGCCAACAGGCAGCAATAAGAATAAACGGTGAAACTTGGTTTGACATAAAGCAAGGGGTCCATCAGGGCTGCATACTGTCACCTTACTTATTTAACTTGTATACTGAAAATATGAGGAATGTTAGAGATGACGTCAACAAAGAATATTATGATGCCATAACAATTGGAGGTTATGAAATACAAGAGATTACATATGCTGATGACACAGTATTACTGTCCACAATACAAAAAAAAGGAATGGAAAAACTATTTATGTCAGTCCATAAGAACAGTGAAGAGCAAAACATTTATCTTAATGCAAAGAAAACTAAATTGATGACAACTGACAAAACAATAAGGCAGCTGAAATATGTATCAATGAGGAAAATGACAGTTTTGAATATTTTGTTATCATTACTAACTAATAATGGAGAAACAATAAGGGATGTTAAAAGGACATCTATCGCTCTTCAAAAAATAAAACTAAAGAAGCTGCAGAGAAGTATAGACAGAACTACACAAATAAGATTTCTATGGGCATGCATCTTTCCAATCGCAACAAATGCCTGAGACCTGAACACTTAACAAAACAGCTGAGAAATACATAAATGATTTTGTAAGTAAATGCTACAGAAGAGTCCTTCAAATAATATGGACACAAAAAACGACAAATATACCCATACTACAAGAACTTAACACTGAAGAAGTTTGGCCTGTAAGGAAGATTAAACAGAGAAAACATATATTTTGGACATATTAAACATCATGATAATTTAAAGATAACCATCTTGGAAGGGTACATAATGGAAAAAAGAAAGAGATGAAAACCAATGTGAAGATGACTGCAAGACATCGTTGGTGATCTGTGAATGAATACATCAGCAGCAGGACATCTTGCTTACAACCGAGAGGCCTACAGGAGAGCTGTTAGGGAGTTCTGCAAGGGACAAGCATATGATTGACTGACTTCACAATCAGCCTCCATTTATATATTCATATACATATGAATGATGAAACCACTGACAACAATTATTGAGGAAAGACGATGGCGATGGTTGGGACATGTGCTCTGAATGACTGACAACTCACTACCAAAAATAGCACTAAGATGGACACCACAGGGGAGCAGAAGTAAGGGTAGACCAAAAGAGACATGGAGAAGAACAACAGAAAGGATGTTGAGCAATAGAGGGCTCACCTGGGCAAGAGCAGAAAAAAAGGCGAAGGACAGGCATTTGTGGAAAACCCTTGCGGAAGCCCCATGTGCCCTAGGCACTTAAGGTTCAGAGAGAGAGATACATATGAATATATTGTAGAAAAGAGTTGTTTAACCCTTTTCTATCTATTCCTCAAAAATATGAAAGACATCCCAAACAGCACAATATAGTTAGAGCTTAACTGGTCTTCTTCTTCTTCTTCATTCGCTTCTACCACCAAAACCACACTGTGATCCTACTGAATTTATGCCTGTGGTCCTCGTTAGGTCCCGTGGTATCCTGTGTGGTCCCCGAAAGGACCACATGAGATCCACAAGAGGACCACAAGGGTTTCAGAGTATCGCAGGGCTGTAGCCTGTATTCTTGGTGGGTCTCTGAAGCGGGATTGCGTGACACAGTGGTTTTCGTTGCACCAGTTTAGTCTAGAGTTAGACTTTCTCACCGGAAGACCTTGACGTGTTTAGGATATCAGTGCATCCCCTCTGGGTGAGAGGCGGTAGCTCACCCAGGCCAGAGTTGGACCTTCTCACCAGAAAACCTCGACGTGTTTTGAGATACCCGTGTATCACCGCCAGGTGAGAGGTGGTTGCCCATCCAGTCCAGAGTTGAACTTTCTCACCGGAAAACCTCAGCGTGATTAGGATACGCATACATCCCCGCCAGGTGAGAGGTGGTTGCCTATCTAGACTGCCCTGGTCCAGTGTCTCCGACTTCAGCATTTTGCGGTCGTGGCCGCTACCCTTCCTAGTTGTGACCAGGATGGAGCATTTGTCCAGGAAGACGAATCCTCGCCACTAGTGACTTCCACTCCTGGGTTGAGCCGGTTTAGGCATATTATCCCAGTATGGGCGTGTTTGGGACGTGACCAACCTCTAGAGCAGAGGTACTGTGACATGCATAGCCTTCAAGATTCACACCTGGTGTGAGCCGGTTTGGGCAAAATTCACCAGTATGGGTGTATATCAGGCATGACCGACCTCTAGATAGGAGGTGGCATGACATGTCTAGCCATCAAGTTCCACCCCTGGTGTGTGCCGGTTTAGGCATATTTCACCAGTGTATGTGTATTTTGGACGTGGCCGGCCTCTAGAGCAGAGGTGCTGTGGTATGTATAGCTCTCGCAGCGATACTACTGGACATACCGATTAGACTTCACTATATCTTTTCCACCACCTTTTCACATCGGCACTGCACAGCAACCTTTATTTCTTTTCCGCATTTACTTCCTTGACCGGGAGGAGCTTCACTCCACGCGCGGCATTCGCAGAGTCTCGCCAGCAGTGTCTTAACCTCTGGGATAAGCCGGTTCATGCATTTCACCCGATATGACTGCACTCAGGACTTGGTCGACCTCCAGACCAGAGGTTCCGTGATTTTACTGTTTGCTTTGCTTTATCCCTTCTACCACCTTTTCCACAGTGATGCTGCACGGCAACCCCATTTGCACCTTTCTTCATTGGCCGGGAGGAGCACCGCTCCACGCACGGCAGCTGAAGAATCTCGCCAACAGCGCCATCGACATTTGATAGGGCAGACATTTGAAAGATGCATCACTGGCACAGAAGGCCATGCGATCAGCACAAAGTTTTCCAGAGTCACCAGTTGGGACGCCACGCCCCGCGAAGGGCAACGATGATTGGTTTTGAACTAATAAAAGCGCTCTTTCCACGAGGGTCAGAGCTTGGTAAGCATGTATTAGCTCTAGAATTGCCACAGTTATCCAAGTAGGATCTTGTCATCTAAGGAACCTCGACTGATTTAATGAGCCATTCACGGTTTCACCGTGAGACAGTGTGAACTTAGACAAGCATGACTTAATCTTTGAGACAAGCATATGACTACTGGCAGGATCAACTAGATAGCTTTCTTCACCGAACCTTAGTTGGATATCTACCGACAGACCGACGAGGGGCAATGGAGATAGCGCTCTGCTCAGAGTGGATCCCTTTCTATCCTGGCGGCGTTTCACTTTCTTTAACTGGTGGGCGCGGCCAGCGGCTCTCTCTGCTCTAGCGAACGAGAAGAGAGCCCAGCCACCACAACATACGCACATTACATACTGCAGACCCGATACTCTTTGCGAGAGATGGGCCAATTTCAAGACCATCGGTCGACAAAACCGTACTACATCATTAGCACGAACCTGGTTGGCTAGCCGTTTACATGCTTCGCTCGACGGACAAACCACTTGCTTCTGCATCGAAACACCTTAACTCTTGCCGTCCGGGAAGGGAGCGAAAGCCTGTCTCACACGCACGGAACTCGAGAGCGCTTTTTCGCCAAAAGAACGGTTGGCCTGCGCAACAGCAGCAGCCCGCGCTGTGTAGTGTAGCTCGGCGCGGCTGACAGCTTAACTGGTAAATCTTGTTCATAATTTGTCATCTTTCTTAAGTGCTGACCTGAAATTTATTAACCTATAGAACTTGAATGAATTATTTTTCCTGGATACAATAACAAAAGGCACATGCTTGCTTGACACAAAGCAGACACACCAAAGCTGGCTATCAAAGAAGTCTTTGATTTAACAAAAAAAAAAAAAAGGGTTAATCAATCAATGTCTAAAGTTTCAACCACAACTAAATTTGCTTTAAGGTACAAATTAACCCCTTATGTGTGAAATAATGTGCAAATAGTTACTGCAATGTAACTATATAAAACGAAATTAATAAAAATATATACTGTGATACTTCCCATATCACTAATAGAATACTAAAAGCAACATATCTGGAACCATAGTTTATATTTACCATACTAGTATCCATATAGAAAACTAATGTGCACAGTTTACCAAAGGAATTTAAATCTGTCAGATATACTCTTAGCCAGCCACAAAAAATGTGAACGTGCAAAATTTAAAGTCCCACTGTAATGCACTTTTAATGTTTAAATCAATAGATCATATCTGTGTATAAATCTAAATGTACTCATATAAAAATATAAGTTTATATTCAAGAATATATTACACTTTAATACTCTCTCAGAAAACCATATGTCCAAAGAAATGTCTTGACAACATATGAGTGAGAACCATCCCACTGGGGTTTATATTATGGGTAGTCATAAAGTGTTCATACCATAGTCCATGGAATCATGGGTGACCTTTCATTATCAATCATCAGATGATCTCTTCATGAGGGCTGTGACCTTCAATGTTATGCTATTTTGCATATAGCCCACAATGACATAAAATTATCAGTAGCCCACAATGACATAAAATTATCAGTGACAGCAAGCCAGTGTTTTGATGCACTGAAGATAACACTGGCATCCAGTAAGCATAAAAAAATCTTGAGACTTGACAAGCAAAACCTTCACTACTCTCTGAAAGATCAGTGCCATGTGCTATCTTTAATCTATTCATTTCACAGGAAATCCCTGATGTTAATGGAAATCGCCGACTGTGGTGGAAGTGCCTTAATACAGGGAGCAACAGTTAAGTAATTCTAATATGGTTCTATGTACTTGTGAAAAGCCCATCCATCCTAAACTGTAAGATGATGTTATCTTTTTGCAACTGTGAACTCCAATTCAACTAATCATGGGAAGATTCTGTTACTGCAAGAAAATATGTTATACAGTGAACTACAGCAGTTTCAGTTTCTCTGTGCTGACCTGAAAATTGCCCTGACATAATAGAAACAAATATCTCTGCCTTCTTTGGCAGGCTGAAGTAATACAGCTTTTGTTTCTGGGAGCACCACAAAGAAGTGGGACAGTACCTTGCCACCAATGATTCTCTAAATCTAATATTTCAGCTTCAGAATTATCTTTGTCCCTAGACTATGAATTACCAACATTTTGACACCTTGAAGTGTGCACAATGGAAATGCTGAATTTCAAATGTGTAAATATTAGGAGTTCATCTGAGAGACAGTTCTGAAGATTTCACAATTTAAAGAAAAAAACATCTTCTTTGTTCGCTTCTACCACCAACATTGCCCCGAGATCCTACTGAATTTACTCTCCCCGAGAGGATCACAAGAGGTTCAGAGTATCGCAGGGCTTGGGTGTGAATTCTTGGTGGGCTGCAGAAGTGGGATTGCATGACACCATGGTTTTCATTGCACCAGTTTAATCTAGAGTTGGGCTTTCTCTCACCGGAAAACCTCAGCGTGGTTTGGATATCAGCATATTCCCGCCGGGTGAGAAGTGGTTGCCCATCCAGTCCAGCATTGGACTTTCTCACTGGAAAACCTCAGCATGATTAGGATACGCATACATCCCTGCCGGGTAAGAGGTGGTTGCCTATCTAGACTGCACTGGTCCAGTGTCTCTGACTTCAGCATTTTGTGATTGTGGCTGCTACCCTTCCTAGTTGTGACCAGGATGGAGCTTTTGTCCAGGACGAATCCTTGCCACTATTAAGTTTCACCCCTGGGTTGAGCCGGTTTAGGCGTATTATCCCAATAAGGGTGTGTTTAGGACGTGACCTACCTCTAGAGCGGATGTACGGTGACATGAATAGTCATCAAGTTTCACCCCTGGGTTAAGCAATTTTAGGCATATTTCACCAGAATGGGTGTATATTGGACATGGCCGGCCTCCAGAGCAGAGGTGCCTTGGTATGAGTAGCTCTCACCGGGAGACTACTGGACGTACCAATTAAGCTTTGCTTTATCCTTTCCATCACCTTTTCACATCGGCGCCGCACTGGCAACCCTAACTGCTTTTTCACATTTTCTTCATTGGCCGGGAGGAGTTTCACTCCACGAGCAGCATCAGAAGAGTCTTGCCAGCAGTGTCTTAACCCTTGGGTTAAGCTGGTTCAGGCAATTCGTCCGGTATGAGTGCACATTGATGTGGCCGACCTCCAAAGCAGAGGTGCCATGATTTGAGCAGTCCTGACCCTAAGACTACTGATTACTTCACTTAATCCTTTCTTTCCCCTTTTCCATGACACAGAATGGCAACCCTATTCGCACCTTTCTTCACTGGCACCCCACTTCATGCACTGCAGCTGAAGAATCTTGCCAGCAGCAGAAAAAAACACATGATCTCTGACTAACTAAAGTGTTGTTTACTTTAAAAAAAACTCTAGACCAATAACAAAGACTGGAGTGTATTCTAAGGACTGTTTGGCCAGAAACTATAAATAACAATATCCTATGGGCTGGCAAACCATCATTCACCAGATAAACAGTAGATTTCAGATTCTGCACACAAATGTTTTAACTGGAATGAAGAACAAACTTCTGAAGATGCCCTCCAATGTCATACATACAACAATCTATAGAACCAGACCTATCAGTGGGCCTATAAATGAGATAGAAACTATATAGATCATATAATAAAGCTGTAAACTTCATCTTGCTGTCCAAACGTTTTACAATCTGGCATTTCCAAAATTGAAGACATAGATACTGAACAAATTACCCTGACCTAGTACTTAAAATGTTCAAGATGTAGATATATAATAATTTAGCATGGCTACAACTTATAACACTACAGATGAAGATACAGAACAATTTAGCATGACCTAGCACTTCCAACATTGAAAATAATGATACAGAACACTTTAGCATGACCTAGCACTTTCAACATTGAAGATTAAAGATACAAAATACTTTAGCATGACCTAGCACTTCCAACATTGAAGATTAAAGATACAGAACACTTTAGCAAGGCCTAGCACTTCGAAGTCTGAACAAAGAAGCAACAAAATGGAGCTGAATGTGTCACACAAATATAACAACTCCCAAGCTAACCCCAAGAGCTTCAGTTGTAACTACAAGAGAAAGCAAAATGAGACACAATTAAGATGTCAATCTTCATTACTGACAGGTGACATACAAATGCATCTAAAATTTCAAGTTGTTCCTGGTGTCTCATCAAATTTGTTGACTTTTTTTTTTCCTTATCTGTCCCACTTGATCAGCCCATTGAGAATGATCTTTATCTTGATCTCCTTTTACTTTGTCCACTGAAAAAAGTTGCTGTCCTGTTCTCTCTAATTACTTTTTTTTTTTTTTTAAGTTTAAAGAATTCTGATCATAGATGAACACTAAAGGGGTGTGTGTGTTTTATCCCAGAAAATTTGACAAATAGCAGTGACGAAAGATTTGCTGAAGTAACCAATGGTTAAAGGGATTTGGGCAAACTGAATGTACGAATAAGCCCATATATCATTCCACAGTTATAAGAAACAAAATGAGAAGCTTCAGGAAATTATTAAATCCGGCCGACGTGAACAGCGTTCGATACCGGTGGGGTCTAGTTTTGGACATTCACATTTCTAAAAAGCACGAAAACAGTCAATGTATAATTTATGAAAAGCTTAATGTTTCAATGTTTCTCCTGCGACAACATCCAAATTATTTCTCCCAATACTAATTTCAATCTCTCCTACGTTAAAAATCTCGTCCCACCTCGACACGAACAACTATTGAATGGCAATCTAGATTCCAGCATGGTCGGCCATGTCGCGTGTTCAGTTGTCGCGACTTCTGCTCACTTGACAAAATCGTCCCATCTAGCTCACGCCAGTACCATTTACTGTTCATGTATTATCATTTCATATAGCATATAAAATAAAACAACATAATATTATGAACAATACATAAACTGTTCACCAAATTTCTTAGTATATAGACTTAAGTGTTATCGACAGCAATCATGTAATGGATTACTTGTGTTTATGAACAACGAAATGAACTGGTCAAGCTATATTATGCTTTAACAAAATGAGCAAGCAAGTATAAATGATGGAAATATCAACCTTGACTACAGTTTTAAGAATACAGCACGAGCACATGCAATGACTTACATTCTGTAGTAACGACGAACAGACCTGTCTAAAAAATGCCCGTCAGACGGTTCTCATGCGATTCGTAACAGGTTCGTCAGATGTGGGCTCACCGCAAAATAACCAATGAAAACGCTTGAGACATCAGGCTACCATGCGTGCCCCCACGCTTCGATACCGGCATTTCTTGCGTGGTACTCGATTTCGAACACAACAAAAGGCGTGTTTCATTATCGTCATATTAATTAGAAGCCACACATCGAGGAACACGAGGAATACATCTTCTGTAGCCCCAGGAAATTAAGAAAAATCATAATAGTATACCTGGAATGTAACCATGGGCGGTGCCAGGCATTTCTGTGCCCTAAGTGATGCTAATTAATTTATATCAAATTGTGACCTCAAAGGTCAGTACAACGCCCCTCCGATGATGCTTCTTAAGTGTCTGCCAGTTTGATCTTATAAACCATCCTAGGTGTAACTAGGGTTAATGCCCCCCCCCCCCCCCGGAACATATTCCTCTTGAGAATAAGATGTGCAAAACATTCTAGTCTGCATTCAGTACAGTATTTTTCATATTACTGTGCGTGATGAAATAAATAATAATAATTCTATCTTAATGCAAAGAAAACTAAATTGATGACAACTGACAAAACAAACAAGGCAACTGAAATATGTATCAATGAGGAAAAACTGGAAGAAGTGGAGAGTTTTGAATATCTTGGATCGCTACTAACTAATAATGGAGATACAATGAGGGAAATTAAAAGGAGGACATCTATCGCTCTTCAGAAAGTAAAACAAATAAAGAATCTGTGGAGAGGAGCAGACAGAACCACAAAAATAAGATTTTTAAGGGCATGCATCTTTCCCGTAGCAACATATGCCTGTGAGACCTGGACACTTAACAAAACAGCTGAGAAACACATAAATGCCTTTGAATGTAAATGCTACAGAAGAGTTCTCCAAATATCGTGGACACAAAAAAGAACAAATATATCTATACTACAAGAGCTTAATATTGAAGAAGGCTGGCTAGTGAAGAGGATTAAAGAGAGAAAACTGAAATATTTTGGACACATTAAACGTCATGATAATTTAGAGAAGACCGTATTGGAAGGATACATAATGGGAAAAAGAAAAAGAGGAAGACCAAGACGAAGATGGCTGCAAGACATCGTTGACGATCTGGAAATGGATGCAGCAGCAGCAGGCCATCTTGCTCACAACCGAGAGGCCTACAGGAGTGCTGTTTGGGAGGCAAAGTTCCGCAAGGGACATGCAAATGAATGAATGAATGATGAAATAAATGGTGGCAGTAAGTGTCTCGTCTGTCTCCACCATCCTGTTCTCACATTTGGTTTGGAACTTTTCTCCATCCTCAATGCACGAAATATTAACCTTCGATCCAGTGTCACTAAGTAATTATTTTAAAACAAAGCCTAGTCAGTTTTTTTTTTCATGCCCCGTTCTGTTTAACCGTTGTATTGCTGCCCCGTTCTGTTTAACCGTTGTATTGCTGCCCCGTTCTGTTTAATGAATTGCTGATTGGCTGAGGCAAGCAAAAGTCACTGGTTTTCACTAACATTCACATAAGCATAAATTAATACATTTCTGTATGCTGCGCATATAAATGAATAAAAATAAGAGACCGCAAAAACAAAAGGACTGGTTTCCACTGGGAAAAGAAAGAAAAAGGAACATATCCAGACAAACACTGACATATTTTCAGGCAGAACTCCAAGGGCAAAAATAAAAGATTTTTTTAAAAAAAACATACACAGAGGCAGGAAATCTAAACAAAGAGGCACAGAGCCACCTCAGATGGAGAGTTTTAATCACTATCCCGCGTCCCCTGGGAACAGCTGTGTTAAGAACACATTTATCTTAACATAGTCTTTGTGAGACAGGGAACATAGATCTGTTTGCTTAAAAACTCTGACCTACTTCTGTAGCCCAGAAACCTGTAGAAATCAACACTAATTGTAATTTTATTTTTTGTAAAATGTAATGTCAGGTTGGTGGATGGATGAGGACACGGAGATCGCCGGCAGGGATGAGGAAAATCTGGTGTGAAACCAATGAATCCAGGACATGAAAAGCCTATGGGTCTTTACAACAATGGCTATCAGAATGATGTAAATAAAACAGAGCCAGCAGACTATAGGTGGCGGGGAATGGATATCTTTGAGGCACTCATCAGATTCCTCATCCCAAAGTCAGGGTGTCTCTGTGGAACTGTCTCAAAGCTGTCTGGCCAGCGAACGGTGCATGCTGGATCTGACATGGAGAAGGGGCTTAAGTACCGCCATCAGAGACTGGAAAACAAAGTTTTGGCCAGGCCAGCCTACACTACTGTCTTCATGGCAGTCCGAACAAGACCACAGTCTGCCCTAGCAAGGAAAGGTGCTGAAGTCGGAGGTACCCAGCCAAAAGGAGCATCGCAAAAATCAGGGTACCACGTATCATCGCCACTATGCGCATGAAGAAGAAGAAGACTATTCCATGTATCTCTAGAAATGACGACGATTTATAATTATTATTGGAAGTATGTGCACTTCTTATTTAGCCCCTGAGCTAAACTTGTTTGCTCATTTCGCCTTGTGTTTCGCTTCTGCATTGTCTTCTTCTCTGTGAATGCACCAGATCTAGTACGACCTAACACTCGAACTTTGAATGAAAAGATTAGGAGTCAGTTTCCTGAAAACGTGGCATGGCCAAACAAACACAGTATTCTATTTTTTTCTTTCTGGCAGATCATTGGGTCCTTTTGCATTTCAGTTATAATTTAGATCATTGAAGTGTATCACATTTCAATCATAAATGTAGATCATCGGGTTGTTTCACATTTCGGTCAAAATTTAGATTTTTCGGTTGTTTTACATACATGAAAGTCATAATTTATCTCGACTGTTTTATGCAGGAATACAATATTCACTTTTCTGCTGCTTGTGTGATCTGTGTTGATTTATTGTCTTATGGTTTTATTTTATGAACGTTTACATTTTTCTTTTGCCACTGACCAAGTCCTAATGTATGTGTGTGTGTGTCTGTCTGTATCTGTGTCATATACATGTAAGGTAAGTGACTACCTCCAAAAGTTTCGGTCTTTCTCGTTTTTCTGTAATAACCGGTTATCGCGGTCACTGGTATACCGGTGTGATGAGGTGATACCGGTGTGATGAGGTGAAGTGTGTTGTGGTGTGGCATGGTGTGATGTGGTGTGCTGTGTTGTGTTGTAGCGTGGTGTACACACACACACACACACGCACGCACGCACGCACGCACGCACGCACACACACCCACACACACCAGTGATCGCGCTAGGATTTTTTGAAACCGGTAAAACTCTACCTGTCTTTCACCTCTTCTGGAGTACTTTCCGAAATACCGGTTTTCTCGGTCATTCATTCATTTGCATGTCCCTTGCGGAACTTTGCCTCCCAAACAGCACTCCTGTAGGCCTCTCGGTTGTGAGCAAGATGGCCTGCTGCTGCTGCATCCATTTCCAGATCGTCAACGATGTCTTGCAGCCATCTTCGTCTTGGTCTTCCTCTTTTTCTTTTTCCCATTATGTATCCTTCCAATACGGTCTTCTCTAAATTATCATGACGTTTAATGTGTCCAAAATATTTCAGTTTTCTCTCTTTAATCCTCTTCACTAGCCAGCCTTCTTCAATATTAAGCTCTTGTAGTATAGATATATTTGTTCTTTTTTGTGTCCACGATATTTGGAGAACTCTTCTGTAGCATTTACATTCAAAGGTTTTCTCGGTACACCATTCATAACTTATGCTTTTTTTTTCTTAATGTGAAATTAAACGTAATTTAATAACATCAGTTGGAATTAAATGTTTGTGTGAATTTTTTTATTCTTAATTTGCACAGAGATTTCATCTTTACAAAATGCTCACATGCTGAACCAAAGTCACAACTGGCTGATTTTCCTCCATGCAAACTGACCAACATCATCGTGCAGGCCAGATTGTCCTCACACAGATTTCTCTACTTTCATTCTACTAAGTTTTTGATAATATACTGTTAAAAAAAAAAAAGAAACGCAACTCTACTGTAGTCGTAATGGACAACATATTTCAAACTTGTATCAAACTTTTATTTTACGGAATTAATGTTTCGATCTTGGCATGAAGAAACTTTAAGACTTTAACAATGAAATGATGTTCATTAAAATTAGTTTGAACTTTTATTATTTGCGAGTGAGGCCTCCGTTTCAATAAGGTGTATGGCCTCCTCTGGCCTGTATCAGAGAACGACATCTCTTTGGCATGGATCCAGTTCGCCGTTGGGTCTGTTGTTGTGGGATGGCTGTCCACTCTTCCCGCAATGCAAGAGACAACTGTCGGAGAGTGGTTGGCGCCACGTCTCGCTGGCGGACTTGTCTGTTGAGTTCATCACATAAGTGTTCTATTGGGTTCATGTCTGATGACATAGATGGCCACGGAATGGTCTGGACGTTATTGTCAGCGAGGAACTTGGTGGTGAGTTGTGCCACATGAGGTCGAGCGTTATCCTGTTGAAAAATCGACCCTGGTGCAGCCAGAAGTGGAAGGACGAAAAATTTCAGCGACATATCGTTGGGCATTCAGGCGTCCTTCAGTATGCACCAGGTCACTTCTTCCCATGAAGTTAATCGTCCCCCACACCGGTACACCTCTACCACCATGTGGAGGAGCCTCACCCACGCAGTTCTGGGCGTAGCCCTCGTGGACTCTGCGGTAAACTCTTCTCCGTCTATCGTGTCACTGGAGCAGAAAGAATGATTCATCACTAAACCAAACCTTTCTCCAATCATTCCCAACGGTCCATTGACGATGCTGTTTCGCCCACTGCAGTCGGTTCTGGCGATGCCGGTCCGTAAGAACAGGACCTCTGTAGGCTCTTCTAGCCCAAAGACCAGCGTCGTGCAGCCGGTTCCTGGGCGTTTGATTTGAAATTTGACGAGCTGCTGTCATTGACTGGACTGTTGAAGACGCAGATGCAAATCGATTCCTGAGGTGACGCAGAAGTGTTCAGCGGTCTTCGACAGGAGTTATGACTATGGGTCTTCCACTGCGCGGCCGGTCTGCAACTGAGCAGGTTTCTTGAAATCGTCTCCAAAGGCGATTAATGGTGCTTCTAACCACTATCTGGCCACTACATTTTGTGACTGTCCAGTCTGTAAGCGTGCAGTGATGATGAGACGTTGTTCTGTAATGATATGAGCCATACTTGGGCACTGAAGTTTCAAATGAAATGATTCGAGGAGCGTAAATCTTTTATAGGCATTCAATAACATGGTCAGTGAGTTTTGTGTTCGGTAAGTTTCACGGGATTCTCGTGAACCTATCGTGAGTTATGTCAAAAATGCTGTTTTGACTAGTGTCTGTTTTCTGACCTCATAAATGATCTGCAGAGTACAATTCAGGTCAGCATGTGAAGTTGATGTCCAAGTGAACGTTTCATGCAATTTGCCCTTGTCTGATCAGCAAACGTCAGCTTAAATTACAACATTGTGTTTGTTGCGTTTTTTTTTAAAACAGTGTATAAACCGGTTACGGTAATTGACTACCTCCAAAAGTTTCTGTCTTTCTCGCTGTTATCAGTAATTTACCGGTAATTGCCGGTTAATGCGATCACTTTAATACTATATATGTGATATGTGGTGTGATGAGATGAGGTGGTGTGTGTTGTGGTGTGGCATGGTATGTTGTGGTGTGGTGTGATGTGGTGTAGCGTGGTGTGTTGTGTGGTGTGCTTTGTTGTAGTGTTGTGTGATGTGGTGTGTTATGATGTGGTGTGGTGTAGTGTGGTGTGGTGTGGTGTGGTGTATTTTCTTTCTGAGCACCTTGCTCCTCTTCTGTCAATGATGATGACGGCGGTGATGATAAATGAAGATGACTCATGATTTTTCCTTATCACTCTAGGTATAGATATGACACTGCTCTCACTACTCGAGGCATAGATATGATGACTAGACACTGCTCTTACAACTCGAGGCATAGATATGAGGACTAGGCACTGCTCTTACTACTCGAAGTATAGATATGATGACAAGACACTGCTCTTACAACTCGAAGTATAGATATGATGGCTAGACGCTGCTCTCACTACTCGAGGTATAGATATGATGACTAGACGCTGCTCTCACTACTCGAGGCATAGATATGACGGCTAGACACTGTTCTTACTACTCGAGGTATAGATATGATGGCTAGACGCTGCACTTACTACTCAAGGTATAGATATGATGACTAGACACTGCTCTCACTACTCGAGGCATAGATATGACGACTAGACACTGTTCTTACTACTCAAGACATAGATATGATGACAAGATACTGCTCTCACTACTCGAGGCATAGATATGATGACTAGACACTGCTCTTACTACTCGAAGTATAGATATGATGAAAAGACACTGCTCTCATTACTCGAGGCATAGATATGACGACTAGACACTGCTCTTACTACCCGAGGCATAGATATGACGACTAGACACTGCTCTTACTACTCGAGACATAGATATGACGACTAGACACTGCTCTCATTACTCGAGGCATAGATATGATGACTAGACACTGCTCTTACTACTCGAGACATAGATATGATGACTAGACACTGCTCTTACTACTCGAGACATAGATATGATGACTAGACGCTGCTCTTACTACTCGAGACATAGATATGATGACTAGACACTGCTCTCATTACTCGAGGCATAGATATGATGACAAGACACTGCTCTCACTACTCGAGGCATAGATATGATGGCTAGACGCTGCTCTCACTACTCGAGGTATAGATATGATGGCTAGACACTTCTCTCACAACAAGCCATAGTACCAATCTTTTCTGCAACCTCCCCAACCAGTGTAAACCCTGTCAGGCTATTGTGACTCGTCAATTTTTGAGAACCTCTTTTACGTACTTTTTTCCCCTTCATATTCCGAATAAACTCTGTAACTATCTCAATATAGTACACTTAACCTTAAGTCTGTAGACTTATCAGCTCATACATAAAAAATGTGTGTCAGATGAGAATAGATTGTATCTGCTTTACAGGGCATGATAACTACAAACCCAAAAATATGTTATTAATTCATCTTGGAACAGGAATTCTAATTTTTCTATCAGGTACAGAAAGTTCTCAGTTTATATGGCTATTGCTATATCTATATTTCAGATGTTTCGTTTCTGTTTGTCAACTCGTTATGCAGTAGCAATGTATGTACATATGTATAAATAAGTTTTTTCGACATAAATCCACAAGCTGTCAGTTATATATTTTGTCCTTTTATGTTCTCTTTTTCTAATATGTTGTAGGGTGAAGATACAGTACTCAAGCTGGATGATGTAGCGGTCAATGAACCATAGCTGACCAAAACTGTAATCTACCTCCCAATATTGCTTTTGAAACGAACAGCAGTTTGACCGAGTAAATGAAGATCGCAATGAGAGGACGAATCCGATTCTTCTTCTTCTTCTTCGTACGCATAACATTTCATTTGCTATAATGCTTGGTACCCTGGTTTTTGCGATGCGCCTTTTGGCTGGGTACCTCCGACTACCTTTCCTTGCTAGGGCAGGCTATGGTCTTGCTCGGACTGCCATGAAGACAGTGGTGGTAGGCTGGCCTGGCCAAAACTTTGTTTTCCAAGCTATTCTCCACGTCAGACCCAGCGTTCAATACTGGTTAGCCAGACGGCTTTGAGACATTTCCACAGAGACAATCCGACTTTGGGATGAGGAATCCGATGAGTGCTTCAGCGATATTCATTCCCCGCCACCTATAGTCTGTTGGCTCTGTTTTGTTTACGTCATTCTGATAGCCATTGTTGTAGAGACCCATAGGCTTGTCACGTCCTGGATTCATTGGTCTCAAACCAGATTTTCCTCATCCCCGCCGGCGATCTCCATGTCCCCATCCTTCTACTATCCTGACATTACATTGTGCAAAAAGCAACAATTACAATTAGTGTTGACTGCTACAGGTTTCTGAGCTACAAACGTAGTTCAGAGTTAAGCAGTCAGATCTGATGTTCCTTGTCTCACAAAGGACTATGTTAAGATAAGTGTGTTCTTAACACAGTTGTTCCCAGAGGAGAGCCCGATCCAAAAATGCATCTAGTCCAAGTGTTGGGTCACAGAACGCAGCTAAGGTTATTTTAAGAAGAAAAAGAAGCTAAATTGTTTCTCTCTCCCTCCCTCCCTCCCTCTCTCTCTCTCTCTCTCTCTCTCTCTCTCTCTTTCTCACATTATGTTTTTAATATGAAAAAGACGAAGGTCGAAACGTTATATCTCCATGTTTCGTTACTGAATGACAATATTCCTACCATTTAAAAAAAATTAGACTGTAAAATATCATAGCATTTTTGCAGTGGCGTCTTCTACATGTATACGAAAGACACCGTTTGAATGAGAGTTGGGAAATTCAGGGCAGAATGTCAGATGATCCTGCGTGCCCAGGTCTTTACCATTTTAAAATCTTTGTTTAAAAGTTTGTTCCGTGTATACAGTATGTCCTTACATTTTTTTAACAAAAAAGATCGCCAGAATTGGGAAAATTGACTGTATTAAGAAAGATGGCGAACTAGACATGCTGTCCTACCTCTGTGATGCTCATAAAAACAAGATGTAGCTCGTCGTCGACCTGGCAGACCATGTAAAGTGTAGAGACTGATAAGTTCCATATGGCTGTTGAGTCTACCCAGAGGTTTAGTCGTGGATTCACTCTAAGACTTTCCTTTCTTTCCCCTTCATGTTTCCTTCCGTTATGTTTTCCAGTATGTCATTATGCGTTTGCTGTTGCCAAAATACTTTCATAGCCTGCTTCTTTTGTTTTCGTTATTTCTTTTAGTCAGCTTCAGTTATCCCGTCCTTAATGGGTTTGCTTTGTGTCGATGAAATATGAGACATTTTCCCCCTATTTGCACATTTAAAATTCTCCATTTTCACTTTCAAGTGTATCGAGTATAAAATATATTCATTGGGACATTATAATGTGATCTGTGATGTGATGTGTTACATAAACGTGGCAACCCATGAAATCGGACAGGGTCATCGAGCAGAACATTTTAATGCGAATCCTTAAGTCGCACTCGATACTGCCATGTCCACGCGGCGTGTGTGGGGGGGGGGGGGCTCTGAGCTTTAATGTGTAACTAACAGTGTCTTGCAAATGCATTAATTAGTATTTTGTTTTGTTGGTTTTTTCGTGTTACTAGTTTCAGATTACTTATCTTATATCATTCCCGTGCTGTTAAATGTCACATAGGGCTCGCAAAGTAGTTCGCCAATTTTTCCTGTTTTCCGCGAGTTTTTCAACCTCATCAAGGGATTTGATGCCTATTATTTTGGCCCATCTTAACAATGTCCTCTTCAGAGTTTCTCGTGGTCGGCCTCTTTTTCTTCGGCCTGTTGTGTTCCACTTGATAGCTTGTTTTGGGATTCTCTGATCGTTTCTTCTCATCACGTGACCAACATATGCACATCTCCTTTTCCTGATCACCCATGAGACAGGTTGTTGTTCGTTCATCTGTCTTATCTCTGCATTGTTCTTGAATTCGTTCCTCTTGATGCCGACTATTTTCCTTAGGCTTTTGTTTTCAAAAGAAATAATTCTTAATTTATTGTGTATTTCTTTAGTTGTTTTCCAGCTTTCGCATGCATAAATGAAGGTGGATATTACATTTGAATTGAATAGTCTTAACTTGGTTTTTGTGTTTATAAGTTTTGAATGCCATGTGTTCTCAAGATTCTTGAAGATCGATGCTGCTTTTGCAATTCTAATTCTTCCTTTGTGGTGCCACCATCCTGGTCTATGTAGCTGCCGAGGTAAGCAAATTCTTCAATATCTGTCCCTTCTACGTGTATTTTTCCATTTTGATTAATGGGAAGTTTCATTATTTTTGTTCTGTCCTTGTTAATTTCAAGTCCTATTTTACTAGCCAGTGAAGACAGGATATCTGTTTTTTATTGCATGGAATTCACATTGTTACTGATAAGAGTTATGTCATCTGCAAAATCAAGATCTTCTAGTTGGGTCCCATGTACTCAGTCAATACCTGTGTTACCTGTGCAGCATTTGTTCATTATGAAGTCTATTGCAGTTCCAAAAAAGCAAAGGAGACAGCATACATCCTTGTTTCACGCCTGTTTCAATCTGGAACCATTCGCTCATCCATTCTTCTGTTTTGGCTGCACAAACATGTCCGTTGTAGACGTTCTTACAAGATTACTGGAGCCTAAGTTTTCTAACACTAAAGTTTATTATCTAACTTTGCAACAGAAATTGGTGTGCTAGTGTGTTAAGACGTAGTGGACTAAGGTTCTTCATCGCCAGACATAAAACGGCGTTGCCTGCTGGGAAAGGACAGCCCACGAAAGCGTGCGTCGTTAGCGAGACAGCTTTCGTCAACAGCGGCACCCCCGATGTGTTTTGTTTGATTTCCAATACCTGTATTCTTTCTTTTCAGCCACAGCAAGACAGATTGTGAACTCAACCTTCGAGTAGGACGGCGACATATGTTGCATTGGCTTTCTTGGGTGCCCGACTGAAGTGAGCCAGGACTTCTCTGTAGGCTCCACTACCACGATGAACTCGTTACTAAGAGAGTTAGGCTGAATGAGTGTAACCCAATAGGTTAAAGAGGCCATGACAGGGTTAAGCTTGGGGCCCGGCTTCAGTGGGTAAAAAACTGCAAATATGGGTTGTTTCACGTGACATTTATATCATTTATAACTTGTTGCTCGCTAGCGCGTTATATTATCTAAAAGACAATGACATCTCAGTTATGTTTGGCGTGTAATACAAGTTATTTTTAGTAATAATAGAGATCCCAGCTAGAAGTGAATCAGGCCATATATCAGGATATTAAGGTATGCAAGTCGGAACGAGTGGCGCCCTTACTAATTTTAGCTTAGGGGATTGGGTGGTAGTTAATCCGCCTCTAGATATGAGAGAATCATTTTTCTGACAAATCAAGATGATTCTTCACAAGCACTGTGAAATGCAGGATTGACTTTTATTTGTTTGTATTTGTTTTACGTTCCCCGACGTATCAAAAGATTTGTAGCACAGATTTACAATGAAGCTGTGATGTTTCAAGAACACACCGGATTCCAGTGGCTCAGAGGTTAAGGCGTCCACTTAGTGAGAAGCTATGCCGGATTCGAATTTCGTAGGAATCTCCAGTCTTTTGAGGAGTTTGTCACGCTAGGTGGTGAGGCTGTTGAATCTCAGACCAGGAAACTGCTGAAGGGCAAGGCACACCAGAGTGTATTCATGGTGTATATGAGGAAGCATGTGTTTACTTCAAAATTATCCTGGTGTGTTTGGAATTACCACTGCAGGCGAACTCGAACAAGTGTTTAAAAAATACGCAAAAATAATCATAAATAAACGAGCAATGAATATTATTTTAAGCTTTAGAATTTTATACAACAGTACTTTTTGTTTAGGAGTAAAACATTGGACGAAAGGATCCATACTGTAACATGTCGTCCAGCCATAGCTAGTCAGTCCCCTGTCTCACATCCCAGAAATATGAACTTGTCTCACGTCCCAGCAATATGGACCTGTCTCACGTCCCGACAATATGAGACTGCCTCACGTCCCAGCAATATGGGTCTGTCTCGTGTCCCAGCAATATGGGACTGTCTCGCGTCCCAACAATATACACCTGCCTCGCTTCCCAGCAATATAGACTGGCACACTTCCCAGCAATATGGATTTGTCTCGCTTCCCAGCAATATAGACTGCCTCACTTCCCAGCAATATAGACATGCCTCACTTCCCAGCATACAGACATGCCTCGTTTCCCAGCAATATAGACCTCGCCTCCCAGCAATATAGACATGCCTCGCCTCCCAGCAATATAGACATGTCTCGCTTCCCAGCAATATAGACATGCCTCGCCTCCCAGCAATATAGACATGTCTCGCTTCCCAGCAATATAGACATGCCCAAAAAAAAAAAAAAAACCCCCGCTAAGTGAACCACCACGCGGTGGTGAGGGTTTCTGGATTAAAATTTTCTTAGCCTGGACGGAAGGATCACCTTGTTGATCATGGTACCTTCCGTGCCAGGTAAGTTTTTTTTTTTAATTGCCCGCATGGGCTCGCTAGATAACTTTACCACGTGTGTGGTGAGGGTTTGTAGATTAAAATCTACTTGGCCTGGGTAAAAAGACCACCTTTTTAAAAAATTTATTTCATATTTAGACATTAGACAAAATGCCAGGTAAGTTGGCGCTATGATTTTTTTTTTTTTTTACAAACAGTGCAGTTGTACCCGTCATTCACCTTCCATGAAGTACGTTTTCTCAATACAACATTCGGTACCTTATACTTTTTTTTAAACATGTAAAATTAAACACACTTTACAAGCATTAGCCGGAGTTAAATTTTCATATAAAATTATCTTATTTCTAGCGAGAAAATCTTTACAGAATGCTCATGTGCTGAACCAAAATCAAAACTGGCTTATTCTCCTGTATACAAATTGAGCATGGTCGACCTACTGGCCCAATTATCTCCCAGCAGACTTCTCTCTCTCTCTCTCTCTCTCTCTCTTTCTCTCCCTTTCTCTTAACCTTAAGCGCCCAGGGCACATGGGGCTTCCGCAAGGGTTTTCCACAAATGCCTGTCCTTTGCCTTTTTTTTTCTGCTCTTGCCCAAGTGAGCCCTCTATTGCTCAACATCCTTTCTGTTGTTCTTCTCCATGTCTCTTTTGGTCTGCCCTTACTTCTGTTCCCCTGTGGTGTCCATCTTAGGCCAGCAGACTTCGCTGGTTGCTTTTTACTAGGTTTCTAATAATATAAACCAGTTACGGTAACCCTCGATCGCCAAAAGTTAAATTTTTTCCTTTTTTGTCCGTAATTCCCGTTTAATGCGATTAGCTGCCTGTATGGATTGTTGTAATGGTAGTTATGTGCATGAATATATGTGTAGTTACGTGCAGACGTTTGTGACATATAAGGAGTATTATGACGGGATGCGTATGCGACTTGCAAGGACGCCATTTACATCATTAATCAGCAGTTACCGGTAAATTACGGATTAACAAACAAACAAACAAAAACAGAAAAACCAAAACGTTTGGAGGTCGCCGGTTGCCGTTACCGGTTTATATTATTAAAAATCTATTAAAAAGCCACCAGCAAAATTGGTTGGAAGATAATGGGACGGGTAGGCTGATGATGTTATTATACAGATGAGAATCAGCCAGTTTTGACTGAATCAGCTTGCGAGCATTTTGTAAAGATTTAATCTCGCTGCAAATAAGGTAACAAACTTTCACACGAACATTTAATTCCCGCTGATGTGTAAAGTGTTTAATTTTATATTAAAAAATAAAACGTACAATGTACCCATGTTGTACTGAGAAAACCGGTATTTCATGCAAGGTGAAGGACGAGTTCAAATGTACTGATTTAAAATTTTTTTTTTTAAATCCTAGCGCGATCACTGATTGACATATTAGTTTCGTAATTCGAACACACCCGATATCCTAACACGTCGAGGTCTTCCGGTGAGAAAGCCCAACCCTAGACTAAACTGGTGCAATGAAAACCACGGTGTCACGCAATCCCGCTTCTGAGACCCACCAAGAATACAGGCTAAAGCTCTGTGATACTCTGAACCCCTTGTGGTCCTCACGTGGATCTCGTGTGGTCCTTTCGGGGACCACACAGGAGACCACGGGACCTAACGAGGACCACAGGCGTAAATTCAGTAGGATCACAGCGCGGTTTTGGTGGTAGAAGCGAACGAAGAAGAAGAAGAAGAAGAAGAAAAGAAGAAGAAGAACACAGCCGAGATGGAACCGAGTCTGTGATTTACATAGCAGTGGTGACCTGACCTGGACAATGCAACCTAATAAGAAAATTATCCTGCCAACCGTGACTGCCCCCCCCCCCCCCCCCCCGTGAAATCCGAAAATGAGTGCAAAGAAGCAACAGAGCGGAGTTCAGCATGGTACACAAATGCGTTTTCTTACAGTCTTTCTCACTGCTAGTACTCAATGAACATGTCTTTGTTCCGGTGCGGGCCTTACGAGAGGGCGCTGTTTATCCTCTTTTCTTATTAGAGACGTAATAAAGTGTTTATTGGTCCGACAGCAACTGACCTCGGGCCTTGACCTGAGTGTTTAAATAGGGGGGGGGGGGGGAGCCCAATAGTATCTGACCTCGGGCTTTGACCTGACCCTGCACGGCCCCTGTTCCACTGGGTAACGGGGTCTTCTCTCTGTTTTCCCTGACACCGTGTGTTTCTGTGTCCTGCGACTTTAAATAGTCGTCCAGGTTTCTTCTTCCTGAAACTATAGTGTGATCATTAGCCACGATGATTTTGAAGTATAGTGTGTCGGATGTGGAGTGGGATAACAGTCTAGAAATTGTAAAGAGAAGCTGGATTCGGGGGGGGGGGGGGGCGGGACCGCCACCATCGTGGAGACCATACAGAAGTCCTTGTCTGTAACTGCGTGAATGATCTTCGTTGCTGCCGAAGCAGTGAGGGCGCTTACGTATAGGAATGGTGATAAATGGAAAGTGAGCTGTGGGAGCAGGATTGCTGACCCGAGGGATGCTTTTTTTAAAAAAGGTGCATTGCATGTCCCCGCTGTGGGGACCAGAGTCATCCCTATCTCGTAGCTTAGACTGGGAGTAACAACAGAGAGATGTATAGACTAGTTTGTTTGTTTGTTTTTTTAAAGTAGGAACAGCTTTATTAATTAACGAGCACACAGTTGTGACGTTTCGGCGCGAGCCTTAATCATACAAAAATACACAGGACGAAGAAACAGAGAAGGTAAATTATGAGTTCACATGAATGCTTTATAAAAGTAGGAATGGGGGAAAATAGAATAAATAAAATAAATGAGGCACTTAGCTGTGGCTGTGTCCAGAAATGGGCATGGTGGAGTGTTGAGAATGTTTAAATGGAGACATGTAATATGTGATAGGTGGGTCGTAAAAGGCGGGGGATCTAACCGGGAGAAGATGGAATAAGTGATTGCAGTTTGGGGTAGAGGGGTTGTAATCTGATGCCGTGAGGAGGTTTTGAAATATGTGTAGCAAGTGAGAACGGAGTGGAATATGTTCGAAGGGAATATGCTTGTGGGGAGGGGAATGTTAGATGTAGCTGAACTGCGAGTTCAAACTATGTAGTTCCAACATCCCATATTCCTGAATGTAGCGCTTCTCAAGCGCCAGGCGGCTTCTGTCATCGGTGTGGCATTGTTTGATGGCCGTTGCCAGAAAATCAGATTTGCCTCTGTGTGTGGGGCCATTGAAGTGACTGGTTTCGATGCATGCTGGGTGATATCATACAAATGTTTCTGCATGCAGTCACCTAATCTGAGACCAGCTTCACCAGATAAGTTATCCTGCATCCTTTGCATGCGATGGCATATATCACATTACAGGACTCGCATGTGAATCCCTCATGGAAAATGAGGATAGTTTTGGGAAAAGGTGATTGTTTTTGTTTCCCAGACTACGGGGGTGGGGGTGGGGGGAGGGGGAGAGACACAGCGAGGGCGGTTACATTTTCTGATGCCAACATATGCAAGATTTCGCTTCAGGTGACTGGATTATGAGGCGGAGTTTTGGATAGCAGTGGTTCGTTGATCCTGACAACTACACCGTCACTCCACAAGTTCATCTTCGTTCTTCTCTACTCCATTAGCTACACCGAAGCAACGCAAAACACACCAAGACACGTCGGTAAGCGGGGTCTTGGCCATGTGGTCTAACCCTGATAACAGTGCAAATTTCTTTTAAAGTAGTGATCCTCTTTACACGTGTACGGCCTAGTTTTAAGTAGACCTCGTTCGCGATGCTGTGCTGACACAGCCCATTACTACCTGGGGTCAAGCGGCCCATTCAAAAAAGAATGGAACCATCGTGGAACGAGTATGCGTCATTCGTGACCGCGCGACGTGGTGTGTATAGGACGATAATCACGTGATGCGTAGGTGACGGGGGCGCTTTGCCAGTGTTTATTAGATCGGAGAAGAACAGGGCTGACTTAAACCCAGATTATAATCTGCCAGAAATAAACGCTGTAATGTGTTCAATTAGAGTGGCGATGCGTGCAACTTTGGTGCACTATGTTTCACGTAAGCTGTAGGTAAAGTGCTTCACGTGGATTATTGACGCTCTCAGTGGAGCATTGCGTCATGAAACACGTGGCTGTCGGCGTGTTGGGCCGGGCCTGCGACGGATCTTGCGCGCGTCTGTTATAAACGGAACACAGAGGCAGAAGAGAAAAAAAGAATTATTTCTTTATTTTAGGTCATACGAAGCCAGTGTGTAGTACATCGTGAATAGCAGACTGTCTTGTTTTTAGGGTTGGCTGTCCTGTTTCTAGGGTTGGCTGCTCTGTTTCCAGGATTGGCATACCATGTCCGCCCAAGACCCGTTCTACATCTCCCCAAAGTGAACAATCGTTCCGCATTATTAGAGACTGCTGTATTTAAGAATTTGTCCCAGGAATCGTATATAACTTCGTCGGGACACTTAAATGCCCCATACTTTAAAGCATATGCCCTATATTGTCCTGTATTTTCATCCCCATGTTTTGAAATACCCAGAATTTTTTTAAATGATGTTTTTTATGGAAACATTGCTATTTTGATGAAAATTCACTCAGTAGAGAGGAACATTTAGTAGACTTCATTGGCACGTTATGTGTCAATAAAGTTAGAAGCCTGGCCTCACTCTTCCTCGTTTCTTCAGTACCGAAGATACACGGGGCTGCTGAGATTTCCACTTCTTGTATGCAGGAAACTCTACTGCTGAAAGCGGAACAACACAACTCCTTCAGATCACCAGAGGAAGTGTTTCGGCCCTATTAAACTCCTGAAACTCGAAGGGGGTGCGCCTCTATGGGTCATGACTCCCAGAGATCTTGTGAGTTGTTGCTTTTTGCCATCAGCGTGAGGCCTTTTCTGTTGTTTCTGAAAGCTTTTTCAGTGGCCCTGCTCTTGCTTGTCCCTTTATGCCCAGCTGCTTTCATAGGTCGTATGCTGATGTTGCTACGAATCCTCTCGCCCTCACTTCTACATCTATCATGTTTGCCTTGACTCCCGCCCCCTGCCTTAGTTGGTTGACCAGATCACTGTACTTCTCACATCTGAATAAATTCTGCTCCTCTATTCTTGTTTTGTATGGAACCGTAGGCTCGACCGTAATTAGTTCCTGTTTTGCTATGGAGTACGCTACAATGTCCGGTCGCATTTCTGTGTTCTTGATGGCAGTCAGTTATTCCGTTCTTCCTGGTAGGTCCGCTATCACATCCCAGTCGTCTCACCATCTAGCAGTGATGATAAGGGAATGTTCTTGATTTCAATATTCGATGTCGTTCCAGCGCCTAGGAAGTACTTGGGCCGGGCCTTAGCTCTTTAGCTTTATCTTCTTGGCTGTGTCCCGCATCAGTCTTTATTTACCAGCATTCTCTCTACGTCTCTTTGGGTCGTTCCATGCTTCTTTTGCCAGGTGGAGTCCACATCAAAGCCTTTCGTGGTAAGGATCTGTCTGTCATTCTCATAATATGGCCAATCCATTGCCACCTTCTGGTTTCAGCCACTGCCAACAGTGGTGTCATGTCTGTCCTTAGAAGCCTAGCCTGCTGATGAAAATTTCGGGCTAAAATTAAACTTTAATTTTAACATCTGCCCACCCCCCTTCAGCAACTATGTTCCCTATGATTACATCAACCCGGTTTTCTTAAGGCACCACAAACAAGACAACTAAGAAAACATTGAGGCAAAGAGTCAGCTTGATACTCCATTCAGAACATGCTCGAGAAAAAGCAGTCGTGCTATGTATCAAATTGTAAAATATTTTAACATTTTGGGCTCTTTTGTGATATTTTAAATCTAGACTCGCTACAACCCCTCCCCCAAATGATCTTTCCCAAACCCCAAGTTGGACTCGATGACTTACGCGATCAAGATTTTCCAGAGCCTGCTGTTCACAATATTCTTCGCTTGATCTGGTGCGACTTTTCCTACACCACTTCTCTAGAGTGTCGAGAGGGAAGCTTGAATCATTTAATAGGCCATATGGCATCAACCTGATTAAAAAAAACAACATAAATATAAAGATAAACGATAAAACCTATTTCTCAGAAACATTCTGTTTCTTTCATATCATCCTAAAATACTTCTTGACACCCGTCAGTGGAAGCAAAGATGGATGTACAAATGGGACGCGCGCGCATTTATAAGCAACAGCGACCTGAATCTAGGGCAGTGGGTCCAAACCTCAGATCGATACCCAAATTAAGATCGCAGGAGGTCTTAGGCAGGGTCGTGAGAAGTTATTATTATTATTATTTTTTAATTACATTATTTTTGCGGAACTCACCCTGCTTTATGTTCTCAAGCCTAAATATTAAAATAAACAACCACACTCCCTACTATTCATTGAAATAATTTTTGTTCACCCGCGTTCGAGAACCGGTTGGTCACGCAGTCCTAGTGCCCTGACGAAGTCTGCGGTCTTCTACATGCTTGAGTGGGGGCCTCACAGCTTTTTCTTTCAGTTCCTTTTCTTCTACAATTTTTGTTGAATTTCAGTATTTGGAATAAAATATTTTTCTTGGTTCGCAATTACTACTTTATGATGAAGATAATCGGAGGTGTATGGTGCAGTTTAAAAAGAAACAAACAGGCAGGCAGGCAGACAAACATTACAGACAGATTAGATAGATTTTGTACTTGTACGAAGTCCCTGTAACTGCGAGATGTTGTTCTTTGCAGCCGATGCTGTAGAGATGTTGAGGCACAGCAATGTATCGGCGTGGGAGCGGGTTGTGGTGGTTACTTTTTTCAGTCCCGAAGTACAGCTAAAAAACCAGGAGGTGTGCAAAAGCAAGCTCCACCACCATGGGGACTATGGATAACCTTGTTCCGTTAGCCAGGCTGTGCCTGTTACTGGGGGTACCACGGAGAGGTGGGACAGGGTCTTGGTCAGCTATGGGTCGCTAGCTCTGATGCTGGCATATCAGCTATGGGTAGCTGATTGCCTTATCGGATAGAGGGAAAGAAATCAAGATCTAAAGAAATGACAGGAGAAACAGATGAGCCCGTAGAAATGTAAAATAAAAAATAACAAGTCAATGTTTTGGCAATATATCAAAATAAAGTACGACGAAAATAATCACACAACAAACACAATAATGTAATTTTGCTGGCAGCGTTCCTCTTAGTCAGCACGTCAAGCAAGTAATTCTGCTAGACAGAGTCAGGTAAGAAAGAGAAAAATGAGGTAAAAAAGCTATTGTCTGCAAAACGACAGAATAGAACAGAACAGAAATAATACCCCAAGGGCCAAAGTGACGGACCGTACAGGCCAAATTTGTGAAGCTTTATTCTCCATATCGTATAGATGGTGGCCAAGAAGTCCGAAATGGTAGTGACGCAGATGGATATAGTGATAAGACAATATACAGGTCAGGATCGTAACATATGTAAAAGCGAGTGCTAGATGGCTAAATTGACTACTGCGCTGTTCTCTCGTGGCTAGACTGTTGCTCGTCTTACCGGAGTCCGTGGTTCAAATCCCAGGTAAATCTCTTGTCATTTTTTCTTTCTCTCATGTCTAAAAGTGCTTTGTTTATGATTATTTATCAAGGTCTAACCATACAGCATTATGCTCTGTTACTTTATGTGTGTAAAAGTGTAACTGGATAGAAAAATTGATTGAAAGTGACACACTTTTGTACTTGCATACACCCGAGGTGGCTGAGGACCGAGGACAGAAAGGACTAGAATGTACTAATTTAAGAATGGCCATCTAAGTATGTCAACAGAACAGATGAAGAAAATGTACGGATAACAGAAGCTAAAGGCACAGAAACGATGTTGCATAAGAGCGGAAAAGGGAAACATTTAGTTAATGTAGCCAAATAGAAGAAAGTGGTTGAAAGGAACCTGAACTGGGGGTTGAGTCCGGCAGGATGGAGACCGGCGGTATGAGAGAAAAGAAGCTGTTCCAAAGCATCGAGATCGCTTGTCGGAAGAGCAAGAGCGGACGGCAGTGACCAAGTTGTCCCGTTTGCCATTGCTGTTTCATTAAGTGAACTGACATGGCACTGGTTTATGAGATGCCATTCAAGTGACAGAACGGTTTCCTAAGCTTAAGGGAGTCTTTCTTATATACGCTATTTTGCAGCACTTTCATATTTTAGTATTCATTTCATTCATTCATTCATTTGCATGTCCCATGCGGAACTTTGCCTCCCAAACAGCTCTCCTGTAGGCCTCTCGGTTATGAGCAAGATGGCCTGCTGCTGATGCATCCAGATCATCAACGACGTCTTGCAGCCATCTTCGCCTTGGTCTTCCTCTCTTTCTTTTTCCCATAATGTACCCTTCCAAGACGGTCTTCTCTAGATTATCATGACGTTTAATGTGTCCAAAATATTTAAGTTTTCTCTGTTGATTAAAGAGGAATATTTACTAGCCAGCCTTCTTCAATATTAAGTTCTTGTAGTATGGATATATTTGTTCTTTTTTGTGTCCATGATATTTGAAGAACTCTTCAAATATATTTTACTATACTGTTCCCCCCCCCCCCCCCCCCCCAAAAAAAAAAAAAAAAAACTGCAACAAATACGATGTTGCGATTTAAACTGAATTTTGCTGATCAGACAAGGACTAATTGCCTGAAACGTTCACTTGGACATCAGCTTCACGCGCTGACCTGAATTGTACTCAGCTGATGATTCTTGAGCACAGAAAAATGACACTAGTCAAAACAGCATTTTTGATAATAACTCATGACAGGTTCACGAGAATCCCATGAAACGTACTGAACACAAAACTCACAGACCATGTTATTTAATGTCTATAAAAGATAGACCCTCCTCGAATCAGTTCATTTGAAAATTCAATGCTCAAGTATGAGTCATCTCACTGCAGAACAACGACTCATCATCATTGGACTTTACAGACTGGACAGTCACAAAGTGTAGTGGCCAGACAATTTAATGTAGTTAGAAGCAACATTAGTCGCCTTTGGAGACGATTTTAAGAAACTTGCTCAGTTGCAGACCGCCCGTGCAGTGGAAGACCGATAGTCACAACTCCTGCCGAAGACAGCTTCATACAGCTGCGTTACCTCAGGAATCGATTTGCATCTGCGTCCTCAATAGTCAAGTCAATGACAGCAGCTCGTTGAATTTCAGATCAAACGATCAGGAACCGGCTGTACGACTCTGGTCTTAGGGCTATAAGATCCTACAGAAGTCCTGTTCTTACGGACCGGCATCGCCAGAACCAACTGCAGTGGGCGAACCAGCATCGCCAATGGGCCGTTACGAATGATTGGAGAAGGGTTTAGCTTAGTGATAAATAATTCTTTTTGCTCCAGCGACATAATAGACGGAGAAGAGTTTACCGCAGAATCCATGAGCGCTACGCCCAGAACGGATTGGATGAGGCTCCTCCACATGGTGGTGGAGGTGTCCTTGTGTGGGGGACGATCAACTTCATGGGAAGAATTGACCTGGTGCAAAGTGACGGACGCTTAAATGCCCAACGATATGTCGCTGAAATTCTTCGTCCTCACGTCCTTCCACTTCTGGCTCCACCAGGGTCAATTTTTCAACAGGATAACGCTCGACCTCATGTGACACAACTCACCACCCAGTTCCTCACTGACAACAACGTCCAGACCATTCTGTGGCCATCCATGTCATCAGACATGAACCCAATAGAACACTTATGTGACGAACTCAACAGACAAGTCCGCCAGCGAGACATGGCGCCAACCAATCTCTGACAGTTATCTCTTTCACTGCGGGAAG
The DNA here is from genome assembly GCA_009760885.1 of Achatina immaculata. NCBI lineage: Eukaryota > Metazoa > Mollusca > Gastropoda > Stylommatophora > Achatinidae > Lissachatina > Lissachatina immaculata. The sequence goes on along the minus strand of CM019697.1, from coordinate 6,174,981 downwards.
AGTGGGCAGCCATCCCACAACAACAGATCCAACGGCTAATCGGATCCATGTCAAGGAGATGTCGTTCTCTGATACAGGTCAGAGAAGGCCATACACGTTACTGAAACGGAGGCCTCACTCGCAAATAATAAAAGTTCAAACTAATTTTAATGAACATCATTCCGTTGTTAAAGTCTTAAAGTTTCTTCATGCCAAGATTGAAACATTAATTCTGTAAAATATATTTTGATACAAATTTGAAATTTGGTGTCCATAACGACTACATTAGTGCTGTGTTTCTTTCTTTCTTTTTTTTTTTAAACAGTATATGTATGTGCGCGTGTGTGTGTGTATGTGACTGCAGAAAAATGCACTTGAAATCCTCACGGATTCGTAGCATCCACTTAAGAAAGAGCGTCTGGTTATTTTCGAAGACTTATGGGCAACTCAGAGCTTTAAGTTTGCTCTCATTCGACGTTGGGGACCGGTGATCTTGGGTGAGCCACTCTCTCACCTTCTTATGAGTGTCAAAGAAAACAGCTAATGTCCTCCTCTGCTTTGATTTACAAGTGAATGACATCTCTTCCAGCTTATGATTGTGGAATGTGCAGAGCGTCCTACTTTCTAGGTTCAGCACCAGAAGGCCAGGAAACCACTGAACCCATTCCCCGTCTCATACTGCTTCAAGATCCGCGCAGGGTGAGTTTTAAAAAAGCCTCGGCAGTTACGTAATTACATGGAGACAAAGACCAGTATAAATATTGTCATGCCGTCAGCAATTTACATGATTTTGTAAACAGTTACAAGTAAAATAAGCATATTTATATCGTTTTGTTTCATTTTCTAAAATAAAATTTTGAACTACTGTATGGGTTTATTGTAAGTTTAACCTCATTTCTCAGTTAAAAACACGGATTTCTTATGTTGTATGTGTGTCTGTGTGTGGGTTTGGGATTTTCGTTCAGGCGATCTAACATAATGGGTTTGTTTATCGTTTTATTCCGTCTATTTTTAAAAAAAAATGTATTTATCCTCTTCCTCTCCCGCTTCTTTCATCCTGCTCCTGGGTTTCGGTGACCTCAAATACAAAATGGCATATTAATCGTTTATAACCGCTTAAACTGCATGGATATCTAATTGATAATATGATCATGATGAGAGTTTATAGCTGAACGACATGGCACTTCACTTACATCACCGCCACACAGTTTATTAACAACTTACTCAAATCTTCGGGTAACAAACATAGCAAACCAAATGTTTGGTAACACAATCATTAGTGTATAAGTATATAACTATACACGAAGCACTGCAGTAAAGCTGTGATACTAGAAAAACAGGAAAAAATAGGAGCAGCTTTATTACTTAACGATTACAAAGTTGTGACTTTTCGGCGTGAGCATTAATCATACAAAAACATACAGGACGAAGAAGTAGAGAGAGGAGATAAAGTATGGATTCACATGAATGCTATTTAAAATAATTTTTTTTAAATAAATAAAATAAAAATAATAATAAATAATTAATTAAATTCAAAATTTAAAAAAAATTTTTTTAATTTTTCTAAAGAGTACTTAGCTGTAAATTGTAAGGTGTGGCTTGTCCGGCGGTGTGTGTCAGGAATGGATTTAGTAGAACGTGGAGACTTTAAATAGACCTGTGACATGTGGTCGGTGGGTTGTAACTGGGGGTGGTGGATGGGGAACAGGGGAAGGGAGAGAGAGTGTGTGATGTAATATTGACCTAGCTAGGAGAAGTTGAAACAGATGATTGGGGAAGAGGGGTTGCAGAGTGATGGCATACAAACGTGAGCCAAACTTTAAGGACATCCTCGTCCACAGCCACCTGAAGCAGAGCCTTACATATGCTGGCACCAGAAAATGTAACCGCCCCCGCTGCGTTACCTGCCCTCTAGTCTGGGAAACGAAAACAATCACCTTTCCCAAAACTATCCTCACCCTTCATGAGAGATTCACATGCGAGTCCCGTAATGTGATATATGTCATCGTTTGCAAAAGATGCAGGATAACATATATTGGTGAGACTGGCCTCAGATTAGGGGACGGCATGCAAAAACATCTGTACGACATCACCTAGCATGCTTCGAAACCAGTCCCAAATCATTTCAATGGCCCCAACCACAGAGGCAAATCTGACTTTCTGGTTACAGCCATCAAACAATGTCACGCGGATGACACAAGCCGCCTGGCACTTGAGAACCGCTGTATTCAAAATTATGGGATGCTGGAACCACATGGGTTAAACTCGCTGTTTAGTTACACGTAACATTCTCTTCAATCATTACAGTACCTCTCCACAAAGTCCACCCCTTCTTACTTTTCAAACTTCCTCACAGCATCACTCTGCAACCCCTCTTCCCCAATCATCTGTTTCAACTTCTCCTAGCTAGGTCAATATTACATCACACACTCTCTCTCCCTTCCCATGTTCCCCATCCACCACCCCCAGTTACAACCCACCGACCACATGTCACAGGTCTATTTAAAGTCTCCACGTTCTACTAAATCCATTCCTGACACACACCGCCGGACAAGCCACACTTTACAATTTATAGCTAAGTACTCTTTAGAAAAAAAATTTTTTTTTTTAATTTTTTTTATTTATTTATTTATTTATTATTATTATTTTTATTTTATTTATTTTAAAAAAAATTTTTAAAAATTATTTTAAATAGCATTCATGTGAATCCATACTTTATCTCCTCTCTCTACTTCTTCGTCCTGTATGTTTTTGTATGATTAAGTCTCACGCCGAAACGTCACAACTTTGTAATCGTTAAGTAATAAAGCTGCTCCTACTTTTTCCTGTTTTATACAAACGAAATGTTTATGTTTTCCACATCTGGTAACATCATTTCCCGATACGTCAATAACGCTTGATGTTTGGTCCTATTTGACTAAGCAGATAAACCCAATGGCAAGAGTCGAGGCCAAAGTAACAGTTTTATAGGTGGGAGTTCACAGGATTCGCAGCAACATCATAACGCGATCTATGTAAGAAAAAAAAATAAGGTATAAAATGACAAGCAAAAATAAGAAAAACCGGGAAAGTCATCATGCTGAGCAGTGGCGACTTTTAGTAGCTTAATATATCATTTCTAAGACCTGTGTCATGTAGAAGAATAGATAACGTAAGTTTTGCATGGGCGTAAGCATTCCAGGTTATATAGGAGACGGTTCAATTCCAAAAGGGAAAGAAAGAAGGAAGAAATATCCAACAGATTTCTGGGAATTATGACCTAGGGAGGGGAGGGGGTCCTGTTAGAATGTCTTGATTTTAAAGGGCAGAAACGTTTATCTGATGAGACGGAAGAGAGAGTATATCCCATTTGATGCTCTAGGGAACTGATGCTGCGTCTTCAGTCTCGAAGTCTCCGCGCTATTTCACTGTCTATAATGGAAAGTTTTCTGCATATTGTGTTCTTCTTGGAACCTGATGTAGCGTACCATTTAACAATGTTAGAGCTTTGTATGGTTACTGTGTCAGCCTCGAAAAACAATACAAAGGGCACTTGCACGTCAAGGAAAGAAGAGCAAGAGAGTGAAAGTGATTCGAGTCCCAAGCTCTGGCAGGAAGGGAAACCACTTAACAGTAAGGTGACATCGCTCTATCAACTTGACCAGATGTCAGTACTTTCGTCTTACACCAAAGAAAACGTGATGTCACCCAGCTTCAGTTTTGCGCTTATCTGTGTCTGGAGTCAAATGTTGTGTTCAGTTCCCAGATTGTGCCGTCTATCTGGAGTCAGATGTTGTGTTCAGTTCCCAGATTGTGCCGTCTATCTGGAGTCAAATGTTGTGTTCAGTTCCCAGATTGTGCCGTCTATCTGGAGTCAAATGTTGTGTTCAGTTCCCAGATTGTGCCGTCTATCTGGAGTCAAATGTTGTGTTCAGTTTCCTGATTGTGCCGTCTATCTGGAGTCAAATGTTGTGTTCAGTTCCCAGATTGTGCCGTCTATCTGGAGTCAAATGTTGTGTTCAGTTTCCTGATTGTGCCGTCTATCTGGAGCCAAATGTTGTGTTCAGTTTCCTGATTGTGCCGTCTATCTGGAGTCAAATGTTGTGTTCAGTTCCCTGACTGTGCCGTCTATCTGGAGTTAAATGTTGTGTTCAGTTTCCTGATTGTGCCGTCTATCTGGAGTCAAATGTTGTGTTCAGTTCCCAGATTGTGCCGTCTATCTGGAGTCAAATGTTGTGTTCAGTTCCCAGATTGTGCCGTCTATCTGGAGTCAAATGTTGTGTTCAGTTTCCTGATTGTGCCGTCTATCTGGAGTCAAATGTTATGTTCAGTTTCCTGATTGTGCCGTCTATCTGGAGTCAAATGTTGTGTTCAGTTTCCTGATTGTGCCGTCTATCTGGAGTCAAATGTTGTGTTCAGTTTCCTGATTGTGCCGTCTATCTGGAGTCAAATGTTGTGTTCAGTTCCCAGATTGTGCCGTCTATCTGGAGTCAAATGTTGTGTTCAGTTCCCTGACTGTGCCGTCTATCTGAAGTGAAATGGTGTGTTCAGTTCCCTGACTGTGCCGTCTGTCTGGAGTCAAATGTTGTGTTCAGTTCCCTGACTATGCCGTCTATCTGTTGTCAAATGTTGTGTTCAGTTCCCTGACTGTGCCGTCTATCTGGAGACAAATGTTGTGTTCATTTCCCAAATTGTGTCGTCTATCTGGAGTCAAATGTTGTGTTCAGTTCCCTGACTATGCCGTCTATCTGGAGTCAAATGTTGTGTTCAGTTCCCAAATTGTGCCGTCTATCTGGAGTCAAATGTTGTGTTCAGTTCCCTGACTGTGCCGTCTAATAATGATTTTTTTTTTATACTGCTGCCTCAGCAATCTCACTTTTTAAATCTTTTCTCCCGACATCAGCAAAGAAGAGTTAAAGTAATGGTCCTTTTAAAAACATCCACGCCCCTGTAAATCTTGACATAGATTTAAGCCACAAGCACAGACCGTATGATTTTTCTTTGATCTTCATCACAACTTTCCTGACCCTGAACTTTGGTCTGCCCCCCCCCCCAAAAAAAAAAAGAAAGTATAATTGCCCCCTTGCGTACTGTCAGAGGCGATTGAATGGCGATTGTTGGACATCGACAGTTGTACACATAAAGTTCGTAATCAGATTTTGATGTTAAAAAAAAAGTAGTTAATAACCGAAAAGGAGACGTTACAAGGATCGGCCAAGGAAGTCGAAATTTGGGAGATAATATTGTAACAGATTATGCAGAACCACCGAAATGTCGTGAAAGCTGAGGTATGGAACAGAGAGATTTCAAGATTCAATGGATGGAAAGATTTATTCTTGCCTTTTGTCCCTGTAAGTTTAACGAGCATGTTATGAAATTATGGCAGTGATGATGATGATGATGATGATGATTTAGATAACAGCGAAGATAATGATGGTTATAATTTTGATTATAACGACTGTGAATACGATGATTATGAACTGTGTTGACAAAATCATGACGACGACTATAATGATGATATTAACATGCCATGTCAACTCCACAGATGATGTGGACGACGTTCAAATGTAAAAAAACACATAAACACGACTTCAAATTAGCGTATTTCGAAATCGATTACCACCTAGCCAAGCCGGTTGGAAATCGTATTTTTTCTACGCACAGAACACAACCCCTAGTGCAGAACATCAATGGCAGTGAACTGAAATTCTAGCGAGAACTATAATCAGTGATGAAAAGCAATTTTACTCCACAGTTCGATAAAGCCTACAGCAATCGACATTATTTGTCATTAGTCATAGACATGTGGTAATGGGTTGGTCTAGTCAGCGTGGTTAAAATTTCCACGCACAAGAAAAATAAAACGAAACAAACATACTTTATGATCAATATACTAATGAGCAGGAAGGGAAGGCAGGCCCCAAGGCTTTAACATACAGGAAAATGATGCACGCAGAACGTGCTGTGAGCTTGTAATTAAACGCAGAAGCCACTTCAATATATCTGCTGTCGTTATCATTTCTTGCGCGGGTGTTCGCTGGCTCGGGAGTAGGGGAGAGGTAGGGGTAGGGGGTGAGAGAAATTGTAAAAAAAAAGAGTTGTGGGGGGGGGGGGAAATTTGACAATAAAAGGTTACAAACAAAATTGATATATACTAATTGTTCTTGTCCTTCTCAGCACTAGTAACGTGTCCTATATATAGAGGGCAATAGTGTGCGTAGTTGTTGATCTTCAATAACAACAACAACAACAATAATAATAATAATAATAATAATAATAATAATAATTGTGGTGGATGAGTGTAATTGTGACGAATCATGTTGTAAATAGTGACAGATCACCGTACAACAACATCCAAACAAATGAACACGTTACGTTGACTTTGACAGCGGCTCGGTAACGACCTCTATATTGAAGAAGAGGTCCAAGCATAAGTTCAGCTCCAAAACCTCACACATATACTCCATGTTTAACCACTTTCTCAGAACTTGTGTAGACAAATAAAGACCTCACATACTCCCATAAGTCCATCCTCTAGCATTCGCACAGTTGTTTTCCCTCCTTTTTTTCCAATGACAACTCAGTCACGTGACACCTTGGTTAATCTTCACATCGTCACCTGCTTAAACGTGTGTTGTAGTAAAGTCTGAACAGCCACAACACACCTAGTAAAATATATACTGTTATAATCCATAGGACTGAGTTTTATATGAACGTGATTATTCATTAACATACGTACGTTTTCCATTTTCCTAATCGTGTATCCATTTTGCAAATGGGTTAACCGGAGCCATGCGATAATGGGTCTCCAACCGTCTTCGCTGTATCTCCAAACGCACTGTTCTTGCTGAGTTGTCAACTCACTCTCTTCGCACGACAAGTAAGTTCACTATGAACTATACTTAAATAAAGGTACCTTTCTTATCACTCACTCACTCACTCACTCACTCACTCACTCACTCACTCACTCACTCACTCACACTTAAATCGAGTGTGTGGGAAGAATGAAAGATGGAATGATGAAGGACAAAATGTAAGACGGGCCTGCATGCCCAATTCTTTACCCTTTAAAAATAAAGATTCTTTCACTCACTCACTCACTCACTCATTCACTCACTTACTCACTCACTCACTCACTCACTCACTCACGACCTTTCCTGCTTATGTATGGATCTTGAATTTCTTCAGATGTGCTGCCACTGCAACAACTGTTGTTTGGTCTCAGGATAATAGATACGTACAATTGATGACAGCTAAAAATGCTGCAAAATCAGCTTGGAGGTGTCCCTTCGATTTAGTTTCTTGACAGCAGTCAGACATTCTAGCACCTATTCATTTGATCGACAGTCTCTGCATGCCCAAATGCTCACGAATTATAAATCCAACGTCCCGGGACATCTCTAGAGTCTCAGAAAATGTTTCAGTCAAAATTCGTCGATTTGCCAACAATCAGGTCGTGAACAAGATCAGCAATTTCTGGAATTGACATTGTTGAAGGCTCTCCAGTTCTTGCTGAATCGTTTGCTTCGAAACCTCTACCCTGAAAGTCAGCACACCACCTCTTCACTGTGATATGACATTTGCACCAGACCCTTATGGATTTCCTTTAAAATTTTCTTTTGCAAGAACAGAAACTTTGTAAAAGCCCGGAATTTCACGCTTGAAAATTCCACGCTTTTCGTTGACATGGTTCTGTCATTGGTCTTATCTTATCTTATATCTTATATCCTTCCCGTGCCGTTAGACGTCACATAGGGCTCGCAAAGTAGTTCGCCAATTTTTCCTGTCTTCGGCGAGTCTTTCAACCTCATCAAAGGATGTTATGCCTGTTAACTTGGCCTCTCTTAATAATGTCCTCTTTAGAGTTTCACGCGGTCTGCCCCTTTTTCTTCGGCCTGTTGTGTTCCACTTGATAGCTTGGTCTGGGAGGATTTAAAAAAAAGGTCAAGTATTGGCTCTATATGGGGCTTGGGTCAGGCCGATTACTCTTCTTACATCTCCCTGTAACTGCGACGAGGATGTTATTAGCAGTCTACGACTTAATAATGTTGCAACACAAGCTAGTAATATCGGAAAGGGAACGGGATCCCGTGGCTGTTTTGAAGATCTGGAGATGGTCTCTTAAAAAAAAAACGAAACCAAAACTCCATCAGACTCCACCACTGTTGACACCATAACAAATCATGTCCCCCGAGCCCGACTCCGAAGTCATATGTATACAAAGTTTAAGGTTGGTACTACTAATCTATGTACATGTGCCCAGGTGCCCCAAACCGTGGAACATATCCTCCAGAACTGCATCAACTACGAGACACTGAGAAATAATTACTGGCCCAGTGAAACCACTAAAGAAGATAAGCTCTACGGTTCCATACATGAGTTACAAAAAACAGTGAAATTTATCCAAGAGACAGGACTGCAGATATAGACAGACAGTGCGAACGAAGAAGAAGAAGAAGAAGATGTCCCCCGAGCAAGGAGCACAGACAAGAGAAGTGGAACAGGGTCTTGACCAGATCTGGTTCACTGTCCCAAATCACTCTTACACGGTCATCTTTGCTTCTGGAAATGTTAATAAGTAACTGACCAGTATGCAAATACAAGTACATTATGAACATTGTGAAATTAATCAGTGTTTTGATAATACCCCTTGCAACGAAAACCACGGTGTCACGCAATCCCGCTTCCGGGACCCACCAAGAATACAGGCTCAAGCCCTGCAATACTCTGAACCCCAGGACTTAACGTGGACCACAGGCGTAAATTCAGTAGGATCGCGCGGCGGTCTTGGTTGTAGAAGCGAACGAAGAAGAAGAAGAAGATAATACCCCTAATCACAATTACTAGTGCTGACCTTTGCCTCACACTCTTCCCTAGTGTTAAAATTAGATCTATCTGGCCTGGGGGCCTCACCACCAGATCTTTTTCCTATTTGACTTTCCATGATTGCTATTTGGGTTTCTTGGTATATTTCCAGAAGATAGTTTACCATTGCTTTCTTTCCGGGCAGTGACTGTACTAGTCATTGATCGTAGCCATTATCCCTACATTGAGATCATCTGCCTACCATCATAGAATGGTGACCATAACCAACATTATCTGTCAGCTGCTCTCAAAACAGCTGAGAAACACATAAATGCCTTTGAATGGAGAGTTCTCCAAATATCGTGGACACAAAAAAGAACAAATATATCTATACCACAAGAGCTTAATATTGAAGAAGGCTGGCTAGTAAAGAGGATTAAACAGAGAAAACTTAAATATTTTGGATACATTAAACGTCATGATAATTTAGAGAAGACCATATTGGAAGGATACATAATGGGAAAAAGAAAGAGAGGAAGACCAAAACGAAAATGGCTGCAAGACATCGTTGACGATCTGCAAATGGATGCAGCAGCAGCAGGCCATCTTGCTCACAACCGAGAGGCCTACAGGAGTGCTGTTTGGGATGCAAAGTTCCGCAAGGGACATGCAAATGAATGAACGATACCCCTAACGTTTATCGTCGAGAAATTAAATCTGTCTTGCAAAATTGATTGCATTACCGTACATAAATATGCGACTGCCTAGGTATATGCATTAGCATAAATTGAGGCAACAAAGCTATCGGTAATAGAAATTTAATAACAAATGTGACGTGGTGTCGTTTGATCTCTTTGCTGTTTTGATAAAAAATAATAAAAATTGGATGTGGATGTACTGGAGATGAGAAACCTTGTTTGTTAAATTCGAAATGAGGCATTTAGCAAATAAACTATTCCTTGACGCCCATATTTCTTTTATATTTTCTATGAATGAAAAGAGCGGTGTTGGTATTGTGGCACAGGTTGCAGATAGACTATGATACCCATGTTTTTCCATCCGACACAAGCGTCATCGGCGTGGATTTTTTTTTATTCTTTGGCCGGGGGGGGGGGGGGAAGGGGTATGGGTCATGGTTTGCCTTCCCAAGAGGAAAGCGGTATAGACTATACATTCTCCTGGTGATGTACCTAAGGGAAGGCATCGATGGACGGCCGTACTGGACTCCTTGTTAAGATGGTACAGAATTCTCAAACTTTTACGGTGTAGCATAGCGCACTGTGCAGACAGTTCCCACCTCATAGATCAGTTGTGAGATGTGTGTACGTAAACTGAAACGAATTATTCCATATCTACAAGAGGCCACGAGACAAAAGTAACAAGTAATCCATCACTTCTTTAATAATGAAAGAGAAAGATGTTGAGTTATTTTTTTAACTGATCAGGTAATTGGTTAGGTTTTGTAGAAGTGAAAATAATAATCGCATAGTCGTCTTCTACCAGAAACATAGATATTTGTGTACCGTGTGGTCTTTAAAAAAATTGCTTTTTATTGTGTTTATCTTATTTTATTTTATTTGAACGGAGAGGTCTTCTGGTGAGAAAGTCCAACTCTAGACTAAATTGGTGCAACGAAAACCACGGTGTCACGCAATCCCGCTTCTGAGACCCACCAAGAATACAGGCTCAAGCTCTGCGATAGTCTGAACCTCTTGTGGTCCTTTCGGGGACCACACGGGGGACCACGGGACTTAACGAGGACCACAGGAGTAAATTCAGTAGGATCACTGGACGGTCTTGGTAGTAGAAGTGAATGAAGAAGAAGAAGAAGAAGATGATGAAGAAGATGATGATGAAGAATAAGAAGAAGAAGAAGATGATGATGAAGAATAAGAAGAAGAAGAAGAAGAACTGAGCGGTAAAGGCATTGTCTAGTCTGGCAGTCAGCCACTCGTACCTGACATGTTTGCGCCAGAGCTGGCGAATCAAGCCCCACCTCTTCACTGGTACCCCCTAATAACAGGTCTAGGCTGGGTACCGGGGTAAGGATCGCCACAAGTCCTCCTGGTGGTGGTGTCTGCTAAAGAAGTACTGCACACATCGTGCTTGTTATCTCCACGACTTCGTCATCAGATTCGCTGTGTGGAACAGTAAAACAGATGGTGACATCCACAATACTTTTATCAATTGTTCCTAACAAGGTCCCTATAACGCTTTTGGCATCTTCATTTTCGCGTTCCTATGTATCGGTAATGTTGAAAAGCACTAGCACGAGATTTGCAGCCACGCTTTGATTAAACAGCTCACATTCTCTGTGTAGGTCTGAGAGAAGAATGAGATATGTCCTCAAATCAAAATGTTTTTTTTTTTTTTCCCAGCCGGGCCCAACGACGGTCGGGAAGTTACTTCTCTTTCAGCCGCGCATAATTTACTTCTTCGCCATACTCTGAGCTAAAAACGACTAGTTCAGAACTTTATATTCTCTATAGAGCTTCATATATTTCAGGACGCCGCTAGCGAATCGTCTCACTATAGTGCTTAATGAAGTGTAACACTTTATAGCCAATGATGGTTCTAAGGACTGTTATAATGTCTCCAAGGCGTGCGTCTCAAATAGCCTCTGACCTGACAGTCCACATCCAGCTTCTGGCCTTCTCGTGGCGGAACTGTTCAAACTGAAGGGGCGAAAGTGAATATCTGGCGCCTGAAAACCAGACGTTTCGGGTAGACGAGAGTCTTGTTTGGTAGCTCATCGAAAACCTGCTGTTGACGAGATTCTTCAGCTGCCGTGCCTGGGGGAAACTCCTCCCGGCCAATGAAGAAAAATGCGACTAGGGTTGCCGCGCAGAGTCGCCGTGGAAATGGTGAAGGAAAGGATTAAGTGAAGTAACCAGTAGTACTGAGGTCAGTACTACTCAAACCGCGGCACCTCTGCTCTAGAGCCCGGCCACGTCCTATATACACCCATACTGGTGCAGATTCCCTAAATCGGCTTAACCCAGGGATTAAGCTAAAGACACTGCTGGCGAGATTCTTCAGATGCCGGGGTGGAGTGAAACTCCTCCCGGCCAATGAAGAAAATGCGAAAAAACGATTAGGGTTGCCGTGTGACACCGCTGTGAGAAGGTGATGGAAAGGATAAAGTGAAGCTTAATCGGTGCCACGTCCAATATACACCCATGCTAGTGTAATATGCCTAACCAGGCTTAACCCAGGGCTGAAATTTGATGACTGCTCATGTCACGGTACCTCCGCTCTAGAGGTCGGTCACGTCCTAAATACGCCCATACTGGGATAATAGCCTAAATCGGCTCAACTCAGGGGTGAAACTTACTAGTGGCGAGGATTCGTCCTTCTGGACAAAAGCTCCATCCTGGTCACACCTAGGAAAGGTAGCGACCACGACCACAAAATGCTGAAGTCGGAGACACTGGACCAGTGCTGTCTAGATAGGCAACCAGCTCTCACCCGACGGGGATATATGCGTATACTAATCACGCTGAGGTTTTCCTGTGAGAAAATCCAACTCTGGACTGGATGGGCAACCACCTCTCACTCATCGGGAATATGCTGATATCCAAACCACGTAGAGGTTTTCCGGTGAAAGCCCAACTCTTGATTAAACTGGTGTAACGAAAACCACGATGTCACGCAATCGCGCTTCTGAGACCCACCAAGAAATCAGGCCCAAGCTCCGCGATACTCTGAACCTTTTGTGATCCTCTCGGGGATCACTTGTGGGGATCTCGAGGACCACAGGGGGACCACGGCACACATCGAGGACCACATGAGTAAATTCAGCAGGATCACTGGGCGATCTTGGTGGTAGAAACGAACGAATTAAGAAGAAGAAGAAGGGCCAATGATTAAAGAAATTATGCAAACATAATTTTCTTTTCATAGAAATGCTCCATAGCCCTTTCTGATTTCTTTGTTAAATTTACATTTAGTTTCTATGGTCATTGCCAGTTGATTTAACCAGTTATTTTCTATGATCACTGCCAGTTGATTTAACCAGTTATTTTCTATGACCACTGCCAGTTGATTTAACCAGTTATTTTCTATGATCACTGCCAGTTGATTTAATCAGTTATTTTCTATGATCATTGATCATTAATGAGTTATTCCCCCCCCCCCCTTTTCTTCTACTTCTTCATTGCTCAATCATCGACGTAAATTTCCCTTACAAATGCGGCAGGGTCAGTTGTGGTTCCCAGCATCAATATACTGGTTGTCTTGTTGGGAGCTGGTGTCTGGCCAGGTCCTGTGTCTCTCGTAGGGAGCTGGTGTCTGGCCAGGTCCTGTGTCTCTCGTAGGGAGCTGGTGTCTGGCCAGGTCCTGTGTCTCTTGTAGGGAGCTGGTGTCTGGCCAGGTCCTGTGTCTCTTGTAGGGAGCTGGTGTCTGGCCAGGTCCTGTGTCTCTTGTAGGGAGCTGGTGTCTGGCCAGGTCCTGTGTCTCTCGTAGGGAGCTGGTGTCTGGCCAGGTCCTGTGTCTCTCGTAGGGAGCTGGTGTCTGGCCAGGTCCTGTGTCTCTTGTAGGGAGCTGGTGTCTGGCCAGGTCCTGTGTCTCTTGTAGGGAGCTGGTGTCTGGCCAGGTCCTGTGTCTCTTGTAGGGAGCTGGTGTCTGGCCAGGTCCTGTGTTTCTTGTAGGGAGCTGGTGTCTGGCCAGGTCCTGTGTCTCTTGTAGGGAGCTGGTGTCTGGCCAGGTCCTGTGTCTCTTGTAGGGACCTGGTGTCTGAACGTTGTTTTGTCTTTGTCTTTTTTCCGCAGGGAATTAGGTCTGTTGTGCAAATTTTCAGTTTGTGATAAAGATGATGTTTCAGCCTGCAGTGGCCTTTTTTCACTCCGAAGTGTTAATTTCTTTCGGGGCTAATAAACTTTAAAAGCTTATGTAAAAAATTATATGCATGCACGTGAAAGTATTTTTAATATCATTAAAAATTCAAAATAGCTATTGACGTAGCGCTTTGAACACTGCTTTGAATATTTGCTAAATTAACATTTACTCGGGGAGCGAAGATGCTGCCCAATTTGGCAGTCATAGCTGGCATGGTGGAGTCAGGGTTGACGAACTGTAGCCAGCCAAGACACCGTGCCACCTCTCCGTTGGTACCCCCAAAGTAGCAGGCGCGATTTGGCTAACGGGGCAGGGATAGCCATAATCCCCATTAAGGTGTTGTCTGCTAAAGAAACATTGCACACCCTCTGCTTTTTAGTCCCACTAAGGCGTTGAAAACATCTCAACATCTTCACCGAATCGGCTACAGAAAAATACCAGCTTGCGGTTCTATGGACTTAATACCATCTACTTCAAAGATTGGTCAGAAACGTTATCTAAATGTCGTTGTTATTATGTCAGACAGTCACCATCATCAATTCTCCACCTCCGCTAATGGATGCACGAGAGAGACTAAACCTTTTCAGGCTCCCTTTCTCTTTCTCGTTTTATTTTAGTCTAATACCTAAACTTTCAGTAAAATAAAAATTTTTTAAAAACGAGCAAACAAAAACAGAATCTACTAAAAAAAAAATAAGGAAAACAACTTAATAAACTACATAGCGAGAAAAAAGATAATCCAATGAAACTATATTGCAAAGAAAACATAATTTGGTTTAACCATATTGGACAAAAATAATATACTGAAGAAAAAAAAAGTGTACTGAAATGATGTATCATTCATTCATTCATTTGCATGTCCCTTGCGGAACTTTGCCTCCCAAACAGCACTCCTGTAGGCCTCTCGGTTGTGAGCAAGATGGCCTGCTGCTGTTGCATCCATTTCCAGATCGTCAACGATGTCTTGCAGCCATCTTCGTCTTGGTCTTCCTTTTTTTCTTTATCCCATTATGTATCCTTCCAATATGGTCTTCTCTAAATTATCATGACGTTTAATGTATCCAAAATATTTCAGTTTTCTCTCTTTAATCCTCTTCACTTGCCAGCCTTCTTCAATATTAAGCTATTGTAGTATAGATATATTTGTTCTTTTTTGTGTCCACGATATTTGGAGAACTCTTCTGTAGCATTTACATTCAAAGGCATTTATGTGTTTCTCAGCTGTTTTGTTAAGTGTCCAAGTCTCACAGGCATATGTTGCTATGGGAAAGATGCATGCTCTTAAAAATCTTATTTTTGTGGTTCTGTCTGCTCCTCTCCACAGATTCTTTATTTGTTTTACTAAATGATGTATACAGGAAGAAAAATATATTGCACTTAAAATATAAACAGAGAACATAATATACTGAAATATCTATACCCGAAGGAAAACATAAAGTATTGAAGTCATATAGGAAGTAAAGCATAATATACCAAAACTTTTTCGGGAGAAGAAGGTCATCATCATCAACAGATGCTATGCCAGTTGGCTTTTGACGTCATGCTTCTCTACAAATCGCGGTCATAGATATTTTCTATCAGCTCAGGTTGGTGTATTTGTGCCATCGCGTTTGGTCTTCCTCTGCCTCTCTCCCCATTTATATTTCCTGTTGCTTGATACGAGGGGTGATTGAAAAGTTCTCGGCATAAGGTACAACGGATTATTTGTGGACAACATTTTGGGGTTATTTCTCAACATAGTCCCCTTGCAAGTTTATGCACTTAGTCCAGCAATCCTGGAGCATACGGATACCTTCTTTGTAAAAGTCAGCATCTTGTGCCAGTAGAAAGTGGTCTACAGCATGAATGACGTCATCATCTGAAGCAAATTTGCGACCACTCAGCTTCTTTTTGAGTTTGGTAAACGGGTAATAAAGGGCCAAATCTGGGGAATAAGGAGGATGTTCAAGAAGCTGGAAGCCCCATTCATTAATGGCAACCATTGCCACCGCCAACTTGTGAACTGGAACATTGTCTTGATGAAAGATGACACCTCTCGTAATTTCCCTCGAAGCTTTTCCTTTAATTTGACCCGCAGTTGCTTCACAAGATTAGCATAATAGGCCCCGTTGACCGTTCTGCCCTTTTGAAGATAGTCGACCAACAGCACACCTTCTGAACTCAAAAGATGGAAGCCATCACTTTGCCTGCAGACAGAACCACCCTTGCTTTCTTTGGAGGTGGGGATCCATGATGTTTCCACTGCTTTGACTGTTCTTTGGTTTCTGGTTGAAAATGATGAACCCAAATCTCATCCATAGTCACAAATTGCTGAAGAAACTTTTCAGGATCTGCAGAAAAATGGCCAAGATTGTCTCTTGACATGTTGAGACACTGTCGTTTTTGATCAGCTTCAAGAAGTTTCGAGACCCATCGAGCAGAAACCTTTGTTATTTGAAGATCAGTGTGAATAATAGCATGAACACGTTCCTGGGAGATGCCCAACTCAGTAACAATGTACAGCTCAGTTAGTCGTCGATCCTCCATTATCATGTCATGGGTTCTGGCGGTAGTTTCATCGGTGGTTACCGTTCCTGGTCTTTCTGGACAGGGATTATCTTCCAGACGCTGCCCATTTCTTCACTGTGCTGTAAGAAAGGGCACTCTCTCCTAGTCTCTATCATGTCCTCATGGATATCCTTCGATGATAAGCCCTTGATGCAGAGGTAGCAAATGACTGCTCGATGAGAAGTTTTATCCATTTTCTCAATTTCTGCCATCCCTTACCACTTCAGTGGACTGTTTAAAAAAATGGTTGCAGTTAATTTCTTGAAACTTGGTATTTAATCTTACATTAACCTGACCTACAAATCCACCTAATATCAACTGTGTTTCAAGTATGTATACCTTACGCCGATAACTTATCAATCACTCCCATATTTTCAAGTCCTCCATTTCTCACTGTATGCCCAAATGAATGATGACTGTCGTGTCTCAGCTGTTTCGTTAGGTGTTCTGTGAGACCTAGACACTTAACAAAACAGCTGAGAAACACATAAATGCCTTTGAATATAAATGCTGCAGAAGAGTTCTTCAAATATCATGGACACAAAAAAGAACAAATATATCCATACCACAAAAACTTGATATTGAAGAAGGCTGGCTAGTAAAGAGGATTAAACAGAGAAAGCTTAAATATTTTGGACACATTAAACGTCATGACAATCTAGATAAGACCATCTTGGAAGGGTACACAAGTGGAACAAGAAAGATAGTTAGACTAAGGTGAAGATGACTGCAAGACATCGGTGATGATCTGTAAATTGATGCATCAGCAACAGAGCATCTTGCTTACAACCGAGAGGCTTACAGGAGTGCTGTTAGGGAGGCAAAGTTCCGCAAGGGACATGCAAATGACTGACTGATTGATCCAGCACCGTACCTTCCTTCAGAAGGAACCTGGTAATTTCTACATCCGGCCTGAAGAACCACCCATCCCCTTGTGAGAGACGAGCACACTAACCACTGCCGCTACTCTGGCACTTGTCTTAGAAAGAAGGGATTTAAAAAATAAAGGATACATAATGTCGTTTTATCAGAAGAAAACGAATAACCTTCTCGAGATCTGCGTAATGTGCCGTGCAACCAACAGATTCTGAAGTGGTAGAGAGACCTTATATTTACAACGTCACCGGTATCATCCACCAAGAAGTGTCGCTTTCTAACAACACTTCCTAATTACTATGTCATAGCAGCCTGGACATCGAGGTCCAAGTTAATTTGCCTCTGTTGTTCTGTTCTGGTCTGGTCTGTACAGTTTCGGTCATCTCGGCAAACGAGAATATCGCATAATTGCTCCGCCACCTGTGCCAGTGACATCTCTTGGAATGCACAAGAGCCGCCCCACGTCATGTCCATGCACAATGACGAAAAGTGATCCTTGCACGATGAATGCGTTCATCTCCCCAAATGTCCTCAGTAGAGAGGCACTCATAGCCAGCTCTAAGGAGCTCTATGGGGCCAACCTTCCAAAGAACACAGCGGAATTCATCAGTCGTGTTTATCAGTGACCGATCACTGGTGG
Source organism: Achatina immaculata (assembly GCA_009760885.1). Classification (NCBI taxonomy): domain Eukaryota; kingdom Metazoa; phylum Mollusca; class Gastropoda; order Stylommatophora; family Achatinidae; genus Lissachatina; species Lissachatina immaculata. Next base: position 6,157,319 of record CM019697.1, on the reverse strand, counting down.
GGGGGGGGGGGTCCATGCACCACTGTCTCAGCTCACAGTGACACACCGAGCACTTAACTCTTAGCTAAGGCGCTCCCAACTCACATCACAACGAAACTGGCACATACAAAGCACAGAGAAAGCCAAGCAAAGGCAAGCTCATCAACAGTTACACTCGCCCTTCAGCCATGTTGAACCGGAAGTTATTGTACCCTGTTGTGATGGAGCTTAATGAGAAGAGTTGTGCTCTAATAGCTCGCTGGAAGTATATCATTTCATCTTTTTTGTGTTCGCCCCTGAATAATAGGAAGACGTGACAACTAGCAGTTATATTTCTAATTATCATCATGGAGAAAAAAAAAAGATTAAACCGCTTTCATAATACACAAAGTTATGTAGGATATTAATCACAACATACTACTGCAGTCATGCATTACGTGCATCTTATGTAACAGCTTCATTTCGGTGGTCATTGGTCCTCACACAAGTGAATGTTGGCTCCAGTTTGGTCTGTTTTCTGTCGAAGTAGTGCACGTGAACAAACAGCTTTTCAGTCTGTCATTTTATGTTGTGCTCATCTTTTATGTTGTCGTGGGATGCTTCCTAATGGCTTTACTTGTATCGTTCTCTTACTCTCTCTCCCCCTCCCCCAACCAAAAAAAAAAAACACCTCATTTCTCCTCCTATTTGATCTCAACACAGTATTTGCTTTTTAAGAAGAGTTCTAATTTCTACATTGAGCCTGTTCTACTCTACGAAAGAGCCATGGACGTAAACAGGTCGATGTAAGGATCAGTTTAGGCAGCAGGGATGTGCTTTTCTAGCTCTTCCCGTGCCACAGGAAGAAAAGCGGAGGTTCAGTTACTTGCCAGAGTAAAAGCGCGGGTCTTGATATGTTAGGGGGTATAGTTGTAAAATGGAATGGAAAACAGTATTTACATGTACTTCCGTGTACTTATTATGTTTCAAAGTATAACTAAATGTATGAAAACTTCATAAATGCAGTGTTTTTTTTAGGAAAAAAGAAGTAATGTGATGTTTTTAGACAATGATTGTGCCCAGCTCACCATCGGCTAGGTCTAGATCTACACTACTTACCATCTGAGATGTCTAGATCTACTTGTCGATCTCGTATTGTGATTCTATGTTGCATTCTCGCTAAATTAATGTCTGAAATAACCTCCTAACTACTTCTCCAGTCGTCTAATATGTCTAGATCTACTTGGGATATATTCAAGTTAGTGGGGTGGTCACAGGCCATGTCCATACCCTTATATACATCATCAAAAATTGAAAAATTTCCATGTTTCTCGTCCTTTTTCTCGCTCGGCATCGCTCGTATTTAAGGACTCTTTCACCATTTTGAAAAGTGTCACCGGAAACGTGGACGAAATATGTACAATCTAAATGTTACACCGGTTCATTTATTGAAACAAACCATGATCGAAATTCCGACCATTGGCACGCATCAGAGAAACAGGAAGGATCGAATATTCGACCACTGGCACGGAAAGAGCTAGAAAAAAAAAGAATACCATAGACAGCTAAGATGGCAAACGGGGAATTCTAACAAAACCAATATGTAGAAAGGAACCTAATCAAATCTTTAAGAAAACGACAGTCATCATTCATTTGGGCATATAGTGAGAAATGGTGGACTTGAAAATATCAAACAACAGGAAATATAAATGGGGAGAGAAATTGGTTTTCTAAGATGCTGGATGTGATGATGATTAAATCACCCTGTCATATGCAGACAGATGAAGGAAAATACGAGCACTAACATTAATCCTGGATGGGGTGATAGGTCTGTCCTGGAAGGGCACATAATGGGAGAAAAAAAGAGAGGAAGACCAAGATGAGGGTGGCTGCAAGACCAGATAATCTGCGAATGGATGCATCAGCAGCAGGGCATCGTGTTTACAACCGAGAGGCCTACATGAGAGCTGTTAGGGAGACAAAGTTCCACAAGGGATATGCAAATGGCTAACTGGTGACAGGTCTACTTTTTGAGCCCCCCCCCCCCTCCCAAACGCACACCTCTTGAACAGGATAAATACGATAATGATCATGGCATTTCCATCTAGAACAGGATAAAAACGATAATGATCATGGCATTTCCATCTAGAAAAGGATAAAAACGATAATGGTCATGGCATTTTCCTCTAGACCAGGACAAAAACGATAATTGTCATGGCATTTCCCTCTAGAACAGGACAAAAACCTTAATGATCATGGCATTTCCTTCTAGAACAGGACAAAAACCTTAATGATCATGGCATTTCCTTCTAGAACAGGACAAAAACCTTAATGATCATGGCATTTCCCTCTAGAACAGGACAAAAACCTTAATGATCATGGCATTTCCTTCTAGAACAGGACAAAAACCTTAATGATCATGGCATTTCCCTCTAGAACAGGACAAAAACCTTAATGATCATGGCATTTCCTTCTAGAACAGGACAAAAACCTTAATGATCATGGCATTTCCCTCTAGAACAGGACAAAAACCTTAATGATCATGGCATTTCCCTCTAGACCAGGACAAAAACGGTAATTATCATGGCATTTCCTTCTAGAACAGGACAAAAACCTTAATGATCATGGCATTTCCCTCTAGACCAGGACAAAAACGGTAATTATCATGGCATTTCCCTCTAGAACAGGACAAAAACCTTAATGATCATGGCATTTCCTTCTAGAACAGGACAAAAACCTTAATGATCATGGCATTTCCTTCTAGAACAGGACAAAAACCTTAATGATCATGGCATTTCCTTCTAGAACAGGACAAAAACCTTAATGATCATGGCATTTCCTTCTAGAACAGGACAAAAACCTTAATGATCATGGCATTTCCTTCTAGAACAGGACAAAAACCTTAATGATCATGGCATTTCCTTCTAGAACAGGACAAAAACCTTAATGATCATGGCATTTCCTTCTAGAACAGGACAAAAACCTTAATGATCATGGCATTTCCCTCTAGAACAGGATAAAAACGATAATGATCATGGCATTTCTTGTTCACGTGTTTTCCTTTTTCGCCTCAAGAACAAGCTGACTTCATGACCATCTCTCCATATCTGATCTAAGTCAAGGTTTGCTAACTGGGCATATTATCTGACCTTCGCTGAAAATCATCAATGAAAGTTGGAGCTTATCTCTTCGGCCTGTTTAAACGTTAGAGGCCTTTTACTTAAAATAAAAAGACGTGACAGAACAGCCATAGATTCATACGACTATCGCGATAAGTGAAGTACCTGGGCTGACCCTAAAAACGCTGTTTTTAACCTTCTAGGATATGGTTGTTTCCGTTGACATTAAAAGCACTTGGCATATTCAACATCTTACTCCTCCCTTCATCATAGCACACCTTTTGCTCTTGCAAGCGGATTTGCTAAACAAATTTCTATCACGTGACAACGTGATGGAAATGCTGTCACCATTCTCTTAGGTTCGCCATACCCACTACAGCAGGCGTTTCTTGATTTTTTTTTTTTTTTAATGCAAGTGAGAGAAAATGATGTAGCGCCAGGAAAGGCGAACAAGAAAGGGGTCATTATTTATAGATTTCCACATCATCATCTTCTGCCAAGAGCTTCTATTTCGTATCAACGGGGAGGTGCAAAACATCATTATTAAACGGCTCTCTCTCTCTCTCTCTCTCTCTCTCTCTCTCTCTCTCTCTCTCTTATACTCCTTCCTACAACTACAAGCTTTCCCAATATCTATTTGATGTCGACTACATGCCTCCATGAATTATAAAACTTAAAAGTTATCTTAAACTGCTCTTACAGACACCGAATACAATTAATTGTTTTCTGAATAGTCCCTAAAATTTTGTTTAGTAGATAGTCATTTATAATGTATGTAGCTACTTCTGTACTGAGTGAATGTTTAAGAGCGAAACGTAAATGTTATATTTTATTTTATGTCTCTCAGCTTCAATGTTAGTTATGTTTGTTATATGAACAGCATATTTGTAGAATGTCTGGAATAGAGTGAAAGATGTATGATAAAGGGCAGAATGTCAGACGGGCCTACGTGCCCAATTCTTAACCCTTTTGAAATAAAGATCAATCAGTCTCTCTCTCTCTCTCTCTCTCTCTCTCTCTCTCTCTCTCTCTCTCCCTTCTTGCTAAATATTTCTTCCTGGATCTGAATGAGTGAGTGAGTGAGTGCATATAGACAGACAGAAAGACAGACAGACAGACAAACAGGAGTAAGAGGAATGATAAGCGTAAGAAAGGCAAGTCCGCTTATGGGATCGGGAAGGAGGAAAGCGGAGGTGTACCGCTGGGGTCCATGGTGTTGAGGGAACCTGACAGTCCTGTTTTCCCCCTTGTCTCATATTAGAAGTAACATTCAGGGACAACACTACATGGAAGCCAACAGTAGCTGACCCTGGAGACCGTCTTGGCTGCCACAGTCCTGGAGAAGAGATTTCATTTTCCTTCTTTCTTTTTTTTTTTTAACACAAACGGGTCACGTGAAGAAATGTAATCGCGCAGTACAACAACAGATGTTTCATTACATTTATTTACTTGTCTAAAACATTTGCAAACTGGGAACTAAACCAATAGTTAGGTCGGATTAAATAGAATGTTCTGGAAAACAGAAACAGTTCTACTCACAAAATGCCTTGTCAGCCAAATTTAGTTACAGTCCACGTGCAAACACGAAAAAAAAAGTTATTAAAAATGTATATTGTAAGTGTAACGTTAATTTTAATTCCGAAAATATGAAAATTAATTTATATAACATACACAAAGTACGTAGACACAATGTGTAATTAACTGACATTAAATTACATTTAATGTAATGTAATTATGCGATTAATTACAAAAAAAATAATTGTTGAATTAAAATGCTTTTGTTGTTCTCTTGGCAGTTCTTGCCATTTAGCAGGCAAAGCAGACGCCCAGAGTGGGGATGTGAGATGAGTGCAGTGCTGACCTTGAAGAAGAGCACAGTTTGATAAAGACTGGTCAGCTTGTTGTAGAACCTCCCAGCAACTGATAACGATGACTTCACTCTGAGCCCGTCGTCTTCTCGAAGATCTTGGAGTAGAAACCATGTTGTCGGATTAGGAGAGGGACATAGTGACTTACTTGAATTTTAGAAACGAACCAAAGAAATACACTACTTGGCAGGTGCCGTTGTCTTACACGCGATCTCTCCCATCCACCCATCCCACTTCCGCAAAAAAAAAAAACACACACACACACAGAACGCTCGGAAGGTGCCACTACCTTGGACTCAAAATCTAAAAAAAAGAAAGAATGCTCTGAAAGTGTCACTAACTTGGACTCAAAATTTAGAAAAAAAAAAGAATGCTCTGTAAGTGCCACTACCTTGGAGACGATCTAGATCCATACTCCTTTTCGGGAGTCAGAACAGCTGATAAAACCAATCACACCTCCAAACATCACACATACTCCTCATTTCGATAAGTATAAATACGAGTCTTATAGAAATACGAGTCTTATAGAAATACGAGTCTTGCAGAAACATTCTCCAAAATCTGTTGTCATGACCAGTGATCAAGACTTCCAAGAGGTTACAAACGTGCTACACTATGAATGTCAACAAAAAACTGTCACTTGCAGCGTTTATACAGAACACTATCTTGTGTCCGCTGGTGGGGGGAGGGGGGAGGAGGTAAGAGATTGAGAGATTAATAACTGCTTTATTAGGTGATTGAGGCGGCTCACACCAGGGGTGAATCTTGAAGGCTATGCATGTCACAGTACCTCTGCTCTAGAGGTCGGTCACGTCCCAAACACGCCCATACTGGGTTAATATGCCTAAACCGGCTCAACCCAGGGGTGGAGGTCACTAGTGGCGAGGATTCGTCCTCCTGGACAAAAGCTCCATCCTGGTCACAACTAGAAAGGGTAGCGGCCACGACCACCAAAATGCTGAAGTCAGAGACACTGGACCAGGGCAGTCTAGATAGGCAACCACCTCTCACCCGACGGGGATGTATGCGTATCCTAATCACGCTGAGGTTTTCCGGTGAGAAAGTCCAACTGGACTGGATGGGAAACCACCTCTCACCCGGCGGTGATACACGGGTATCTCAAAACACGTCGAGGTTTCCCGGTGATAAGGTCCAACTCTGGCCTGGGTGGGCTACCACCTCTCACCCAGCGGGGATGCACTGATATCCTAAACACGTCGAGGTCTTCCGGTGAGAACGACCAACTCTAGATTAAACTGGTGCAACGAAAACCACGGTGTCACGCAATCCCGCTTCTGAGACCCACCAAGAATACGGGCTAAAGCCCTGCGATACTCTGAACCTCTTGTGGTCCTCTCGTGGATTGCGTGTGGTCCTTTTGAGGACCACACAGGAGACCACGGGACCTAACGAGGACCACAGGTGTAAATTCAGTAGGATCACAGTGCGGTCTTGGTGGTAGAAGCGAACGAAGAAGAAGAAGAGGTGATTGAGAGATTAATAACTGCTTTATTAGGTGATTGAGAGATTAATAACTGCTTTATTAGGTGATTGAGAGATTAATAACTGCTTTATTAGGTGATTGAAGATTAATAACTGCTTTATTAGGTGATTGAGAGATTAATAACTGCTTTATTAGGTGATTGAGAGATTAATAACTGCTTTATTAGGTGATTGAGAGATTAATAACTGCTTTATTAGGTGATTGAAGATTAATAACTGCTTTATTAGGTGATTGAGAGATTAATAACTGCTTTATTAGGTGATTGAGAGATTAATAACTGCTTTATTAGGTGATTGAAGATTAATAACTGCTTTATTAGGTGATTGAGAGATTAATACTGCTTTATTAGGTGATTGAGAGATTAATAACTGCTTTATTAGGTGATTGAGAGATTAATAACTGCTTTATTAGGTGATTGAAGATTAATAACTGCTTTATTAGGTGATTGAGAGATTAATAACTGCTTTATTGGGTGATTGAGAGATTAATAACCGCTTTATTAGGTGATTGAGGGATTAACAACCGCTTTATTAGGCGATTGAGATATTAATAACTGCTTTATTAGGTGATTGAGAGATTCATAACCCCTTTATTAGGTAATTGAGAGATTAATAACCGCTTTTAATAAAATAACTACAGCAGTCGCCTTGGCATGTGCAGGCTCCGTTTTTAATTTTGCCCCAGACATTAGAAAGCAAACTCTACCGTGATGACTGTCACTTGCCAAACTGAGATGAACAAACCCCAGAACGGGACAAAGCCGATAAGAAAATAACTTGTAAATAAAAGTTTAAGGTGGAAAATGAGACGCACCTGCAACTCTCATGGAGCCACCTTAGAGGTTTACGTTCTGCGGTTTCCTACAGGAAACACTCCAGTTTGTATACGAGGCAGAGCTACGGGCATAGATAGTAAGTGCGTACAAAGAAGAAGAAGAAGAAGCAGTCATGGCTAGTTCTCTCTGGTTATTTCTTGTGTTTTCATGGCTCACTGGTCCAGACTTCCTTTGCTTGTTTTTATGACGCATTTCTATGCGTATATATGACACCGATAAGGCTGTAGGAAGACATGAGATGTCAACATCTGTCTCATAACAATGCACTCTGCCAATGCCAGTGTGTACGCCCTCCAGGCGACTCGTGCAATATGAACAGACACAATTTAAACCATCATTTTTTAGGCTGCCAACAAACTAACAGCATCTTATACAAACATCAAAACATTATAAAAAGTAGTCCCAGCCCAAACTGCAGACTCTGTTATAAAGAGAGGAAAACAATGAGGAAAAAAATAATGAAGAGAAAACAATGAGGAGAAAACAATGATGAGGAAACAATGAAGAGAAAATAATGAAGAGAAAACAATGAGGAGAAAATAACGAAGAGAAAAAAAATGAGGAGAAACTAATTAAGGGAAAAAAATGAGGAGAAAATAACGAAAAGAAAACAGTGAGGAGAAAACAGTGAGCAGAAAATAATGAAGAGAAAACAATGAAGAGAAATACGTGAACATTTCCTAGCTAAATATCCGAAGCTAGATGAACTACGAGTGAAACAGCTTCCAAGACAGCCTATTAATTAAAAAACTGATAACATTAGAAACCAAAGGGCTTATTATTCAAAGAAAACACATAAACTTCACTATCAGCTGTCAAGATTATGTTAGTTTCCAGCTACAGCACAAGCACTACCTCTACCATGGCCATCTTACAGTACATCTTGGCATGATTCAGACAGCAGGTAGCCACTCTGTGATTTTTTTTTTTTTTTTGCAGCAGGATTTGCAACGACACGGCAGGCACACAGCCGTTGTTTTATGGTTGGGTTCACTAAGGCGAGGTCGATAGCCCACTAGATTTTCATGCGAAGTTCACAAGAAGTGCACTTCTGATCCTCAGTTACCTTTTTGGGTCGTCATCTATATCTCTTTCTCAAATGATTCCAGGACAAAGTTTTGTTTCATGGCGCAAGTGAAGGGTTTATTTTTCCTATCTTGACTTGTGAGGAAAGACTGGCTAAACATAGCTTTTGTGTGTGTGTGTGTGTGTGTAAACGTGTACTTTACAAGTAAGCTCTTTTAGCTGATATCATGATTTCGTGTTTTCTTGCTACCATTTGTAGTAGTGTTACAATCTGTGTTACAATCTGTGTTACAATCTGTGTTACAATCTGTATGTTACAAGGCTGTGTTACAATAATTCCACCACCGATAGAATGTTGCTTTAGTTTCAATGGCCTACGAGACTTTCCGCTACTAGTTCGGTATCCTGTGTGGCTGAGTCGGAGATGGAAAGGCCAGCTGCATCCTCTCGGGCTTAAGGCAGCTGGTTCTGTCCCTTGTTGTTGTTGCCCTGAAGTCTACAAGGATTCTCAATGTTGCTGATTAAGTTGACTGGTTGATCTACCGGCTGCCATGAATTCTTGACAACTGTAGTCCGTATTAAACGTTTAAATTTTAGACAACGCTGTACACGAAGTCGACAAGGGCATAATCTACTACAAATCAAGGGACGCAAACTTTGATATATATATGAAAATACTTTTTGACTCGCCCTCGTTGTAATTTCAAATTCCCGACATTGACATAATTGATTTCTGTGCCATCCTGGATTAGCAAAAAGGCCACAGAAAAATCAAAATTAGAAAGTCTTGTATCAGCTAATATTTTCATCGGTGGGGGGGGGGGGGGGGGGGGGGGGAAGGGGGGAGACAAGGGTCCACAGATGGCAATTTTAAATTGAATGAGAAGAGTTCATGTGTCCCAATTTCCTCTTTAATATATCCCGCACTGTAAATGAACATATAGAACTTGTTCTGTGCTGATTTGCAATATTTTTTTTTGCAACTTGCAAATGGAGACAGCAGATGTGGAAATGCAATTAATAATATTTTTCTTCTTCTTCTTCGTTTGCTTCAACTATCAGGATCGCCCCCGTGATCCTACTGAATTTACTCCTGTGGTTCTCGCGATAGTCTCACTTAGGATGGAAGCTTAGAGCATCGTGGGGCTTGGACCTGTATTTTCGGTGGGTCACAGAAGCGGCATTGCGTGACATTGTGGTTTTTATTGCAGTTAATAATAAAATGCTCGAAAAATTCTCAAAATAGAATATATAGGATATATCTTATCTTATATCGTATATCCTTCCCGTGCCGTTAAACGTCGCATAGGCTCGCAAAGTAGTTCGCCAATTTTATATAAGATATATACTGTTAAAAAAAAAAGAAACGCAACACTACTGTAGCCGTAATGGACATCACATTTCACACTTGTATCAAACTTTTATTTTACGGAATTAATGTTTCAATCTTGGCATGTAGAAACTTTAAGACTTTAACAATGAAATGATGTTCATTAAATTTGGGTTGGACTTTTATTATTTGCGACTCGGGCCTCCGTTTCAGGAAGGTGTATGGCCTCCTCTGGCCTGTATCAGAGAACGACATCTCCTTGACATGGATCCGATTAGCCGTTGGATCTGTTGTTATCGGACGGCTGCTCACTCTTCCTGCAGTGCAAGAAACAACTGTCAGATATTGGCTGGCGCCACGTCTCCTTGGTGGACTTGTCTGTTGAGTTCATCACATAGGTGTTCTATTGGGTTCATGTCTGATGACATGGATGGCCACGGAATGGTCTGGACGTTGTTGTCAGAGAGGAACTGTGTGGTGAGTTGTGCCACATGAGGTCGAGCGTTATCCTGCTGAAAAATCTACCCTGGTGGAGCCAGAAGTGGAAGGACGTGTGGACGAAGAATTTCAGCGACGTATCTTTGGGCATTTAGGCGTCCTTCAGTTTGCACCAGGTCACTTCTTCTCATGAAGCTGATCGTCCCCCACACCAGTACACCTCCACCATCATGTGGAGGAGCCTCATCCACACAGTTCTGGGCGTAGCGCTCATAGACTCTGCGGTAAACTTTTCTCCGTGTATCGTGTTGCCTGAGCAGAAAGAATGATTCATCACTAAACCAAACCCTTCTCCACTCATTCGTAACGGTCCAGTGACGATGCTGGTTCGCCCACTGCAGTCGGTTCTGGCGATGCCGGTCCGTAAGAACAGGACCTCTGTAGAGTCTTCTAGCCCACAGACCAACGTCGTGCAGCCGGTTCCTAGCCGTTTGTTTGGCGGGACATGTTGAGAACACAGATGCAAGCCGATTCCTGAGGTGACGCAGCCGTATGAAGCTGTCTTCGGCAGGAGTTTTGACTATGGGTCTTCCACTGCGCGACCGGTCTGCAACTGAGCAAGTTTCTTGAAATCGTCTCCAAAGGCAACTAATGGTGGTTCTAACCACATTAAATTGTCTGGCCACTATACTTTATGACTGTCCAGTCTGTAAACTTCCAATGATGATGAGTCGTTGTTCTGTAGTGAGATAAGCCATACTTGCGCATTGAATTTTCAAATGAATTGATTTGAGGAGCGTCAATCCTTTATAGGCATTCAATAACATGGTCAGCGAGTTTTTTGTTTAGTACCTTTCATGGGATTCTCGTGAGCCTGCCATGAGTTATTGTCAAAAATGCTGTTTTGACTAGTGTCACTTTTCTGTGCTCATGAATCATCTGCTGAGTACAATTTAGATCAGCACGTAAAGTTGAAATCCAAGTGAACGTTTCAGGCAATTAGCCCTTGTCTGATCAGCAAACTTCAGTTTAAATGGCAACATCGTGTTTGTTGCGTTTTTTTTTTTTTAACAATATAGAATCCTACATCCATGACCTCTGTACGCAGTTTTGTACTAGGTGCAAAACTATCCAGTGCCCCTACTTTATTCATTGGCCATTCTTTTTTCATCAACTAAAGGCCCCCTTAGAAAAAGGAAGCCTTCCGGCCCCTCTCTTCATAAAACGGATAACTGGGTGTCTGAGTGGCGAAGTGGTTAGTGCACTGGTCTCTCATGGCGAAGGTCGGGGGTTCGAATCCGGCCGGAGGCACCCAAGTCACCCAGCTGTAAAAATGGGTACCCGACCTCTTCTGGAGTTGGGGAAGGAAAGGGGGCCAGGCGTGATACTGACCTTATCACCCTCTAGTGTGCTGACAGGTCAAGGAAAATATGGGCACTAACACCATATCTCTATGTGCTCTAAGGCATGACAGGATTACCTTTACCTTTATGCTGGCACCGGAGCGATGCACCGACTCTCTTCTCGTTGGGCCTGAATATGTCGTCGTCATTATCATCATCATAATCATCATCATCATCATCATCTATGAAGCTGCTAGTACTTCTCGGCCCTATCTTTGGATAAGTTCCACGAGTGGCATCTCCATCACCACAGGTATCTACAACAGAGTCTGGACTGCACGAAGAAAATAATCAGAAAGAGATAAAACAAAGGAGGCGGGCATGAAATGGGACTGCTGCATGATGCCACTGAAGAAGTGAATGGTGCCCTGAGAAAAACGAATAATGTCTGTGAAGACATACGCAGTTCTCATGAAAAAGCGAACAGTACACATGAAGAAATACACGGTACTCAAGAAGAACTGGATGATGGAGATAAACAAATGCACCATGACAATGAACAAGTGCAAGTTGCCCATGAACAAGTGTAAAATGCAACGAACAAGTGTACGATGCGCGTGAACAATTAATGATGCACAGCCGTACATCTAAACAAGTTAATGCTGAGTACATCAAATGAACAAATCCGCCACGCTCATGAAATTAAAGAGAAAACTGATTCAGGCTGTAGCTGAATTCTCACAAACAGAAAAAAAAAAAAAACTGGAACTGAACACATAGAAAAGAACGTTTACGAACTCAAAAGATGATGAAAAGATGTTATATATTAAAACCAATGCTATGATATATAGCGAATGAAACTGGTTATGGTACAGATTCTTTAAGGTAGGGAAGAAAAGATGTAGTTAAAAAAAGTGTTATTGCAACAAAACACATTCTTCAAGGACAAAAGAAAAATAAAAAATATTAAACAGGAAAAAATAAAATCATGTATCTGTCAAGAACTGGTCAGTGGAGAAAGAGAAAAAATTGAAAGATGGAGGGAACACTTTAACACCCTACTAAACAGAACACAAGCAGCACAAACAATAGACATACCTGAAGCAAAAACGGAACTAAACATTAATACAGGACCAATAACAATAAATGAAGTAAAGGAGGCGATAAAGAAGCTAAAATCAGACAGGGCACCAGGTGAAGATGAAGTGACTGCTGAGATGTTGAAAGCAGAAGAAACAGAAACACCAAAACATCTTTGCCGGATATTACAACAAATTTGGGATCTAGAAAAAGCCCCAGAGGAGTGGAAAACTGGGCTTATAGTAAAACTACCAAAGAAGGGTGACCTCAGAGATTGCGGGAACTGGAGAGGCATTACCCTACTGCCTCTCACCAGTAAAGTATTTTGCAGAATAATCATCAACAGAATTGTACCAACACTTGAGGAAAAACTTTGGAAAGAGCAGGCAGGATTTAGGAAAGGAAGATCATGCATAGACCACATATTTGTACTTAGACAAATATTAGAACAGGCAAATGAGTGGCATAGCACAACATATGCATTATTCATAGATTTTGAGAAAGCCTTTGGCAGTGTCAACAGAGATGCACTGTGGAAAATCCTAAGATGGCATGGCCTCCCCCATAAAATAGTTAATGTAATCAAAGCCCTATACGAGGGTTTTCAGTGCAAAGTTATCTGTGGAGAACATACCTCCAGCAGCTTTAGGGTACAAACAGGAGTGAAACAGGGATGTGTACTATCACCAACATTATTTATCTTGGCAGTAGACTGGTTAATGAAGGAGGCAACATCAGACAAAAGCAGAGGATTACAATGGACTCTTGACACAGTGCTGGAGGACCTTGACTTTGCGGACGACATTTGTCTGTTATCAAGCAGTCACAAAGATATGCAAGAGAAAATAAACAAGCTAACTCAGAATGCAAACAACATAGGACTAAAGATCAACGTAGGAAAGACAAAGTTAATGAAACAAAATGTGAACAACAGAAATGTACTCAGAGTAGATAACAAGTTAGTGGAAGAGGTCAACGAATTTGTATACCTTGGCAACAGAGTAGTAGAAAATGGAGACAGCACAGAGGACATCAACAGCAGACTTACTAGAGCAAACCAGGCTTTTGCAATGCTGCAGACTATATGGAAATCAAAAAAACTAAGCATAAATATGAAAATCAGGATATTTAAGAGTAATGTTCTAAGTGTACTACTTTATGGAAGTGAATGCTGGAAAATCACCAAAACCATAGAAAACAAGTTGAATTCTTTCCAGACTAAATGTTTACGAAGAATTAGATACATATTTTGGCCAAACACTATAAGAAATAACATCTTATTAGCAGAAATGCAGATGAAACCACTGACACCATTTATTGAGGAAAGACGCTGGCGATGGTTGGGACATGTGCTCCGAATGACTGACAACTCACTACCAAAAATAGCACTAAGATGGACACCACAGGGGAACAGAAGTAAGGGTAGACCAAAAGAGACATGGAGAAGAACAACAGAAAGGATGTTGAGCAATAGAGGGCTCACCTGGGCAAGAGCAGAAAAAAAGGCGAAGGACAGGCATTTGTGGAAAACCCTTGCGGAAGCCCGATGTGCCCTGGGCACTTAAGGTTCAGAGAGAGAGAGAGAGAGAGAGAGAGAGAGAGAGATCTGTCAAGAGGAGGTCAAATACGAATTATACTTATCAACTGTGGGGAAGGGGGGAGAGAGAGAGCGCGAAGGTGATTCTGTTCAAGTAAATACACAACTGTCAGGGCGAGGCGAACCAAGATCCTGGGGGTGGGGGGTTAGGCCGTTTTGTTGGCGTTGTTAGTAACACACTCATCTTAGAGAACAGGGCAGGGACCACTACCCGCCCCCAGTGGTGCTGGCATCTGCCGAAAAACACTGCTCATTTTTCTGCTTTCAATCTTCACTTCAGGAGTGTAAGTTAGCCGCCATAACCCGTTCCCAGTCCCACACAAGGCGTCGCTTCACCGCACCGACCACAGAGAACAGTCTACTCAGTTGTAGTTCGTGGGGTGACAGAGCAAAATGAAAATCAAACGTGAATGTTATTTTTAGTACATCCCGTTCTATTCCCGCCGCCATCTCTTTTCTCGCCTCAAATGGAGCTATATTCGCCTGGTGTACATGAATGTATAAAATGATGAGATAAGGATGCTGAACGGACGAATAATTACAGATTTTTATGTTTTGTTTGCTGCGGGTAAAGCGTAATTATTGATGAAATGATTCCCCGCTTAAACGCTCATTTAAAAATCTGATGTTGAAAAGATTTGCTTGCTGTTCGGACGCAACCGGAGAAGTTTCTTGACCTGTTACCGTGACCCGAAACGAAACGAAACAGGCGACTCGATCACGCTAGGAGGTGAAGGTCACGGCACATGGTTCGACACGGGACCACTATCAGAACGAACATTTTGATTTTACTTGAGCTCATAATTGTGACCTGTATTAGTCATGTGCACTGATTGTTCTCGTGATTTGAACAGCCAAGAAAGATCTATTTCTGTATCCGTGCTGTGATAGTTTTAATCAAGGTGTATCTTTTGTTCGTAGGTCTTCTTTTTTAAATAAAGAGCTGAAGACTCATGTCATCTTTTATTTCACTCCCTTAAGAGCACAAAGTTCGTTAAATGAAAAGGGGCTTTCTAAGGGCCTTCCAGATCTTTTTTTTTTCTCTGTATAGCGAGAATATTCTAAGAACGATCATCACAGAACCAGGCATAAAAATTAGAGGATACAATATTAACAACCTTCGTTATGCTGACGACACAGTACTGATAGCTGAGAACCAACAAGACCTGCAAAATCGCTTGGATAAAGTCGCTAAAGGAAGTGAACAGAAAGGCCTTACTTTAAAAAGACAGAGACTATGGTTATATCTGAAAAACAAAATCCACCAGCATGCAGTATAAAATTAAACAGAACTATTCTAAAGCAGGTGCAGAAATTCAAATACCTTGAAGCAGTAATAACTTCAGATGGGAAATGCAGAACAGAAATTAGAAACAGAATAGGTCAAGCATTTCAGAGAATGAGAAACATATTATCTAACACATCCTTATCAATGAATGTTAGAAAACGAGTCCTAAAATGCTATATTGAACCTATCTTATTATATGGAAGTGAATCATGGACAATAGGCGGATCTCCACAAAAATCTTTGGAAGCAGCAGAAATGTGGTTTATTAGAAGAATGATGCGAATCCCCTGGACAGCAAAAATAACTAATGAAGATTGTATGAGACGAGCTGGAGAGACAAAAAAATCTTATAAAAAATAAGAGAGAGAGAGATAATGTATTTTCATATGACGTGCAATGAGAAGAGGGGGCATTGAAAATAGTATACCAACAGAAAAATAGAAGAAAGAAGATCAAGAGGAAGACCAAGAGAAATGGTACTGGACAGTCTGACGGGATGGTGTGAGAGATCACCAACTGAGCTGATGGCCTGCATGAAGGATTGTGTACTCTGGAGAAGCATAATAGCCAACGCCAGTCGGCACGGCACATGATGATGATGATGATGATGCCTTCTAGGGAACAGACCTGGAAATCTCATGTCAGAGTAGGGCTATATGCTTCCCCTCTCTACTCTAACTGGCCATTATTTAACATCCATATATATATATATATATATATATATATATATAGAGAGAGAGAGAGAGAGAGAGAGAGAGAGAGAGAAGCGTTATACTAACAATATGTGAATTGTGGCGCCCCTGCCCAATGTGCCCATGCTGTAAGACGGTACTGGAACAGACGATAAATGGCTGCAGTCATGACCTTTAAGATTTACAGCTTCATATAGACTAGTTAACACTTGTCTAGGGCCCACACTAATCTTGCAGCAGCCTCGCCCAAAGACCTATGTCTTTTATATATGAAGCTGTAAATCTTTAAGGTCATGACTGCAGCCATTTATCGTCTGTTCCAGCACCGTCTTGCTGCATATGGGCACACTGGGCAGGGGGGCCACGATTCACATATTGTCAGTATAACGCCTCTCTCCCTCTCTCTCTCTCTCTCTCTGTATGTGTATGTTAAATAATGGCCAGTTTGAGTAGAGCTGGGAAGCATATAGGCCTGCTCTAACAACGGATTTCGATAACTACGACTACTTCAAACTTAGGGGTCTCAGTACATTAAGTTTTAAGCTTGGTGCCAATGTAAAACTTCGCTGATTGCGAATTCCACATATTGGGGACAATAAAGTGTGGGACAGGACCCAAAAAAAAACCCAACTGCAACCCCAAAAAACTCATGGCCTGATATACTACTATACTGGGGTGGCCATTCCTAAAACCATCCTAAAACCCAGGATTTTCCCTCCAAAGGTTACTGTATGCCAGTCGTGCAGTAAATCACACGCATTCATACAAACTAATGACACGCATTACATAGTACAAAATGAAGCATTTAAATCAACCAATATTTTATTATACACAATAGACACACCATGTTAAACGCCACACAGACTTACATGCATAGAACGACAACAAATATCATCATGACAACAACAAACCATGATTTAATTATAATGCATCTTCATTAACTAAATAGCACAAAACAGCCACCACATTGGTCCAGGCTCCTCTGGCCCTCCTAAGTAAGTATATCTCCATCTCACCTATTATTACTGTGTGCCAATTGTACAGAATTATATACTCATATATATATATACTCATAGGTGCCCAGGCTCTGAAATATCGCACAGCTGCCCTCCGTGCCCCCTCGGATTATCGAATCACCGGTGCCATGCACCACATTGATTGTGCAGCCGATGCTGCCCGGATTTGGGCATTTCCAGATCCTACTCCAATAATAATCACATGACAGGAATGCACACGATGGACCTTGGTGTGCCCATCACTACGACAAGACTTGACAGAATTATCGAAAATCTCCACGAACGACGACAGTTATATATTCCACAGCACGGATATGATTTCCATAGCGTCATATAGGAATACTTTCCAGGACACAATATGATAATGATTTCCATGACACAATATTAATTAACAGTGTGAATCGGCTGGTCTGAGTATGTCACGATACATGGTAGACGAAATGACTCAGCCGCCATCGATTCTAAACTCTCTCTGTCCCGTGTCAGCAACCTTCCACCTATATATAGCATTCACGTTATGCGTGGACGATGACGTCATATCACTCACCGGCTCTATTCCGAGCCATGCGTCGTCGCCTACGCTAACTTCTGTCCACGAAATGCACAGGAACAAAAATTATATATATATATATATATATATATATGCTGGCTCAGCGATCCTGAGCTAGCCAGAAACTGTTCCAGCATAGACTGCTAAGAATGCTCTGCTAACAGTTCCAGCAGACAGAAAAGCGGTGAAATGCCGCGAATACGGCTAAGGCATTTTCCTCTCCAATATGGTAAAGCAGGTCGTACCACACAGTTGACCCTCACTTGAGGACACATACAAGTACATCCTAGGCGATAGCCTGGGCTTCCGAGAGATATTCTTTAAGCCGGTACAATACTCCACTCTTCCGCTTCCCTCCAATTAACGCTTATTTTTCAACTTCAGGTTCCTCAAGCTCTCCCATAAAACAAGGAAGACCTCCGGCCGAACCCCAAAACACTGGCTGTACCCCCTTCTCGATGATCCCCTGAACACCGGCTGTACCCCCTTCTCGATGAGCCCCAGAACACCGACTGTACCCCACATAAGTATATAACTATACACGAAAAAAAATCTGTACGACATCGCCCTGCATACTTCGAAACCACTCCCAAATCATTTCAATGGCCCCAACCATAGAGAGAAATCTGATTTTCTGGTAACAATGTCACCCAGATGACACAAGCCGCATGGCGCTTGAGAACCGCTGCATTCAAAATTATGGGACGCTGGAGCCACATGGGTTAAACTCGCTATTTAGTTACACTTAACATTCTCGTCAATCATTATAATACCTCTCCAATAAGCTCCACCCCTTCTTACTTTTCAAAGCTCCTCGCAGCATCACTTTGCAACCCCTCTTCTCCAATCATCTATTTCAATTTCTCCTGGCTAAGTCAATATTGTATCACTTTCTCTCCCCTCCCCGGTTTCCCATCCACCACCCCCAGTTACAACCCACCGACCACATATCACAGGTCTCTATTTAAACAGTCTCCACGTTCTACTAAATCCACTCCTGACACATACCGCTGGACTTCACACCTTACAGTTTACAGCTAAGTACTCTTTTTAAAATGTTTTTTTTCTTTTTAATAGTATTCTTGTGAATCTATACTTTATCTCCTCTCTCTGTTTCTTCGTCTTGTATGTTTTTGTATGAATAAGGCTCACGCCGAAACATCACAACTTTTTAACCGTTGAGTAATAAAGCTGCTCCTTTTTTTCCCTAGTTTATACGACTGTACGATGAGCCCCGGAACACCGGTTGGACCCCCTTCTCTATGAGCACCAGAACACCGACTGTACCCCCTTCACGAAGAGCCCTTGAACACCGACTGTACCCCCTTCACGAATAGCCCTTGAACACCGACTGTACCCCCTTCTCGATGAGCCCCAGAACACAGGCTGGACCCCCTTCTCGGTGATCCTGACAACGTCTTTAAGACTTCGCTGGTTAGACTTTGAAAGTACTGGACTCTTTTACTTTACCGTGCGAAAGCTTTGTTGTTTAATATCTGTACATTTTTACGTTTTTTAAAAAGTCTTCGCTGCAGCCATTCTCTAGAACTCGTGTAGAGAGAAGACAGAGGGCTGTCATGGTGATGCTGCCAGTGCGCTTGTCACATTTCTGTTTCCAGGACGACTCGTTTTTATCTATGCTCCTCGTCCGGTCGTTTTTATCTATGCTCCTCGTCCGGTCGTTTTTATCTATGCTCCTCGTCCGGTCGTTTTTATCTATGCTCCTCGTCCGGTCGTTCTTATCTATGCCCCGTACGTGGACGTTGTCTTCTACTTCCATGCCATAACTGGGTATTGTTATTTTAAGAAGTTATATACAGTGGTAAGTTTTAAAAATATCAGAGAAAGAAGGAATTCTTAAGTGAAATATTACCCTACTTGGAGGCAGAAATCTCTGACCATTTCAGTTCTTGCTGGACTGGGGCTGATAACTAAATTGCTACGATTTCTTTATCTGGTTTTTAAAAAATGCGCTGTATTTACCTCCAAAAGTTTTGTTTGACTCTAAAAATTTGGCGACACACTTCTAGATCTTTCGTGGCATATCACTGTGCCTTGACACACCATTGGGAAAAAACCCATTTTCTACAGAAATCTTTTTTTTTTTTAAATGGTACATTGAAGAGCATTTAAATCGGCAAACCAATATTAGGAATCTTCCTTTCTTTCACGCTGTGTCTCTTTAAGTCTGGAGTCGTGCTTGAAAGATCTTCCAGCTATTAAAGCTTCATTGCCTATTTTCATCTTAGTAAAGACTATTGTTTTAGATGGGCGTCAACCACTTCTAAAAGCTTTTTTTGGCATCTGAATAACTGTTTTTTTTATAGCTGATTCTACCAATCGTCAGCAATGACAACAGAAAAGTCTGAGATGGTAGAGTCAGTCTCTTTGCGCTTCTGTCCCTTATCTTGGAAATCACTGTCCGATTTGAAAAATATCGATCCATAGCTGACATCCTAGCGTCATGGTTGACGAAACAGCTGACCTAGACCCTTCTCCACCGCTCCTTTGGTACCCCCAGAAACAAGCCTAGACTGACTAGCGGGGCAGAAATCGCCATCGTTCTCATGGCAGTGCAGTCTACTAAAGAAATGCTGCACACCTTCTGCGTTCTAGCTCCACTTAGGGGCTGAGAAATATAGCCGTCATAACCCACTCCCAAACCGACACGATGCTGTGCTTCAACACCTTCACCGCATCGGCTGTAAGAACGCCAGCTTCCATTTTCAAAGAGACTGAAGAAGAAAAAGAAGAAGAAGAAGTATATTATATTTCAACTTAGATTATATTATATTTCAACTTAGATTTCATTACATCTTTAACCCTGCTTGACCACTCTTAGACGTGGGGAAAAGTTTTAAGTACGGTCACCAGAGAAAGGAAAACAAAAGTTCGACCAGGCAAATGTGGGCGAGCACACAATGCCCGGAAGTGTGTACGGCTTGTTGAGCGGAGCGTCCTGACCCACGTGATCCGAACGTATGAAGACCTATATATAGTCGAGGAAGTACGTGACGAGAGAGAGAGAGAGAGAGAGAGAGAGAGAGAGAGAGAGAGAGAAAAGATTGAGGAGATGGAATGCTTAGTTTCATTTCGTCTGTGCTTATATTTAGCCCCAGCCGACCTTTACTGTTTGAGAAATGGATTGTGAAATCATAACGCGCTGTGGATTATGTCATTCTCGTCATGTGGAGATTCTCTGATTCCTGATGATATTCGTTATATATTTGGATGGGCACACACCAAGGTCCATCATGTTTCATTTGCATGGACGTCACTGGTCACACTACGTCACTGGTATTAGGAAATACGTAACCTGGTAGCAGGCAACTGCACAATCAATGATGTGCACCTTACATCCTTCCCGTGCCATTAAACGTCACATAGGGCTCGCATAGTTGTTTGCCAAGTTTTCTTGTTTTCGGCGAGCTTTTCAACTTCATCAAGGGATGTTATGCCCACTAACCTGGCTTCTCTTAATAATGTCCTCTTTAGAGTTTTACGTGGTCGAGCTTTTTTTCTTTGGACTGTTGTGCTCCACTTGATAGCTTGTTTTGATATTCTCTACACTGCTGGCTAGATTCTTCGGATGTTGCGCGATGAGTGAAGCTCCTTCCGGCCAAGGAAGAAAATGCGGAAAAGAAATCAGGGTTGCCGTGTGGCGCCGATGTCTTCTTCTTCTTCTTCTACCACCAAAACCTCACTGTGATCCTACTGAATTTACGCCTGTGGTCCTCGTTAGGTCCCGTGGTCTCCTGTGTGGTCCCCGAAAGGACCACATGAGATCGCCGAGAGGACCACAAGGGGTTCTGAGTATCGCAGGGCTTTAGCCTGTACTCTTGGTGGGTCTCTGAAGCGGATTGCGTGACACCGCGGTTTTCATTGCACCAGTTTAGAGTTGGACTTTTTCACCGGAAGACCTCGACGTGTTTAGGATATCAGTGCATCCCCGCTGGGTGAGAGGCGGTAGCCCACCCAGGGCAGAGTTGACCTTCTCACCGGAAAGCCTTGACGTGTTTTGAGATACCCGTGTATCACCGCCGGGTGAGAGGTGGTTGCCCATCCAGTCCAGAGTTGGACTTTCTCACCGGAAAACCTCAGCGTGATTAGGATACGCAAACATCCCCGCCGGGTGAGAGGTTGTTGCCTATCTAAACTACCCTGGTCCAGTGTCTCCGACTTTAGCATTTTGTGGTCGTGGCCGCTACCCTTCCTAGTTGTGACCAGGATGGAGCTCAGGGATCTCATGTGGTCTTTTTTGGGGATCACACGGGGGACCATGGGACCTATAGTGGACCACAGGTGTAAATTCAGTAGGATCACAGGACGTTCTTGGTGGTAGAAGCGAACGAAGAAGAAGAAGAAAAAAAGAAGAAGAAGAAGAAGATATTCTCTGATTGTTTCTTCTCATCGCATGGCCTATATATGTCCATCTTCTTTTTCTGATCACCAATCAGACAGGTTGTTGTTTGCTCATCTGCCTTATCTCTGTGTTGTTCTTGAATTCGTTCCACAATATACCAAGTATTTTCCTGAGGCATTTGTTAACAAAATAGTATAATTTCTTGTTTATTTCTTTAGTATATTTCCAGCTTTTGTATGCTTAAATGAGGGTGGATATCACATTTTAATTGAATAATCTTAACTTGGTATTTGTGCTTATAACTTTTGAATTCCATATGTTCTCAGGACCTTTGAAGGACAATGCTACTTTTGCAATTCTAATTCTAACGTCGTTCCTGGTGTCACCATCCTGGTTTATGCAGCTGCCAAGGTATGCAAATTGGTTTACTTCATCAACAACTGTTCCTTCTACATATAGTTTTCCTTCTTGATTAATGAGAAGTTTCATTATTTTTGTTTTGTCTTTGTTAATTTCAAGACCTATTTTGCTAACCAAGGAAGACAAGGAATCTGTTTTTTTCCTGCATCGATTTCAAATTTTCACTGATAAGAGTTATGTCATCTGCAAAATCAAGATCTTCTATTTGGGTCCCATGTACACAATCAATGCTGGTTTTATCTATACAGCATCTTTTCATTATAAAGTCTATGGCAATTCCAAAAAGCAAAGGAGATAATATACATCTTTGTTTCACGCCTGTTTCAATCTGAAACCATTCGCTCATTCCTTCTTCTGTTGTGACTGCACAAACACATCCGTTGTAGAGATCTCTAATGATGTTAACAATTTTAGATGGTATTCCATATATTCTCCACAGTGAATCTCTGTGTATGCTATCAAAGGCTTTTTTTAAACCCTATGAAGTTCAGGATTAATGGTTTCTGCTTTTCAATATGTTCTTCAAGTATTATTCTTAGAGTAAGGATCTGATCGAGACATCTTCTCCCTTTTCGAAATCCTGCCTGTTCTTCTCTCATTGCAGTATCCACTACATCCTTAATTCTATTCAGAATCACTTTACAAACCACCTTTGACACAACTGATAGTAAGGTTACACCCTTCCAGTTATTGCAGTCACTTAGGTTGCCTTTTTATGTGTGTGGGTATTTTAATAATGATTTCCTTTTTCCATTTAGAAGGGACTTTTTCTTCTTTACAACTTTTATTAAATATTCTTTGTAGTTGGCTCATGTTGTCACTGTTAATAGCTATTAAAATATCGACTGTTAATTTCATCTTCACCTGCAGCTTGGTTGTTACTCATTAGATTCACTGCTGTTTCAATTTCATTCAGTGTAATTTCATCTAAGTTGACATTTAGATGTGGGACTGGTAAGTCGGTTTCAAAATTTATTAATTTATTTGGGTGTGGTTGATTAAGTATGTCTTGGAAGTGTTCGGCCCATCTTTGCTTTTGGTCTTTACTTGATGTTAATAGGTTGCCTGTTTTGCTTCTTCTTCTTCTTCTTCTTCTTCGTTCGCTTCTACCACCAAGACCACCCTGTGATCCTACTGAATTTACTCGTGTGGTCCTCGATAGGTCCCGTGGTCCCCGAAAGGACTACACGAGTTCCACAGGAGGAGCACAGGTGGTTCAGAGTATGGCAGGGCTTGAGCCTGTATTCTTGGTGGGTCTCAGAAGCGATAATGCGTGACACCGTGGTTTTCGTTGCGCCAGTTTAATCTAGAGTTGGACAACCTGTTTTGCTAAAGACTGGTCTCTCTCTGGAGCTCTGTTTGCTTCTTCTGTATGTTATATAGAGTTTTGATATGGGAGGGAGGCACCATAGTGGCAAATATGTGTGATAATTCAGTACATTAGCACAATGGCGATTATGCGTAGTATGAGGAGTACAGTGGCACCGGGTTATACGGGGAGATGCGAATTTCATAAAAGCAGCAGTAGCTGCAATGTTAATAAGTGCGGTGGCACAATTTATATGAATGTATATATGTGCTTATGAGGGCCAGGAGAGCCTAGACCAGTTGAGTCCATATGATTTAACTTGATACTTAGAGAATTATACATTATATTGATGTCATGCTTTTTACACCCGTGATGGTGCACGTTGATGTCTTGTGTATGTAATATCTGTTGTGACGTTAATATGATGTGTGTAGTGTGGGTAAATAAATGTTGATTTGATTTGAATTGCTTGACTTGGTTATATGTATTGCATTTCATGTATTTGGTATGACTGTACGTAATATGCTACATAACTGGCATACAGTATCCGAGGAGAGGAAATCCTGGATTGTCGGTTAGATGGGTTTTGAGCCTGGCCACTCAGTACGGTAGTACATAGGCCATGGATTTGTGGGTTGCAGCTGGGTTTTTGGTCCTGTCCCCTCCCTTAATTGTCCCCATTTGTAGATCTAGGACCGACTAAGTCTACATAAGCCTACACCTCTGTCTTCATGACAGTCACAGCTAGACCTCAGTCTGCACTAGCAAGGAAAAGTGCTGAAGTCGGAGGCCACACGAAAACGTTGGAAAACAACTTGGAGGTAGCGATCGTCTACAAATCTACCTAGTTATAGAAAATGAACTAATTAACATCAGTAGCCCTCTCTAAAGAAAGAGGCAAACCGGACATTGTACACTGTATTAGTATCCTGGTGGAACAGCTATCCATGGAAGGTAGGGATATACATAGCATAGTGAAGGTAGTCAATGCCTGCGTCCTTCAGGCCGCCCATAAACCCTTTCTCAGATAAGCTCCTAAAGAACTATAGCTCATACTGGTGTAGCGATCTGAGAGAACTGCACGAAGACATAGAATTATTAGAAATTTCAGACCTCTCAGGCAAAAGACCTGTTCAGACCTCATAATATTGACAAATAGAGACGAGTTGCAGAATTTCTAAGAAAGGCAGACATCAATGTCTGATCGAACGACGATGAAGAAGAATTTAAAAGATAACAGTCATTGCTTGTTTCGCAGATAACGTAAAGGTAAGGTAAAGGTGACCCTGTCATGCCCTAGAGACATATAGGGTATATGGTGTTAGAGCCCATATTTTCCTTGACCTGTCGGCACACTAGAGAGTGATGTGGTCAGGATCAAACTTGGCCGCCTTTCCCTTTCCAGCTCCAGAAGGAGGTGTGTACCCATTTCCGGAGCTACAGTTTGGTGATTGGGGTGCCTCCGGCCGGATTCGAACCCGCGGCCTTTGCCATGAGAGACCAGTGCACTAATCACTTCGCCACAAAGACGCCTTTGTTTTACAGACAGTGCTAGATTTACAGCTGCGATACCTTCCGATGAATACGCTGTAAGTTGGAAATTATAACCCGTTTTCTCTCTCTCTCTCTCTCTCTCTCGCGCGCGCGCGCGCACACACACACACGCATAACCAGTATAATACTGTACATAACGAAGGCCGATAGAAGTGTATGGTTCAGTTTCTCTCTCTCTCTCTCTCTCTCTCTCTCTCGCACACACACACACACACACGCATAACCAGTATAATACTGTACATAACGAAGGCCGATAGAAGTGTATGGTTCCGTTTTACACACAAAAAAAAGAAAGTGTGAGCAGGGGAAAAAAAAAAACACCGGAAGAAAGTTATTCTTGTTTCTGCGCACTGTCCTCACTCTTTTTTTTTTTAAACTGACACACACACCTCTATCTATCTTCATTTCTAGAACCAGTTTTACCGCAGTCATCCTTTCACTTATCTCTCACAGTACTGTACATAACAATGCAGAAACAGCTGCTTATTTCTTTTTATGTTAATGTCATAAAATACAGACAAGATAATAAGTAATAAAATATGAATAAAAAATGAATAAATTCTGGGTTTAGTCCGCAAGGTTGTAAGTCGTATGGGCGTACTTCGAGGATCTGCCTGCTTGTCTGTCTGTCTGTCTGTCTGTCTGTCTGTTTGTCTGTCTGTCTGCCTGTCTATATTGCAAAGTTTATATATGATTGTATTGTCTCTTACGTTTTACTTTTCTTTTCTGGAAGTCATGGATCAAACAATTAAACTTCCGCTCTTTCATAATTTTTTTATTAGTGAAAACACCACGGATGGCGGCGCTGTTATTTATACAGATGGATATGTTTTTCTTGCCAAGAGATGTGCATGGGCCTTTACAGACAACTCAACTAACAGAACATTCAAAGAAGTCCGTTGTGCCTTTCATGCAAAAACAAGCAGTTTCACAATAAAAACCATGGCCGTGACAAAAGCTCTGAGATAGCTCAGATCACAAGACTATACACGCTTACATCTTGAGCGACTCGATGAACATTGCTAAGGCTCGAATCCCTGCAGATGTCACAGATTCACGAACTGACCTTCAATTTTATACCAGGCCACGCAGGTGTCAGGCGAAATGTAAGAGTATAACAACCACCGACTCACCTATTAAAGAGGAAGAGCAGGTAATGGATCGAGCTGACAAGAAGCTGATCGAACAAAAGACCGCTCACACTTGAATCAGCTTCGTTGTCAGGAGTGCAGGGGTTAACAGTTCTGAAGCAGATACTGAAGACTAGGTACAGCAGGAGCGCCTATGGGCGTCTAACTCTACGGGACGCAACCGTCTTTTTACTGAATCAAGGCGTCACTCGAAAGTTCTCGCCCTTTCGCATTTAAATTCACAAGAGCTATAAGTCTGTTATACATGAGATACCGCGTTTTGAGAGAGGGAAAAAGTGTCAGAGAAGCATCAGAACCAGTTGAAGTGTGTATTTATGTTGTGTGGGTGTGTGAGTGTGTGCGTGCGAGAGAGAAAGAATAAGACCACCAGGGGTGTGACCAGGGAGACAAGGGGGCAGCAGTCTGCTAAATTCGGGGAACCACTCTGCTGGAGCGACAATATAGCTAGAAATGACGAAACAAGCTGGTCAAGACCTGTCCCAACTCTCTGACATTTCTTATAGCAGCAAGCTGACCCTGAATAATAAGGCAGGACTTGTAGTGGTCTATTTAGTGGTAGCATCTGTTGAGAAGTAGGGCTCCAATCGGAGTCTTCAAGCTAGCCACTGTAACACACTCACAGTTCAATATCTGTGTTCTAGCATATTCACTGCCTTAGCTGATAAGAACATTCTACTTTCAGTAACACGGACACAGAGCAATAGCAACGATGTTGTTTCAACGCGACATTGGCTGATTTTGATTTCAGAGTAATTGTGTTGTATCCTTATGGCAGATCTTGTAGTTCACGGTGGAAGTTTAGATTTCTGTGGTACATATGACTTTATCTCTAGGATAAGAAAAACAAATTTCCGAAAAAAATCATGTGATACTTATGAAGATTTTTAAGGGCATGCATCTTTCCCATCGCAACATATGCCTGTGAGACCTGGACACTTAACAAAACAGCTGAGAAACACATACATGCCTTTGAATGTAAATGCTACAGAAGAGTTCTTCAAATATCATGGACACAAAAAAAGAACAAATATATCCATACTACAAGAACTTAATATTGAAGAAGGCTGGCTAGTAAAGAAGATTAAAGAGAGAAAACTTAAATATTTTGGACACATTAAACTTCATGATAATCTAGAGAAAACCGTCTTGGAAGGGTACATAATGGGAAAAAGAAAGATAGGAAGACCAAGGCAAAGATGGGTGCAAGACATCGCTGATAATCTGCAAATGGATGCATCAGCAGCAGGGCATCTTGCTCACAACCGAGAGGCCTACAGGTGTGCTGTTAGGGAGGCAAAGTTCCCAAGGGACATGCAAATGAATGAATGAATGAATGATAAAAAAAAAAAAAAGATGAAATGAAGTTATAATCTGCCCAACCATGTGGGGATTGAAGTAGTTCTAAAGATAGTGGAGCCTCATTAGTGGCATACGGTAGGGAGACAGGAAATCCACAGCGGAAAACTCCGCATGTTATTTATCTTAGCGATTCCCAGTCATTTTCAGTTAGCGAAATCCTTGAAATAAATGATAATTTGCTATAATCCCTACACATTTCTGTAACTTGTGTTTCAAGGTGCAAACCTTCCGAACAGTTTTATCTTGATAACTATGAGGATGAGCTCACTGTATGCATGCAGGAAACTCTACTGTAGAGAGCGGAACACACAACTCCCAGTGGAAACAAAAATCTATCTGTATAAAATTAAACACACTTTACAAACATCAGGGGAAAGTAATGTTTGTGTGAACATTTTTTACTTACCTTATTTGTGGTGAGATTTACTATTTACAAAATTCTGACATGCTGAACTAAAGTTAAAACTACCTGATTCTCCTCCATGCAAACGACCATCATGTCTACTGGCCTAATTAATCCTCCAATTGATTTCCCTGGATTTATTTTGTAAAACTAGGTTTTTTAAAAAAATAATATAAGCCGGTTAAAGTAACCGAGGACCTTCAATAGTTTCGGTTTATCCTTGTTTTAAAAACCGGTAATTTATAAGTAATTGCCGGTTAACCCGATCGCTGATTGCAAGTTAATATCTAGACGTGTTACGTAATGTCCATCGAATCATCAGATGATCCAAGACCGTGTTATTGATTTGTTTGTTTTATGAGATGATCCGCGACTGTGTTATTGATTTGCTATAATTTTAATGAGAAATATAGACAGTTTGCCAGGAATATCAATTGGCAGTTACAACCTTAACAACTTAAGATGTGGAGACGACACAGTTCTGATTGCTAAAAGTGAAGGGGAGCTACTGGCTCTTCTGGACATCGTGGTTCGCGAAAGTAAAATTTAAGGTCTCAGTCTGAATAAAAAGAAGACTGAAGTGATGGTCATCTCAAAGAAAAGAATCCCACCAAAGTTGTAGTATTACCATCGATGGCACAGAACTGAAACAAGTTGATAGATTCAAGTACTTAGGAACGATTATAACAGCTGATGGGAAATGTCACAACGAAATAAAAAGCAGACATGCTCAAGACAAGTCAGCATTTCAGAAAATGAGAAACATCTTGCGCAACAGATCCATATCAATGGAAACACGATTCCGAGTACTTAAATGTTACATCGAGCCAATTTTGTTTTATGGATGTGAAGAAAGGTCCATGAATAAGAGAATACAACGAGAAATGGAGGCCATGGAAATGTGGTTCATAAGAAGGATGTTGAAAGTACCATGGACAGCTAAGAAAACCAATGAAGAAGTCTTAAGAGAGGCTGGAGTTAAAAGGCAAATTACAACAAAGATCAGAGGCAGACAAGCGAGATTTTTAGGACATTTTCGGAGAAGAGGAAAATTGGAACACATTGTGGCAACTGGAAAAATTGAGGGAAGAAGAAACAGAGGAAGACAAAGAGAGAATTTACTGCATGGGCTGTCAGTGTGGCTAGGAAGAAAGTCACGGCGGATCTCATAATCAGTTCTAAAGGCAGGGAACTGTGGAGAGAAATGATCGCCACGCGGCGCGGCATTTGATTGATTGATAGTTTTAAATGCCATCAGTTATATAAAAACAATTAACGGTTTATGACCTTACAGTAATACATATAAGACGCTGGTCTGCATCTTATATGTAACTGAAAAAAGCAGTCATTGGCTGCAAAAAGGCTGAGAACCACTGAGTTTTTTCCCCCTTCATAACATAAGGTCCTAAGAACTTCTAGTTCGCTTGATGAGTACGGTAATATAGCAGCAACAACAGCAAATTCCAACAAAATCTAACAAATGCTTTCATCAAAAACGAAAAGACATTTACAAAATAAACGAATAAATAAAATCAAAATAACATACTTCAACTAGCTCAGCGGTTCCCAAAATGAGCGATCCTCCGGTCAGGTGATTTGGGGAGGGAGGAGAACGGCAAGAGGCTTCAGAATCAGTTGAGTGAAGGTGATGAGGAAAGTAGGCTGAGAAGCAAGAAGGAGGCAACCAAAAACAGTTTTTGAACCACTGATCTAGCGGAAGTAAACATCCGCTTTTCAACCTTCTATAATAAGACCTTTGACACATAGCGGGCTAGTAAATATTTCAGCGTAGCAACGAGACATGCAAAAAATGTCTAATGGCCTGTAAGATTTCACAAATGAAAACAGGAAAGCAAATCGAACAAATAAATCGATCTCTCAAGTTCACTTCACCCACTCAGACATAGCGAGAACGAACTTCTGAGTGCGAAGCCTAACGGAGTTCTAGTTATCGTTGGGGCCAAAGTTTTCAGTCAGCCCCGATCCTGTCTCGCTTCCCTCAGCCAGCCCCGAAATGTTCTAGTCCCATAGACTCAAAAGAGGAAACGACTAACTATAAGGCATGAACAAACAGAATGTAGACCAGTGTTTCTTATGTGTGGTGCACGCCCCGCTTGTGGGGGGGGGGGGGGGGAGCAGTTTTATTTTGTGTGACAGTTTGAAAATATTATAATTTTTCAGAACTTGGTTGATTATTACTCTGTGGACTGTGGGGGGTGGGGGGGGGGGGAGAGAGTAAAAGATACTGACAAAAGGGGGTGGGGGACATCAATATCTTAGAGGTGTTCAGGTGGGGCATGATTCATGGAAGGTTGGGAAACACTGATGTAAACGAAACAGAAAACGCGCAGATACATAATCACGCTAAGAAACACAACAGAACAATTCTCAGAATGGCAGAGGCAGTTATATGTAAACTTTATTGATTGTGTGAAAGCTCTTGATGGTATACACAGAGAAAGTATCTGGAATATTTTGACAGATTACGACATACTTTGTCATTTTGAGACAGTATTCAAAAGTTTCTGTGGCAATTTCACTTGCGGTGTTAGTCAAAACTTTGAGGTGGGAAAAAAAAAGTGAAACAAGAATGAAACTATCAACTACACTTTACATAACTGTGAGGACTGGGCGATGAACAAAACAATATTCCGGTGAGGAAGTCCAACTCTAGGCTAAACTGGCGCAACGAAAACCACAGTGTCACGCAATCCCGCTTCTGTGACCCACTGAGAATATAGATCCAGGCCCATGGTACTCTGAACCGTAATCCGAATGAGAGAGCCACAGGAGTAAATTCAGTTGGATCACGGGACCATCTTGGTGGTAGAAGCGTACGAAGAAGAAGAAGAACAACAACAACAAAACAATGGAAGCCTCCCTCATGTGTAAGGGCAGTGTTCCCCACACAGGCAGCAGAGTTGGGATATTCCCTACCAAAGGAAAAATAAGACGCTTCCCTTCCTTGGGGAAGGCGGACTACCCGTTCAGTCCCCCCCCCCCCCCCCCCCGTAAAATCAATGGAACAGATGCTGAATGGAACAGTTATTGCGGGTCATGGTCCCCACTCTACGATGGTAGGCAGAGGATCTCAACTGTGGAGACAATGGCTACGGTCACCGACTTGTAACAGTCACTGCTAAGAAAGAAAGGAGTAACAAACTTACCTTCTTACACTGCCAAGAAAGAAAGGAGTAACAAACTACCTTCTTACTCTGCCAAGAAAGAAAGGAGTAACAAACTACCTTCTTACTCTGCCAAGAAAGAAAGGAGTAACAAACTACCTTCTTACTCTGCCAAGAAAGAAAGGAGTAACAAACTTACCTTCTTACTCTGCCAAGAAAGAAAGGAGTAACAAACTACCTTCTTACTCTGCCAAGAAAGAAAGGAGTAACAAACTACCTTCTTACTCTGCCAAGAAAGAAAGGAGTAACAAACTACCTTCTTACTCTGCCAAGAAAGAAAGGAGTAACAAACTACCTTCTTACTCTGCCAAGAAAGAAAGGAGTAACAAACTACCTTCTTACTCTGCCAAGAAAGAAAGGAGTAACAAACTACCTTCTTACACTGCCAAGAAAGAAAGGAGTAACAAACTACCATCTTACACTGCCAAGAATCCTATCATGGCCAGTCTGAAGAAAGTACAGAACATTTGAATATGTCATTGCGAGACACTGATCAACTTGCGCAAGATCGCGTTGCATCCAGGGAGGCAGTGAGAGGGGCAAAGTTCTGAAAAGGACACGCCACATTAAGTAAATTCCACATCCATGGAAATTCGGATCATACTGGTGACAGAGCACCTCAAGAATACACTCGCCAACGTCTGAACACAGGAGGAGAAAAAAAGCACTCTATATACAGTCAACAGTCGCGTGAGGCTGAACATCCATATTAAAAAATCAGAAATAATGAAAGTGGACACAGAAAACACTACAGCAATTAAAATTAATGACACAAACCTTACAGTATCAGATACTTCATACACATTGCCACTATACCAACATCTGATGAAGAAAAAAAAATAGAGTAGAATAAATAAACCCAGAATAATCTTCAATCACTAGAGAAATATATGGAAATCCCCCATCCCTTTTTCCTCCAATATAGCATTAAAACCAAAAAAAAAAAAACTGTTTCATATGTATGACCTCTATATGCAGTAGAATACTGAAGAGCAACCCCCACCCCCACCCTCTCCCAAGGAGATGACCAAATTATCCTCATTCCACACAACCTGGCTCATAAAGATTTTGAATGTTCCTTGGCCACAGTTTATCAGCAATGTAGATAAACTTTTCCAACGCTACAAGAAAACGTACACATAATTAAGACCCAAAACCATCGCTCAGACAACTATAGGACGGACACCGGAGGGAAAGAGACACAAAAGCAACCTGGAGAAAAAGACTGTAGAAGATGAGAGGAGTAATGTATGCAAGACAGTTGGGAGACCGTTCAGGCCGTGAGAAATGGACAGAAGTTGTTGCGTCCTTGTATGACGTCCCAAAGCGTATTGGGAGGTGACTGTTTCGTCGATAACCGTTCAAGGACATGAATGAATGGATTAAAGGCAGAGAGCTTAAAACGAGACAGCTCATTGCATGAAAAAAGCTACGCCATTGTACGGGACCTCTTTTACCCCCCTCCCTCCCTTTTTCAACGACTGTATTGTTAAGAGAT
Organism: Achatina immaculata; assembly: GCA_009760885.1. Lineage (NCBI taxonomy): Eukaryota > Metazoa > Mollusca > Gastropoda > Stylommatophora > Achatinidae > Lissachatina > Lissachatina immaculata. Next base: position 6,124,433 of record CM019697.1, on the reverse strand, counting down.
TTGATTTCCGATATTACATTGCGATAACAACAGCAAAAGTGCAACAATGCTTACTCCAGCATAATTTTTGCGCAAACAGTGTCAAACTATTATTACAGCACTGAGTCCATGTAGATTGTCACTACCAGGAGTTTACTCGAGAGACCTCAAAGCTTGTTTGGCCTAGATCGATCAAACGACATTTGGGTGACCTACTTTAACTATATTACTCACCAGCACTGTAAATAATAAATATTTATTCGGCAGCAAAAAGCCATAATAATTTTTTTTTGTTGGTATATTCACCAGCGAGATTTTCAAAACATACATATTTGTTATTATTACTAGCGGGTAAAAAAATAATGTCACACTCATAATAAAACTTGTACATTAAAACCGGCAATCATTTTTCTCAGCAAATACGCTAATGTTTAATATTACCGTTTTGGTTTTTTTTTAATCACCCCAAAAATGTATATAGAAATCGGTACCTAGAATCGATTAGAGTGGTTTACACTAGCAGTTCAACGACTGTATCATTCAAAGTGGCGGAAAAGGGGGGGGGGGGGATTAAAAAGACAAAATCGATAATATCAATATTCGACCAGTGACGTCAACGACGATTCTTGTTGGATTTGGAATCACCTGAATAAAAGAATGTTAGAATTCATGTTATTCAACTTTTTTAATACAGACGTCGTCGATATCTAGGGCACTATCAATACGGTCTCGTCTTTCTCATCGTTTTAACAACCGATATTACAGCAGTGGTTCCCATATTTTAGTGGTAAAAAACCATTTGAGGATTTGGTGAAAACTACAGATCAATTTTCTGAAAAGAAGTTGTGTACATAACATACAAACATACATACATACATACATACATACATACATACATACATACACCATTTATGCCTCATACGTTTCTCCTTAAACCTAATCCATTCACCCAGGAATGGCAATGTAGATCTTCAAGAGTTGGTAACTCTTGTGTATGTTCCACATTTGAGATTCCTATCCCTTTTGGGTATTCATTTCTTTTCACCAGTCTCTCAGAAAAATCTGGCTCGTCATTCACCCGTATGTCATGAAGCCACGTTCTCAGATATTACTCTTGTGAATTTCTTTCTACTTACTTTACTTTATCCTTCCTCTTGTACCATGAGGTGTCGAGGGGAGATGCAGTTGGGTCTTTGAGCCATATGAGCGGCCTCGGTGATATTCATGGCCGTAATTCGTGAGTGTTTCTATAGCACCATCTATCCATCTTTTCAGATCTTCTTGATCTGTGTCCTGTAGTTCTTTGGTTGAAGGCCCCCACGGCTGGTTTTTTTTTTTTTTCATTAAGTGGCCAAACCACTTAATTCTTTGTTTCGTTATATACTGTAGGCATGATATAGTTCATACCAATTGTCTTATGTTGTCATTTCTTATCTTATCCCTCCTAGTGACATTTTCTGCTTTTCTTAGACATTTCATTTCGCAACTAGATATTTTATTTTGCCGTTTCTTGGTTAGTGCCCAAGTTTGACATTGGTAGCACAAGGTTGATATAAATATGCTGTTAATTAGTTGTCTCTTGGTTTCGAGGGATATGTTAGGGGCTATTTTAAAGATAAATGGACATCAACGGTCATTGTCATCATTGATGAGACTATGTTACACCAATGATGAGATTATGTTAAACTACTGATGAGATTATGTTAAACCACTGATGAGACTATGTTACACCACTGATGAGACTATGTTAAACCACTGATGAGGCTATGTTACACCACTGATGAGATTATGTTAAACTACTGATGAGATTATGTTAAACCACTGATGAGACTGTGTTACACCAATGATGAGATTATGTTACACCATTGATGAGGCTATGTTACACCATTGATGAGGCTATGTTACACCATTGATGAGGCTATGTTACACCATTGATGAGGCTATGTTACACCATTGATGAGACTATGTTAAACCACTGATGAGACTATGTTAAACCACTGATGAGACTATGTTAAACCACTGATGAGACTATGTTAAACCACTGATGAGACTATGTTAAACCACTGATGAGACTATGTTACACCATTGATGAGACTATGGTACAGCGAACATGGCTAGAAACTGAATACTGTCTTGATGTGTTTCATGCAGCGGACAGTGCACCTTGTAGAAGTATTTTAAACAAGGTAGAAACATTTACATGTTTATTCCTCATTACGTAAGACATTTCGCAGATTTATTAGTTGATTTGTTTTTGTAATAAATTAGTGAAGTTGCAAACACATTTTGTGAACACCGTGTATTACAAATTTGTTTTATTTCACATAATTTATAAACTAGATTAAAACTTAACTGACAATAATTTAATAGCCACAGACAAAGCCCCTGGGGGAGGATCCAACCGATCAACGCCCCGGGACCTGGAGAGCTTCTACTGTTTTAAGGGGGCCCTAATGGATGAAAAAAGAATGACCGATCTATAAAATA